>OZ010791.1:71693605-72355105 GCA_963932465.1 Maratus speciosus | reverse complement strand
AAAAGATTTGAGTAGGGTTATAAATATTGCAAAAAATCCCCATAAATTCAAATTTAATGAATCTTTCTAAATCCTTCAATCCTTCTAAAATCCTTCTAAAATTTATTAAATGATTATGTAAATCTTCTAACAAAGTTTAAACAATTCACGAAAAATGCTTTAGAAGATAAAATTTTCATAAATTCATAATTCAGTACATAAAGGGTTAAGAATGAATTGCTTACTGTATGATGTAAATTCAGGCATAAAAATTCAACCTAAATTTATCTAAGAAATTATCAGATGCCTTAAATTGTGAATAACAAATCATCCTTGTATCAAAACGATTGCAAAACATGCGAAGACCTAGCGATGATCGTAAACCTGTATCCTGAGACGCCTTCTCTTTTGCATGCGGGTAACGGTTGTAAATGCGTAATAGAAATTAATATTAACAGAGCGCGTTAACTTCTGTTCATCCGATTATCGCCATCATGATCATATCCTTTAAAATAAAAACAAAAACTTGTCTCGTCCTCGAAACTGTCGAAGCAACTCACATTTAAGGTTGCTGTTTTAAAATCCAAACTGGCTACTTGACACATTCACGAAATCATTTTTATTGGAAAAGGATTAAATTTGCAGGTATTGTTACTTAGGAAAGAACTGTAATTCTGAGGAATCAAATAGATATTTTTACTTTCTCCTATCTCCAATAGAAGAAAGTATTGTAATCGGAATTTTTTTCGACTTCCGGTTTTCGACGGATTTGCACGTTTTAGGGGTCAGAGATCACAAAAAACATGTTTATAGAAAATGTCTGTCTGTCCATGTGTCCGTTTGTCTGTGTGTCGACATTGTACGATCAAAAATTGTATGAAGTTATGCATAGAATTGAACCATTTTTTTTTAAGTTTTTTGCTATGGCAAGCCGGTCCTCCCTGAATTTGGAAAAAATCCGCCGCTAGGGGGCGCTGTAATAGCGATTTTTGTGCATTTTGAATATTGTACCATCGAAAAGTGTATGAAGTTATGCATAGAATTGAACCAAATTTTTGTGTATGTTTTTGGCCATGGCAAGAAGGTCCTCCCTGAATTTGGGAAAAATCCGCCGGTAGGGGGCATTGTAATATCGATTTTTGTGCATTTTGAATATTGTACTATCGAAAAGTGTATGAAGTTATGCATAGAATTGAACCAATTTTTTGCGTATGTTTTTGGCCATAGCGAGAAGGTCTTCCCTGAATTTGGAAAAATTCCGCCGGAAGTTGCGCTGTAATAGCGTTTTTGTGCAATTTTCCATATTGTACCATCGAAAAGTGTATGAAGTTATGCATAATTCTAATAAAACTAATTAAAATGAAATACTGACATGAGATAGAAGAAAGTTTTGGGATTGGCACATCCAACTAGTTTAATTGAAAGGAATGAATTTTCAAAAAATCATATTAAAGTTGGAGTTTTGAGCTGATTTTTGAGTTATGACATTGAGGGCATGGTGGTCATTCGGCAGTAATCGTCGACTCAAGATGTATCGGGTTTATAAAAAATTCGAGAAAGCCATTTGATTCTTAGGCATCTGAAGTTTAATAACTGGAAGCTTCAGGCAAATGTGAAAGGAAATTAATTCGCGAATAAATCAAAAAAGTTTGCGTTTTAAGTTGTAAATTGTACGTCAAATGCGGTGCACTTATAACTAGTTTTATAAATATCCAGATCTGGTAGAATAGCCGTTGTACTCTTGTGCAAAAATGCATGAAATAAAATTTATTACGATTATATGTATTAACCCATTTATGCCTAGCGTCCCATTTTTGGGACGTTTCAAATTGTAATGCATTTGTATAATTTTCTTCTTCTTTATAACATGAAAATTGCATGAAATCATTATTTATAAATGTCTTTATCTATAACCGAGAGATGACAGCACAAGGTGGATATTTATTTGCTTAAATTAAGGCTTTTTTCGGTGTTTATGCATTTTTAATTTTTCAAGAGGGCGAAATGTAAAAAGTAAGTTTATTTGTATTTTTTCCATCATGGACCCAAAATCGCAAGTTATAATCTTAGCTTGTGGACTTTTTTGAAATACGTATTTTTTTTAATTGCGAAATTAAATGTTCAAGCCTATTTTTTATGCATTTTTGTAACGTCCAAAATATAGGGTTCTAGGCACAAATGGGCACACATTTTTGTTAGAAATTTAGGAGACAGTTATTTATGCAATCGCCTTTCGAAGATATTTATGAAATAAATTGTTATTAAGTCTGCAATACGATTATTCTTATTTTATTATAAATAATAGTTATAACGTTATAAGTCTCTGCAAAGAAATAAATATATTTTTTTCGTAGTTCATTAAAATACTATTTATAGTACATAATATACAATTTAAAAACATTTTAAATATAAATATAGGCAAAATATATAATTATGCATATTATTCTACTAGAAATACTCATATTTAGTTCTTTTACATTTTATCAAATAAATACAAAAAAATTTAAGCTTAATTTTTTTTAGTATTTTTCCAGTTCATTTTGCAACATTTTAAAGTGATTTTACCAAAAAATTTGAGAAAACAAAAGTTCAGGCACAAATGGGTTAAATTCAGTAATATGGAATTAATAGAATTCCATTTTAAATAGGGCGTCATCACCATGGTAACCTAGAATCATCACCTATCATGGAATGTCATTGAATTAATGACGTATGATAAAATTTAATAGAACGAAGAAAACTTTTATTAATATCTTTTAAAGTTTTGATTTGGTTTTCATAAAATTTGAAAGGACTCGACAAAATTCTGCAACGATTATATACATTAAATTTCAAACCAATCGGTTGGGAGTTTTTGCGCTGTTATATGCGGACAAACAGACAGACGGACCAGACAAAGACTATATAGGTGGTACGTATTTATATAATTACGAACGCGCCTAAAATTGATAAATTTGAGAATATCCTTCAGGAATTGCATAGTACAGGTGTTGTTATGAGGATATAAATAATGTGATGAAAAGTTCATTATGATCATTTTCGAACTAATTTTTGTACGATTAAACTAGAGATATTTAATTTATGAAAAAATCCCTTTGTTAAATTTTGTTTGGTAGCACATTTATTTGGAAAAAAAAAACATTATTACTATTTTTCTTTTATTAAAACTAAGGTATATTGATAATAAGTTCATTCTTTAAGTTTCGAAGATCATTATCTTCGTTCCTGAAATATTTTTTTGCATAATTAAATTTAATCTGCTTAATTAAGATTATAACTTATTTTGTATCAGAAAGCAGCCTTAAATTGGGAATAACAACAATAATAATAATAATAAAATAGGTATAATCTTTTGTAGGTATAATCGTTATTTTTAGCTTTCTTTAGCAGGATTTTATTCTTATACTTAGATTTCTTCTTTTTATCACATTGTGGAATTTACCCTTAAGGTTACGATAAAGTGATTATTATCAAAACATTATTTTCTTCTAAATTTTTTTTAATAAAATAAAATTAAATCCAATTAATTTACGAAAACTATCTGCATTCCTCTTGGTTACAGTCTTTATATCAATTTTTTCCATGAGAATTTATTTTATTAGATTTCTCTGTACGTTACGTTGCGTAATTTAACTTTTCTTGAACCCTTAAATGCACGAATTGTTATTTTGTTTCGAAAATATTATATATGAATCTCTGAAAGGTTTATATCCCAGGAAAAATAATGAAAACAATCAGAGATACATTTTTCGTATAATACGTGAACCTTTTCTTATGCTGCACATTTGCATCTCAAGTAAAAACTAAAATATTGCAAATTAGTAAATATTTTAATAAGTATTAATCTAAATACCTTATTTTATATATTTTTTTTATTTTGTAAAACTTAACCCTTAATTGCATAAATTATTTTTTTAGAGTTATGTTTCTTACTCTTATATTAAAGATTACATACCAGAAATTTTAAGATAGATTTTTAAATTTAATTTTTTGTAATTTTTACAGAATCAATATTTTTATATAAATATACTGCTTGCTAAAAATTAAATAAAAAGTGATGTAGATATGCGTCACTAAGCATTTAACCCTCTCGCTGCGTAATTGTTTTATCAAAGTAGTTTCAAAAATTGTGTATTTAAGAATTTTTATTCGTTTGTCACCGGTTTTTCAAAACGAAAATTTTTGTCTAATTTAATCGGGGAAATGCTCCGATTAAATAAGGTAAAATTTACAATAAAAAAAATAACTGGTGGAAATGATCAGGGAGGTTTAATTAGACGGAAAAATGCATCCCCGTGAAAAACTCGGGTTCCGCAGCGAGAGGGTTAAGAGTTAAAATCTAAATCTTCTTTTCTTCTATTTTCTATTTTTTCTTCTATTTTTAAATTCTTCTGCTTTCCTGTTATAACTATTTGGCGTTTGTCCTACATGTAATCCATTACCATGTTATACACTAAAATCAACGCCCACGGTGCTTGAAGTCTGTAGCGTTATTCATGCGCGTAATCTTATTTTAGGCCGCTGCTCAACAAAACATGATGGATAGAAAGAGATGATGGCAGACGAATCTAATATTCTGCTGTCACCGGATGTTGAAAGGAGAAACGAACATATCGAGATTCATCTTCTGCTAAGTGCATCGGCAATTTTGGAGGACGACTTCTTGTTTCTCTTTGGAAGGCATATGATTAGTGTGGCGATAATCGAATGAACAGAGAAGTGTTGACGCGTTTCGTTAATGGTAATTTTTACTACGAATTTACAAACTGTACCCGCATGCAAAAAGACAGGCGTCTCAGAATATGGATTCAGGATCACGGACAGCATTCTCGTGACGTCAAATGGCGTTTCGTTAATATTAATTTTTACTGCGAATTTACAAACTGTACCCACATGCAAAAAGACAGGCGTCTCAGAATATGGATTTCAGGATCATGGACAGTATTCTCGTGGCGTCACAGTAGGTAAAATGGCGTTTCGTTAATATTAATTTTTACTACGAATTTACAAATTGTACCCACATGCAAAAAAACAGGCGTCTCAGAATATGAATTCACGATTATGGACAGTATTCTCGTGACGTCACAGTAGGTAAAATGGCGACGTGATCGTTTGTTTGCACTTTGCATTCATCAAAGTTTTTTTTTCCTATTTTTCTTTACGACGTTTTATTTTCTCACTTATGAACTCTGAAACTAAATTAATCAGAACAAAAGTATTATTTCATTATTTAATTATTAAACTAGCTGTTTAACCCGTTCTACGCACGGGAGTTTAAAATTAAAATCCGTAGTAAAAAGTAGTTGAACGTAAAAAGTTCTCATCAAATAAATATAATACTAATCGAATATGAAACGAAAATTAGCATAAAAACGCAATGACAACAAACAACTTTAAAATATCTAAATAAGAAATAAGAATTCCAAGTGTTGAGTTGTTCAATAACTATTTGATTTAGAAAAATATTTTTCTACTACTGTGCCTTTTTTTTAATGAAATTTAATTTATCATGTTGCTATGGCAGCAGACGATAAAACGATACCTTTGGAATAAGGGAATAAATAGAATAAAAAGTTTTGTTGATGTTCGCGATAAAATGTTTTTTTTTTTTTTTAAGTAACAATCAAACGCAATTAAATAATCTCTAATTATTGGCATGCGAGATAAAAGAATTATCGTAATACCCACTGCGGCTTCTAGGATTGCAGCGTGGCGTACGTAATATATATATCTCACATTGCAGTAAACATTTAGAACTGGTTAGAACTCGCGCGATTACGGGAATTCGTCAAAAACATAAAAAAAAAAAATCTATTTAAAATTTTCGAATTTTTTGCCCAATCGTTCATCACCCCCCCCCCCCCCCCACCAGCAACTCGTATGCCAAATTTCGTAGCCCTGCGCCCTGTGGTTTCCGAGTTTTTGAGGTTACAAAGATACGTGCACGGATTTTAATACGGTAGATAAACAGATTATGAAAGTATTTTTATTGATCCACATGCAGGCCATTTATGATTCTTTTTTTTTCTTTTAGAGCTTCATACAATACGTAAAAAAAAAAAAAAAAGTGCCCAGTTAAACTGATAACATTGAGCTCACAAGCTATTCGCACTAATTGTATATTATACTCTTCTTTCAAAGAATAACGCCCCTCAAAATATAGATTAAGAGGGATTAACCCCCGTTTCCCCCTTTATACTTAACCAATGAACATCTGAGTCTAATCAGAGAAGCTCCTTATTAGAATAAACCTGTATATTAAATTTGTAGCAAATCAGATAATTCTATGAAAAACCCATTCGCTAAATTAAGGGAGGTATTAGCTCCCCCATTTCCCCCTTTATACTTAACCAATGAACCTCCAAATCTAATCAGGGAAATTCCTTATCAGAATAAACCTAGATATTTTTTTTGAAGGAAATTAGATAATTCCGAATGAAAACCCATTTATCTAAATTAAAGGGGGGACTTGCCCCCTTTTCCCCCTTTTATACTTAACCAATGACGTTCCAAATTTAATCAAGGGAGCGTATTATCGGAATAAACCGGTATGTCAAATTTGTATCAAATCGGATAATTCTTCATGAAAAACCAATTTATCTAGATTAAGGGGGGCTAGCCCTTGTCCCCTCCTTTATTTACCTTAACCAAAGAACCTCCGAATCTAATAAAGGAAGCTTCTTAACAGAATAAACCGGTATATCAAATTTGAAGCAAATCGAACAATTCTGCATGAAAAACACATTTATCTAAATTAAGGGGGAATTAGACCCCCCCCCGTACCCCCTATATACTTTACCAATGAACCCTCAAAACTAATCAGGGAAGTGCCTTATCAGAACGAACCTAGAAATTTTTTTGAAGCAAACTGGATATTTCTATCAAGAGTTATCCCGTTACGTACATAAATACATACGTATAATATACAGAACCTTCGGGCACATTAGCTCTCATGCTTTAATAGCCTGTGAGCTAATAAAAAAGGAACTGAAAATTTAGAGTTAAACTAGATATATTTAATTTATGAAGAATCCCCTTTGCTATATTTTGTTTGGTGGCAATATTTTTTTGGAAAAAAAAAAAAAAAAACTAGTATTTTTTTTTCTTTTTTTTTTTTAAATTGAGTCATCTTTACCGTTTAAAATATGGATTTAAAAACACAAAAAGTGTTTTTTATAAATTAAAAAAATTAGTTTTTTAAATGTTTTCAATGGATAACTAACTTCTTTGGAGTTTTCTCTCGACCTCTTTCAATAAACGGGCTTCCTGTACCTTTTATATGATCTTAATGATCTTTGCCTTCTATGGTGTAACGTGTAAAATTTAATTTTAACAATAAAAATTAAAAAATCATTATGATTTAATTACAAAAAAAAATTCAATATAGGTGGTTTAATTAAAAAACGTTTTCTTTTCATTTTGTGTTTAACCTAAGCCTTTTTTCTCCTCTTCTATTATTACTTTCTATCATTCATTTGCTTCTAGGCCAGTGTTTTCTTTCCTTTTTTCTATTTCTCATCATATTTCTTCCTCACCATCACTGTGTTAGCTTATCCCTTTTTCCTTCTCCACATTTGATTACACATGTCTAACCATTTATTAGCTTTATCTTTATTTCTTCTGCCGTTTTCTTGAACAACACGTTGTCTCAATATTTGCGGGGGAAGATATTTGGTGACATACAAATGCAAATACACGAAGGCAGATGATTTTTCTTCCGATCCCAAGTTTATGTGGTGTTTTATTTTAATTTTATGGTGCTACAAGAAACGTTTTCCTTTCTTTATTTTCTCTTTTCTATGAAATACGCCTTTCCATTTATATTATATGAGTAGAATAAAATGTACTCATTACGAAAAGTAAACATTTGCATTATATATAATTTTGAAATTATGTGAAACACTTGTATAAACATATACATTTTATTGCCAAATTAAAGCAACAAGAATCATAAGCTATACATGTGTTATATTTCTACGATAACGAGAAAATGAATCCGACAAAACGACTCATGTCAACCCCCCCCCCCCCCCTAAAAATGTATGTGTTCCACGGTAAAAATGACTCTTTCCTAATGAATACGATAATACGCACGGAAATGGAAAGAGAAAAAGGGTGGAAAAGTAATTTCAGTTTCTTTATAAAGATCCTATAAAAAATCCTTTGACTTTGGAAAAAAACTTCCTTGTGTATCATAACAGCTCGTGAAATTCCTTTTTTCCCCTCTTAGATTTCGGTTATGGTTATTGTATGATTTGAATCATAATTGATATTTTATAAAAAAAATATATATATATATCCTTATAAAATATATATTCCCTTATATTTACTTTTATGAAGTGTTCATTTCAAATGAGAAAAGAACTGTTTGATACAACTGAATGATGTAACAATATATAGAAATTTTCAAAATAAAAATTTTGTCGAGCATTTAAAAGTATTTTTTAATAAAAAAAGAATATATATATATATATATTTTTTTTTCAATTTGTACAGTCGTGGGAAAAAAAAGTAAACACCCCCTACTAACTCCTCGACAAATTATCGTAGAAGAAAGTTACTGTTACCGAACGATTGGAAATAAAGTCTACTTTTAAATGATGCATATAAAAAATTTTTAGGGGGCTAGCTAACTATTAAAACGAACCATAACTTTGTTTTTTTCAATAGCAGTACACAATTCTGACAGCATAAATGAACTCTACACCCTTCAATTATCCTAAAAACAAATTTTTATGCAATTCGTACCATAAGTTTCCGAGAAATTAATTATTTTAAAACGAGCGTATTTTAAGGGCTGTATCCAAATTGAAGTTCCGTACTGGATTGTTAACCGAGAGAGCCCCTTCTTGATCAAGGCACCTGAAGCGCCACTCAAGGAGTCAATGAAGCCTGTTAGATTACAGGACAGTAGAATAAATTTAAAAATATCTAATCACTTCTATCATAGACGGCCCCTTAAACCATCATTTTGCCGTGTTTTAAGCATAATTTGAAAACTACTCGGAAGAAAAATGTGAAATTTTGGATTTCCATAAAGCAGGACTTAATAAATTTAAATCCATCAAAAAAATTGTAGGTTGCAATTCATAATTTTTTCGAATATTAATTACATAATTCATATCATAAATTTATAAAAATTGCAAATTCAGCGAATTTATGTTTGGGTATATTAGTATTGCTACAAAAAAAAAAAAAAAAAAAAAAAAAAAAAATAGCACATTAGGAGCATAATTTCAGGAGATATAAATAAAAATATGAAAATGTAATTTAACATTAGAAGCACTAAATTTTGAATGTTTATAATTCAAAACTTATCATTCAAATGACTTGAAATTTTGTGTATAGGCATACTTTGAACCGAAGATTTGAAATATCTCGTTAAAATTGTGTATTGCTATTGAAAAAAATGAAGTTTGGATTCATTTTAATATGTAGATGACCCCCTAAGAAAATTTTATATACATCATTTAAAAGTAGACTTTATTTCCAGTCGTTCGGTACCAGTAACTTTTGTCTACGATAATTTGTTGAGGAGTTAGAAGGGGGTGTTTACTTTTTTTTTCCACGACTGTACATTTCGTTTATTTATACAATATATATATGTGTGTGTGTGTGTATGCATATACGTTTTTTTTCTCCCGGAAAAGAGACCAATATTTAATATAATGATATTTTTTCCAAATATGCACTTTAGAAAAATAATATGCTTTACTATATAAAGAATAACAAAATACTTCCCAAAATTTTCCATCTATTTTAAATTATTATTGAGACAAAATTATGCACTATTAAATAAATTTCACCATGTATTGAAATAATATAGCAATATTTTAATCATTATCATTTATTAACTCTATTGCCATGTTTAAAGCTTTGCATAATTGATTGTAAGTTAAAAATTAATAAACTTTCGTCATGGAATTTCGGAATATAGTCACAAATACCTTTACGATAATATACATAAAAGGTGTCGTTTAACCGAATTTATCGCCAAGGCCGTCGAATAATCGTGATTATACTATTTATTTACATAATAAAACAAATAACAGCATATAATACGTAACAGCGGTAATAATATAAATCAATGCAAACTTCTTTCACTTCGAACACTCAAAAATTTCGAAGAAGTTATTGATATTATAAACGCGGCAACAAATTAAATGAATAAATAAAACGGCTCTATACTTCAGTATTAAGCCTGTATTTTTTCGGAACTTCTAAAAATTTTTTAACAAGTCTGAAGAGAAAAAAAAAGGAGTGAAGTTCTTTAAAAACAATCTTAAGTGATTTCTGTATACTTTTTGTGGAACATTCATGCTTCTAAACATGTTTAACAATAACTTTATGCTTATCGGCAAAAAGTTTAAATATAATTATTTTTCCTCAGTTTTCTATGAAAGTGTTTAAGCAATATTTATCTAGATTTATTAAATATTTATTCATTTATGTTTAAACAAGAAAAAAACTAAACTAAATATTAAAACAGAGGAAAAAAATTAAGAAATCCATTCCTTACTTTAAAAACATAAGTACATTTAAGATGATAGAAGTGACAAAATTTTTTGAAGGGGGTTATTGTGATATTTGTTTCGTATAGACGATTTAAAAATTTTTAAAGAGACTTTTTAAATAAGAGATGAAAATTATGAAATGTTGCATTCATTTTTCGCTTTCTGTACTTTTCAAAACAAGAATATATTTCGATAAACTAAAACACAATTTATTTTACTTATTATATTATTTCCACAATACTTATGATAGATTTAGTTTTTGATAGTGTAGTACACGCAAGAGAAAACGCTGTAAACAAACACATAATGCACGCAATATAACATTGGTCAATAAGCTCACAATTTTATAACGTTGAAATCGAAACAATGAACTAGTCAAATCAATTCAGAGAAAAGTAACAAAATATAAATTCGCACAAAAGCATATAGAATCAAACCTTAATTATTTAAAAAGTAAATTTTGAAGTTCTTTATAAATTGAAGTGTTTTATTACCCGACTGCCAAGAAGGGTTATGTGTTTCACGCGTATCTGGGTATGTGGATTTCCTTATACCCTCGAAACATCCCAACGGCTGGATGGATTTTAATGAATGAGGTCTCTATCGATTCGTCTTAAACGTCCAATGGTTATAGGCTAAATTTTGTTTTTATAAATTGAAAATAGCGGCCGTAAAATACAAAATGGCGGTAGAGGCGAAAAAAAAATTACGCACCCTATTGAGTGGCATATCATTGGATAGGTCTTTCAAAATGAAGACGATGTTTCATTGACAATTTTACGGTCAGAAGCTCCGTTTAAATATTATACAACCTGGAAGTTGCGTGGGTAGGATCTCTAGCTTTACTGCAACTCTAATCTTCATAGACATCTATAGGCCTCATCAAAACAGTGTTTATAGATAGGAACTAACTTAAAAGTCATCAATACAAGTAAATAACAAAATAGGTAAGTAATATTTTAAAAAAAACTTCACATTCATGAGAAATAATTTGTTCGCTTTTTACGCAGTCGGGTTTTTTGATTTTTTAAATTTAATTAGATATATTTTTTACCCGACTGCCAAGAAGGGTTATGTGTTTCACGCGTATCTGGGTATGTGGATTTCTTTATACCCTCGAAACACCCCAACGACTGAATGGATTTTAATGAATGAGGTCTCTATCGATTTGTTTTAACCGTCCAATGGTTATAGGCTAGGTTTTGTTTTCATAAATTAAAAATGGCGGCCGTAAAATACAAAATGGCGGTAGAGACGAAAAAAAAATGGATGCACCATATTGAGTGGCATATCACTGGATAGGTCTCAGTGGTGTAGTCGTAAAAAAAAAAAAAAAAAAAAAAAAAAACAGAGGGTGTACGTTCTAAGCAGAGGGTATACCCTAGTGTATATATACTATAGCTTTCTTGAGAAAGAGAGGGTATATGGTGTTGGAAAATCCAGAGGGTGGAAAAATCCAGAGGGTATACGGCGTATATCCGTATACCCTCCACTACATCCCTGATAGGTCTTTCAAAATGAAGACGGTGTTTCATTGCCTGTTTTACAGTCAGAAGCTTCGTTTAAATATTACACAACCTGGGAGTTGTGTGGGTAGGATCTCTAGCTTTACTGCAACTCTAACCTTCATAGACATCTATAGGCCTCATCAAAGCAGTGTTTATAGATAGGAACTAACAATTAAACACAACTTAAAAGTCATCAAAACAAATAAATAAAAAAAAAATTGGTAAGTAATATAAAAAATAGTTTTACATTGAAGAAAAATAACTAATTAGTTCGCTTTTCACGCAGTCGTTTTTTTTATTTTTTAAATTTAATTTTTACTTGTTTTCTTAATTATATTTAAAAATATTTATCAAGAAAAATTACAGGGTATTGAAATATCGCTGTGCGTGGGTGTGCTAGTCTTGCAACAATGAATGCTGGTAATTGTTGGCACTAGGTATGTGAAATCCATATTTCTGCTCGTACTTTTCGAATAATAATAATACAATTAGTAATCAAAATAGGAGTTAGAAAAGATGCGATAACTTCTTTGTTAGGAGGGAAATTTCTTGAATAAGAAATAAAGGCTGTTAAGCAGTCAACTTCCAAACTCCCCTAGTTGATGTTAAATATATGGGCGTAGAATGCATTCGTATACTTAAAATATCCCCTGAGAAAATTAATATTTTTAACTTCTTTTTTTGTGTGCTTTCCTTAAAGGATTTTTTTTTCTTAGTTGTGAGAAAAATTCTAATACATATATTAATTTTATGAGATGTGTTAAAATCTTGCTCACAGTTCGTCAGTTTTTAACACACAAAATATTAAATTTAGCATATATTTTAGAAGTATTTTGAAAAATATGAAAGAAAAAATACATCCTTAAAGAAGAGTTCACGAAAAAAAGAAGTTAAAAATATTAATTTCCTGAGGGAATATATTAAATATACAAATGCATTTTACGTCCACAAGTTTAACATTAGCCAAGGGAATTCGGAAGTTATCTGAATAACGGCTGCAACAGATACATTAATAAACTGTTTGAACAAAAAAATAAATTTTCAAGCTAAAGAATTATAAAGTACAGAAGACTTTTATAAAATATTCAGAAAAGATTTCTAAAATTCTTTAGCACACTTACGAAATACTGCAGTACCTTGGCGAGGCCATTCCTTAAAATATAGCAAATAGCATTGCATGGCACATCTATATTTATAAAGGGAGTGGCCAAAAATGTTTTAAAACGGTGTTAGTGAGTCTCTCTTCTCATTGAATGCATGATATGGTTAGAATATTCATTTAGCACGCTGCTATTAATAATACCTTTGCTAACCCACTTTAGTATTGATTTTAGCCTTCATTTTTAATTCAGAAAGATAAATAATGATTTATGCATATATTTATACCGGAATTCGGATTACGGGGATGTTGCGTTCGTTATTATATAAATACGTAGCACCTATAGTCATCATCTGGTCCGTCCGTCTGTCTGCCCGTCTTTCCATATATAACAACGCAAAAACTACTACCCAACCGAATGCTTTGAAATGTAATATAAAACGTTGCAGAATTTTATCATGTCATTTCAAATTTTATGAAAATCGAATCAAAACTTAAAAAGATAGTAATAAAAGTTTTCTTCATTCTATTAAATCCTATCATACGTAATCAATTCACTGATATCTCATGATAGATAATGATTTTAGGTTGTCATGGTGATGACGTCCTATTTAAGATGGAGTCCTATTATTTCCGTATTACAGAATTTACTGTACATAATCGTAATAAATTTTGTATTCGTGCATTTTTGCATGAGTGCAACAACTATTGCACCAAGATCTGTTTATTTATCAAACTAGTTATAGTACGAACGCACCTCATTTGCCATATTTGGCGTACAATTTACAACTTGTTCATGTTGCAATTATATCCATTCCGATGATCCATATAGAACATACCGGGTGTCCCAAAAATCACTGATGGATTTTAAAATTGAATAACTTACAAACGGTGACAGATATTAAAAAAATTCTTGCTTGAGTGTTATGTAAGATGTCAGGAGTTTTTATGCTGCGATTCTCAGTTTTAGTTACAAATAGCATCGATAGATGGCGCTGCAAGCAATAACCGCTAAATCCAGGCTCGATTTTTTGGCTTCTCTCTTCTTCCACGCGAAAAAAAGAGATTAAAATGTATTGAATGTATCCCGTAGTACCAAAAATCGGGTCTAGATTGAGCACCTATTGCTCTCAGCGCCATCTATTGTTTGAAATTCGAACTAAAATCAAGAATCACAGTAAAAAAAAAGCTCCTGACATCATACATAACCCTCCTGCAAGAATTTTTTTAATATCTGTCACCGTTTGCAAGGTATTAAATTTTAAAATCCCACAGTCATTCTTGGGACACCCGGTATTAACAGAATGATGAATTTTGTAAATGAATAAAATAAAAATATTTTCATAAAAAAAGAAAGAAAAAAGAAAACGAAAAGATAAATCAGTGCTTGATTTAAATTTTTTTATGATAAATCTTACGCAGTTTTAAAATGATCATCTCTAATCGATAATTAAAATGTCGAAATCAATAGTTAATATGTCTAACATGTCGAATAATTTTTCATGTAATCCATTTCAAATTTCTTAAAATATTAGTGATTTTATTTTTTAAATTAATAGCTCTCCGTATAGGAAACAAAGAATAATCACTAAAGTTATAATTCTCAATCTAATATTAAAGGGAGGAGGCATGTAGAAATCCATGTTTGGAGAAAATATTTTATAATTTTAGTAATAAATGATGTTATATTAAAATAAACATAGGTACTTTTAGGAGCTGAATTTATCTTAAACAGGGCTTAATTTCTAAGAAAAAAAGTACCGGAGCCCTAATATTATGTGGTACCGGTACTACAACTGTACCGCTTTCCCATTACCCCCCCTGTCAATCAATCTGCATATTTATATTTCGTACATTATTTGCAAAATTTGAAGCATTTTTTTTTTTCTTTAGCAAAATAAACATTTTAAAATATCTATCAGCAATATACCTTGCTATCAACTATTCCACTTTTTGGTTATCACTCTTTCCGAATAGTAATCGTTGCCTAGTTTTAGTGTTAATTAGTTGCAGAATTTTGCGATTAAATATGGTACGGATTATGATTCGGAAATAGTGTTAACACAAAAAATGATTAGTTCGTAGCTATGCATTTTTTCATAAAAATACATAGCTAAGAATTGCACTGGGCTACGGAGCCCTGTATTTATGAGCTCCGGTGAATTCCAACCAATATTTAAATATTTACTAAAAACAGAAAAGTACCGGAGCTGGGCTCCGGTGGGCTCCGGCGCAAATTAAGCCCTGATCTTAAAGTAAGTTAAATGCACCAATAGTGGGCCATGTACCAGTAGTGGGCCACTAATTTTTAGAGTTTAAAAACAAGCCCAAAAGGCATTTCTCGAAAACGACTGAAAGAAATCTGATTCACTAACATCCTTAAATGTTAACTTTCCATCAACTTTAAATGTGAAGTTTGAAAAAAAAATTCTTTGAAAGGGAGGGGGGGGGGGGGATGTAAAAAAAAAAAACTACTGTCAGAGCAAAAGTTCTTTATCTACAGAGCAATACAGCCAATAACAGTTACATTCATTTACAACTTGACGTATTTGACTGAAACTATGAAAAATCTCATGCTCAATATATTGCTAATAAATATCAAATATCTGAAAACATAAAACTTCGGATATATATCATGATATATATCACCAAACCCTGGGGGAAAACTACCCAGTTATCTTTTTTTTTTTTTTTTTTTTTTTTTTTTTTTTAAATAAAGTTTTCTTTGTTTTTCATAGTACACTAAAACGTCCCTAAAGCGACCACGTTCCGTTCCAATAAAAATGGGTCGCTGCAAGAGGTGGTCTCTTAATGGAGGTCATGTTTAAATCCAGATATTAATTGTTGGAAAAAGGTAACAATTAATGTTACTAAAATTTATTTTTCCCATTAGGAAAAAGTATGAAAATTTGAGTATCAAAAGAAAAGTTAATGACATAAGTTAATTACTGCAGCGTTTAAAAAATAAATACATTGATGTCTGCTTTGATTTTATGGTTTCATCTTTTATAACTTTTATTTCCAAGTCCTTTCGAAGTTCAGTAAATAAATGCAATTTTTTTAGACGGGAACAAATAATGACGATTTCATTAATTTATCTATTTCTTTGAGAGTTTCCTGACAGAATAGGGCAGGGGAGTTTATTACCCGCCATTCTTAATGTGTCATCAGAGTTAAATTCATTGCCTAAAAAGGTACAAAAGTGTTTAAACACTTAAAAGTTACCGGAAAAAAATTTTAAACTTAGTTTAGAAGTTTCATGAATAATGCGCTCTTCGGAATTATTTTTCTAAAAAAACCTTCTTGAAGCGACCAGGAAAAAAACGGAATTTGTTTCATTTTCGTCAAAGAAATGGGTCGCTCATGGAGGAAATTCAACTGGTATGGTCTCTGAATGGAGGTAAAATTAGTACAGTAAAACCTCCCTAAAGCGACCACGTTCCGTACCAATAAGAATTGGTCGTTCCGAGAGGTGGTCTCTTAATGGAGGTTATGTTTAAATCTAGATTTTAATGGTTGAAAAAAAGTAACAATTAATGTTAATAAAATTTATTTTTCACATTAGGAAAAAATATAAAAATTTAAGTATGAAAACAAAAGTTAATTATATAGGTTAATTACTGCAGAGTTCAAAAACATTAACTTTTACAGAGTTCAAATACATTAACTTTTGCTTTGATTTTACGGTTTTATCTTCTATAACTTTTATTTCAAAGTCCTTTCGAAGTTCAGTAAATAAATGCAGTTTTTTGGACGGGAACAAATAATGACGATTTCATTAATTTATCTGTTTCTTTAGGAGTTTCCTGACAGAATAGGGCAGGAGAGTTTACTGATCCTTATTCTTAATTTGTCACAAGAGTTAAATTCATTGCCTAAAAAGGCACAAAGGGATTTAAACACTTAAAAAGTTACCGGAATAAAAAACAAATCTTAACTTAGTTTAGAAGTTTGATGAATAATGCGCTTTCCGAAATTATTTTTCTAATAAAACCTTTTTCAAGCGACCAGGAAAAAACGAAGAAATTGGTCGATCATGGAGGGAATTCAACTGGGATATTCTCTCAATGGAGGTACAATTAGAATTGAGCCTATGGGAATAAATTTCGTTCCATGAAAAAATGGTCGCTCTGGTAGGTGGTCGCTTAATGGAGGTGGTCGCACAGGAAGGTTTCACTGTATTGAGCTTATGGGAATAAATTTCGTTCCATGAAAAAATGGTCGTTCAGGGAGGTGGTCGCTTAATGGAGGTGGTCGCACAGGGAGGTTTCACTGTATGTAATGTCATAGTAGATAGTATGGTAATCGAATACAGTTTGCAAGTTTTCTGTTGCATACTTCTATACGACGCGCCACTGTGGCAATCTGTGATATAGTTTTTACTTATCTAAACTCTACGTAACAAAGATTATCTAAAAATGTTTTCATTTAAAATTTTTCTCTTTCAATCACACGGCTACATTTAAATAGTTTATCAGGATTTTGAAAAAGCATATCCTTAATGCGTAACATATTTCGGCTTTTATCGAATTAAGAGGCAATATTTTGCGGATGTTTAACGATCGAAACATAAAAGATCACGCTCGATTTTTGTATGCATCACAAGTGATTTTTGATAAGCAAGATCCGTAAATAAGCTTTATTAAAATTGTTAAAATTTTATCAGTAATATGATAGATTTTATGTTATCAGCAAGCTGATAATAATCAATATTTTTCATTTATTGCAATCCTACGTTTACTGTATTTTACTTGGAATTAAAATTTGTTATTGTGATTAATTTAGAAATACTTTTAGTCTCAACAAAGTTATAGAAAACCAGTGCTGCCAGATTGGGGAATTTTTTAATTCAGATTATTTGACTGTCCCACTTTTTTAAAACAGTATAATTCGCCTTATTTTCAGAATTTTTAATCTATTTTTTAAATAGGCCGAATATTTCTATTAAAAAAAAAAACGGTGACAATCAACAATCTGGGGACAAAAAAGTCCCCAATCGGGCAACACTGTAGAAAACTTAGAAAGGAATTTTTATTAGCTAAGAGAAAGTGATTCAGTCGTTATCTGTCTCAAATGCACCGAAGCCACAATTAATTGCCGTTTATTATTTACTTTCATGCTCTTTACACAAAGTTTCAAATTTGTTAAAATTCTTAATGACTTTTGAAGGAAAAAAATGGTCAGGGTTAACAGCATGAAATTTCTTTTACGTTTGCATGTACCATTATGAAAGAAATATTTGGTACTTTTATATTAGCCGGTCGTAAATCTCGCCAAAAGCATTTTTTTCTCCCCAATAGTTCGCATGTGTAAATTAGAAACAATATTTTGATAATATATTGTGATATCAAAATGATATATCTTGAATCAAATATAATATGAAATTGGGAACATTTTATTTAAATGATCTACAGGAAAACGCATGATAAATATACATAATTAGTACCATTTTATGAGTTGTTCCACCAGATTCAAACTTAAGGAAAAAGGAAGATCATACTCATACAGTCATCTCACTTTTCACATAATGACAAAAAATAAAATGAACATAGAAACAATATCAAAACTCGAATCATAATACTGCCATATATTTGACGTTTAACCTCTAACGTTAACCTAGCGTTTAACCCTAAGATTACATTTTTAGCAATGACTGAAAAACAATATCAAAACTCAAATCATAATATGGCCATAAATTTGACATTTAACCTCTAAACGTTAACCTAACTTTTAATACCTAAGATTACATTTTTAGCAATGACTGAAAACCGGTATCAAAACTCAAATCATAATACAGCCATAAATTTGACGTTTAACATCTAATGTTAACGTAACGTTTAACCTCAAAGATTACATTTTTAGTAATGACTGAAAAAAAAAAATATAGTATTATACATATTACATACAAAAATGTATTTACTATTAATCATAATAGTATACACGTAATAGTTTCATTTTTTATACGAATTTTTATAATAATAACACGAAACGATTTTTATGCATTCATCTATTTATACGAATTTTTACTTTTATCTTGCGCAATAAATTTAAGTATTTATGTGGTTCTTTTTATATTTTTATTATTAATATAATATCTGTGTGCCTAAAACTACATTTTCCACTTATAGCTCTGAAAGTTTTATTTTTGCGATGTAAAAATGTAAGTTGTTTTTACATCGCATCTTTACCCAGATTTCAATTTCAAAATCAGAACTAGTTGGATATGGCAATCCCAAAACTTTCTTTTATCTCATACATGTTAATACTTCAAAATTCGCTATCACAGTGCCTAAGTTAAATGACAATCTATGCATCATGAGGATTCTAAAGATATGAAATTCCGTACATTAGTTTTTGAGCTATGGCTTCGGCTACATCGTTTAAATCGTGGAAAATTCTGCCTAGAAGCGCCACCTGTTGGACGATTTACACCAAAAACTAAACAGCACCAATTTATATCAGGGAATGAATCTGAAGTTTGATAAAAAAAATTCGAGCATTAGTTCTTGAAATAGAGCTATTGGGGAAATCTTGAAAAATACAGCATGGCAGCGCCACCTGATGGGCGATTAACACCAAAACGTAATCGGCACCAAATTATATCAAGGTATAACTGAATCTGAAGTTTGATGAAAATATGTGCTATGGCAAATGCGGAAATCATGAATAATGCGTCATAGCTGCGCCACCTATTGGGCAATTTACATAAAAAAATAATCAGCACCAATTCATATTAGGGACTAAATGAACCTAAAGTTTGATGAAAATCCGTGCATTATTTCTTGAGATAGAACTATTGCAGAAATCTTGAAAAATACAGCATAGCAGGACCACCTTTTGGGCGATTTACACCAAAAAACTAATCAGCCACAATTTTTATCAATGACTGGCTGAATTAAAAGTTTTTTTCTATTCCGTGCATTAATTCTTGGGATAGAGCGACAACAAAAATTTGTGTCACATACAGATAGACAGACAGACTCACTAACAGGCATTTTGTAACATGTTTTTCGGGATCTCTGACCCCCCAAAACGTGCAACTTCGTCAAAAACCAAATTTTCTTGAATCCAACACTTTCTTCTTGTAAAGATAGAAAAAGTAAAAATGATTTTTAAAATTGTAAATTCTTTTTTAACCCTTAAATGCGCGATTTTTTATTTTGTTTCGAAAAAATTATATATGATTCTCTAAAAGGTTTATTAAACAGGAAAAATAATGAAAAAAATCAGAAATACATTTTTCATATAACACGTCAATCGTTTCTTCTGTTGCACATCTGCAATACAAGTAAAAACTACTGTCGTGTGGCAGTTTTACGCTAACATATTGCAAATTAGTAAATATTTTAATAAGTATGTCTCCAAATACCTTAATTTATGCAAATATTTATTTTATAAAACTTAACCTTTAACCCTTTAATTCCCATGATAGAATACGTTCTAGAAATTACGTAGTTCAGAGAATCTAACATTACACCAGAAAGCATCAGTGGTTCATTTCGCTTTATTTAAATACGGAATGTCTGTTATGAATTAAAGAAAATATTGATATTTTAATTTTCTGGTGTGAATTAGGTATATACGAATTAAAAAAAAATATTCAATTCAAAACACTGTTATTTGCATATGTGCAAAGCTGCGTACTAAAGGGTTAATATATTTTCTATTCGGATGAGCGGATTGAACCGTCGTTTAATTTTCTCCTCACGCACGAGTCGTTTACAAGCTATTTCCCGGAACCTGTTTGCTGTGTAAAGGAAAATTTGGATACATATCAAAAATAATCCCACAATAATCCCTGAAATTGCTTGCTGTACGCTTCCTTTCCCTTGATTCACCTTTTGCTAGTTTTCTTAGGAGATGTTTATTTTTTCTATTTGAATATGGGATTAATTTTCTGTCATACCATTAGACGAAATTATCGCGATTTTTTTCTTGCTTGTCGAAATTCCGGGGCAACGGGAATATGCTGTTAAGGTGTGGTTTGCTGGCAGAGAGCCCCGCGTTGCTAGGAGACGTTCAATCGATGTGTGTGGGGGTGGGGGAGGGCCAAAATCCTGTTATTGACCGCAAAGAGAAAGCATCAAATACATTTTTATTTAGAATCGAATGCTTTATGCTGCCATGTATGTAATTTATGGCCTAGTGCTTGTCGATTCTTTTAATCTTTTTGTTGAATAATTGGTCACGTTATTGCTTTTGTATAATATTTATACATAATTCCATTTTAAGAACAGTTGTGTTTTAATGTCATAAATAATACATTGAAGCTCAAAATTGCATTTTTCTGTTTTGTAATATTTTAGATTAGTATTGCACTGCATTAGTTTGCATTTGAAAAATTTAAAAGTGGCTTAAAGGTTAATCATTTATTTTTAGTGATATGGGCAAAATTGTATTGTAAAAGAATAACTTTCCGATGTTCTGTTCGAAGCCAAAATTTCGAATTCCCCCCTTTCTACAGGCTGAAAAAAAGATAAAATAATAATAATAATATAAAAAACTCTTTATCTTTTAATTAATTGCCCTGCATCCATCCAAAAATTTTAAAGGTTTATGAAATACTACTCTATATCGACAACGATTATATGCATTTAAAATTTTTATTTCTAATCACACTGCTCAGTTTTGAAAATTTTATCCTATCTGAAACATCTCATTTAAAAAACGTAGACAAGTCTTGTGACTCTTTAAGCGTAAAAAAGTTCTGAGATCGTATATAGCCATGTCTAGCTCCCCGACTCTGATTAACTCTGTCATTTCATTCACAGGTCACTCCCAGTCTCTACATCTTTATTTAAAGAACCTTTTGTGACTTGGAAATTACGCAGCAACGAGATTATGACGGCTAGTGTTTACATTTTAATAATCATTTCTATTAATAAAATATTGCATAAAATGGTATAGCACAGAATTTATATGTACTAGGTAGTACCCGTCAAGATTTGAAGGTAAATAACTTGAATGTTTCATTAGACAAATTCTTGACGTTTTAATTAGTTGATTTTCAATTAATTATTAAAATCGTGACAAATTTCTATATTGCATAAGTGATTCTTATTTCTTTAAGGCGATAGATGGTGCTGTCAGTCTAACCTATTTAATGAAGTGAAATAATTTTATGTTTATAATTTACAACCAATTATACTTGCTTTTTATCAGAAATTTACCTAAAAATACTGGGTAGAGCATTTATTTTTATTTATTACGACCTCTTTTTTTATGTAACTACACTGCTCAAAACAATTAAAGGATATTTGAAGTTTTATATAAAATAAATATATAAACGAAATTTTTTTTGCCGAAAATAGAAGAAGAGAATCACAAATGCAAATTTTTCTGGTTTTCAAACTGTGGAGTATGCAAATTTTGAGTTCGACGTCAAAAACGTCGCTTCAGCGGCAGTGAATGAAATTTGACTTTCAACTGGATAAAAGAGAAGGAAGACAAGGATGATCGGCATTCAGTGATTGCTTTGTTTCGATGAGTACGATGTCTCAGCGAAGTCATTTGACAGATTCAGAAGCTTTGAGAATTGTTGGTAGGTTAGAAGGGGGCCAAACTCAAGCCGAAGTAGCGCAAGCCATTGGAGTGTCACAAAGTGTCATTTCCAGGATCTGGAACCGTTTTTTGGAGAGTGGATGTGCAGGCCGAAGACCAGGGCAAGGTCGTAGACGGGCAACAACGCCCAATGAAGATCGGTATTTAGCGTTAACAGCTCTGAGACACCGAACCATGAACGCTACTCTTCTCCAACAACACCTTCGCTCGGCTACAGGCACCACGATTTCAACTCAGACTGTCCGAAACTGGCTCCATGCTGTAGGTCTGTATGCTCGCCGACCGATGGTATGTGTTAGATTAACATCAAGGCATCGTCGCGACCGCAGGGAGTGGGCAACCGAGCATGTCAACTGGAGGAGAAATGAATGGAGCAATATTCTGTTTTCTGACGAGTCCCGTTTTTCTGTGCATCCGGATAATAGGCGTATTTTCATCTGGAGGGACCGTGGCAGTAGGAATAATCCTGCGTTCGTGCACGAAAGTGTCAGATTTGGCGGTGGAGGAGTGTTGGTGTATGGTGGCATCTCCATTGACGGGCGCACTGACCTCTACATCATTCGAGATGGAGCTCTGACTGGTCGCCGATATAGGGATGAGATCCTCAGACCTATTGTAGTCCCTTACGCTGCAGCTATCGGAGATAACTTCATTTTAAGGGACGATAACTGCAGGCCACATCGTGCAAACCTGGTGGAGGATTTCCTTTTCGAGGAAGGAGTCGTTCGAATGGAATGGCCAGTTTGTTCTCCAGACATGAATCCAATCTAGCACGTTTGGGACGCTCTAGGAAGACGAGTTTCTGGCCACCAACAACCCCCACAAACTCTCCAAGAACTGGAAAGAGCTCTTCTGGAAGAGTGGGGCAGAATACCCCAACTCGTCATTAATAGCCTCATTGAGTCCATGCCTCAAAGGTGTTCAACGTTGCTGGCCGCCCGTGGAAACCATACCCCCTACTGAAAATGATTTTCTTTGAAGAAAACACCTTTTCTTATTCTTTTTTTCTCATATGCACAAATTGTGTTTTTTTCCTTTAGTACACAAATGCGCAATAAAATGCATTTTTTTCTGTCAAACATGTGTAATTTATTCTCATATAACCTACTATGTCTGTCGACCATGTATCAATCAGCTAAACAGTTTACAGATACAAAATCCACCTAAAACTGCAATATCCTTTAATTGTTTTGAGCAGTGTATATTTATTTATTTATTTATTTTAACTGCACGACCATTAAAGCTGCCAAAAATTTTATTTTTGTCAGTCTCATTCTCTAAAAACCTAAATTTGAATGCAGCTAACGATTTATAATATATATTTTTTATTACTTGTATTTTATTTTACATTTTTATACATTTTTTAATTATTAAACCATGGATATTAAGGTAATTTCTTTTATAGTTCTTATATGAATATTTTTCTTTCTTTCCCTTTTATTTTTTTACGGAAAAGAATGACTAACTTTTCTTTCTGCCACACGCTTGTATATTTTTGATAATGGTCAGAAAATAGAACAAAAATTGTAGATCAGTTCAATTTATTGAATTGATAATTACATGCAAATATTGTAGCTTAAATATTTTAAATATAAAATCATTATTTTATTTCTTTTCAAAATATTGTTCAGAGTTAAATTTTATTTAATTATGAAGCATTCAAATAATAATAATAATAAATAAAAATCATGTAACTTCTCTTCCTAGAATAATATGTCATTATTGAAATGAATTATCGACAAAAATATTACAGAAATCCTTTTGCCGGGCTTGGGCCCGAACCTGCGTCTTCTACAAAAATTCAGAGCTTTAAACTACTGCTTTGGACGCCACGCTACGAGGAACTCGTTCTGGCTCCTTCTAAATTGAAGAGGTTCAAAAAACAGTTGACGCATGCGCAATTTTGTCGAATTTACGTTCTGATCTTACAGAAATAGCTTTGCGATTTAATATATACTAGATAATACCCGTCAAGATTAGACAGTAAATAACTTGAATGTTCCATTAGAAAAAGTCTTCAATTTTTAATTACTGTAAAAGCACTTATTTTCGCGAGGCTTTAATTTTCGCGATTTTCGCGACCGCGTCGTAATCGCGAAAATTTAAGCCTCGCGAAATATCCCCCCCCCCTCAAATAATAATAAAAAAAATAGAAAATTTTCACTTATCCAAAATTTAGCGATTACAGTAACTTAAATAAGAAATAAGTACAAAAATTTCTTGAATACTTACAACTATTTCTCGAATGAAAACAACAATACAATTAATAGAAAGAACTTTTCGGACAAAAAGAATTTTCTTTAAATGCCTTATGCAAAAGAGGTTCTATTTAGGTAGTTTCGGGATTTTTCAACTTTCAGTTCTGTTCATGTCGCGAAGGCGAAATCACCGATATCTTCACTTTCGCGAAAATTACGACTCGCGAAAACAAGTGCTTTTACAGTAGTTGCTTTGAAATTAATTATTGAAATCGTGACAAATTTGTATATTGCACAAGTGATTAATATTTCTTGAAGGCGAGCTAGAGGGTGGTGTCAGTTTAACCTATTGAATGAAGTGAAAAAACTTTAAGTTTATAATTTACAACCAATTGTGCTTGCCTTTTATCAGAAATTTACCAAAAAATACTGGACAGAGCATTTATTTTTACTTATTACAGTTTTTTTTTTTCTATAACAATATCTATTTTTATTTTTTTAACTACACGACCTTTAAAAGCTGTCATGAATTTTATTTGTATCAGTCTCATTCTCTAAAAGCCTAATTTTGAAACTTGAAGCAACTGACGATGTATAATATATAATTTTTATTACTTGAATTTTATTGCACTTTTTTCTTCATGTTTTTTAAATATTAAACTATGGATATCAAGATAATTTATTTTATAGTTCTTATATGAATATTTTCCGTTTTATTTATTATTTATTTTTTTTTTACGGAAAAGATTTGCAAACTTTTCTTACTGACTCACACACCTATATATTCTTGATAATGGTCAGAAAACAAAAGTTGTAGATCAGCTCTATGTAATTTATAATTACATGCAAAATATTTTAGGTTAAATATTTTAAATATAAAATTATTATTTTTTCAAAATATTTTTGAGTGCTAAATTTTATTTAATGATAAACCATTCAAATAATAATAATAATAAAATCATATAACTTCTCTTATTAATAAAATATGTCATTATCGAAATGAATTATGGCCAGAAATCATTTTGCCGGGCGCTGGGTTCGAACCTGCGTCGTCTATAAAAGTTCAGAGCTTTAAACCGATGCTTTAGACCACTCTGCTAACCAGACGTGCCCTTTTTTTTATCCTAAATGGAAGACCTAGTAAATTTAACTTCACGCATGCGCAAATACGTGAGTTTTTTTGACTGAACTTACAGAATCAGGTTTACGTTTATATATATGTGATGGGAATATATGTGAATACGTTTAAACATATGTGAAATATATGTGATTTTATATAAATAGATACTCAGATGAATTTCAAGGAAAATACAGGGTAACAAGAAATAACTTGGACGAAGTTTCAAACCAAAAATCTGTAACTATCACTAAAGTTATAACGTTATTGCCATAGGGAATTGATTCTAGAAAGCTATTAAACAGGTGTGAGTAAGTTAGTTGTGATAACCATTATGGTTGACAAACGATCTGCCATACTTGAATGACATAAGCAAGGAATGAAACAATGTGAAATTGTTCAACGATTGAAAGTGCCTAAACAGACGGTTTCATACACAATCAAAAGGTTTAAAGATCTCGTACATAATGGTGACAGGCCAGGAAGAGGAAGAAAACGCACAGTTAACACAAGAAACCGGATAGTTATCAAAAAGCGAGTTCAACGAAATCCTAGGATTTCAATGAGAAAGGCTGCTAGAGAGATGAAGATAAACAGAGAAACCGCACGTTTGATGGCAAGAGTAGAGCTTGGTATTCACCCTTACAAAATGAAAGAGGCTCAAAAGCTAACAGTACCAATGTACCAATGCAGTTCATCAAGAGTACCTACAGGAGTCGCTATGCTTCTGTTTATCTCTATCGGATTAGAAGGATCGAATGAGTCAGAGTGCTTCAGTGTTTAACCAGCATTGAATTCCTTACGAATTCTAGAGCATTGGGATGGTAGAGTTAGCCAGGGATCGTGGGGAAAGATGAAAAAGGCCCCAGAGCCATACATTTTTTTTTTTTTTTTTTTTTTTTTTTAATGTATATATAAATTAGTTAAATCCAAAAATAAAAAGGATAGGAATCGAAAACGTTAATAAAAATAGAAGCTGGCACAAAAAATAATGAATTTTGAAAAGAAAACGGCAAGGATTTGACGGCTAACTTCGTCAGCCAATGAGGAAGCGAAGTGCAACGAATCAAAACTGCCTAAAAAGATCAATAAAGAAAGAGGATGATAGTAACTTCAGATCACGTGACTATCGGTTCGGGATGGGAGCATCTCAGTCGGATTTGACGGCAAACTTCAGCAGCCAATGAGGACGCGAGTTGCAACGAATCAAATTCCTCCGTTCAAAAAGAGATGAAGGAGGTGACCGGGGGTTGGGGGGGGGGGATACTGAAAAACTAGAAAGAAACATGAAAACAAGATAATTTTTGATAGAAAGTGGATATTTAACGTTGCCAAATGCTTAGGCAGGGACGATGTCGAAAAAATAGGATGAAATAAGAGAATAGAGTTTAAAATAAAGGGAAAAAAATGAACAACATGGTTAGAATTTAGAAAAACCTCAACGATACGTTTAAGGTGGTTCTTGCCTCCTTCTTTTGGAAGGTGGTGCGAAACCGTCATCTCGACTAAGGATGACAAGCGGTCTTTTTCTACCGACAGAATTGTTAATACTGTAAGTTTTAATTGACCGCAACGCTTCGTTGGGTATCAGAATACGATCTCTGTGGAAATTTTGCGCGAGTTTTTTAATAATTTCCGAAATAGGTCGAATATTGAGATCTTTGTGAATGATATCGTTCCGGACAAACGAGGTTGCATTTACAGCCTGTCTTAAAATAGTATTTTGAATAATTTGAAGTTTTTGCATCTTAGTTTCGCAGACAGATCCCCAAGCCACTGACCCGTAAGTCATGATGGATCTGATAAAGGATTTATAAAGCAATAACTTGTTGAAAAGTGACAGACAGCTATGCTTAGCTAATAAAGATTTGAGGGAGGACTTGGCAGCAGTAGTTTTAGAACATACATCTTGTATCTGTCTAGTCCAGAGTAATTTAGAATCCAGGTAAATTCCTAGATATTTATAATTGTTGACCCAGGGTATATCTTCATTATTAAGAGAAAGATTAATGTCTGGGGTGATAGATTTTTTAGAGAAAATCATGGCGGCACTTTTCGAGGCGTTGACTTTAATACGCCATTTCCTGAGCCAGATAGAAAGAGCCTGGAGATAGGATTGGAGTTGATGTATCACAATGTTTAGTGAGATGTTTCTGTAGAGGATGGCCGTGTCATCCGCATATAATGCTAAGCTAACAGTAGAGAACAAACGCACAAGACTTCAAAGGTGTAAAGAACTGTTAAAGCGGGCCGCAGATGATCGATGGCAAACATTTGTCTTCAGAGATGAGAAACTGTTTTCGATTGAACAAGCTCACAATAGCCATAATGATAGAGTTTGGTCAGCAGAAGCACCTGGACCTTCTTGCATTGTTGAACGGCGTCAACGACCCCAATCAGTAATGGTTTGGGGTGGGATATGTGCTAGTGGGAAACCACCATTTGTTTTTGTTAATCAAGGGATAAAGATTAATCAACAAACATATCGCAAACTCATTTTGGAAGATGCTGTCTTACCTTGGTCACAAAAGTTCTTCGGAAACAAAAGATGGGCCTTCCAAAAGGATTCCGCACCTGCACACAGAGCTAAAGGCACTCAAGATTGGTGCAAGACACATTTTCCTGACTTCATTGGAGTTCAAGAGTGGCCACCGTATTCCCCAGATTTAAACCCAATGGATTATTCTGTTTGATCCATCTTGGAGACAAAGGTGTGTGCTAAACCTCATAAAACTTTGTCATCCCTAAAGAAATCCTTATGCAAGGAACGGAATAAAATATCAGTAAGTGAGTTGCGGCCCATAGCCGAAAATTTTGTGACTCGTTTAAAGCTCTGTATAAAGGCTAAAGGTAGCCACTTTGAAAATTTGTAAATATATTAGACGAAATAATGTATTCAAATTTATTTTCAAGTTTGGTCGTAATATTTTCATTAGTATTAAAGTTATAATGTATTATGTGTGTCCAAGTTATTTCTTGTCACCCTGTAAATAAACTTCGAATGAGTGAAAAGTTACATCTTTATTAATGCTAATTTAAAAATAAAAGCATTTGTAAGATTAACTCTTCGGAATTGTGATTTTGAACAGGACATGTTAATTTTACTGTTCAAAGGTAATATTTGTATGTTATTACAAGTCTTGTTAAAATGTATAAAATCTAAAGTAGTGAAAACATAAAAAATTCCATATGCCCAACCATTGTACTTTTGTTAACAATGGGAAGAAATACCAATTTTTCTTTTTTACTAACTATTAAAACATTAAATTTCGTTTTTTTTTTTAAATCTTGTGAAAGGAAGGTAAAATTTTGACGATTGCACATGAAAATGATAGAAATACAAAATAAACAGATCTATCGGAATATAAGAAGAAATCAATCGCAATGATAAAAATAATCAAAAAGAAAAAAGTTTTTCAAGTCTATTTACAGAAAAAAAAAGAAAAAAAGAATGCTGTTACAAGTTTAATATGGGGAATAGTAAAAAATATATATATATCAACTCGTGCTTTTATTTCGAATTCTGTGCAAAAATTAACATTCTTTAAAATAAACTCAATCTAAGTAAGGTTTAGTTAAAACATACTTTATTTCTTGGATTTTAAATTTAAAAATAATAAACAGGGTACATATATAAATCTACGAATTATACCTTTATTATCAATGTTTGCGGATAAACAAATTCTGAAGCAATTAATAAGAAAGTATGGAGTAAAAAAAAAAAAAACGGTTGTATGAAGTAATTTATTTAGTAAATAGTTGTAGGAACGAAATTATTTGCATATTATAGCCAAATCCAAATTTTTGGTTGGACCGACAATTTTTTTAATAGCTTGATATAGTTATCGTAACGGTACGATAACTATTAACAAAAAATATGTTGTAATAAACAAATTGCTATGGTTCTTGCAAACAAATTCATTTGGTTACAATAGCTTTTAATCAAATAGATAAAAGGGTAAAAATCAAATAGGTTAAAATAAATAAATTCATTTGGTCCTTGTGACCAAATCTATTTGGTTACAACTATTAACCAAATAGATTTGGTCGGAAGTACCAAATTGATTTGTTTCTTGAAACCAAACCCTTTAGTTACGGTAACAAAATAAAGCTGACAAAATAATTTGGTAAATCCAACTTAACGTTTAGCTGGGGAAATAGTATACAAAAAATTTGCTTGAAACAACTATTTTTTTGTTTCTTTAACAAAATCGTTCTTTCCGTGTGATTTGTAGCGTGGACTTAATTTCACATAACATTCTAAGCCCGGGTGCGAAACCTCTCTCGCAGTCGAGCTGGATGTCCGGAGTTTTGGGTGGTTTTCTTCGGATATAAGGTGAATAAGAGCCAGCACCCCCTCCCCCTCCACACACACACACTCTTTAGAAATTCCTCCACCCATGACATCGCTTCTTTAGGCTTATATCCCTCGCGTTCATAATCGGCCTTAATCAAAATCTATCATCCCATCCCGACCCCATAACATATAGTAAGGTGTAATAACTTCCTTCTGCTGCGCAAACCCCACCAGTGGCTGAGAGGCTCTGCTCTCGAAGCTGGTAGTCGGGAGGTGCTGGGTTCGAACCCAATCGCGCCCGTCGGCCTAATCGTTCGGAGTTTTCGTGGTTTTCTTCGAACCTTGGATTTTCAAGCGTTAATACGGGTTAGGTTCCCTTAGAAAGACCCCCACGAAGGGCACTCCCCCCTGGGCCTATATCCCTCGTGCAGATAATTGGCCGTCATGGATACAACCAACCAACCAACCAACCAACATTCTGCTGCGCAATTGTCAAGTCACAAAATATAGCTTAAGAAAAAAGTAGATTCATAAAGCATATTATATATTTCAACATGTCAATTTGGAAACCCGTACAATTTTTACGATGTGCTTAAAAACATGTAACATAAAAAATGCATGCAACAGAAAATGTAGATTGTTCCTTATGCACATGTTATCGGAATGTTTACTCGTATCAAGATATGATATGATGTTCATTTGTTGAGTCATTTGTTTTTTATCAGAAAAAGTAATCCAATTTAATTGATGCTCTTATTTTTATATCGTTTTTTATTTTAATAAAACTGTTTTACATTTTATGGAAAGATATAATATGGGCGAAGCGGAAGATATATACGGAGAAATGCCATGCATAATACTGTATATTATGCATGGCATATTTTAAATTACACTCTTTTCCATAAAAGAAAAGAAAAAAAAAACGTATGCATCAGATTTGATATTTTATCTTTTACGCTATGGATTTAATACTTTACGATTCATTACTATTTTTGCGCAGAGCCGTACAATCCTACGGTTCACCCGCAACGTTCGAAATCCTTGGTGATCTGCTGGTGCGAGACCACCGAAAATTCAATTAGACCACAAATTTGAAAAATTTAGTGCTCCTCAGCACCAGTAGCCCCACCAGTGGCTGAGAGGTTCTGCTCTCGAAACTGGTAGACGGGAAGTGCTGGGTTCGATCCCAATCGCGCCCGTCGGCCTAATCGTTCGGAGTTTTCGTGGTTTTCGTCGAACCATGGATTTCCATGCGTTAATACGGGTTAGGTTCCCTTAGAAAGACCCCCACGAAGGGCACTCCCCCTCGGTCCTATATCCCTAGTGTAGATAATCGGCCGTCACAAAATCAACCAACCAACCTCAGCACCAGTAAATTTTTACCCTCTTTGATAGGCAAACGTAAATTTTCTCGAACCTGAGAAAAACTGAAAAGTCACCAATTTTATTGTATATATATATATATATATAAAAACATTAAACCTAACAGTCAGTTAAAATAAAATATCTAATTAATAATTTCATAGTTTTTGTTTATGTACTGTTGTTTATTTAATTTTTAGTAAATTATAATTTTACATTTTATTAGCTGAAAATTTTCGATAACTGCACAGTAAGTTAGATTTATATTATAGGAGGAAGGGGGCCGCTCAAAGCCTTAAAGAGACTTAATAGAAATTTAGGCAGCGGCACAGCCTGCGGACCAGTAAATTCTCATGTTTACTGGTCCTTGGGACCAGTGACTTTTTTTGATCAATTCTAACGCTGATCCCGTATAAACATACACTTACAATTGAAACCGTACATTGCTGTACGGCCAAACTGTACACATTAGCAGTATATAGGATACGAAGTATAGTGAATTGTTAACCGAGCATTTAATAAAATGCAGTAGTATGTCTTAGAGCATTGCAATTATAAAAGTATAAGTTTTTTTTTTTTTTTTTTTTTTTCCTCTCAAAGTTGGTTAAATTAAACATTAATTTTGATTTATTTACTGAGCTCTGTGTGTTATGAGAAAATTATTACAGTTATTCTCTATTCTCAGTATGTATATATTTCAGCGACATCTTATTGCTATTAATTTAAGGCTATTCTCAAATCCAAAGGAGCTGCTTTCTGAGACATTTTTCAGTTTGTTTTTGTTCGGAAACGCTTGAAATTGGCGTCATTATGTAAAAGTGTTTTTATAAACAAACTGTGTAATCGAAAGACTTTCCCATTTTTTGGCAAAAGCATAAGATCTTTTAGAAAATACTGTCAAAGTTGACGTTTTGAACCCAACTTCCAGAAGCGACACAGCGAGAAAGGAGAAAAAACAGTCGTCACATGATCACAATTACTTATAACTGGGATAAAAAATTCACTTATCAAATAATGGAAAACTCATTTCGATTCCAAATTGTTTCAAAAGTCAGGCCTGCTAATTTTATATGACTTTACGTTTGAAAAGGGAGTTAGAAAATGCGTCAGAAAAATTCCCGTTATTGAGCAGGGAGTTTAAGAACAGCCTTAATCCTAAAGTGTTAAGGACGGTACTTTAAAGTACTATTAAAATAACTTGTTATAAAATTAATTTAATACATCGATTAGTAGTAATACAGTTTAGAATGAGTTATAGGGTGATTCCATGGTAACTTGCGTTACATTTAGGACAATTTACTGCAATAATTTTTGAAATATAACACCAAAAAATATTCAAATGTAAAGTTGACATGGTTTGCTATTTAAACCTATCCAAAGGTCAATTTGGATGAAAATTATCTAAAAAATAAAAATGAAAATTACTTCTTTTATGGTAACTTACGTTTCTTTTTCAGTAATTTCAGTTACCACAATAAATATAACTGTCATATTTCAAGAAATTACACTAAAATTAGGTAATTTCCATCTAAATTGATCTTTGAATAGGTTTAATTAACAAATAATGTCAACTTTACATTTTTAATGTTTTTTTGTTGTTATATAACTAAAATTACTGAAGTAAATTGTTCAAAATGTAACGTAAGTTATCATGGAATGAAATATAGATACTTTACTTTATCTTGTTCCAAAAGCATTATTGGTTGCACAAAACAAAACTATTTTTAAAAAGATGTTTCCTTTTTCATTTGCATCTTTTCATCTTTCTTGTCGTTGTAAGATTGGGGGGGGAGTTTCAGTTCGGAAATATTTCTATATTTCTATTGTAAAATCATTATATTTGTACATTTCTTAATTCTACAAAATACTAAAAAAAAATATATATTTTAAATAAAACATTTGAGTGGAATTATAAATATTGCACAAAATCAGTATAAATTAAAATTTAATTAATTAATTTTAATTAGCAAATTCTTCTAAAATTTATTAAATGATTCTGTAAATCTTCCAATGTAGTTTCAAAAATTCACAAGAAATGCTTTACAACAAGGGTTTTCAAATTATGGTATGCGTACCGGTACTGGTACGTGAAATGAAATAAAAATTACTGCACGTGAAATCAAAAAACAGCTTAATGCCCCTTTCCCTCCCTCTTTCACCAGCAAGTGGTGTCTACTCTCTGTTGTTACTGTTTTGACAGCGTTTTGCATATAATTTTGATTAGAATTTTTAGATAAATGGAACTAATACTTTGGTAGATTTTGAGTTGACCTTTCATACTCCCTGAAAAAAAAAGTTTTTTTCTACTACTATATTGTATATGCGCATATTACTTATTTCAACGAACTTCGATCTCGCATCAATAAGCAGTTTACTTTCACAAGGCAAGTAAATTTCTTATGTACGTTATTCATTTATTAAAATTTTTAAGTGTATTTTACTATTGATGTAAACATAGTATTCATGCAACAACAAAAAAAAAAAATGACGAAGAAGGCGACTTAAAATGTGCATGTGTTTTCCATGTTTAACAAAGTTATGCAGTATTTATTTTTTCTATTGAAAGACATCTATATTTGCCACCCCAAAATAACACACTTTATATACACTATACATTATTATAAATTATTAAAGTATCTAATTATTAAACAATCTAAGTACCAATTTAATGTTGCAATTATGCAACTAAATACTGTAAAATCTGCTCGGACGGAATCACGAAATTAAATACTGTAAAACCTGCACAGTAAGGAATCACAAAAGACTATATGTAAGGTTAGTTGGGGCAACTGGGCCATGATTTTACAATGTGACTCTGGAGCTTCTGACAATTCAGCTTCAAAAAGCTAATGTTCATTTGAATTAAAGTCTGAACTTCTGTAAATGTGTCCAGTTAGGTTCCCTCTATCAGACAGAAATGCTCAAAATTACAATTTAATATTTAAAAATATAAAAATATGCATATTTCACCTTTCTTTCCTCATGGGTCCAGTTGTCCCATAAAAATGGGGTAAGTGGACCAGGCGGGTCTATGTTCTACATGAGTTTTTTTTTTTTTTTTTTTTTTTTTTTTTCCATATGGGATATCAGGTCCTGTTTGAAAAAGTGTAAACAACTTTAAAAAATTTAAACCAGGCGGATCATGTAAATTGTATATCAACTAAAGAGCGTTGTAAGGGAAACCTTTGCTCTCAATGTGTCTAAAAAAAACACTAAAAGTGAAAATATTAGATTTATTTACACCAAAAACATAAAAATTAAGTAAGTACTTATGTACTTTAGTATAGGTAATAAGTATAAAAGTCACATGGGTATTTTACGGAAAAAAATAGCAAGGTAAATCTATGAACAAACGGCTACGTAAGTACTTAGGTACTTTATCTGTATTCAGGGGTCGCATTAAAAATGTATTGTTCCTACCAGAACCCTTAATGAGTTACCTTCATTATCATTTTATTTAACATATTCTAAAGAAAGGAGCGATGGAGATATTATTTTCAAAATAGTGGTAGGAACAATAAAAGTTTCCCTATAGAATGCGATCCCTGTGTATCGTACAATTTCAAGGTTTGGCTACCTCGCTTTCAGGGCAAGGTACTTGCATTCGTAAAATGTTGAAATAATTTAATAACACCAGTATTTACAAGAGAATCTAATTTGTAAACAAGTAAATGTATATTTTCGCGTAATTAATAAAGGTGAAATTTTCATTATAAAACTCCCGTGCCAGGGTGGCAAATAGAGATTAAAATTATGTGATGCCATAACGGCATCACTGTCTCACAAGGGGTCAAGAAATTTAGTTTGATACCACCCAATATGCTTTTTTTAAATTTTATTACGTAATTTTAATAAGGTATTCTATAATTTTCTTTATTGTGAGTAAGAAACAATGGAGAAATTTATTTTCCGTAGTAAGAGAAACTAAAAAAAAAATATTTATAACTATTGGGGTAACTGGATCCAGCATGGTCCAGTTAACCGGATACATGTCCCAGTTACCCCATTCTTGAAAAATTTATGGGGTAACTGGGGCACCGGGCTTACATTTGAAACATGAAGTAAATATGTATACATACCTAATAATATTAATGTAGTTATATGCCTAATCTTTAAAAAAAAAGATTGTTTAATAAAATTACTTACAGTATTTTGATAAAAAGCCGAGGAAGTTCAACCGTATTGACGTTGGTTTTAAAAAAAGAAACGTAAATTTTTGACAACCCATCACTGCAAAGTGAGAGTTATGATTGAATTGACACACGTTGTTTTATGAAGTAGAGATTAAGGTGCATTGTTCACAAAAGCTAAAGCTTAAAAAACATCAACAATTTTTTATAAAATAGCCTATGGCCCAGTTACCTCGTAGGTCCAGTTACCCCAAATACCCTTAGTTTAGATATATTCCGTTTACACAGGTTTTTCCTTATTAGCTTTCAGTTTGTGAACTGGTGGTAAGCGGAAGTATGGACTTCTATTTAGTGGTACATAATAGAGGTCTGCACGGGGCGAAATTTCTAGGTGCGGGTCCGGCCCGACTCATAGAAAAAAAAATTCGGCCCTGCCCGAGTGAATTTCTACAAAACATTGATTTTTACGTCGATTTTGTTAAAAATTTGTCTCGTACGAAGACTTTTGATCAAAAATATTTATCTTAACTCTTTTTTTCATATTTATAATCTTCACTTGTATAGAAGCGCCGCAGGCTGCGGTATATATATTTTTTTTTCATGAATCTCTATTTCTTGCATGTTTCAGTTATCATTAATATGTCATTAATTCAGTGTCATGTTTCAGTTATCATTAATATTGTTAATCCATTTTCCATGTATTAAAGTGTTAAAAATCTCAAAAATGCTATACAGTAAAATCTTCCAAGACAGAATTTCACAGAAAAAAAAAATGACAAGCTCCTTTCTTATCAAGTGTAAATGAATTATATGATATATTCTTTTTTTACGTATTAGTATATTAATTTTGCATGGATCAACAAGTTTTTCAGTTTAAAACAGGATTACGTCATTGGCCGGTTCTTTTTCACACGCTTTACTATATTTTAATAAGCGTAGAAATTTACTATTCTTTAAAAAGAATAAATTTTAATGTTTAATTGTAGAATATTGGCGATTTAAAAATGTATGCAATCTTTGTAAAAATTTTTGGGCCAGCCTAATTTAACTGACTTTTGAACGGACCAGGCCACGCCGAGACAATGATTTTCATAGGGGCTGGGTCAAAACTAGGACTGAAAATTTTGGGCCATGAAGACTAAGTACCGGCTCTCTACAGAAAAAATAAGTTAGGCCTGGACCAGCCCGATCCTTCAGGAAGAAGTCAGGCCCAAACCCGGCCCGGCCCGTAAAGAGTAGTCACTAGGCCCGACCCGGCCCGTGTGCCGTGAATGAAAATAGGCCCGAGCACGGCCCGCAGGCCGGGCCGGGATCGGGACCCGTGCAGATCTCTGGTACCTAGGTCTAAAAGTTTGGGAACCCCTGCTTTAGAAGATGAAATTTCCGGAATTCATAATTTTAAACATAAATGTTTAAAATTCATTCTAAACACTGAATTCATCGCAGAATTTTCTACCAATTTCTTTTTTTTTCTTCTTCTTCTTTTGACATCATTCTTATCACGAATTGCATAACATCTCACCAGGTGCAGCGGCTTTCAACTGTCCGTTTATGAACACGATAACTAATTGTATGGAATTTTTATTATAGTTTCAACAAACGAGCCAAGTCCAAGTGGATCACGCAAATTCAAAAGCACGCGAAATCGTGGTAAATCCTCAGAGACTGCTGCATAGAGAATTAATATGATAATAATAAAAGAAATATATATACACTATTTAAAAATTATTTCAGGTATACCAATTTCAGGATTCTTGAACGTCTTAGAAATCAGCATAATTATAGAGGGTATTTTGAAACGGTATTATAAAAAAGATGAAAAAAGAGTTATTATTATAAAAGAGTATTTTAAAAAGGATTGGTAATAAAGAAACAAGTTTCGATTGTAGGTCCACTAGATATACAAATTTTTAAATAATGGGGATGATTGCACATCAATTTATAAAAATTGGTATACAAAACATATTTATATATATTAACATATATATTTGTAAATATATTACATATATATTTGCAATACATATTTTACTTATACGTGAGAAAATTTTAAAAAATCACCTAAATATGAAGTTAAATGACAGATTTTAAAAGTATTGTTAATAATACATAAACTTTTTTACCAAAAATAAAACCGACTTCAAAAACTACTGCAAAGTAAAAAGCGTACTTTTTGCTTTTATCGTGCAATCTGATTAAAATTTACATGTTCTCATTTCTTGATACAATTCAGATGTTTTCATGTATTAATTTAGTTTGCTTCTGTATTATTTAGCATTTTAAATAATGGTTGGCAATTGAGAATTATAAATATGACGGCCGATTAGAAATTGTGAAGAAACATATTGGAGAAGATCCATTAGTGAATTTGAATGGGAATATCGCCAAATTAGTCAGTTACAGACAAGTTGGCTTCATTTATGACAACTTATTTCGCGAACCAAATTTGGCGATATTTCACCAAATGGCGCCAAGTCTGACGACAACTTGGCGATAACGCATATGAATACATAGCTTTATGCTTATGAAAGAAAAACCGGTTACAACAATGAAAGATAATTTGCGAAAAATCCTTTATTTTATTGGTTTTTGTTGAATTACTAAAAAACTACTCAACCAATTTCAATGAAACGGAAGTGGTACCAATTCGAGAGTATCCTCTTTCAATTAAAACCAAAATCACATAAATCGGACAAAAAGTTCCGGAGCAATCGGTGAACATACATAAAAAAAAAAAAAAAACATACATACGCGTCGAATTGATAACCTCCTCCTTTTTTCGAAGTCGGTAAAAAGTACTTTAATACAACTGTACAAATTTTAAAAGTATTATTATAAGCCTCCTATTTTATACGAAAAAAATAATCTTTTCTTCACACTTGCAAACTTGTTTCCCCCCCCCTTCCCCTACACACACACACACAAAGGTTTCTTTTACTCTTGCCTTTTTGTCGAACTGCACTATTTTGTCGGGATTTGCCATATTTTTCAACCGTCTAAATTTTCTTATGATCCTATACTAGAGTGATATAATTTATCAGGTTGGCGACATATGGGACATTAAAACTTGATTGGTCGAGAAGACAAAAATCTGGTGAGCCTCCCATTATCTTGGCCTTGACGACCCTGCCATTATTGCCATATTAATGTACTAGCTAACTTGCCCGGCGTTGTCCGGGTACGTAAAAAAACAGCACGAATTGCGAAAAAGCTCTGAAAATCACAATAAGATATCACGAAAAAAATTTAAATCGCTGTACAAATTTCGAAAAGAAAAAAAAAAAATTATATATTGTGTTCGAAGATTGAAAGTTGTTTCAACTTCTATCAACGTCTTTCACTAATGTGGAAAAATGGTAGGAAATCGCTAAAATGCACTAAAAATCACATACAAAATACCCGAAAAATTCGAAAATTGTTATACGAAATCCGAATAAACTTTATTGAAATGAAGGTAGAAATTAGTATTATAGGTCAAAAATGGAATGTCAAAAAATTGCAGCAGATCGCGAAAAAACGTAAAAATCGAATTAAAAATCACAAAAAGTTAAAAAATCACGAAGGTCAAAAATTACTATAATTGGATAAAAGTTTCAAATCTAATTCCTTTGACCTGCGGGCTATCTTAAAATTTATGTTTGGGAAAGCATGCTAAGCATTGTATCATGTTACTTTTATTCATAATTTAATTTACTTGGATTCCCTTAAATATAATTAATATAATCCCTTAAGTTAATATTAGTTTTTGTTGCATTAAAATATCTCAATTTGTTGATTTTCTGTAAGAAAGTAATCCATATTGGTTTACAATGGAAGTCTATGGGAAATTTGGCGAAATATTAGAGATATCGCCAAGTTGGCGACAAACTTGGCTACATTTGGCGACAGAACTGTGTCCCTCTACGGCAACTTTCTTATATGTATGGAAATGCATTAAATGCTGTTCAATAATTGCATAAAAAATTCGCTAAAAATTCAAAAATCGCTGAACGAGTTCCGAATAAACTTTTTTGAAAAGAGAACAAAATTTACTATATTGGGTTAAAAGAGAGAAACCATATTCTTCTCACTTATATGAAAAAATCGCCTCAAAACATAAAAAAGCGCTAAAAATCGCATAAAAAATTAAATAAAAAAATCTAATCAAAAAATCAAAAATCGGGCTTCGAGGTGCAAAACTTCATATATAGACGTACCTTTTCCCCAAATTTAGTAGCTCTACGTGTAGTGGTCTCTTCAGAACACCGTCGACACACTCACTCACACACAAACTTCTTTCTTTATGATTATAGATGTTTACTTGTTTCACCCTTTATGTACTGAATTATGAATTCATGAAAATTTTATCATCTAAAGCATTTTTCGTGAATTTTTGAAACCACATTAGAAGATTTAGATAAAAATTTAATAAATTTTAGAAGGATTAATTAAATTTGAATTTATAGGGATTTTGTGCAATATTTATAACCCCACTCAAATCTTTTATTTTAAATAGTTTTCTTAGTATTTTGTAGAATTAGGAAATGTACGAATATAATGTTTTAGAAATAGAAAAGTATTTCCGAATTGAAAAATCCTCCCCCCCCCCCCCCCCCAACGCCAAGAAAGCTGAAGTGTGTCAAAGGTAAAAGAAATCATCCTTTTAAAAATATTTTTGCTTTGTGTAATAATGCTTTTGGAACAAGATGAATTAATGCATCTGTAACTCATTCCAAACTGTATTATATCGATGTATTAAATGAATTTTACAACAAGTTATTTTAATGGTACTTATAAGTACCGTCAGTAGATAAATCGTTAACTCGTGTCCTGGCGAGTATAGCTAAATTCTGCAATGTAGGTTACAACACTTTGGACAAAAACTTCCAATCTGAGCATGTATCCTGTACGTATATCACCATTCTCTTATAAAAGCATTTTACCTTTCACCTGCCTCATCATAGTTTAATATATATATTTATACTATTTTATTTTAATTTTGTTTTCGCTGAAATTACCAACGAATGCATTACTGTAATTAATAACCAAGCTACCACTATTTTAGTGCAGAAAATGTAGCTTATTTAATGATAGAAACTTTGAGTTTAAATAAGGCGAAGATTATCTTTCGGAATATGTGGTGACAAACGAATTTCAGGGAAAAGAAAGTTTAAAACGCCTATTATTAACAATCCAAAACACTCTGACAATATAAAAAGAGGAAAAATTCGCATTCTATTTTGATGTTCGTGTTTTTGCTCCTGTTTACTTGAGTAGGATGAAAAAAAAAAAAAAATCGTTATTTTCGGATTTTATAGATTGGTAAAATTACAAAAATTCAGCTGTGCATTTTATTGCCGCCTTTTTTTATTAAAATTATTTGTACAACGCTAGAGTAAATGATTTAAAAGTTACGTACAATTCATATATTTTGAAATAACGGTAGAATCCCTTTAATTTATCTAGCGCATTGTCAAATTCATTTTACCCAGAGACCAACTTGATATAGATTTATTAACAACCATTTTCTAACAATCGAACGATGTCGATGAAGTGCAGAGAAATTAATTTGTTACAAATTACAGATGTCAAAAATAATAATTAATCACTTCCATCTTTTGATTAATTGAACAACAGATAGTATTTTTAGAATTTTCGACATTAATTTCAAAGCACAACGGAAGCATTCTATGAGACACATTTGGTAAAAGTTTAAAGATTTATGTATTTTGTGTTACTTATAAAAAATCACTTTATTGAGATAAAAAAGAACTAAATATCTTTGTTAGTAGATAAAACCAGAGATTGTGCTTCCATGATGTTTTTTTTTTCTTTTTTTTTAATTTTTTAAGAATGGTAAGTTTTTTAACGATCAAATAAAGGACTGTTTGCATATTTTAAAACTTATCCTTAACTGCAATTTGTATTCTGTATGATACATATTAATAAATGCTGTCTATTTTCCTATATATCTTGCATCTTTACATAGACGTTTCAAACGATACCAATATCAGAGTTTTCCCCAGGTTTAAGCTTTTGCGGTCAAGTGTTGCACAAAAAACCGTTCAAACTTTATATACGGGTACACGACATTTCGGTCCCGTCGTTTCGGCCCTGAGACATTTCGGTCCCAAGAAATTTCGGTCCCGAGACATTTCGGTCCCTGGCCATTTCGGTCCCGAGACATTTTGGTCTCTGGCCATTTCGGTCCCTGGTCATTTTGGTCCCGAGACATTTCGGTCCCGAGCCATTTTGGTCCTTGGCCATTTCGGTCCTTAACCATTTCGGTCCCTTGCAATTTTGGTGCTCACCACCTTATAACTCGGATTCTAATTGTCGCGGGCCCACCAAACGCTGCAATTTGAACATTATTTGGGCCCTTTTAAAAAATACCCCCCCCCCCCTTCAAATTTTATAAAAAGCTGAATATAACAATCCGATAAATTTAAACTTTTATAACTTGTGATTATGAAATCACAGCGAGCTGAAAATTTGTTTGATTGAACAATGCGATATAATTTTACAGGGGACATTGTCTTTTTTTTAACTATTATTATTTAACAGAATGGATTTTTTAAGTTTTATTATTTATTATTATTATTAGGTATTTTATATATACTATAAACTGTCATAAATGCTTTTTTGGTTGCTTTCATACATTTTTTAGAACGTTTAAATTATCATTAATTAAATAATTAAACTGTGATTTTTAGGTAGCTTTCATTACAAAAAGCTACCTATTGCAGCCGTTCGGAGGAAAGCGATTTCAAAAAATTTTGGTATATTTTCATCGATCATGACCCCCAGACCCCGAAACCACCCTCCGTTCAAAATTGATATATATATATATATATATATATATATATCTGACCTATGTCACACTGTAACTCTCGTAATTATGAACCGATTTCGATGTAATTCGGTGTGTACATAGTACATACCAATGTCTCGACCGAGTTCGTTGGCCAGCTTCATCCGCCGTTTTGTTTCAAAATGGCGGCCATTTAAAATTTAAAAAAAAATTAAAATTTGAAATGTGGTATCAAAAAATTAAAAATGGAAAAATATTTTTTTCTTATGTATTTATACTTTATACAAAGATTCCGGAGCAGTTTTTGTTTCGTCTATATCTTAAAAAATGGCTGAGTTATAGCATTTTGAATTTCTAGCGTGGCTGACATTTTGAAACGTCCTGAAATTTGTCACGCGATAAAAGGCGTATTTATGAACCGATTTCGATGTAATTCGATGTGTACATACTACATACCAATGTCTCGACCGAGTTCGTTGGCCAGCTTCATCCGCCATTTTGTTTCAAAATGGCGGCCATTTAAAATTTTTTAAAAAATTTAAAATTTGAAATGTGGTACCAAAAAATTGAAAATAGAAAAATATTTTTTTCTTATGTATTTGATCTTTATACAAAGATTTCGGAGCAGTTTTTGTTTCGTCTATATCTTAAAAAATGGCTGAGTTGCAGCATTTTGAATTTCTAGCGTGGCAGACATTTTGAAACGTCCTGAATTTTGTCACACGATAAAAGGCGTATTTATGAACCGATTTGGATGTACCTTCGTTATACATGGTACATACCAATGCCTCCACCGGGTTCGTTGGCCAGCTTCATCCTCCATCTTGTTTAAAAATGGCGGCCATTTAAATTTTTAAGAAAATTTTTAATTTGAAATGTGGTACCAAAAAATTGAAAATTGAAAAAAATATTTTCTTCTTATGTGTTTGACCTTGATAAAAAGATTCGGGAGCAGTTTTTGTTTCGTCTATATCTTAAGAAATGGCTGAGTTATAGCATTTTGAATTTCTAGCGTGGCTGACATTTTAAAACGACCTGATTTTTGTCACGCGATAACAGGCGTATTTATGAACCGATTTGGATGTAACTTGGTCTGTACATAGTACATACCAATGTCTCGACCGAGTTCGTTGGCCAGCTTCATTCGCCATCTTGTTTCAAAAGGGTTGCCATTAAAAAAATTAAATTTAAAATTTAAAATGAGGTATTAAAAAATTGGAAAAGGAAAAAGTTTTTTTTATGTGTTTGTCCTTGATACAAAGATTCCGGAGCAGTTTTTGTTTCTGAAAATTTGTTCCTTTGTTTATATCTTAAAAAATGGTTGAATTATAGCACTTTGAATTTCTAGCATGGCTAACATTTTGAAACGATCTTGTATTTGTCACGCGATAACACACGTATTCGCCTATTTCGATGTAAGAAGGCATGTGGATAGTATACATAAATACCTCGACCAAGTTCGCTGGCCAGATTCATCATTCATCTTGTTTCAAAATGTCGGCCATTAAATTAAAAAATATATGCATATTTAAAGTCAGGTGCAAAAAAATTAGAAATTGAAAAAGGTTTCTTTCTTAAGTATTTGACCTTGATATAAGGATTCAGGAGCATTTTTTGTTTGTCTTTACCTTAAAAAATGGCTCAGATATAGCAGTTTCAATTTCTATTGTGGGTGACATTTTGAAAAATCTGATTTTTTGCATGCGACAGCACTCGTATATATCAACCGATTCCGATGTGAGTGAGCATGTGCACAGCAATTACTAAGGTCTCGACCAAGTTCACTGGTTAGCCTCATCCACCATGTTGTCTTAAAATGGCAGGCACTTTAAGAAATCGCCGAACTTGGCAGCCAAATATAAGTTACTTTAAAGAAAAGCAGCTTGGATAAAGCTGACTAATTTCGCGAAATTCTCATTCATTATATTGATAAAAATTAGTATTGAATCTCCTATATTCGGTTTCCACTAAATTGAGCTCTGTGTGTTTGAATGATATAAGTTGGCTTTTTTAAAATAAGGAATATGAAAGCTACCTCTTCCTCCCGGCACTGGCCGGAAGGACTTTTTTTTCTTCTTCCAATTAGATTAATCATAAATGTCTTCAATAATTCAATTAGACACTTATAAGCTATTATATACAAATATTTTCTCAAATCACCCCACTACACCCTCTCCTTTAATAATTCAGAAATGAGATATATTTATTGAAGCACAAATTTAATTTTTCTTATTATTTTTATAATACAAAGTTGCATCTTATAAATTTGTTTTCATAAGTTACTTTACCATTATAAACATTGGAAAAACATTAGTGATTTGGTAACTAGGCGTGCTATGAAAAATATTTTGTTTTCAGAAAACACCACCGACCACTTCATTTTTTTTTTTTTTTTTTTAATAATTATTACTTGCAATTTTTTAAGTCTTCTCACCCTTTGAAGACGATTTTTGTGAACTAATTTTATTGAATCTGGGCCTATTTCTTTGTAATAAGATTATTATTTTTAATTTTATATAATAATGTAGCTATTATTTTAATTAATTTTATTTGTAAATTTTAACTGACAAAACTAAGCTTTTTTATATTTGTCTTTTATTTATTTATTTTTTTATACTACCCTTTTCCTCCCACTTTCCCAGAAAAATAATGATGTATTTTTATTTTACTTTTATTAATAATTATATTAATAGTTTTACATTTCGGTAACTTTAAATATAAAAATAAACAGGTAAAGGATACATTTCAGTTTATAACTACTGTAAAATATAATGGTAAATTGAATATAAAAAATATTATGTATCGATTTTATTTTAAAGTAGAAATTAGTAATGTATATTAATAATGTTATTAATTTAATAAATTAAGGATACATTAAATTAAAAAAATATATATTTAATAAATTATCAATTTAATTTTTATACTAAAATTACTAACAGTTTTGAGAATTAATTAATAGCAATTATTCATCACTTAAAGCTTTCATTCAAAATTTCTGATTTATTATTTCCAAAAAAAAAAAAAAAAAAATAGAAATTTTTTGAAAAATCAGCCAAAAACATAAAGCCTAAGTAATAATTAATTAATTATACATAATAAATAATAACAATAATAATAATGCAACATTGTACAAATACATAAAAGTAATTTTTTAACAGTGTTAGGTGACATTATTGCCCAGATGCAGATATCTTTTATTTTTTTTTTAAGCACAGTTATAGTTTACAATTCACAAAAAGCAAGATATTAATTAATTATAATTAAAAGAGCAAGAAAAATATTATAAATTAACTAATAAATAAATAAACAATATTCAGAATCCTTATCATTTTTATACATCCCAATGAAGTTAATAACATTATAATAACCGAAAATTTAAAAATATATATTTGCATTTACCCTAAAATAACTATTATATAGTTCATGTAATAGTTTTTAAACAAGTAATTGATAAGTTAGTTATATAAACAATTAATAATTTAAAATATTTTGAATCGTTATTAATAAGTACCTTTAATAAAAACAATTTAATTTTTGAAATTTTTTTTATTTAACAATTTAACTATGAATATTTTCAATTTTTCTAAGATGATATTAACCAATCAATAAAATACAGTATGATATTAATCAAATAGCAAATCAAAACCCGGTGCCAGGATTTTTAAAAACTTTTTTATGATGGTGTTAGTATATTATTTGAAATTCTAATAAAGTAGCATCTAAATACTATTATCCCCTTCTTAACGAAAATTCTGCATGCCAATCAATTGTGAACGCCCGTCTTAACAGTTTCTCATCTTTATACAAATGTCAGATGCAAATCCCCTTTCCATACAATACTCCTTTCGCTCCCGAGTTCAGCCGTGGACCGGACCTCCCACATAATTGCTTTCACTCTTCGAAGAAATATGAATGTTTTGAAAAGAACAGCATTTCTCGATGTTTTTTATACTTTTCACCCTGTTATCTTGATTTCAGGTGTAACTGAAATGCCATTCTACATAAATTTAGAATATGTGCAGAAACTTTGAATATGTTCAAAGCATGGGCATTTGCATATGAAAATTAAAGCTCGACTTATAAATGTTTTTAAATTGTCTGGACTTTATATTTATTATAGTCTAAAATATGAGGAGCTTCTATAAAGAATCCACAGAACTCCCCCTTCCACCCACTCCTAAAAAGGATTTCTTCTACCATATGAAATTTGCGTGGGGTGCTACAATTTGTATCCGAGTTATAAGTGCTTGCGGTTTTCGGGCCCTTATATTCCGGTTATACTAAAATTTCGAGAGTTCTGTTAAAAAATCCGATAATATCCCACCTTTTATAAAGATTACTTTTACCATACAAAATATGAGTGTTTTGTGATAATTATAGATCGAGTTATAAATGTTTTAATTTATCAGGACCTTATACTTATGAAAGTCCCCCCCCCCACCCCCCGGTTTTTTAAAACGATTACGACTATCATATGAAATTTGTGTGGGCTGCGACAAGTTTGATCTGTGTTATAAGTGTTTGCGTTTTCAAGTCCTTATATTCGGGTTATAATAAAATTAAGGAGTTCAGTTAAAAAATCCGATAACGTCCTTCCTTTTATGAAGATTACGTTTACCATACAAAATATGAGTGTTTTGCGATAATTTAATTAGCGAGTTATAAATGTTTTAATTTATCAGGACCTTATACTTAAGATACACTAAAATATAGAAAAAGTCAACAGAGTCCCCCCCCCCCTTGCTTTTTAAAACGATTACGATTATCATACGAAATTTGTGTGAGCTGCGACAATTTTGATCTGTGTTATAAGTGTTTGCGCTTTCGAGCCCTTATATTCGGGTTATACTAAAATTTAGGGAATTCAGTTAAAAATTCCGATAATGTCCCTCCTTTTATAAGGATTACGTTTACCATACAAAATATGAGTGCTTTGCGATAATTTAATTAAAGAGTTATAAATGTTTTAATTTATCAGGACCTGTTGGAAAACGTCACAGTGTAAGTTATTTTATGTCCAACATCACCTCGCTTGTGAAATGACAATTTCCTCGTGAAATATGCAACGCGTTTTTTTTTTAGTTGTGAAATATGTTCCAAGATGGCGACACTTCCCTGAGTTATCGTGGCGTAAGATCACAAACTACCGAAGGACTGTGTAAAAGACTTCTGTTTCGAAAAGGCGATAACAGATCGCAGCACCACAGAACTTTTCTGATAGACTGATTTTAAATAGAACCTTTTTTGCTTATTAAGCAGTCTGTATTGTTTCAAGTTTTTTTACTCTGTTTTAACTCTTGTGGGCCCCTTTTTACTTCTTCACTTGAAGGCCCGATTTTGTGAGGCCAAGACGCACGGTTTTTCGTGCGTTAACTCTTTGTTCAATGGAAGACTTACATCTCCTACTGGATTTCCAATGTTATTACTTTTATAGTATCCATATTTAACCCTTTTATTTTATTCTTTTTTAGTGTGTGTGTGTGTGCATCCATGTAACCCAGAATTCGTCGTGCATTAAATAGTTTTTTCTCTACAAGTGCATCTGCATCATTCTAAGAAGATATTTTTCACGATTTACAATATCTACTCATTAAATAAAAATTTATAGGTTGTTTTCACATGAAGGAAACCAGCGAATGTCTGCTTTACCAGAAAGGTAAGAAAATAAATTTCTATCTTTCATTATTAATGAAAAAACTTTTGGTATAACAATTTTATATTTATACTGGGTCCTTAGCTTCACGCTAATCGCGAACTCACCCTTTCTAGATATTTTAATAGATTATGAAGGCTGAGTTGAAGGGGAAAGTAAATAAATAAAATAAAAAAAAACCCAGTAATAAAAATTTGTTTACTGATTGTGATAAAATGATGAACAAGATGCACATATGAGATATGAAATATTGAAATATATACATGAAAATAAAAATAAATGTGCATGAATAAATAACGATATATATAATATCGCAAAAAGAGTATTATTGTGAACGAATATTGATTGATTATTGTGAATAACTGATCATTTTATTTATACTTATAACATATTCTAAGAAATTATTTTAAGAAAGTCACAAACTTCTTATAGTAAACATATTTGTTATCAAAGAATTTATAAAACTTGAATAACACGCTATGTCTGCCACAAAAGAAATTACGGCAGTAGAGAAACTAAATGATAATAATTACAATCATTGGTGTTTCAAATTAGAAAATCTGTTAATTAAAGACGATTTATACAAATATATAACAGAATCTCCACCTGCCACACCCGATGATACATATACTAAAAACGCGGCTAAGGCGAAAGCCATAATTTGTTTGTGCATTGAAAATACACAAATCGTGCACATCAGACATTTGACATCTCCCAAAGAAATTTGGGAAAGATTAAAAAGTGTTCACCAAAGGGCGAATTTATCATCCAAATTATTCCTTTTGAGGAAACTATATTCGCAAAGGCTCAATGAGGGCGGAGACTTAAATCTACATATCAACAATATTTTAACTATCCGCGACAAACTCGCTGCCATTGGAGAGCTCATAAATGATTCGCACATTGTGGCTCTTATGCTTTGCAGCTTGCCTCAGTCATATGCTCCTCTTATAACGAGCATGGAGGCTAGAGACGAAAAGGATCTAGACCTCGAGTTTGTAAAAAACAAACTCATCGACGAGTACTCTCATCGAATCGAATACAAAAACACCAGCACACGACCAAGGGACACAGCATATAAAATCATAAATAAAGGAAACAAAAAATATTGCGGCTTCTGTCAACGAGATGGGCACGCTCGTTCAGAATGTTACAAATTGAAAAACAAACAGAAAAACAATTACCAAAGAAGTGAAAATTATAACAGTAATAAATTTAACAATCATGCCAACTTTAAAGCCAATTCGGTAAACCCCAAAAATCAACACAATGGTAGTAAAACCGACTCCTCGAATTTTTGCTTTAACAGCAAATCAAATATAGAGGATGAGGTCAACCAATCGATCATTCCTCTCTTCCCAGTGGAAAACAATTTTGAAATTGAGTCAGTAAAAATTAACCAAACACAAACAACAGATGCAAACACATATATCATTGACTCGGGTTGTACCAGGCACGTTGCATCAGCAAAAACAAATTTTGCTACATTCACAGCCGGGAATTTTGGGAATATAACAATCGCTAATGGAAAAAGGCTTAATTCGGAAGGTATGGGCGACGTAAAAATAAAAACAGACAAAAACCACTACATTACACTAAGAAACGTCTTATACTGTCCAGAACTAAAGGGCAATTTATTGTCAGTTAAGAAAGCCACTGAAAATAATATAAAGGTAATTTTCGAGAAAAATGCATGTTTATTTGTCAAAGATGATAATATAATCTTGACAGCTAAATTAAATGATAATCTCTACGTATTAAACCCTGAAGATGATTACGGCTATACTATAAATACTCAAACTTTCTGTAACAATACAAATTGTATTTCATTGTGGCACCGAAGACTCGGACACAAAAATTTTGATGATATTAAATACCTTGTTAATCATGAATTAGCCAATGGGATAACAATTAACAAATGTAAACATGACACGCGATGCACCAAGTGCATTGAAGGAAAACTTTCCGCTCTGCCCTACCCTAAAGTAGCCACAAACAGAAGCAAAGACATCGGTACCCTCGCACATTCCGATATATGTGGCCCCATGAATACTGAAACGATAGGAGGGAAAAGGTACTTTATAACATTCACGGATGATTATAGCAGGTACACAATAACATACTTAATCGCGCATAAATCGGAAGCCGTTATCAAACTGAAAGAATACATAGCGCTAACAAAAAATAAATTTGGCAAGTTGATAAAGGCAATAAGGTCCGATAACGCAAAAGAGTATATCAGTGACGAATTTGAAAACTGCCTGATAGAAACGGGATAGAGCGTCAATTGAGTGTTCCCTATTCTAGCCCACAGAACGGCGTTTCAGAAAGAAAGAATAGAACGATAGTGGAAATGGCTAGAACCATGTTGTCGGACGCCAAGTTACCTAAGCAATTCTGGGGGGAAGCTGTCATGTCCGCCACCTACCTCATCAACCGTCTACCAACAAAGGCTAACAAAAATAACATGACACCCTATGAACTTTGGCATAAAAGAAAACCCGATCTCTCGAACATCAAAACATTCGGATGTAAGGCATTTGCCTATGTCGACAAACCTAAAAGAAATAAATTAGATGAGAAAGCCATCGAGGGAATAATGTTGGGATATGATTTCAGAAGCAAGGGCTATAGGATATATACGGGTGAAAATAAAATTATAATATCTAGAACCGTAAAATTCTTCGAAGAAGGTATAAAAGATGAGGAAATTATACCCGCCAAAGAAAATCAAAACATCGAACAAACTCCCGCAGATAATATTGAAATTGATCTAGAAGAGCGCGACGATGATCAGAATAACACCCCGACCGACACATCCCTTGAGCCGAGAAGATCGCAGAGACAAAATCGTGGTGTACCACCTAACCGTTATGGAATAAGCGCAAACCTGTGTCAAATTCAGGAGCCAAAGTCATGGACAGACCTACAAAATATCAATGACGCAGAAACTAAAGATAAATGGCTAAAAGCCACTAGTGAGGAAATAGATTCTCTGAAGCAAAATAATACTTGGAGATTAATAAAACCTATCCCGGGAAAACGCGTCATAGGTTGTAGGTGGACGTTTAAGGCAAAAAGGGGAGCCAACGGGTCTATAGAGCGATATAAAGCCAGATTGGTCGCTAAGGGATATGCTCAAAAATATGGAAGCGATTTCGACGAGACCTACGCACCCGTTGTAGCGCATACCACCTTACGAGCATTCTTAAACGCAGCGGTGTACAAAGATCTTAAAATAACTCACCTAGATGTCAAAACTGCTTTCTTACATGGCGATTTAGAAGAGGAGGTTTATATGCATCAGCCAGAGGGATACATAACAAAAGGGGAAGAAGATAAAGTCTGTAGTTTAAACAAAGCGATTTACGGCCTTAAGCAGGCAGCTAGGGCGTGGAACCAAAAAATAAGTAAATCTCTAAAAGAACTAAATTTCGTTGAATGCGTGTCAGACAAATGTCTGTACAAAAGAGTCCAAGATGGAAAAATCGCATACATAATAGTGTATGTTGATGACATCTTGGTCGCAGGAGACAAAACAGACACACACGAAATATACACTGAATTATCAAAGCAATACGAAATCAAAAATTTGGGTCAAGTAACACAATATTTAGGCATAAACATAAAGGAAAAAGCAAACGGTAATCTAGAATTAGACCAGGAACACAAAATAATACAAATCGCAGAAAAATTCAATTTGTTAAATGGTAAGCCTACGTATACACCCATGAATACTAACTACTTTAATCTAGATCCAAACGGGAAACTAATGGGAGATAACGTAAAATTTAAACAAGCTATAGGAGGGCTTCTATACATTGCAACTTTAACTAGACCCGACATAGCATCAGTCGTTAACATCCTGGGAAGAAGGAATGAATCCCCAAGGGAAGTCGATTGGCAAGCTATCGAGAAATTAATTAGATATCTGCTTACTACCAAAGATCTTAAATTCGTCATAGATAAAACAAAACCTCCAATCCTAACGGCATATAGCGATGCCGATTGGGGGAACGACAGAATAGACAGGAAATCAACCACTGGAAACTTGTTTAAATTAGGAAATAATATATTGGCATGGTCATCGAGGAAGCAGAGTTGCACAGCACTCTCGTCCACGGAAGCTGAATATATCGCTGCCTCTAATGCAGGTCAAGAGATTTCGTGGTTGTTAGACCTGTTAAATGACCTCGAACTGTGTCAACAACTACCCGTAACATTGTACGAAGATAACTTATCAGCCATAAGATTGACCGAAAACGAAAAGGCACAGACAAGGACTAAACACGTGGAAGTTAAGTATCACCACATCAGACATCTATGCCAGAATGGTATAATCAAAATAACTTATTGTCCATCGAAGTTAATGCTGGCAGACGTGCTCACCAAGCCGTTGCCTAAGCCTCATTTCGAGTGTTTGAGAAACAAGTTAAACATTCTACGCTCGTCGGTTTGACATAAAAAGCGGGGGTGTTGGAAAACGTCACAGTGTAAGTTATTTTATGTCCAACATCACCTCGCTTGTGAAATGACAATTTCCTCGTGAAATATGCAACGCGTTTTTTTTTAGTTGTGAAATATGTTCCAAGATGGCGACACTTCCCTGAGTTATCGTGGCGTAAGATCACAAACTACCGAAGGACTGTGTAAAAGACTTCTGTTTCGAAAAGGCGATAACAGATCGCAGCACCACAGAACTTTTCTGATAGACTGATTTTAAATAAAACCTTTTTTGCTTATTAAGCAGTCTGTATTGTTTCAAGTTTTTTTACTCTGTTTTAACTCTTGTGGGCCCCTTTTTACTTCTTCACTTGAAGGCCCGATTTTGTGAGGCCAAGACGCACGGTTTTTCGTGCGTTAACTCTTTGTTCAATGGAAGACTTACATCTCCTACTGGATTTCCAATGTTATTACTTTTATAGTATCCATATTTAACCCTTTTATTTTATTCTTTTTTAGTGTGTGTGTGTGTGCATCCATGTAACCCAGAATTCGTCGTGCATTAAATAGTTTTTTCTCTACAAGTGCATCTGCATCATTCTAAGAAGATATTTTTCACGATTTACAATATCTACTCATTAAATAAAAATTTATAGGTTGTTTTCACATGAAGGAAACCAGCGAATGTCTGCTTTACCAGAAAGGTAAGAAAATAAATTTCTATCTTTCATTATTAATGAAAAAACTTTTGGTATAACAATTTTATATTTATACTGGGTCCTTAGCTTCACGCTAATCGCGAACTCACCCTTTCTAGATATTTTAATAGGACCTTATACTTATAATACACTAAAATATAGAAAATGTCAATCCCCCCCCCCCCCCTGCTTTTTAAAATAATTACCATACGAAATTTGTGCGAGCTGTTACTAAAATTTTAAGGCCTTTATCTAAAAATCTCTACAATGTTCCCTATTTCAAGTGCATAAAATTTCAGCTTGCTGGAGAAGGGACCGAAATGCCTCGGGACCGAAATGTCTCGGGACCGAAATGGCCAGGGACTGAAATGACTTGGGACCGAAATGACTCGGGACCGAAATGTCTCGGGACCGAAACAGTGGGACCGAAATGGCGGAACCGAAACGTCCTGCTTCCTTTATATACATGATTCCAGTTTTATATTCTATTCGCACTACTATATTTTAAAAGTACATTTTTTTTAGTAAATTTCTCTTGCACATATTGTCAAATTTCAAGTAAAAATGAAAATGTTTCTTAAAAAAATAGTGGTGCAAACCGAATAAATTGGTGTAAGAGATGCCTGTGCCTGGGAGGAGTGCTTCGACCGTGCAAGGGGTTAAAAAAAGGCATGGTGCTGGTGAAAAAAGATACACTTTTCAGAATAGCAGGGCACTTTTTAGATTCATGATTTTTAAAGGCGATTTTAATATTTAAAAGTTTTTTTCAAGATACAGCGAGTTCATTTTTACTATGTAAGCAAATTTTTTCAACCCAAAAGATAGTACTTTTTTAACTGAGGAGGGGGGGGGGGGAGTGCAAGAAGGGCGCAATTTTTTTGACTGAGGGGAAAGAAGGGTGCTATTTTTTTAATCAACAAGACAGGCAGGGTGCATCACCCTCCTGAAGCTATCTGGGAGAGGGGGAAATTCTGCAATATAATCGAATAACAATAATAGGGTCATTAACGATTTTATTTTATTTCTTATCTTTATCTTTTGTTGTATTTTATTGTGTATTTATAATGTATGGTGCCTTAAAAGGACCTTTTTGGTTTATCATCTGGGGACTCCCTCTTTCCCGCGTTTCTGGCGTTCTGGTTTAGTCAGACATCGGCTATGTTTTTATATTTTTCCACATGTCCATTTCTCTATTAGAGGTAAGGTGCTTAGCTCCAGGAACTCTGCAAAAAACTCTCTTCCAAGTCATTAACGATTAAACTCGATATAATGTTTTGTTTTAGAACATTGATGCATTTTTTAAAATAGCGGTCGTTTTTACATATTAAAACTTGTTTTTTTAAGTGGTGTCACCATGTTTGAGTTCCTTTGATCAAAGAAGTCCGGGAAAAAGCATATGAGTTTTAGCTACAAGGCGTCAAATTTTGAGGATGCTAACTTTAAACCTACGTGGCAATTTTTAATTTATATCTTCCCAAAAAACTATCCGATTGATTTTTTTTCTTTTTAATAACATACATTTAATAGACCCAAACACATTACATCTACTTTTTCGATTCAAAAACTTATTTTTAATTATTAAAATAAAAAAATATGTTTTTGAATAAACTAACATACAAAATATATGTTTATCATCAAATATCACATACGTTTTCAATAAACTCCCATAAAAAAATATGGCTTATGACTTCCATTAAATTTTACAGAAAAGAATCAACGAGGTCGGAAATGCTTTGATAGCTCCTGTTATTAGTTTTCGATATAAACGGAAAATTTACGATTCGATGGTTTAAAAGCCCCAACTACTGTTATCTTTTGCATCCACTAAAAAGAAAATCTTAAAAAGTAACCGAAAAAAAACGTAGAATTCTCTTTGACATAACAATTTGGAAATTGTACGTGAAACGTGTCAAATAAGGTGCGTTCGTAGTACAGTTTTATAAATATTTAGATCTTGGTGCAATAGCTATTGCACTCTTATGCAAAAATGCATGAACAAAAAATTTATTAAGATTATATATATTAAATTCAGTAATACGGAAATAAAAGGACTCCATCTTAAATAGGACGTCATGATCATGACAACCTAGAATCATTACTTATAATGGGATGTCACTGAATGGTGATATCCATTCCATGGTGGTGAAATCCCTTATGGTAGGATTTAATAGAATGAAGAAAACTTTTATTAATATCTTTTTAAGTTTTGATTCCATTTTCAAAAAATTTGGCATGACTCGACACAATTATGCAACGATTCTATATGGGAGATTCTCAAAAGGTGGGATCATTAAACGTTAACTATATGTAATTTTTAAAATTTTCAAATTTAAGGTCAATTTTTTTAATAGTATAGTATTTTGTCTATAAATATAATATATAAATATTTCTAATAGTATGTCTACAAAATTATACACAAATATTAAAAGACAGCAATTATTCTGGAAAATTAATTATTAAAGCATTTAATTAGCAGTTGTGTACGTTACAAATTTTGGACATTTTTTCGCACGTACGTTACAGATTTTTGGACGTTGCTCTTAGTATTTAAAAAAATTCTTAAGACTAAGAATGTAGTAAATGTGTCCTATAATTGTATGTGTATACGTATATATATGTATAATTAACTTTTTGTTATCCAGTAATAATAATAATAATAAAATCAAATGCTTTGTTACGTACGTTACTTTCGGACATAACAAAATACAGAAAAATTCTTTATAGAAAAGTCCTTCTATCTTCAAAAAAGCAATAAATCAGCCTGCCATCTCTTAACGAAATTATCAAAAAATCATCCGTTTCCTTTATGCACTCGTTGTTTACCATTAGAACCACCTGGAAAAAAAGTTAAAACTCTTTTTCTTGGTGGTACAGTCGTGGAAAAAAAAAAAGTAAACACCCCCTACTAACTCCTCAACAAATTATCGTAGGCGAAAGTTACTGGTACCGGACGATTGGAAATAAATTCTAATTTTAAAGGGTGTGTATAAAATTTGCTTATGGGGCCATATACATATTAAAACGAATCCAAACTTCATTTTTTTCAATGGCAGTACCCAAATTTAACAAGATATTTCAAATCTTCGGTTCAAAATACGCCTAGAAACCAAATTTCAAGTCATTCGAATGATAAGTTTTTGAATTATAGACATTCAAAATTTAGTACTTCTAATGTTAAATTACATTTTCATATTTTTATTTATATCTCCTGAAATTATGCTCCTAATGAGCTATTTTTTTGTGTAGCAATAATACTAATATACCCAAACATAAATACGCTGAATTTGAAATTTTTATAATTTTATGATATGAATTATGAAATTAATATTCGAAAAAATTATGAATCGCAACATACAATTTTTTTGATGGATTTAGATTTATTGAGTCCTGCTTTATGGAAATCCAAAATTTCATATTTTTCTTCCAAGTAGTTTTCAAATTATGCTTAAAAAAACGCAAAATGATGGTTTAAGTCTATGGCCGTCTATGATAAAAGTGAGTAAATTTTTGAAATTTATTCTGCTATCCTGTAATCAAACAGGTTTTATTGACGCTTAAACGTGCCTTGATCAAGAAGGCGGCTCTCTCGGGTAACATTCGAGTTCGAAACTTCAATTTGGATACAGCCCTTAAAATACGCTCGTTTTAAAATAATTAATTTCTCGGAAACTTATGGCACGAATTGCATAAAAATTTGTTTATAGGCTAATTGAAAGGTGTAGAGTTCATTTATGCTGTCAGAATTGTGTACTGCCATTGAAAAAAAAAAACAAAGTTATGGTTCGTTTTAATATGTAGATGGCCCCTTAAACAAATTTTAAATGCATCACTTAAAAGTAGAATTTATTTCCAATCGTTCGGTACCAGTAACTTTCTTCTACGATAATTTGTTGAGAAGTTAGTAGGGGGTGTTTACTTTTTTTTCCACGACTGTACATTGGAGCACTTAACGTTATGAATGTCCGAAATTGGCCTCTTTAGCATAAAATAATAAAATTTTAAGATATTTATACAAAGCTTTTACAATAAATTATGTCATTTTCTGTCTCTGAATAGAATTAAAAACTCAGTGTAAAAAAAAAATAAAATAAATAAAGTCAATGATAATTAAAGTTATGTTTGAAAGGCTTAAAGTTATGACGTGTGTCCAGTGCCCACCTTTTGAGGATCGCCCATATATTAAATTTTAAACCATTTCATTGGATAGTTTTTGCACTGTTATGTGCGGAAAGACGGACCGACCAGACGACGACTATATGTGCTACGTATTAATATAATTACAAGCGCACTTAAAAATGTTTTTTTTTCTTAAATTTAAAAATTTCATATAATTTTTCTGGTTATTTTATGAATGTTTCGGATACTTTTCCCTGTAATATCTTAATTTTCTTGTTCGAAATTTATGGATAAATACCCTAACACATTTTATTTTATAACTGTAGGAAAATTTAAGCAAAAGAGAATAAATAAAATCCATTCCCGGGTTACTTTGATCCAAGGTTATTTACCAATTAGAATAATTGTGTTAAAATTAATCTAGTGAAGTGTGTAGCACTTATAGTTTATTTACATGGGTACTCAAAGGTATTGCGTTACATTATGGTCTATGGGGAGAAAATATTTTAATGGTGTTACACTATTTTAAACGTGATGAAATTTATATAGATTGTTGTGGTGCACTAGAAGATGGTTATTGTAGCATATACAGTGAAACCTCCCTGTGCGACCACCTCCCTGAACGACCATTTTTTCATGGAACGAAATTTATTCCCATAGGCTCAATAGTAATTTTACCTCCCTTCAGAGACCATCCCAGTTGAACTCTCTCCATGTGCGACTCATTTCTTTGAAGAAAATAAAACAAATTCCGTTTTTTCCAGGTCGCTTGAAGAAGGTTTTATTAGAAAAATAATTCCGGAGAGCGCATTATTCATCAAACTTCTGAACTAAGTCTAGAATTTTTTTATTCCGGTAACTTTTGAGTGTTTAAACCCCTTTGTGCCTTTTTGGGCAATGCATTTAACTCTGATGACAAATTAAGAATGAAATCAATAAACTCCCCTGCCCTATTCTGTAAGGAAACTTTCAAAGAAATAAAATTAATGAAATCGTCATAATTTGTTCCCGTCAAAAAAAAAAAAAAAGAAAAAGAAAAAGAAAAAAGAAAAAGAAAAAAGAAAAAGAAAAAAGAAAAAGAAAAAAAAAGAAGCGCATTTATTTACAGAACTTCGAAAGGACTTGGAAATAAAAGTTATAAAAGATAAAACCGTAAAATCAAAGAAAATGTCTATGTATTCGTTTATTAAACTCTGCAGTAATTAACTTATGTAATTAACTTTTGTTTTGATACTTAAATTTTCATATTTTTTCCTAATGTGAAAAATAAATTTTAGTAACATTAATTGTTACCTTTTTTCAACAATTAAAATCTAGATTTAAAAGTGACCTCCATTAAGAGACCACCTCTCGGAGCGACCAATTTTTATTGGAACGGAACGTGGTCGCTTTAGGAAGGTTTACTGTATCATGGTCTGCGAACAAAAATCGTTTTCGGCTTATTTTATTGATGTTACTCGGTTACAAACATAATGAAATTGATATGAATTTTTGAGGTGCACTAAAACAAACATTCTGTAAAATATTGGTTAAAAGCATTTACCATTCATTTACAGGGTCACACAAAAGAGTAGGGTTATATAATGGTCTGCGAACATAAATCGTTTGTGGCTTATTTTACTGATGTTACTCGATTACAAATATAATGAAATTGGTATGAATTTTTGAGGTGCACTAAAACAAACATTCTGTAAAATATTAGTTAAAAGCATTTACCATTCATTTACAGGGTCACACAAAAGAGTAGAGTTATATAATGGTCTCCTTTATATTATGGTCTGCGAGCAAAAATCGCTTGCTGCTTATTTTATTGATGTTACTCGATTACAAACATAATGAAACTGATATGAATTTTTGAAGTACGTTAAAGCAAACATTCTGCAAAGTATGGGGTTAAAAGCATTTAGCATTCATTTACAGGGTCACACAAAGGACTACGTTTATATAATGGTCTACCGGGAAAACTGTTCGCAGTGTATTTTAATTACATTGCATTCTTTTAAATATGATGAAATTGATATACCTTACTAAGGTTTATTACAAGACGATTTTCGTTTATCTGTCTACCATCTGCCGTCTGACCGTGCTCTAACACGCGTAAATATAGTCCGATTGCCATGAAATTTATAGATGTTATTGGGTATTACAATGGAATGTTCGGTTTTAAAAATGAAGTGTGTAGCATTTACGGTTCGTTTACAGGGACACTCAAAATAACTCCTTTACATTACGGTCTGTGGAGAAAAATCGTTTGTGGTATATTTTAATAATAATACACTATTTTAAACATATTGAAATTTATATATATCGCTGAGGTGTACTAGACGATGCTTATTGTAGAATAGGGTGTGTATAGAATTTATCGTTCATTTAGAGAAACGCACAAAAGAATTTGGCTACAAAAGAAACTTAACAATAATTGCTGGAAGTGCGTTTTCAGTTGTGGTACGCTTTTTTAAATTAAACTATTTTTTAAATATTACTTCGTGTTTATAAATTCTATAGGTCATATACAGGGTTGCACAAAAATTCTCAAGTATATTTCCGAGTCGAACTATTTTTTTAAATATTATTTGCTGTGTATACATTCTACAGATCATATACAGGGCTGCACAAAAGTTCTCAAGTATATTTCCCTTTTTTCGTGGAAATTGTTGAATGCAAACTGTCAACCGTGCTATTCGTTTAACTGAACTAACATTTAGCATACTATGTAGCATACATACAAATCTATAGACCATATATAGGGTTGAACAAAAGAAATCAGATATTTTTCCGACTATTGGTGGTAATAACAGAAGTTGTGTTTTCAAATGCGCTATGCGTTTTCCAATTTGTTTATTTAGACATCATCTTTCACCGTAATAAACTGTGAAGTTTTGTTACAGTATTTCTGAATGTGTTGGAAAGTGTTTCATAATCTATGCTGGACGCATGATTTTTTGTCCTTGTTTTAATATAAAAACGTACACATATACACCCATTAATATTCAGATATATATTTTTCTTCTCATTTGAAAAATATTCATGACTTCTTTTTGATCAGAAACGTGATCAGAAACAATCAAAGTCCAATCCGAAACCAACTCAAATCCAACCCGAAAACACAGGTGTTTCGGGTTCGGGTGAAATCGGATTATCCGACCTAATGCAGGACTCAACAATAAACAGAGATCCTTATTTATATTATAACAATCAAAACATCTCAGGGAAAAGAAAAAAACTTGACACCATCGCGGCGGCTCAATGAAAAAAAAAAAAAGTAAAAATCAATGCTTATTCTATTTCCTTTTATGATAACATGTAATCAAGTGCTGCATACTTCCTACAATTTAAGATAAAAAAAAAAGAATATTGCGGGCTCCTTGAGGACTTTCTTTAATTCCTTTTTTAAGCTAGATGTGGCAGTTTCTGAAACTGCATTGCTTTACAATGCCTTTTTCGAGCCTTTACTCCCCTGAAATTAAAAATTAAAGCGACAAAATCAATTAATTTACTTTTAACTCGTGGTTTAAAGTAAATTAATTAATGTTTCGACATTATTTCTATGGATTCCGATCTCCTGTATCAAAGTGTCTTTAATTATAGTAGATGCTCCAGAACCTTCTTCCTATTGATTCGTTTTTCCTTTTTCATGCCCGGATAACTATGCAGGATTATGGTAATCAAGCTGCTTGTGTCAATGACTGACTCATCCACGGCTATCTTTTTTCTCTCGAAGAACATTGGCATTTAGCGATGAGACATCGAATTCGATCGATAAGAACAACTGGCTTCACATTTCAGTACGTAAAAGCATGCTTTAGCACATATTATAACAAAAATCAGGACAAGACTATGATTGTTGGAAGTCCAGGGCACAGATTTAAGGCTGTTCTCAAATCCAAAAGGGAACTTTATGACATAAATTTTAATTTATTTTTGTTCGAAAATGCATGAAACTAGCAGGTGTTGTTGTTCAGAAACTATGTAATCGAAATGTTTTTTTTTTTTTTTTTTTTTTTTTTTTTGCAAACGCAATAGATTTTTCAGAAAATAGTGTAAAAGGGAGCGTTTTGAACCGAATTTCCGCGCAAAAGAAGAAACCCACTCAAAAAAGGGTGAAAAACGCCTTTGTCACGTGAGCAAAATCGCTTATAGCTCAATAAGTAATTTATTTCTCAAAAAATGGAAAACACAGTTCAATGGACCACAAGCATTACTGACGTCATACAACGTCACGATGGATTATAGTTAATCAGCTTCTCGATTTTTCCCACAAGTGCTCACAAAAAGCCAATCAAATATCCCAATGCTTGTGGGAAACATTGCGAGCTCCGCCCATTGCGTGTGGTCAATTCCAAATCGCTTCTATAGTCAGGCCTTCCAATTTTATATCTTTCCGTTAAAAAATGAAATTTGTAAATGTATCAAAACGTTTCGCGCTTGTTGATCAGAACAGTTGAGAACAGCTTTAACATGAGATACCCGTACATATAGTATGTGGTAAAGAGAAATAATTTCCATGCATGTGTTTTATATACAGGCCTGCCGGAAAATTCTCTCCTATAATTTTCGTTCAAGTTTTAGTGCGCATGCACGTGTTCATTTTGTTCTGTCTCTCTTTACCATTAATTTTATACACATGTGATCTTCTAAATTAACTGCAACAAAAGTGTTTTATGCCATTATTAACTGAGACACTATCGTGTAAACGTGTTTACTGGTACAGTTAATTTACAACATTGCATTTTGCACGAATTCCAACAAGGAAGAAATGCTATATAAGTGGATCGAAATTTAGTGAAAGTTTTTGGAGGAGATGCTGTTTCGGATATAACGTGCAAGAGATGGTTCGAAAAATTTGAAGCAGACGATTTCGACTTAATGTGAAGTCACGCTCTAGGTGGTCATCTGTGATCAATGACGATACTGTTACGACAATGATAGGGCAAAATCCCTTTTTTACAACGTAGGAGATTGTGGGAAAGCTTAACTCTGTAATATTCGGACAATTTTCGGAAGTATAAAAAATGCATTTTTTTTTCACTTCCCAAATGGACAGAATTTTCAATAATATAATAAATTATATAATCAATAATATAATCCCTCAAATACACCTGTATTTTGTTGGATATCTGCAGCAGCACAGACGAGTCTTGCAACCAGATCCATATCGCATCGGAATCCACAGGCGTTGCGTACACAGGTCACAACACTTTTCAGTGCACCCCAAAGAAAGAAATCTATGCTGCTTAAATCAGGATAGCGTGGTGACCAAGAGCGTGGGTCTTGTGAACAGCACCACCTAACGGCGTACGAAGCCGTTTCCGACCATGGTTGCTATGCAAATCTGAATCCTTGTGATGTCCCCTACCTCACCTTAAAGTTTGTCCCAATAATCCTGGGACACCCTGTATATATACACCATTTATAGTTTCTAAATCCTGAAGAGAGTTAAATATTTTTACTTTCCTGTCTTCAAAATAAGAAAGTATGGGAAAAGAGTTATTCTTTGAGGAGATATATCAAATTTAAACATGTCTCAAATTTTAAATTTCCTTAGAAATTTTATATAAAAAGAATGTACATTAAAAACACATTTCAAGGGGGAAATAATAATAAACATTTATAAACAAAGAAAGTATAATTTTAAGTCCAGAATTGCCCTAAATTGTCAAACCGATTTTTTAAAATGATTTTTTTTTTATTTCGAATGACCGTATACTTTTTCTTATGTTTTAGTTGGATTATACTTAAGAAAGGAAATACTTCTTTATTTGCATGGAACTTGCATATTCAAAATAATGCTAACTTAAAAAATGTCAGCTGTTTTTAAATACGGAAAAAACATGTTTAATTTCGAAATATCTCCCTTCTTATTTAAAATAATCAATACTTTCAAGAAAAAAGAAATTAAAAACATTTTTAAACAAAAAAAGGTATAATTTTAAGTCCAGAATTGCCCTAAATTGTCAAACCGATTTTTTTAAATAATTTTTTTTTTTCGAATGACCGTATACTTTTTCTTATGTTTTAGTTGGATTATTCTTAAAAAAAGAAATACTTCTTTATTTGCATGGAACTTGCATATTCAAAATAATACTAACTTAAAAAATGTCAGCTATTTTTTAAATACAGAAATAACATGTTTAAATTCGAAATCTCTCCCTCTTATTTAAGATAATCAATGCTTTCAAGAAAAAAAAATTAAAAAACATTTATAAGCAAAAAAGGTATAACTTTGGGTCCCGAACCGCCCTAAATTATCAAACCAACTTTCTTAACCCTTTATGTACTGAATTATGAATTCATGAAAATTTTATCTTCTAAAGCATTTTACGTGAATTGTTTAAACTACATTAGAAGATTTACATAATCATTTAATAAATTTTAGAAGCAGTGAAGAATTTAGCAGGATTAATTAAATTTGAATTTATAGGAATTTTGTGCAATATTTATAACCCCACTCAAATCTTTTATTTTAAATATTTTTTCTTAGCATTTTGTAGAATTAGGAAATGTACAAATATAATGTTCTTAAAAAAGAAATATAGAAATATTTCCCAATTGAAAAATCTCCCCCCTTCCCTCCCACACACACACACAACACCAAAAAAGCTAAAAAGATGCAAAAGCAGAAAAAAAAAATCCTTTTAAAAATATTTTTGTTTTGTGTAACCCATAATGCTTTTGGAACTAGATAAAGTAATGTATCTATAACTCATTCTAAACTATATTACAGCTAATCGATGTATTAAATAAATATTATAACATGTCATTTTAATGGTACTTATAATTACTGTCGGTAGGTAAAGGGTTAAATAATTATTTTTTTTTCGAATGACAATATACTTTTTTTTTTATTTTAGTTAGACTATATTTAAGAAAAAATACGTCTTTATTTGCTTGTAACTTTCACATTCAAAATTATATTAATTGCAAAAAATGCCAGCTATTTTTAAATACGGAAATAACACGTTTAAAATTCGAAATATCTCCCCCCTTATTTAAGATAATCAATATTTTACCGCTACAGCTATAACAAGATAAAGCGTGTGAGCAGCGAAGTCTTTTTTTTTCATAATGAGGTCATGTCACGCGAATTATTAGAGACACGCCTGACTGGGTTTGTTGTCAAACAGATTTCGAGGTTGAATGACTTTATAACGGTATGGGAAAATGCTCGTACGACGACGTAAAAGACATCACAGGCGGAAATGAAGCTGGATGCACTTCAGAATACATAAAGCATCATCGAGTGTGAAAGAGTTTCATAGAAAAAGCTAATTTTGGAAGAAGTGTGTTCTTCTGGAAAAGTGGTAGAAATGTGTTTTTGTAAAAATAGAAATGAATACAGTCCATTCCCTCAATCCGCAACCCTATTCAGACATCCCCCGACTTACGTATTACGCGACTTACGCAAATTCGCAGTTACGTAATAAATTTCGAAAATTACATTTGTGAACACACTAGCGCATTTGATATGCAGTTGCATATTTTTGATATTTTATAAATAAAATGTAAAGTTATAAACTACAACCGTAATATAGTTTATATATTAGATAGAGTTATATTTTTATTGTATTGGTATATGCCAGCAAATTTATAACAAAACAACTTAATCTTTATTGTTAGTTATTCATAGTAGTCATCTAATTCATAATAAATACAGCTTGTGCTTATCAAGGATTATGTTATTTTGTGAGTGCTATTCATTTGTTTTGCCATCAGAAATTCATTCAGAATATGTTAAATAAGTCTTCTTTATAATTATTTTTTATTTTTATATTCGTTTGATGTAGACTCAAAATTGAAAATAAGAAGAATGCAATGGTTAGGCCATCTAATCAGAATGAGGGATGAGCGAAGCACAAAGAAGATTTATAGTGGTAATTTAATTGGGAAAAGAAGTATTGGTAGACCCAGGAAGAGTTGGATAAAAGAGATAGAGAAAGATCTTGCAGAAAACCAAATTATAAATTATAAAGTAAAGGCCAGATAACGGAAGGTCTGGAGAAGTATATTGAGGGAAATCAAAATCCTACATGGATTGTAGCACCATTGTGTAAGTAAGTGTAAGATTCAAAATTGTTATAAATCAATTCATCAATGTTGGATTTATAAATCTCGTGTTCCACAAGATATTTGAAAAGTGAACATTAAGTTTGTTTTTATATTTTTTCCTACTTTAATCGTTTATATACGACTAAATACTGTAACATGATGCTTTATTTATAAAATAATACGGTGTTTATAATATATATAGTATATATGTATATATACATATATATCATTATAATAATTATTGCAGTTTCTTACAAAATTTTTCCTAAGCAACTTTTCGACTTACGTAAAATTCAAGTTACGTAAAACTTTACGGAATGCATTACTTACGTAAGTCGGTGGATGTCTATAATCCGCACAATATTTCAGATGAAAACAAATATGTAGACAAACAGTTAAATTTTTTTTTAAAGATAATGTACACTTTGACAATAATAAAAGTTGGCTGATCTGGTGAATTTATCAAGAAATTTGTAATACATTTCTAAATTCATTAGAAGGAAATGTTCTGTGTATCTTGTAAATAACTATTAGGCTGCTATATTCTGAACACATTTACTGGCTATATAAAAGATAAAATTGCTTTCAAAGAGGGATTTAGCTCTTGAGGATAAATATCTTAGTTTCTTAGCAAAACAAACTTTTGTTACTGATCAAAATAACCTGACTATTAAATAGCTTCAGGATTAAACTGCAGAGTATAAATTATAAGGTATAAAGCAAACCACTATCACTGCAATGTTTAATAGATTTAAAATTAAGGAGAAATGTTTTTTTTTTTTTTTTATCAATTTTGTATTATATCATTTAAATGTATTTCTAATATTGAATATAGTTTGTTTCTTTAGTATTTTCTTTCATTTCTGTGTCATTTATTTACAGTGTGATTGCTGAATTTGTTGATAATTTCCAAATATTAGAATGCAAACATTGAAATGACCTATAATCCGCACAGTTCTATAATCTGCAAAACTCTTGGTCCCGACCTGTGCCGATTAGAGGGAGTGTACAGTAGCGATTAAAGATCGACCGAAAATTCGGTTTCGCTTTCGGCTCAAAATCAAAGTTTCGCAGGAAATAAAATGCTGATGACAATTCGGCAGAATCAAAACGCGACCGAAATTATCTGTATTCTAAAAATCTCGTTTCTTCCTTCGGAAATTTTCAACATTACCCATTGATTTGAGCTGTATCGGCTCATATGAGACACTATTTATTTATTTCTACGAATTTCACTGAATTGTGACAAGTGATAATTTAGACGTGAGTGCAAATTATAAAGCAAGCAGTGCATGTGTGACTAAACTTTGAAAACGCTTTTTTACGTGCTCATTAAAAGCTGCAGACTTAGCTGTAATAGAAAATGGTTTGTGTGAAATCGCAGAAGAGTTTCAAATACTCTTTGAGACAGTTCTAGCATAACAGATGATCATTTACGAAAATCATTATAAAAGATAAATAGAGATATGCATGCCTAATGTTCTTTTAATTAGATGAAATTCGTATAATTAGAAAATCATTCTATGTCGTTGGTGAATTAATTACATTTTATTTTATAGTTAAAAAAGTTTTGGTCAGAGGCACACAGGGTCAACTTGGGTCACACTTATAGTTAATTAATAATTATATGCATTTAATAAACATGCGCAATTAATAAATAATTATGTATGCGTGTACTAATTACTTAAAAGAATTTTTCGGACATTTTCGTTTTCGTTTTCATATTCAGCCGAAAATTGGAAGATTACCGAAATTATGTTTCGGTTTCGGTCTTAAAAACCTGTTTCGGTCAATCTTTAATAATGATATTCCACCAGTGCAGTGGAGTTCTACAAAGATTTTTCAAATTAACAATAATAGCATTCCATATTATACCGTTTATTTTCACTTTATATAACATCATAGTTAGATAAAGAAAGCTTGTAAACATTTTAAGAAAATTTCTCAATTCAGTCTACACTTAGTTACAGAAAAAACTATATTTTGGCTCGAGTACAGAGGCGTCGCAATGGGGGATTATGAGGGGAGCCCCCCCCCCCCCCCAATATATGCGAACTTGGGAAATTTGAGCTTAGAGTTGGGAAATTGTAGATTTTTGAAAGACTATTTTTTTTTTAAGAATAGTAAAAAAAATATGAAATTTTTATTGTTCTTCTAACTGCCTTTCTGAGTTCTGTAATAGTAAACAAGTTAAATTATCAAAAGAAGTACAAAAAGCAGCCAGACTCAATTTGTCATTGTGTTTTTCTGTGCTACGAAAATATCAATATCATCGTATCCAGACCTGAATTTCCCTACTGTTGTCGATCAACAGTGTCTCTAATCTATTCTTTTTATTTCTTCCAAATCTTTGTTCCTTTTTCAAAATAACATGACGGTATTTTCATATGAAGTGCAATTATGACTCGTACGTAATAGATGATAAAAATTTTACAAACCTTAAACTAACGTTGGTTTTCTCTAAATATATGCAATTTTTCTAGGTTTAAATCTTACATTTAGTGTGTTTTTTGAAATTGCTTCGTTAACTATTCATTTAGCAATTGGGTATCTTATTATTTTCATGCTCAACGATTCCAAGATAGGAAAATAGAAATGAATCCAGTTTTGATTTTAATTATTTAAATGAAACAGGTGTACTTAAACTTTCATTAAACAAACCAATAATTATAATTTTTATGTTTTTAGTTTCAATATTTTTCTTTGGAAAGGATTTTTTACGTATAAGTATCATTATCATAAACACACATCACACATATCATTTCAGTTGGAAAATAAAACAATTTGTTTCAAGTTGGAAAATTTTTGAATTCTCCCCCCCCCCCCCCCCAAAAAAAAAAAAAATATTTGTAGCTACGCCCCTGCTCCAGTAATAGTTTAAATCAGCAGCAACTAACCTTTCCAGGCATGCTACAGGCGACTATTTTTCTATTCTATTTGCACCACTAATAAAAAAAAAAGAGACTGTTTTATATTTCTCTTGCAAATATTCTCGAACAGTATGTCAGTAATTTTTATTTTGAGAAAGTGGTGTGAGATAGAATTAAAAAATAGTCACCTGTGGCAACCCTGCCTTTCGGACATTAGGGACCACTAAATCTAAATCACGAGGACGATGAAAATGATTTTTTTAATGTATAATAATGATTAAAGAACTTCTGTTTTATTAATATGACTTGCACCTTTTTAACATAACAAAATTATAAAAGCTTATAATTATAATAAAATCATAAATAAAACAATTATAATAAAATCCTATAGTTTTTTTTTTAATCATATCAAAAACTTTATAAGTAGTTAATTAGTAACAAAAATGCCAAAGTTAGTTTAATTATCACAGAATAATTGAATCTTATTTAAATATCACATAATTTCTTAAAATGTAATTATTTTTCTACTATTAATGAAACATGAAAAATGTAAATAATATCCAAATTTTTCTGCAAAACGCCAATTTTTACTTCGAGCCCCTGGTGGTCCACGAACTGCCAACTGGTGATTTTTGGTTTAAATTGTTAAAAATATCAGTTTTTTTTTTTTTTTTTTTTTTTTTTTTTTTTTTTACACTTGTACGGTGCTTTATTTTCACAGGCATTTCGGTAGCGCTCGGTGAGGCAAGTAAGAGAAGGGGCTGTAACTGACAGCAAAACAGAGAACCCCCCCCCCCCCATATCCGATTACCAGGACCACTAAGTTATAGCGTTGATTGAGAGTACAACATTTACAATTGTGGGTTGAAGCTAGTGTGACAGTCCCACTTTCACAAAAAATCGATACAAGGAGAGAAATAAAAAATTAAATTAAAAAAATCAAAAACCCGACTGCGTAAAAAGCAAACTAAAAATAGGAAAACCATGGAAGAAGGAATACAATTTTAGTTCCAACTTCTTTGAGGGAAACAAGATGACGTAGGAAAATAGTAGAGTGTGTAATGGAAATACCTTTTTTTTTAACGTAAGTAATTGCAGTCGGAGGCAAGCACAGGTAAAAGGAGCCACATACCCATACATGAATCTGATGCCTCCGACTGCAGTTACTTAATTTAAAAAAAATTAGGATTTCCATAACACACTCTACTATTTTCCTACGTCATCTTGTTTCCCTCTTTTTAGTTCGCTTTTTACCCACTCGGGTTTTTTGATTTTTTTTTATTTAATTTTTTATTTCTCTCCTTGTACCGATTTTTTGTGAAAGTGGGACTGTTACACTGGTTTTTTGATGTTTTTTATTTAATTTTTTATTGACGAATTTTTAGTTTATATTACTTTTTTTTGTTGTTGTTTATTTACTTGTATTCATGACTTTTAAATTGTGTTTAATTGTTAGTTCCTATCTATAAACACTGTTCTGATGAGGCCTATAGATGTCTATGTAGGTTAGAGATGCAGTAAAGCTAGAGATCCTACCTACACTACTTCCAGGTTGTGTAATATTTAAACGGAGTTTTTGACTGTAAAATAGTCTAGGAAACATCGTCATTTTGAAAGACCTATCCAATGATATGCCACTCAATATTTTTTTTTCGTCTCTACCGCCATTATGTATTTTATGGCCGCCATTATGAGTTTATGAAAACAAAACCTAGCCTATAACCATCGGACGGTTAGGAGAAATCGATAGAGACCTCATTCATTAAAATCGATCCAGCCATTGGGAGATTTTGAGGATATAAAGAAATCCACATACCCAGATACGCCTCAAACACATAACCTTTCTTGGCAGTCGGGTAAAAAAGCGGGACAGCGGTTTCTAATTCTGGACATAAAAATACAATAAATCCTATAAAAACAATACCTGTCTATAACGAAATCCTAGATAAAGGTGAACTGCTTTCTAGGTAAAGAATACAATGAACGGACAAATTAGAAATGAGACATTTGCGTCAGATAAATCGTCAGCTCTTTCGTTTAATTTGTATATTTTAAGTAAAAACAATATTACAAAGTAATTTGCGAAAGAAAATCTGTAATTATATCTTTGGCAACCTCAAAGTACTTAAATGTTTAACTAAATCAATAATCTAAGGTGATTATTGATTTGATCTGCTGAATATTCTTCAGTGGATTAAGCAAAGGGGAAAAAAGTAAAATTTTGAAGATGTAAACCCTGTCTCGTGAACAAGAAAAAAAAATCAAATCATGGAAAAACGCTTGCTGACATTGCATTTTTAAACTCATACGGCTTCTTGAAACTTAATTCTTAGTTAGCTTCAGATAAAAAATATATATATTAATTCCTTTAAAAACGGAAGAAGGGGAAGGATATATGGAAAAAGTGCACTTTTGAGTATTAGCTTTTCACTTTGTTTGATAGAGAAGCACTGTAGAAGAAAACTATTCTTCTCAACTTGTCAAAATAACTTTTTTCCTAATCTAAAGTCATTGACACAGGTAAACGGAGTTTCAATAAAAAGTATAAATGTATGAAGTAATGATCCATGTACCTGAATTAAAAATTGTATCAGTTTTGTTTCTTAGGAGATTATTAGATTTAGCTCGTTGATAGAAATCTTCAAACAAGTTTCAAACCATTCTAATCCCAGAGAAACAAAGGAGAGACAAATGTTCACTTTCGTAAGGCACGCTGTTAAAAATTTGCAGCAAACTGTTCAGTCATAAGGCCGCTTTTATAGAAAACAAGGGTATATAGCCGAGCTTTCCGGCTTACAGAATATACAGGGTGTTTCAAGAAAAGTTTACAAAATGACGCATGGCAAAGAAGGCATACAACAAGCTGGAAATTGCTCGTAAAACGTGGCAAATGAGGTGCGTTCGTACTATAACTAGTTTTATAAAAAAAAAAAAAAAAATTGTACCCCATATTGTACTGAATGAATATTTTTTTGTACTTCATAAGTGCATAGTCTGTAACATCGTTTAAATACACTTGCAATAATTTTTTCCCATTGGCCGTTATGTAACGGAAAACTTTTGACTGTCCCTGTCATTAAACTATACATCCGATTTTCATAAAATTTGAAATGACGCGACAAAATTTTGCAACAATTATATATTTAAAATTTCAGACCATTCGGAAGGATGTAACATCATTATAATGCACTTGCAATAATTTTTTCCCATTGGCCGCAATGTAACGGAAAACTTTTGACTGTCCCTGTCATTAAACTATATATCCGATTTTCATAAAATTTGAAATGACTCGACAAAATTTTGAAACAATTATATATTTAAAGTTTCAGACCATTCGGAAGGATGTAACATCATTATAATGCACTTGCAGTAATTTTTTCCCATTGGCCGCAATGTAACGGAAAACTTTTGACTGTCCCTGTCATTAAACTATATATCCGATTTTCATAAAATTTTAAATGACTCGGCAAAATTTTGAAACAATTATATATTTAAAGTTTCAGACCATTCGGAAGGATGTAACATCATTATAATGCACTTGCAATATTTTTTTTCCCATTGGCCGTAATGTAACGGAAAACTTTTGACTGTCCCTGTCATTAAACTATACATCCGATTTTCATAAAATTTGAAATGACTCGACAAAATTTTGCAACAATTATATATTTAAAATTTCAGACCATTCGGAAGGATTTAACATCATTATAATGCACTTGCAATAATTTTTTTCCCATTGGCCGTAATGTAACGGAAAACTTTTGACTGTCCCTGTCATTAAACTATACATCCGATTTTCATAAAATTTGAAATGACTCGACAAAATTTTGCAACAATTATATATTTAAAATTTCAGACCATTCGGAAGGATTTAACATCATTATAATGCACTTGCAATAATTTTTTTCCCATTGGCCGTAATGTAACGGAAAACTTTTGACTGTCCCTGTCATTAAACTATACATCCGATTTTCATAAAATTTGAAATGACTCGACAAAATTTTGCAACAATTATATATTTAAAATTTCAGACCATTCGGAAGGATTTAACATCATTATAATGCACTTGCAATAATTTTTTTCCCATTGGCCGCAATGTAACGGAAAACTTTTGACTGTCCCTGTCATTAAACTATACATCCGATTTTCATAAAATTTGAAATGACTCGACAAAATTTCGCAACAATTATGTATTTAAAATTTCAGACCATTCGGTTGAGTAGTTTTGCTCTGTTATATGCGGGCGGATAGACAGACGGACTGAACGACGACTATAGGTGTTATACGTATTTATATAATTACGAACGCACCTAACAAGGATAAAAAATCACATGGGAACATAGGTTCGAAAAGCACTTATTTAGTCACAAATATAGGATGCTTCATCCTATTTCAATTTGGGTTGAGGGTAATAACTTTCAGAAAACTGAAGTATATTCTAATAAAACATTTAACAGACGTTCTCACCTTTGTTGTAAATGTAAAAAAAACCAAACAAAAGTGGTAGAAGTTTGCATTATACGCGCCAGCAGTATGCACTTGACGCCCCGCATTTTGAACTGTGATTATCAATTCATACGGCATCATCGATTGCTTGAGCAACATGCTTTTCCAGATCTTTTGGTGATGTTATCACATTTCACACAAAACAAGGTACATATGGGGCATTCTCACAATATTTTGACTTTTATGTCCCTGAATAATAATTTTTATTTTAATACATTTTTTTGTGTTTTTTTTTTTTAATTTCATATACTGGGGAACATCCCATTGCATGATTGCATAACAATATTAACGAGATAAATAAGTTTTGGACGATGTTGGGGGTCCAAATACCAGAAAACTCCTATACCGCCCCGTGACCCTGATGCTGATTTTTAAGTTTGGAGCTGTCTGTATAAAATTGTTTCAATAAAAGTAATTCGATGTAATTTTTTTCCGAAACTGGGACAATTGTTTTATATAAATATGTAGCAAAAAAATTAGCCTGCACACATTTTTACGGTTGATATTATTTTTTGAACTCTGTCCCTTGGGTTTTTCATCCTTACCGTCCCTCTTGCTAAACTTATACAGAAAATCACTTCAGATGCAGCCGCAGAATTTTTTCAAGTTTTTTCTCATGCAGAAGTATGCTAGATACAGAATATCTAAAATTCTTTGACAGAAAATTTACTGCAGAATTCAAATCAGTATTTAAATATCAATTTCAAGATCGTTTTGCCTAAAAATAGGTGGTAATTTTCCTTACCGTCCCTTTTTTTCCCATTTCGTCCCTTTTTTCCTATACCTTCCCCTTTTTTTACCTTACCGTCCCTTCTTTAACACCCCTATATAAGACAACATTATACAAAAATTCTGTATTAAAAGTACTACATTTGTATTATTTCTTATTTGAATGTCCTGTGGGTACTATGCAAATTCATTATAAGTAAAAATTTAGAAGAAAATAAAAAGTTATAGGGGTAAAATGGTAAGGAAAATTAAACTCGCAAGTTTAACTTAAACCTCAGTTAAATAAAAAAAATCGTCGCTGCTAACCATTTTTTCTTTATTTTGAATCATTAAGGCATTCGTCTATCAGATTAAAATGTTATTTTAGCAAGTTTAATTTCGCCAGATTTTTATTCCCGATAGTCAAAAGATTGTAAGAATGCCCCATATCGTTGCATTTTCATTAGGATTTTTTTATTTTTCTCGAAATTACTACCGTCAACCTGGGTTCAGTTAGGATGAAACACCTTGTATTTGTGACTAAATAAGCGGTTTAGTCACAACCCTAAATATACCCTAAATATAACCCCATAGGGTTGCGACCCTATGTTCCTATGTGATCTTTTATCCTTGTTGTATGCTTGATTTGCCATGTCATTTTGTAAACGTTTTTTTGAATCACCTTGTAGATCCAAACTATTTATTTAATTGATAACTATATTAGATATTTTACATTTAATAATTTTTTTTAATACGCATTAATAATATGAAAAATAGTCATTAGTTTAAATAAAGTTTTGAAATTTATTAAAAGCGATTGTTTTGTATTAGCCTCCCCGCCAGCCGAAGAAACCAGCCATTTTTTTGTACTGATCCTTTTAGTGGTTTAATTGCATAGTTTGATCACATGTCTTAAATTTGTATTTTATTTATATTTTATTGTTTTATTTATGGATTGATGAATGTTTTAATTTCGTTATGTCATATAAGCTGGAAACAAATGTTGAGCTATTTATATTAATTTAAGAACAACAGATTTATCTTCCGTAATCGTCTGCACGCGATAGACATAGATTTTTAAAAAAATCATGCCTAAAAATTATTTTAAAAACAATAAAAATTTTATAGATAGCGATATATTTTTCCAATAAATTGCGATACAGTTTTCAAATAAATTTAATTTAAAAGTACATTTTTTCCCCTATTCAACGGCGTAAAAATTTGATGTTTAGAAATTTAAAAACATTTCAGTAAAAGTTAAATTTAATCGTTTGGTATTGCCACCATCAAAATGGCGTCAGCGTTACGCACGGACACGTTTGCCTTTATAATACAGGGTGTCAGGGCTAAAAATATCCAAAAGTTATGGCTTATTTGTACGGAACTACCCATTAGAATTTAAAAAAATACATATTTAAATAGAAAGAACATTTCACCAAGTTTTAATATCAACAGATTTCGATGTGTGTACCTTTTGTAGAATGACAAACGTCTAAACAGTAATTCCGTTCTCTCCAAGTGTTTCGTAGTATATCAGGAGTAATTAGACAAATTGCTTGAATGATACACTTCTTCAACTCATACACAGTCATTTTTTGTTTATACACAGCGGATTTAATGAATACTTAAGCAAAAAAGCCTAATGAAGTCAAAACCAGAGAACAAATTACCGGTATTTTTTATAAAAAAGATAACCACTCTAGAAGCACAAAATTTTTAGAGTATATTTAGGTGATATTGAACTGCGTTTTAAAATTTTTTATTTGGATATATTACAATTTTAAAAAATTCAAGGGGTCAATTTCAAAGTGTAATTTAAAAATTTTACAGCGGATATCATTTCACTGCGCGCACGATATCTCATACTAATTTCATTGTATTTGCATAAACTTTATCTTAAAGATCATACTCTGGTCTATAATTTGAATTAGGATATTTGTAATCGGTTAATTAGATAAAGGGTAATTAACATTTAATTAAAAAAATTAGAAAAACTATTAATTTTAACATGCATTCAATCGCATAATTTTTTTTCATACTGAACACAGCTTTATAATCCTAGTTCATTTTCATGATAATATAAATATTTATGTAGGTCAAAAAGTTTAAAGCTGTACTTCAAATAGTTTTGGAGATACCATGCGCGCAAGAGTAAAAAATGCCATTTTGAGAAAAAGCCGTTTAAAGATTAAATTGTATTTTTTAAATATAAAATATGTAATAAAAGAAACAAAACTACTAATTATATATCGTATTCTGTATTAAAATAAAATTAGATGTTAGTTTAAAAGGATAAATATAAAATTATTTGTAAAGTGCTGCAGAATATAGGAACATTCTTAAATAATAAATAGATGCAATTTGTAAAAATGTAGCATTTACTATTGCAAAAAATTAATTTTAAACATATAACTTAAAATTTTGTTTAGATTTGATTGTAAAGTGAATTAAATGTGCACGTTTTATAAAACTAAATTATTTAATGTAAAATATAGGCCAATTTATAGGGATTCTCGTATTTCGATATGTGATTTATTTACTTTGCTGCACAAAAATCGGGATAGTTTACTAAAAAAATATATTAATGTCAATAAATTCGTACTATAAACTGTCAGTTGAAACAAAAGTCACTATCAAATTGACTACTGTTTAGTTTTCTATAAGATGAATTAGCACCTTAGGATATATTTCTATCATTGTATTTTGTATAGCGATTACCATTAAATTTACTCCTTCTTCGATGCTGTTCTGAAGCACATTTTGCATATTTTTTCATTAAAAACCTAATAAATACTAAGAAGTAGAATACTATTACAAAAATCAGGAAAGTATTGCTCTAGGGGAAAAAAACTGTTTTGTTTAAAATTTAAGCACTTAGTAGCAAATAAAAATGTGAAAAACCATGAAAGTAAACAAATTTGGCGAAAGTGGAAGTTGAAGTTAATATTTTAAAGCTTTCTTATAATAGTTTAAGGTATTTAACCAATAAAAATTGCCGCATTTTAGCATATTTCCAAAATTACGATAATGTGAAAGCGCGAAAACAAAATGTAAACAAGCCGCAATGACAGTTGTCGCAGGACTGTTAATTCGGAAATGAAGGGGTGATGTCTACATTTTCCCTAATATCTCATTAAATAATTATCACACAGTTAAAAGATTGGTTTCAACTTATTCAGAATACAATAACCTTTTTAACGATGTAAAAATAAAAAAATCGATTTTTGAAAATTTTAAAAGTGTACTGTCCCCTTAAGGAGGAAAAAATTCTACTTTGCATTTTTTTTTCTTCTTTTTTTACATATTATTAAAGCTAACATTCTTAAAAATACTTGGCAAAAATGTTTGCTCAAAATTCTTAGAATTAAGTAAGTCACAACGCGTGACGTGAGAATAGTATAGAATGTAAAGACTTTAAAAGTATTTTTCTCGAAAATACTTTTTTTGAAGTTCGTGGAAGTCCTCCACAATCGCGATATTATACAACTGAAAAGAATTGGATTTAAAAGACACAGAAAAGTTGTTTCCAGATTTTATACCAGAATGATTGAAAAAATGAATTTCAATTTTCTATGATCACCTCTGATCACCTCTGATAATAGGGTTGAAGCAGAGATTAAAACTTGACTTACAGCAGGAAAAACATGCTATTTTTCTCTTCGAAACATTCTAAAATCATCTCTAATATCCGGAACAACTAAACTTAAAATTCATAAAACTGTTATAAAAGCAATAGTAATTTATGGTAGTGAAACCTGGACCACTACATAAAAAGATGAAAAGTTACTTATTACTCGACAAAAGAAGACCCTAAGACAAATTTTTGGGCCTATTAAGGAAGGCAATACATGGCGTATCCGGACAAATATGGAGATTGAACAGTTATATAACGAGAAAGATATAATAAATACTATTAAAATAAGACGAATGCAATGGTCGGGCCATCTAATCAGAATGAGGGATGAGAGAAGCACAAAGAAGATATGTAATGGTAAATTAATAGGGAAAAGAAGTATTGGTAGACCCAGGAAGAGATGGATAGAAGAGGTAGAGAAATATCTAACACAAAACCATATTATAACTTAAAGGCCTGTATGCATGTATGTATGTATGATTGAAAAAATAAATTCATTTTATATTAGATTATAAAAATACTCATTTGGATTTTTTTTAAGATAATTTTCTTTCAATCATTATAGCTTCCTCCAAAATTGTTAATTTTTATCTGCTCTACTTTATGCACAACAGCAGAAGGTTATTTTTTAAAAAGTCATTTTTTTTTGTTTCAGACAATTTATTCAGGCTACAGAATTTCCATCGTCCACTTATCAGATCAACTTACACACTCTCTTCCGCTAATCGCCTTGTTTTATCTGTAGCCCTAAATAAGACGTCAATTTTTTTTTATTGTATGATAGTTTATCATTTTATCATTATTAATTTTTTTTATATAAATATTCTTAAAAATACCTTACATTTTAAGTTTACAAAGTTAACTTTTCCTTTATACTTCGGAGTTAAAAAATAAATTTCAACCAGAAATTTCTGTGTAAGCTTTCTTATCAAAATTTGTTTCAGAGCAAGAAAAGAGTGAAAAATGTTCTGTTCTTTGGTCGCAAAAGCTATAGGCCTTAATAAGGCTTTTATTATTTTTAATTTATTTATTTATTTATTTTTGGTAAGAAAAAAATTAAAAAACCTAGAATGTGGATCGATAAATTTTTCAGATAAATTTTTAAAGGCAAATTTGGTCGCTAAGGTCATATTGCGCGCAGAAGATCAAGCAGTTCGTAAATCTGCAATTCCTGTAAATCTACTTTCCCAGTAATAATAGAACAGACGCAAGGAAACAGTTTTCCCAAGATATCACCAACGATCTTCTTTGGTATCGTGGTAATAGAGGTGGGTAACTCAATTTTACTCATTCTGATATAGCCTTTTTTTTTTTTTTTTTTTTTTTGCTTTAAAGAAAAAGAAAAGAAAAGAAAAGATAGCTTCGGATTAAAAAGAAAAAAAATTATTATTATTAAGTTAAGAGCGAAAACTGGGAGAATCTCTTTATCATCTGTAATTAGGACCATAGTCAAATGGCATATTTAAACAAATGATTTGGCGCAAGGGTATTTTTTAAAATCTTTAGTAATTTCCGCATTCACTTTAAAGGACAGCCATCATCGCAATGTTTCGAAGTAAATCTAATAATCGAAAATTAAAGTGCAAAGAAAATGTTTTTTCCGTTTGTTCTGGGTAATCAATTGCTAACAGTAGCAACTGAATCACTACACTGTAAAAAAAAAAAAAATCTGTAGTTCTACAGGTGTAAAGTTACATGCTTATTAAACTTTCATCTGTAACTGTACAAAAAATTCTGCAAATCTACAAAACTAGTTTTTGTAAAGCTACAGAAATCTATAACTTTACAAATGAATCTGCTAAAATTACACTAATCTTACTAAAATGTTATCTGTAATCCTGGTTGCGGTTACATGAAAAGTTCTAGGCATCCCAGTTTTCAAAAAAAATTCTTATAGTAACCTTACAGATTTTTTTATTTACGGTGCAAAAGTATGTCTGTTACATGAATTTTTGTTGTGGCCGTTACATAAAAAGTTCTATAGGAATCCTAGTTTCCTAGAAAAACTTTAGTAACTTTACAGATTTTTTTTTTTACAGTGTAGCTTTTTATATTATTATAGCTAGCAAATTTCATTGGTGAGATAGATTTTTTTTTTTTTTAATCATGCTTAGAAACTTTTTAAAAAGTCACTAAATTGAACAACATTTTCCAAACAAATTTTATTCGAAAGTTCATTTTTCTCTCATTCGATAACGTAAAAATGGAAACTATACGAACGCTAGAAATGATGTATGATATCTTCCATTTTCATTCGTCTTTCTTTGTTATATATATATATGTTTTTTTTTTCTCCTTCTTTTTCTGGATATTAGGGAAAACAAGTACGAGTTTATATTCGAATTTATGATTTTTATTTTCCCATTTGTGTATGATATATGTATCTGTGTTGTCTTATAACGATTATATATATATATATATATATATATATATATATAACCAAATTTTTATTAATCAACAAGCATGGCCGAACTAGACTGCTAAAAATAATGTTGGATATTTCCGTTGTTAAAACAGCATCTTTCCGTTTTTAGTGCCACAAAGTTCCGCAATTTCATAAAAGGATATGTGTGTGCGTTCAGAAGGCACAACAATAAACAAATGTTTATAGTTTCAGTATTCCACAAAATTAATCAATATCTCTTTATCATAAGATTAAATAACCATTTTTAGGTGCGTTCGTAATTATATAAAGACGTAGCATTTATCCACGTATATCAGTGCAAAAACTACCCAACCGAATGGTTCGAAATTTAATATATATAATTGTTGCAGAATTTTGTCGAGTCATTTCAAATTTTGTGAAAATCGAATCAAAACTTGAAAAGATATTAATAAAAGTTTTCTTCATTCTATCAAATCCTATCATGCGACATTAATTATATGATATCCTATGATAGATAATGATTCAAGGTTGTCATGGTGACGACGTCCTATTTAAGATGGAGTCCTATTATTTCCGTATTACTAAATTTAATATATAGAATCGTAATAAATTTTGTATTCATGCTTTTTCGTGTAAGAGTGCAACAGCTATTGCACCAAGATCTGAATACTTATAAAAGTAGTTACAGTACAAACGCACTTCATTTATCACGTTCGATGTGCAATTTCCGACTTGTTTGAATAGCAAAATATATTTTATTCATCCTTAAGACATCAGTTTTTATTAACTATCATATTCTCTATTTCGCAGAAACTTCGTATGATTACTCAAACGAATATTTTTTAGTATATAGCACCTTGATGACATTTAAAAACTCTTTTATGATTTCGCTGAATTAAGTAATTAGTAATTTTCATATATTGCTAAGTTACTCTGAAAATGAATGGAGCATTTAACCCTCCGGCTACCCAACGGTCCAATGGATCTGACAGGAAAAACGGAATTAGTTCAAGTACAATAAAATCCAGTTGAATGTGTAAAATTAAGAAATTGGTTTGTAAAATCGTATTTTAGATCTAAATTAGTAAAAATCTAGAAACATTTTAAAAAGATATCTAATAATAATAATAATAATAAAATGAAACAATGAATGCGGTCGGATACATTATTGTAATTTTTGGATGCTGGTCATTGAAATTTTGTAATAAAACAAGTAAAAATTAAATTTAAAAAATCAAAAAACCCGACTGCGCGAACTAATTAATTATTGCTCATCAATGTTAAACTATTTTTCATATTACTTATCTATTTTTTTAATTTACTTGCATTGATGACTTTTAAGTTGTGTTTAATTGTTGGTTTCTATCTATAAACACTGTTTTGATGAGGCGTATAGATGTTTATGATGGTTAGAGTTTCAGTAAAGCTAGAGATCCTACCTACACAACTTCCAATATTTAAACGGAGCTTCTGACTGTAAAATAGTCAATGAAACATCGTCTTCATTTTGAAAGACCTATCCAATGATAGGCCACTCAATAGGGTACGTAATTTTTTTCCCGTCTCTACCGCCATTTTGAATTTATAAAAACAAAACCTAGCCTATAACCATCAGACGGTTAAGACGAATCGATAGAGACCTCGTTCATTAAAATCCATCCAGCCGTTGGGATGTTTCGAGGGTATAAAGAAATCCGCATACCAAGATACGCGTGAAACACATAACCTTTCTTGGCAGTCGGGTAACAAGTAATATAAAAAATAATTTTAAAGTCAATTCCTACTTGGGTCAACAAAGAAAATTTTTATTTTACTTTTTATGAAATAATTACAATTAATGTAAATATGTATATACATATGACAGAATCACAATATTAAGTGGTAAAATCGAAAGCGAATTTCCTAATAATTTTCCTTCTTTCTTTCTATATATGGTGGTGAAGCAAGGGTCGATACCGTTAATCCAATTTGTTTGTTTAGTTTATTGTTTTCATTCATTTTTAATCCCACGTAACAGGAGTAAATATACGGTCATTTTCAAACGTTTCATTTTCCATTTTATTCCCTCCTTGACTCAGACTAGAACCCAGAATTAAAAAAGAATCAGGAAAAGAAATTTTTTTCTCCCATGTTAAACTAAAATTAATTAATTAAATTTAATTAATGAATTAATATTTGAAAAAACTGTATTAATATCAAGTATCATCCACTAAAAGTTTAAAAAAATGTATTTGAACTTGAGTGGATGAATAATAAGTATTTTATTAACGATTGAAAATTTGAACAAGATATATAAATATATATAGGGAGAGTGTGAACTAATAGTAGGAATTGAAATAAATGATTAATGAACACTTACGTATCTAAAAAGTGAGATTACAATATTGAAAAGTTATAATGTTGTTTTAAATAATTAAAGAAAAATTTTGTAAGCATAATTGAAATTTTGTATAAAAATTCATTAAGGTCTTGTAAAACAAAATTATAGGTAAAATTTGCTTCTAACTTTCTTGTTACGTATTCTATCGAGATAACGTTAAAATATACGTTTGAAAATTAATCGTAATAAAAAGATACAATTACAAATGCTCATATAGTCCAAAAATTGAAAGTAAAATTTCTTAAAACTGAAGGGTGATATAAAAATTTATAAACAACATTTTCTTTTTCTGCATCGAGACAACGCAATATTAATAAATGTATATCATACTATTAAACAATTGCAGCAAATTGTGCAGTCATTCGAAAGTTTTTATAGATAACGGTTACATATCCATAACTTGAGTATATTATGAACATATTGCCATATTATGTTGAGAATAGAGTTAAATTATTGTTATATAACCATTTCCAAACGGTTGAAAGACTAGTTTGCTGCAAATTTTTAAAAGAGCAGAAAACGAAAAGTTTGTTAAAATTTGTTGTAAAGTGTGTTTAGAACAATTGAAACATCAACAAAGATTAACGTAAATCGTGTATTATGTATCCTTGTTCCGTCAATTCTGAATTTTCCACAAGATATCAAGCCTGCATGTAACAACATTCAAACACAAGGAAAGCAGCTGAAAATATCATTCAGCAGGTGACAAGGAACGTCATAGGTGAAAGAAAACTGGTTTTGCCTTATTTCAATTTCTATTAGATTTCATAAGCAAAGATGAGAGTTGAGTCAAGGGTTCAGTTGAAATAAGCATTCTAATTGTTGAATTGGAGATGCGTTTTTAGCAATAAAGTTAGTCACAGAGTAATTTTTAGCACTTGTGCAATTTCAATCAATTCTCTTTCTGTCAATTGGGGCGTTATTTAATGTAAAACGCCTGGCAATTTGAAGTCAGAAGCTGTCGAATATCTATAATAGAAAGCAAAAACATGTCTTTGAGCAACACTGACGTCATAATGACGATGGCAACGACCTGAATAATAAATGTCTATCTCTTGCAAACTTATTAACTTGCACGTATCGCACAATTTCAAATTTTACGGAGTTGAATGGAAAATAACATGTACTTTTAAATGTAATAAAAATGCAAAAATATCAACGTTAAAAGCACAAATAATTTTAAATTTTAAGCATACCGGTTTTGGTAGCATATAGCATACCGTCCTCAGAAATGGCAGAAATTTGCTCACATATATAGGAGAGATCGGGGATTCAAGTTCTTACTAATAATAATCTAATTATTAGTAAGAACTTGAATAATAATAATCTCTAAATAATCTAAATCTTATTTAGAGTATCTTTATACTTCTAATATTTTCGTATTTGATGAAATTAATTAAAAAAAAACATCTTATAAGACCAATTTCTCATAATAAAAGAAATGCAGAAAACGAAAATCTTGTGTAATCATTATAATCTAATATATAAAAATGAAAATTTGTCTGTCTGTAATTCTATACAAATCCACAGTTTGGAAGTCAGAATTGTGAAATGTTACGTGCATGTGTATTAAAACACGACCGAGGCAACTAAAGTAATCCGGAATCGAAAGATATTTAATTTTTAATTAATAAAAAACCACCAATTTAACAGCAATTTCTTATCAAATTTAAACATTTTTCGTTATAGCAGTTGCCAACAATTAAAAATCCACAGTAAAATTCTTACCACAACTATTACTTTTCTATTGCAAGATTTTTATGTGAAAAATGAAAATGAAATAAATAGTTTGACAAATAAAAAGAAAAGTTAATATTACGTCATAACTTTTCTATTGTAAGATTTCCACGTGAAAAATGAAAATGAAATAAATAAAATAATTTTTAAACGATGACTTGTTGGCTGACTCATTCTTAGTGAAGAACTAAACTAAAGATTTCAAACATTTTTTTAAAATAAAATTCATAGAATTTTTGTATTTGTCATTTTTCTTTAATTATGAAAAAATTATTTAAATAACAAAACGATTAAATAACATACGATGACTTGAAATAAATAGTTTGACAAATTTATAAAAAGGTGAATATTACGTCATATTGGAAATATAATGAACGTCAGAAAGCGAATAATTTAACGTCATATGAGTCTGAAAATGCGTATTGAAACATAATAAAAAAAAAACTAGTTATGGAAATATTGGCATATTTTAACATTTTGAGGTTCTCTGAATTTGTTTTCGCCATTTTTAAATCTATTCCATATATATATAGAGAGAGGGGGGGGGGGGTCCAAATACCTTCTACTAGGTGCTCTGAGAACTGAGCGCAGCGCAGCCTACCGGTGACAGGCAGAGTTTGTAACTTTAATTGAGAGAGTTTAATTGAGAAAGTTACGAAAAGTACGTAGCTGAAGTCTGTGTCATTTACAAATAGTAAATGCAAAAGTGTTGAATCTACGTAATCTGGTACATCAAAAGTTTTTCAGATATGTGTTTCTCATTTTTTAAAAATATACTGATCGTATATTGGCTTGAATTGTTGATTAAGTTATTTTCTAGACATATTTAGCTCTCAATTGCCACGCGCACATTATTGGTATTTTATTACATGAATGAGTAATACCGGTTTTAACTTAAACATAGCAGTGATGTCCGAATACCGGCTACATAGAGTGGTCTACATACCAGCTAGCCGGTATTTGGACCTCTCTCGGTTGCTCTGCTTGAAGGGGAGGAAAATAAATTAATTTAAATAGTTCCATAATTAATAAATTAATTTAAATGATTCAGAAATAGTTCCAGTCCCATTTCGCAATATGAAAAAAAGCAACCATGGCCGTAATTCTTCAGGACTGACACTGGTCACTTTCCAAAAAAGCGCTGTTGGACACTACAAGATTGCCTGTAATAAATGTGAAAAGAAAGAAAAAAAAATCACGGATTAAACTAGGTGAAAGAGGCAGAAATTCGATTTTAACCCTCTCGCTGCGCAACCCGAGATTTCCTCCGGCAACGTAAAAGTAGCAAAATTTGCGCAACTCGAGATTTCCTCGGGGATGCATTTTTTCCGTCTAATTAACCCTCCTTGAGTATTCCCACCAGTTATTTTTTTGTTGTAAATTTTGCCTTATTTAATCGGAGCATTTTCCCGGTTAAATTAAACAAAAATTTTTGTTTTGAAAAACCGGTGACAAAAGAATAAAAATTCTTAAAAGACGCTCGTCACGAAGGGCTTAAATGCGCAATTTTTTAAGCTATTTTGGTAAAAAATTACTCAGCGAGAGGGTTAAAAAGTGAAAAAGGAAAATATCCAACAGAGGTTATGATAAATTTGTGTCTTCTGCATGGGTGCTTTCTCTGTGGACAAGAATGGGGGAAAGGATTCTAGGTTCAATGTTAAGAATGCGATATGTGGGCTGATAGGGACTATACCGACGCAGAGAGTGATACTATGTTTTTGATTTTTTCACATAAAATAATTCTCATTTCAATCAGCAAGCTTTTTTTTTGTTTTACACGTTAAAAAACAAAATTAGAAACATAATGCGAAGAAGACTGTGAGAGATAGTCGTAAAGAATTTTAGAAATTTGACAAAAATACTTATTTATTAAAAATTGTGTATTTTTTCTGTGCATAAGAAATGTTATTAATCAATACAATTTATTAAAATAATATTCTTATTGCTTAATAATTGCCATTAGCTCTATTTGTGTGATCTTTTGCAAAAAAACTTAGGTAGCGGTATTTAGACCCCATTTTAAAAACTCAAAATTTGAAGACTTTCGGAATTTTGCTTTTTATAAACAGAAAACGCCTTTTAAACTGAGTTTTTTTTCTCTATACAGGTGTAAAACATGTCAAGGTACCCTGCTGTCACGTTTTATTTTATTAATTTTGAAAATTGTATGATCTAGATTGAAAACAAAAGTGGTAGCCGGTATTTGGACCTTTTCCCCTGTATATACATACGTGTGTGTATGCGTATATATTAGAATTTCCACAAAGGTTTAGGTGCCTAGAGCTCATTGTTAGTAAACAACTGAAATAAAGATTTCAGATTTTTTTTTTAAATAAATTCATAGAGTTTTTGTACATGTCATTTTCCTTTAATCATGAAAAAAATATTTAAATAACAAAATACTCGGAAACACTTTTCATCAAAAGGTTTTAATCTCGGTCTCAGTCAGATCACAGATTATATTTACCAAGTAAATAGGTAATCTGTCGTCCGAAAGGAAAAAAAAAAAAGAGTGAAAATTGCGCAAATTAACACGCAATCGTTGATTTTTTAAAATTGATTTTTCAAAACAAACATTCTTAAAATTCCGGGCAACGCCGGGTACTTCAGCTAGTTAATTTAAATTATCAAGAGTGACAAAAACTATTTGTAAGATAATACTTCCTTTTAAATACAATGAAAACTAATATGTTGTGGCCATCACAAAACTTTCTTCTATATAAATCACGTCAATTAAATCATTTAAGAAATAACAACGATTTAGCACCAATTCATATCAATGTATATCTGAATTTGAAGTTGGATGAAAATTTGTGCATTAGTTCTTGAGATAGAGCTATAGCGGAAATTCTGAAAAATGTAGCATAGCAGCGCCACCTGTTGAGCGATTTACACTAAAAATAAGCAGCACTAAATGATATCAAGGTATACCTGAATCTGAAGTTTGTTGAAAATCCAAGCATTAGTTCTTGAGATAAAGCTATTGCGGAAATCGCAAAAAATACAGCATAGCAGCGCCACCTGTTGAGCGATTTACATAAAAAATTAAACAGCACTAATTTATACGTCAATTCATGTCAAGGACTAACTAAATCTGAAGTTTGATGAAAATCCGTGCAATAGTTCTTGAGATACAGCTCTTGCGGGAATCGTGAAAAATGCAGCACTGCAGCGCCACCTGTTGGGCGATTTACACCAAAAATTAAACAGCACTAATTTATATCAGGGACTAACTGAATCTGATGTTTGATGAAAATTCGTGCATTTTTTTCTTGAGTTAGAGCTATTGCGATAACCATGAATAATGCAGCATAGCAGCGGCACCTGTTGGGCGATTTTCACAAAAAAGTAATCAGCACCAAACTATGCCCTGGACTAACTAAATCTGAAGTTATATGAAAATCCGTGCAGTAGTTCTTGAGATATAGCTATTGCAGAAATCATGAAAAATGCCGCATAGCAGCGCCACCTGCTGGGCGATTTTCACCAAAAACTAATCAGGTCCAGTTTATATCAACGTCTAACTAAATATAAAGTTTGTTGAAATTCCGTGCATTAGTTCTTGAGATAGAGCGCCCACAAAATTTTTGTCACATACAGACTCACAGAGTGACAGAGTGACAGACAGACATGTTCTAAAAACCATCAAATCGTGTTCTGGGCATTATAAAACGTATAAATCCGTCGAAATTTTTCACAAATACAATACTTTCTTCTTGTAAAAGATAGAAGAAAGTAAAAAAAAAAAAAACCTATGTTAACAATAAATTTTGCACTCATTTGAAGTTAAGGCCGAATAAATGAGTAAACTTTGATTAAGAAAGAAGTATGCTGGAAAGAAACTATAAAAATAATTCAACAGTTTCATTCTGATTATAATTTTCTGCAATTCGCCGGCGTTAAGATTACGATCACTTTTGCACATGTCCTGAGATTTCTCGGTTTTTCAAACAGACGAACCGGAAAAGGATTTTTTTTATGCCTTTTTGAAATCGCTTGAAATTAGGCCCGGTCCAGATCAACTCAATTTCTACTAAAAAAAAAATCTGATTTTTCTTATCATAAAATTAAGATTCTTTTAAAGAATACTGAATACATATTTATGCGAGCATTTTACTGCATATTTCAGACTATATATCCGCAAGCAATAGAATAAAGAATTAGACTATTATAGTTAAGTAAAGACTCGTTAAAAAATATATATAGTTCAGAATAAAAGAGAAAAACATCTGAATTTTTGAAACTGTATAATGAAATAAAATAAAGAAGCTTTTTAAGATCAAAATCAATATTATTTTTATTTAAAAAAATTGTCTGCCCGACACGTCCCTGGAACATTTAATTCTAGATCAGGCCCGGCCGGAGTATTTAGAAAAAAATGTAAGCCTGAGTCCGGCGCGAGTCTGCTGAAAAAAATTACGACCGGGCTCAGACACGATGTAACTATCCGATGCTGACATCTACGCTGGACATGTTAAATTTCTGTATGGATGTTATCAAATTAGTATCGGCTCTTGCAGCCCATTTATACGTATCCTCGTATACTTTGCAAATTTTTCATTAGAAAATTGAGAATATTTATGAAAACTGCGTAATTGTCTGTTTATTGCAGATGTAAAAAAGTACCTTTTAGTCACTAATTTTTTTTTTTTTTTTTTAATGCTCTAGTTTTTTTTTTTTTTTTTTTTTTTTTTTTTTTTTTTTGAATGTTTAAAATATTGTATTCGAACATCTGGGTAAATATTTTTTTACATCGGAGTTGTTAAGTTATAAAGAGTTAAGATGAAAAGGAAGAATTAGGAAGAAATTATTGAATAAGTAAGATTAGTTAAATATATTAGTTAAAACCGTGGATATCCAAGCGGAAATCTGATAATAATTACTTATAAGGTAAAATTTGAGCGGAAATCGACCCAAAAATCTAAAATTATTTTTGTGCATATTAGTTTTCTTCAGTTTACTCTGAGCCACTTGCGAAAAACCGCATGCAGATGCGATTATTTTTTGCGAAGTTACAAGCTTTTGAATTTTGTACACAAAAAATGTTTTGGCCTTTTACTATACTTTAAATCCATTTTTCTCAAAACTGATTTTTCATCGTGTTGATATTTTTTTTAAATACTCCATGCTTCCTAATATTTGATCAAAATTCATGAAATTAATACGGACGAATCCTGATATTGCTTACAAAAAAACTGTGCATGCATTTTAAAATTTGACTTCATTAAAATAATTAAATTTTACTTTTGGCTTATTAAAAGACAAAATTTTAATGAAAATCGATATCGAATTCAGAAAAAATTCTCTAAAAAATGAAGCATCCAATGGATTAAAAAATCGATGCACAGATTTGTTTGTAATAGAGTTTTAAGTGATTAAAATATCAAATCGAGGAAATATCTCCAAAATTATGACGCATGGAGCATTTAAAAATTTTTTTTTTAAATTTGAATTGTTTAAAAAAATCTTAAAATTATAATAAGATTGGAAAATTATTTTAAGTTAGTTTATATACTTATGGTGAAATGTATATTTCCACAAAATTTTATATCTCTGTGATGAAAAAAATAATAATTTTTAACGTCCACCGCCCCCTTAAATAAAATTCTCTAAAAAAACTAAAATTGGACAATTGGTAAATTTGCTTTACAGTTTTAAATTATACATTTGTAGGTGTGTTCTTGGCATTTTACATTATATTTTATCAATGAAAATTTTAATGACTTACGTACAGCATTTTTTAATCATATAGTCATTTTTAACTCTTACATTTTTTCAATTTAATCACTATCACTCATGGATAAAACTCATATGCCATTCATATTTATGACCGATCAATGGCATGGCATAATAGCTAAGCGTAGATTAAAATCTCTCCTAAAATCGATTCTATTATCGAGAGCTTTGGGAACTTTTCATAGATTATTATTTGAATTTCTAAAATATTTTATCCGTCCTTGTATAGGTTATCTTCTTTCAAAGTCACCCCCAAAGAGAAGATAACAAAATCAGAATACTACTTAGCATATGGTATTTTTTTATTTACAGTTAAATGTAAGGAGTGGGGAGGGATAAATTATAGTTTTCCTAAGAAGGACGAATTTAGAAAAGTTTCAGATAAGAAATTATATTCTCTGTGACATATTGTATAATAAATTGATTCTACGTTCCTCAACAAAAATTTTAATATGTGTTAAATGAACCCTTTGTATCAACGCATTGCGTAACTGCAACATACCCAAAAGCCAATGTTATTTATACAATGGGCTTTAAAAGGCAATTTTATTTATTGATCCTATCTCCCAACATCTCACTTTATATAAATTGTTCGTAGATTTCTCAACATAAGGCGATACTGAGTTAATTTTTCATGCCAATGCTTTGTTTATCATTTGAGTAGTTTTGCACCGTTATTACTAAAATGAACTTCGTAATTTTTCTAAAATTAAAAGGGCTGTAGATGTCCAAAAATAGATTTTTTACAAAGATAAGTTTGTATAATTTACAATTTTTAATAGAACATTGACAATATTTATGAAAGTTGTGTACTTTTCTATTTATTGCAGACGTAAAAAAAAGAAACTTTTAGTCAATAACTTTTTTATGATCTAATTTTTATTTTATTTTTTTAAACATGTTTAAAATTATGTATTCTAATATCTGGGTACATATTTTTTTTAAATCAGAGTTCTTAAGTCATAAAGTGTTAAGATGAAAAGGAAGAATTGGGAACAAATTATTGAATATGAAAATTAGTAAAATGTGTGCTTTAAATAACATTCCTTACAAAGAAAAAAGAAAAGAAAAAAACAGAAAGAAAGAAAGAAAGAAAGAAACCTAAAGTTATACAATTGGTAAATTTGCTTTACAGTTTCAAATTATACGTTTGTAGCTGTACTCTTGGCATTTAAGTTTTAATGACTTACGTACTGAATTTTTTAACCCTATAGTCATTTTTAACTCTTGCTATTTCCAATTTAATCACTGTCACTCGTGGATAAAACTCATATGCCATTCATATTTATGACCTATCAATGGCATAGAATAAGCGTAGATTAAAATCTCTCATAAAATCGATTCTATTATCTGGAGCTTTGGGACCTTTTCGTAAATTATTATTTGAATTTCTAAAAGGTTTTAACCGTCCTTGTATAGCTTTTCTTCTTTCAAAGTCACCCACAAAGAGAAGATAAGAAAATCAGAATATTACTTAGCATATAGTATTTTTTTACTTATAGTTAAATGTAAGGAGGGGGGGTGGAATTATAATTTTCCCATCAAGGACGAATCTACAAAAGTTTCAGATAAGAAATTATATTTTCTGAGTGATACCTACTGTTTTTTGTTAACCCCCTCCCCCGCCTACCAGACGGGTCCAATGGAAACGACAGGTACATTCAAAATATTTATTTAAAACAGAAATTTCTTTAAAATAAACTAAATATATACGCTAGACAGTAATATTAAAAAATAATTTTAAAAAACTGTTAATTTACTATCTTTTTAGCATTTTTTTTTAATTAAATGTGTGATATCTGTTAAGAGTCTTTTTGTTATGATGGGGTATTCCCTCGGTAGCTCTTTCGCCTGACTTTTGGGATCTAATGTAATTCTTTTATCTTTCTTTTTTTATTATTATTCTTTAATTCCATATACTGTTAAACTTTTAAGTATTTCATTTACTCTCACTTCTACTTTATTCATTAAAGTAATTATTTTCTTTCATGAGGACTAACCACATTTAAACATTTTTCTCTCATGGCCCCCTATGCCTCACCTAGTCGAACCACCTTTAAATTGGATTCTAAGTTGCTCTGCAACTAAGTAATTCAGAACACCATTTACATTGTCTTATTGTTCTAGTTAAATAAATATATTAAATAGTTTTAAATAAAAATTCTCGTTTAGAAGATTTTTATAAAACTTGAGTAAAATTTCCGGTAATTCTAGGGTTAAATATGTTTTGTGTGCCGGAACAGCATTGGTTAACTCAACAGTTCTTCTTAACCCTTTGTGTCTCAACAACTCCAGTTTGAAAAATATTTACTCAGATGGTTAGAACACATCCTTTAAAACATGTAAAAAAAAAGAGAGAAAAAACCACACATATAAAAAAATTACCGACTAAAAGGTATTTTTTTACAGCTGCAATAAACATAAAATTACACATTTCTTATAAATATTGTCAATTTTCTAACACAAAATTATAAAGTATACAAACTTACCTTTGTAAAGATCTATTTTTCGACGTTTACAGCCCTTTTAATTTTAGAAAATTTACGTAGTTCATTTTAGCAGTAACAATGCAAAACTACTCAAATGATAAACGAAACTTTGACATGAAAAATGAACTCAGTATCGTCGTCTGCTGTCTTATTAGTCAATATATATTTTTTATGCTCTATTTTTTTAATATGTTTAAAATGTTGTATTCTAACATCTAGGTAACTATTTTTTAAATCGGAGTTGTTAAATCACAAAGAAATAAGAAATCTAAATATTCTAAATCTTCGATTGCTTTTCACTGTTGGTCTTTCATTCATTGTTTCAATTTCTCCATGGCCAAAATTATTTCTTCCCCTGCCTCTCCCTCTCACTTGGATTTTCATGAAGCATATTTTATTTCTAAAAATTCTGATAATCTTGTCAATGATCTCTCATGATCTCCTTTCCTCTCTCCAGCGTGGAAATTACTTTTGTAATTCTTTTCCCCCGTCTCTTGTTTCTTTCTTTTTTATTTCTGTTCAAAAAAAAAAAAAAAAAAAAAAAAAAGATCTTTTGGTTTTTTCTTGTTTTATTCTTTTATATTTCTTTATTTATTATTATTATTTATATTTATATTTTTTAATTTACTTCTTTTATTTTATTTTAATTTTGTTTATTTCTTTTATTTCCATTTTTCCCTATCAATTTCTCTTCATTATTTTGGCAACACTTTCGTCTTCTGCACGTGCTCCTTTCAGCTAGCACCATCTGTCGCATTCTTTGCAAACTCTACTCTTCATTTTCTACTCTAGTTCATTTTTGACCTTGTCCCCTTACGGACACGTGTTTACTGTAGCTGATGACGAGCTGTTAATATTTTTAGCTCGAAACGCGTCCTATGTATTCTTTTTATTTTATGGCGATTTTTTACAAAGATTTATTATTTTAATTGTTTCATATCGCCAGTTTTCGGTGCTGTTTCGCCATTAATATTAGTATTAAGTTTTCTATTGTTTGGGTGAGTAGTAATGCAGCTGTTAAAAAAATATCAAAACATTCATGGTTACGTTTTTTGTTTTTTTGTTGTTGTTTTCTGTTACTTTTTTATTTTTGTTGTTGTTGTTATTTTAAAGGAAATTAGAGGTATCTTCCCCCTACGAGCTACGCTCTCAATCCCCTTTCAGTCCCCGCGATCCCTAAAATACGCCAATTTTTCTCTTTTTAAACAGAAGGGGTAGGGGGGTTGAGGGAGTGAAAATGTAGGAAATATCTATCTGTCTGTATGTATATCTATCTATCTATATCTATCCATAAAACAAGTACAAATTACCACAAAGAAACATAGTAAAAAAAAAAAGAATATCTATATATTCTTTCTTTAGATCTCTTGTTTTTTTTATCATTTATTTTCTTTTATGATGCGCTATTTAGGTGCTAAATTTTGCCATTTTAGGGTTAATGCCGGCAAAATTCGATGAAATAACGCATCTTCACTATGAATTAAACAACAAACACCTATGATGATTCTGTGGGTTATTCATAGTTTCTTATTTTACATACTGGTTTCCTAAATTCATATCTTGTTCATCTTTAGAATTTTATCATTTGCAGAGGCGTCGCGATGGAAGGTTATGGGGGAGACCCCGCCCCCTCCAATATATGTGAACTTGGGAAATTTGCGCTTAGAGTTGTGAAATTCTAGATTTTTGAAACACTTTTTCTGTTTTAAAATAAAAAGAAAAAATAATAAGAATTTTTTATTGTTTTGCTGGCTACCTTTCTGAGTTCCGTAACAGTAAACTAATTAAAATTTCAAAAGAAATACAAAAAACAGCCAAACTCAATTTGTCATTGTGTTTTTCTGTGCTACGAAAATATCATGCATCTACCAGACCTGAATTTCTCTACTTTTGTACATCAACAGTGTCTCTAATCTATTTCCTCCAAAAATTTGTTCCTTTCTCAAAAATCTCAAAATATCATGAGGCTATTTTCATGTGAAGTACGATTATGACTCGTACACAATAGAAGACAAAAACTTTCATTAAATGAACCAATAATTAGAATTTTTATGTTTTTAGTTTCAGTATATTTCTTTGGAAATATTTTTTTTTTACGTATAAGTACCATTATCATTAAACACACATTGAAACACATATCATTTTAGTTGGAAAACAGAGCAATGTTTCAAGTTGGGAAATTTTTTAATTATAAGTTGGGAAATTTTTTAATTCTCCCCCCGCCCTAAAAAAGAAAAAAAAATTGTAGCTACGTTCCTGATCATTCGTTCATATGTTTGTGATTTCATCTTTATCATATATATATCACTTTTTTAAACGACACGATAACTTCCATAATTCTGCACAAATCACTTCCAAACTGATACATAAAATCAAGGGGTAGAAAATCTCGGTCAAGTTCGTTAATGGGCAAAATCGGACCAGGGGGGGGGGGTAAAAATAGGGAGGGGTTTTGTGAAAACAGAAAAAAACTCAGCTTCTTACTTATAATACATATCAAATCAGTTTAAACTTATTATTACTTCTAGGAAACGGGTAGAAAATTTAGGTATCACAGATTTTTGATAAAATTAAAAATGGGCTCAAGGAGCGAAAAAAAAAAAATAGGATTTTAGGGAGATAAAAATTCATCACTTCGTCAGTTCTTAAGATATCAAATCACTTAAACTTATTATAAATCTTCTTAATATTATCTACAACTTTCATACTGACAAGTTTTTCATAGGACCAACTCTTACAGCAAAAACAAATGAAACAAAAATAGGGGTTGAGGAAAAAATTATCGTATTAAGGGTGTACTCATTTCCAAACGGCTTATTTTCTGACTCATTTTAGGTAGCTTTTATTACAAAAAGCTACCTATTGCAGCCGTTCGGAGGATAGCGATTTCAAAAAATTTTGGTATATTTTCATCGATCATGACCCCCAGACCCCGAAACCACCCTCCGTTCAAAAGTTGATATATATATATATATATCCGTATATATATATATATATAATATCTGATCTTTGTCACACTGTAACTCTCGTATTTATGAACCGATTTGGATGAAACTCGATGTGTACATAGTACAAACAAATGTCTCGACCGAGTTCGTTGGCCAGCTTCATCCACCATATTGTTTCAAAATGGCGGCCATTTAAAATTTTTAAAAAAATTTTAAATTTGAAATGTGGTACAAAAAAATTTAAAATTGAAAAATATTTTTTTCTTATGTGTTTGACCTTGATACAAAGATTCCGGAGCATTTTTTGTTTCGTCTATATCTTAAAAAATGGCTGAGTTATAGCACTTTGAATTTCTAGCTTAGCTGACATTTTGAAACGACCTGATTTTTGTCACACGATAACAGGCGTATTTATGAATCGATTTGGATGTACCTTGGTGTATACATAATACGTACTAATGTCTCGACCGAGTTCGTTGGCCAGCTTCATCCGCCATCTTGTTTCAAAATGGCGGCCATTTATTTTTTTTTTTATTTAAATTTGAAATGTGGTACCAAAATATTGAAAATTGAAAAATATTTTTTTCTTATGTGTTTGACCTTGATACAAAGATTCCGGAGCAGTTTTTGTTTCGCCTATATCTTAAAAAATGGCTGAGTTATAGCACTTTGAATTTCTAGCGGGGCTGACATTTTGAAACAACCTGATTTTTGTCACGCGATAACAGGCGTATTTATGAACCGACTTGGATGTACCTTGGTGTATACATAATACGTACCAATTTCTCGACCGAGTTCGTACGCCAGCTTCATCCGCCACCTTGTTTCAAAATGGCGGTCATTTAAAAAAATTTTTTTAATTTAAAATTTAAAATGAGGTACCAAAAATTTGGAAAATGAAAAAGATTTTATTGTATGTGTTTGACCTTAATACCAAGATTCCGGAACAGTTTTTTTTTCTTCTATATCTAAAAAAATCGCTGAGTTATAATATTTTGAATTTCTATTGTGGCTGACATTTTGAAACAGCCTGATTTTTGTCACGCGATAACAGGCGTATTTATGAACCGATTTGGATGTAACTTGGTGGGTACATAGTACATACCAATGTCTCGACCGAGTTCGTTGGTCAGCTTCATTCGCCATCTTGTTTCAAAAGGGCTGCCATTTAAAAAAAATTAAATTTTAAATTTAAAATGAGTTATCAAAAATTGAAAAAAGAAAAAGATTTTTATGTGTTTGACCTTGATACAAAGATTCCGGAGCAGTTTTTGTTTCGTATATATCTTAAAAAATGTTTGAATTATAGCACTTTGAATTTCTAGCATGGCTGAAATTTTGGAACGATCTGATATTTGTCACGTGATAACACGCGTATTTATTAACCTATTTCGATGTAAGAAGGCATGTGGATAGTATATCGTAATGTCTCGACCAAGCTCGCTGGCCAGCTTCATCAGCCATCTTGTTTCAAAATGGAGGCCATTAAATTAAATAAAAAAAAATTATATTTAAAGTGAGGTGCAAAAAAATTAGAAATTAGAAAAGATTTCTTTCTTAAGTATTTGACCATGATATAAGGATTCCGGAGCATTTTTTGTTTTGTCTTTATCTTAGAAAATGGCTCAGATATAGCAGTTTGAATTTCTAATGTGGGTGACATTTTGAAAAATCTGATTTTTTGCCTGCGACAGAACTTGTATATATCAACCGATTCCGATGTGAGTGAGCATGTGCACAGGAATTACTAAGATCTCGACCAAGTTCACTCGTTAGCCTCATCCACCATATTGTCTTAAAATGGCAGGAACTTCAAGATATCGCCGAATTTGGTAACCAAATATAAGTTACTTTAAATAAAAGCAGCTTTGATAAAACTGACTAATTTCGCGAAATTCTCATTCATAATGATTTAGTATTGATAAAGATTAGGATTGAATCTCCTATAATCGGTTTCCACTAAATTGAGCTTCGTGTGTTTGAATAATATAAGCTTGCTTTTTAAAAATAAGGAATATGAAAGCTACCTCTTCCTCCCGGTACTGGACGGAAGGACTTTTTAAATTCATTTTTGCTCTCAAACGCATCTAATTCACAGATTCTCTAATTCAGAAACTATACAATGTGCTGTATTGGTCGATTTTGTGATAAAGGCAGAATATATTTCAATAAATGCTGTCAAAGGGGGCATTTTGAACCGAATTTCCCGAAGCGATAGTGCTGGAAACGAAAAAAAAATGATCTTACTGAGAAAATAATTGTTTGTAAATCAAGTTCTAATATATTGAACTAAAAGTAAAAACACAGGTCTCTTATAAATCTGTTCAAAAAATCACGCCAGCAAGTTTCATGTTTTTACTTTCAAAATGACTCTGAAAATGTGTCAGAAAATTTCGAGTTGTTGAGCGTGTGAAATTAATTTTTTGAATACCGCCTTAATATGATTCTGATAAAAACAGCTCTTACAGAGAAATGAAATTAAAAATTCGTCAAAAGCGACCAGATGAAATTGTTAAACTGGGTTTATCTCTAATCTTGATTTAGTTTTTGTTGGTGAAATTAGTACTTAACTTCGAAATCTACATCCGCCTGTATTTCAGTGATTTACTTTTATATATATATTTTTTTTTTCAGTAAGAGTTGCTCCTATCAAAAACTTGTCAATATAAAAGTTGTAGATAGTATTAAGAAGATTTATAATAAGTTTAATTGAATTCGATATCTTGAGAATTGACGAAGTTATGAATTTTTTTCTCTCTGAAACCCTATTTTTTTCGCTCCTTGAGCCCATTTTAAATTTTATCAAAAATCTGTGATATATAAATTTTTGGCCCTTTTCCTAGAAGTAATAATAACTTTAAACTGATTTTATATGTATTATAATTAAGAAGTTATGGGTTTTCTTCGGTTTTCACAAAACCCCTCCCTGTTTCGACCCCTTTGGTCCGATTTTGTCCATTAACGAACTTAACCGAGATTTTCTACCGCTTGATTTTATGTATCAGTTTGGAAGAGATTTGTGCAGAATTATGGAAGTTATCGGGTCCATAAAAAAATTATATATGTACAGAGATAGATAGATAGATAGGTAAAGTTTTGAACTAAGGGGTGGTTTTAGATCCTATGGGCAATGATCGGCGTAGATCTGCAAAACATTTTGGGAAATTCCAACATAGGGGAGAATGTAATAGGTAGTATTTCTTACGAAATCTAGCTAAAAAGGGAAAACGCCATTCGATAACATACTTTATGAATAAGAACGCCTACCAATTTCAAGCTTTTCCGAACAAAAAGGAATTTAGAAATGTGTTAGAACATAGTTCCTTTGGATTTGAAGACAGCCTTAAATAAACTCCAACTTTCACTGCCGAACATTATCAGGAGCGTAATCATGTCCTTCCTTTCCGCATCACGAGTTCGCATACGCAGAAAGTATTGTCGTCATGCTTAAATGTCCGTTAACTCCGTGATTTCGCTTAATGAATAAGCGATTTAAGGATGGCAATGTAATGTCACATGAATGCGTGATAACTTATTTTAATATTTTCTTCGTCATTGTCAAACTCGTCGGGTTTTTGTTGTTGTTTTATATGCCTATAAACGAAAGATTTTATTCTTTCTCTTCGTCTTTAAGCATGCTCTTGCTCTGGCATAGTCTTGCTAATATGCATGATTTAAGTATCGTTGCGTTTTATTTTATTTTATATAAAGATGCAGAAAGTTACACATATGACATACAAATGAATATGAGAAGATTCTATTCAATGGCTTCATTTTTTCAATTAAAAAGTTGAATTCGATCGAATAAAAAAAAAAAAAAAAAAGAAAAAGAATAGAAAAAGACAAAAAAGAGAAGAATCTAACAATTTTTTCAGTAAATTTATATTCTTGGACGTAATTTAATAATTATTTAGCTAAAACCCTTGTCATGTTGAAGTGTGCTATACAAAAAATATTTAAAGTTACGTTTTCTATGTTTAACCTTTTACAAACCGAATTTAAATAGAAGTTCACTCTGAATTATTTTTGTTTTCTATTTTTATTTGTAGTTCTTGTTTAGCTAAAACCCTTGTCAAGTGTAGGTGCACTACATAAAAAAGGTTTAAAGTTACGTTTTCTATGTTTAACCTTTTACAAAAAGAATTCAAACAGAAGTTCACTTTGAATAATTTTTGTTTTCTATTTTTAGCTTTCTTGTACTTCTAATGCTTTAGTTTTTTTTTTTTTTTTTTTTTTTAAATCATTTAAAAGACGATGAAAAAATTCTACGTGTGATTTTTATCATTTATTTTTGTAGCTGAAAATATGAAAGTTTAAACGAATTCCAGCAAGTGCATATTTTATTAATATATTTATTACGTCTTATGATCTTTTAATAATGTGAATCATTTTAAATACGCCTACCGATTTCTAAGATTATGAGATCTTATTTAGCCCTTGGTGACTCAATAATTCCGATTTAAAACAATATTTACTGTTGCATGTCTGCAACGTACCCAAAAGTCAATTTTACTTACACAATGGGTTTCAAAAGACTATTTTATTTATTGATGCTATCTCTCAACATAGCAACTAATATAAATTGTCCATAGAATTCTCAACAGACAGCGATACTGAGTTCATTTTTCATGCAAAAGTTTTATTGATCATTTGAGTAGTTTCACGTCGTTATTGTTAAAATGAACTTCATAATTTTTGTAAAATTAAAACAGCTGGAGACGCTCAAAAATAGTTTTTTTTACAAAGGTAAGTTTGTATGCTTTACAATTTTGCATTGCGAAATTGGCAATATAATGAGAAGTATGTAATGTTCTGTTTATTTAGATGTGAAAATAGTACAGTCATGGAAAAAAAAGTAAACACCCCTACTAACTCTTCAACAAATTAGTGTAGAAGGAAGAAGTTACTGGTACCAAACGATTGGAAATAAAGTCTACTTTTAAATAATGTACATAAAATTTGCTTAGGGGGCCATCTACATATTAAAATGAACCCAAACTGTTTTTTTTTTTTTTTTCAATAGCAATACCTAAGTTTGGCACCATATACAAATCCTTCAATTAACCTAAATCCAAATAGTCGTGAAATTCGTAACGATTGGTTTTCGACAAATTAATTACTTTAAAATGAGCCTATTTTAGGGGCTATATCCAAATTGAAGTTCTGTACTCGATTGCTGGAATGCTACAGAATGACTATGTCACTTATATTAACGGATTATTTCTTGGCAATATGAATGTTTCACTCGCTTAATATGTTTCGACTATCGCCAACCCAAAGGCTTCAATAAAATGAGTAAAATACATTTTTATCAAATTATGCTTTTATGCACATGATAAACTTAAACCATCATTTTGACGTTCTTTAATAATAATTCAAAAACTACTTGGAATAAAAATTTGAAATTGAAAATTTGCGTAAGGCAGGACATAATAAATATAAATCTATGAAAAAAAATTGTAGGTTGCAATTCATATTTTCTTCGAATATTAATTTCATGATTCATATTATAACATTTTTTAAATTACAAATTCAATGTATTTATGTTTGGATGTCTTAGTATTATAACCACACTAAAAAAATTCACATTAGGATTATAAATTCAGGAGATATTAATAAAAATATGAAAATGTTATTTCACATTAGAAGCTCTGAATTTTGAATGCATATAATTCAAAAACTTTTCATCCAAGTGACTTGAAATTTCGTTTCCAAGCATAGTTTGAACCATAGATTTAAAATATATTGTCGAAATTGGGTATTGCCTTTGAAAAAAATACAAAGTTTAGTCTGGTTTTGTTTTGTAGATGGCCCCCTAAGCAAATTTTATACACGCCATTTAAAAGTAGACTTTATTTCCAATCGTTTGGTACCAGTAACTTTCTTCTATTTTACTTAGTTGCAGGGTTAATAGGAGGTGTTTAATTTTTTTTCTACGACTGTACCTTTTAATCGCAATATTTTTATTTTTATGTTCTAAATTTTTAAAATTATTTTTTACATGCTTAAATTGATGTATCATAACATCTCAGTAAATATTTTTGAAATCAAAGTTGTTGAGTCACAAAGGGTTAAGTTAATCTTAGCATTGAGATACTTAGGGTTATTTATACTAGTCATTAGTTTATTGCTGTATTCTTTTTTAAGGTTTTTATATTCTTCCCGGGTATTAGGTGTAACGGTTAATGCGAGGACTTTTATAGTGTTCTTGCTGCTTTTATTAAAGAGTTCGGGTTTGTTTCGCATTGGAGAATTTTTTGTTCATCTTCACTATTTAAGGGGGTCCGAGACACAAAGATCTTCAAATTTTCTAGAAAACTTTTATTGCATTAAAAATTTATCTGGGTTTTTTCTGTTTAAAATGACGTATAAATCATGTTTCTATCTTTATTAGAATAGGAAATATTAATTTTTTCGTTTTGATTTGGTTTCAAAATCTAAAAATCTAGCTTTCAAGCAATGGTTGCGGTGAAAACGACTTCTTGTGAAAATGCGTTTTTCTTCATGATGGGTTTTTTCACCATTTCTCGAATTTAAATTGTTATAAATCCAGAACCGTTAAAGATAACCGGTTCAAACTTGGAACATGTCTTTTTCAATTAGTTTACTTTAATTTTGATTCAGCAAATTTGAAAAAAGTATTTACTTTTGAAAAAATTATTTTTTTTTTTAAGTTAAGTCATTTTTTTCGAAATTTTTACTTTAAATATTTCTAATTTTTATTTAAATTAATATTTTTTAAAATGCTCAATCAAAATTAAAACTTATATATTTCTGTTTATTTAAACGAAAACAAATTGAAATTCTACAAATAATATTTCGAGTTATAAGGATTTTAAATTACCTCACTTTTTTAATAAATTAAAAAAAAAAATTATGAGAAGTTTTATCACGTATTTTGTTTACAAATGATACGGTTAACCATCACAAAAAAAATTTAAAATTTTAACTCAATAAATAAAAATTATTTTAAAATGTGTCCCACATCCCCTTAAAATTGTTAAATGATTAAACAATACACACATAGCTATTGATTGAGGAAATGCGTTTCATATAAGTGTTGATAATTCTGAAAATGTGTAAGTGTTCTGGCGTTAATAATATACTTTAGATGAAAGAAATAATTTCAGAAAGAAGTAATTGGGGAAAAATATTTTCTAAATATCTAATTTTATTACTAATTATTCTTTAAAATTATAGTAATCATTCTTAATTTTGTCACTGTTGTAATAAATATTTAAATAACATAATTAAAAAATAATAATTTTGACTATGCTTAAGGTATACCGCAACAAAAATCGATTTCCTTATGTACTTAATTTAGAGGCGTGAGTCATCAAATGTAGGTGGCGCAGCATCCGTTAAAAATTAAAGATTTCTTTCTTTTATTCTCTTTTACATTTTCATTCTTGTTTTTTTTAATAATTAATAATTATTTTTTCATATTGTATATGTAATATTAACATAATGCGCAACCCACAAAATCAAATAATATATTTTCACTTATCAATAATTATACCAAATTTTTTCAATACTAAGGTAGTATGATAAGGGTTGTTTGAAACATATAGTTTTTCAGTTAATTATATTCTATTAAAACATTTATTCAGTAACAGTAATTTAGATAATAATTTAGGTAATTTAGATAATAATTTAAGCAATTTAGATAATATTTTAGGTAATTTAGATGATAATAATAATAATAATAATAATTATTATTATTATTATTATTGTTCTTGTTGTTGTTGTTGTTACTGTTATTATTATTATTGTAAATTTTTAATTGAATTAATTTGATAAGAAAAATGATCAAATTAAAAAATTTAAGTTTTGATATTAAATTTTTTTTCTTTAAAAATAATAATAAGAATTGCGGATGATTAGCTAAGTAATTGGTTCTATTCGCACATAAAACTAAATGTTTGACAAAAATCTTTAATTCTAACATTTTACATCAGTAATAATATTAATGAGCATTCGCGATGCCTATTTTAACTACAGGTTCCTGTTTTTTAAATTTGGTTATAATATTTCAAATTTGCTTATTTCTTTTGTTACTACTTCTTTTCTTACTTCTTTTGTCCGATATTTGCTTTTTTTTTTCTTTTATAAAGAGAGACAACCAATATCATTTTTCCAAATCAATATATGCTTATTGTAAGAACATTAAGTTTTATATAGCATTAGTACATATAATATATAAAGGTACTTAAAAATGTCACTCACGAAAAAACATCGGAAGCCTCTAATTCCGTATTGTAACTGCTCAAACTTTATATATGATATCACAGTGGCAAAGTGTAACAATCACTAATAGATGAGTTTGAAATAAATTGTCATCTTGGTGTCATGTAGGAAATTTTAAAACTTGTGAAATTAAAAGAAAAGTAACTGCCTGGTATTTTGGGAAATAAAAAAATATACAGTGGATAAGGGATTTTTCAAGTTCCCTGCTCAACAACGCGAAACTTTCTGACTCATTTTTAAACGTAAAGGCATAAATTTGGCAGGCCTGGCTATGGGAGCGATTTAGAATCGAAATGCGTTTTCCATTTTTTGATAAATAAATTACTTATCGAGCTATAAGCAATTGTTGTCACGTGACGACTGGTTTTTCTCCTTTCTCGGGGTGTCGTGTTCGGAAATTCGGTTCAAAAGGTCAGCTTTGACAGTATTTTCTAACAGATCTTTTGTATTTACCAAAAACATTGAAATATTCTTTTGATTATAAAGTTTCTGAATAACAACACCTGCTAATTTCATGTGTTTCTGAACAAAGATGAAATAAAAATGTTTTAGGCAGTAGTTCTTTTGGATTTGAGAACAGTTTTAATAAATTGTCATTAATTTGTTTCTAATATATCACTAGCTGTAGGTTTCAATCAAACAAAAGCATTATTTAAATTGATATAATTCTACAGATAAAAACCCAGTTTTGAAAAATTAAGTTATGATTAATTCTCTCAAGGCTTATATGCCTATACGTAATAAAAATGTTTATATCATGTTGGAAAAAACATCTCCTTTTACCCTTTTTAATAAATTACAGAGAAAAAAACATTACAACTTTGCCCTTTTGCTCGACGGTCAGGGGGGTTCAACTAAACTTGCTAGATTAAAGGAAAAGTTGTTTATTTTAGCATTAAGTTGGAAACCTGTTTAAATTGTCTCAAACACTATGCAACAAAACAATACCAATTTCAATTTATTCAGAGAAGGGCATTATTTTATACCATTCGAAGGTTTACCTAATTTAATACGGACTTCGGTTAATGGGGACAAGGGGTTTCCTCAATTGGAAGTCCGAAATAATGGGAATTCACTATATGTAAAACAGAATTCGAGTGACTGTGGCTTTTAGATGCCATGAGAAAAAATATATTTTGTTTCGTTTTGTTTTTATATAATTTCTAAATATTTATTATTAATTATTTATTTTTAATGGTCTAAAGCAGTTTTTAACAATTAAGACAAGCGCACCAAAATAGAAAATGTAAAAAGGGTAAATAAATGTATTAATCCTAAAAGATTTTTTTTTAATAAAAAGAGTATGAATAACTCTTAAAAATCTCAATAAATTTAAAATAATATTAGCAGTAAAAGTATTTTTGTGTATTTTTTGTTGTTGTTGTTGTTATCTTTAATAGATTATTACAACGAAAATTTTCTAAGTAAATTTCGGACATCAAAAGTAAATAAATAAATAAAAGTAAAATTTTTCATTTGAAAATTTTCCATCTGCAGAGATATTTGAATAAATATTGCAGTCAAAACTACAAAAGATTTTTAAATTTAACGATTTTTATTCAAATATTGACATAATTGACATCGTTATTAATACTATGTGTTCTAAAACAACCACGCAAATTTTAAATTACAGGAATACGTTTTTGTTTTTTCTGCTTAAATCCCTCCACTTTTTTAAAACGTGAAAATTACTATTTTTCCTCCAGCGGAAGTTTAGCCATTTTTATAAAATCAGGTGTTTAAATTTTTACCAAATGTAAATAGTTTTTTAATAAATACTAAAAAAAAAAGAAAATCTTTAGCATTTTTCACATCTTTTAGATGAAAAACGGGATTTCAATAAGACTATTTTAGATATTAGAAAATATATTAACAGCTATGAAATATATAGGAATCATTTTTTAAAATTCTAAATAAAATTCAATTTGATATTTTTTAAATTTAATGGACACAATTTAAAATATAGAATATTTTTTACAATTCTTTGTTTCATGATGGTGACAATTTTTAAGGATATATTTAGAATTTTTATTTCTCTTTTAAAAGTTTGTATTATTTTGCAGTAGAAAAACCTATATCTAAAAAGAAAACAACCGTAAATCACAATAGTTTGATAAAATATTTGGAAACGTATACAATATATCATCAGAAGAAATGACAAATATTACATAACATAAAGCTCTTTGCATCCTGCTACGGTATTTGTTTTTCTAAAAAAAAAAGGGGGGGGGGAAGAAAAGGAAAAGAAAAGAAAGAAAGAAAAGAAAGAAGGAAAGAAAAAATAGAAAGAAAAAGGAAGGAAAAGAAAGAAGGAAAGAAAAGATAGAAAGAAAAGGGAAAATGAAAAGCTATTTGTCATACTAAAGTAACAATAAAATGAATTTATTTATGGGAGAGGAAGTATTTATTATTAAAATTTTTCCTATGGGAAAAAATCAACAATTTTTATGTCATAACAGAGAACAAAATTTGGACATCCGCACTGACCTCTTGAAAAAATTATTTACTCGGGAATAACCATTAAAATTTAATTTTGAGTTTTTACTTTAAATATAAAATAGTATCGGTATTTAAAATGAAGTTGTAGGAGTTTATTAATTGAATTTCAATCAATAGCTTTGGGGCGAAGTTATTTTTATCATTAAACAAGCTCAATAATAGTATTTTAAAAATTGATTTAATGATATAAAGATGAATCATAAGATAAAAGGAGGCTTGGACCGATCGACTTAGTTTAAAAGTTGATATTCTACATTATTTCAACTTTTCTTTCGTTTATAAGAATTCGCTGCTTTAATACAATATATTTTTTAATTTCTTGTTTCTACTGAAAAAAAAAAAATCTATTTTGATGAATGTGAACTCTTCTTCAAAGTAAGGAGCATTTCAGTTTCAATCTTTCGGATGAAACAAAGGAATTTCCTATATTCTGAAAAATGAAATACCTGTTAATTAGTCTTTAATTTTTTTTTTCTTTTCTTTTCTTTTTTTTTTTTTTTTTTTTTTTTGAGCAGAAAATCATGTTGCGAAAAATAATTTAGAGGGATCAAAATTTTTATTTGCTAATTGCAAGAAAAAATATTCCTGACAATTAAAAAAAGAAAGTATGTTTTTAAATAAGATTTTTAATATATTATCTTCTGCATAAAATAAAATTATGTACAAATAAAATTTTCTCTATATACTTTTTAATCTGTTAAATATTTTTTTAATTTTTACTTGTGCATGTGTGTGTGAGTGTGTGGTGATCATTATTTGGAATATCAAAATATATATTCAAACTTGCCAATAATCCTGTTTTAAATAAAGAGAAAACATATTTTGAAAAAGAAAATTCATTTAATTAAGTGTATCTTCTCTCTGTGTGATAGTCATTTAAAATCTACTTGATTTTATTCATCAAACGAAATTTCTGGTTCAAATATTTATTTTTTACTTAAACGGAAGATTGACAAATATATATATATTCTTTTACATGAAAAATTTAATAAAACAATTATAAACAATTATTATTATTATTATTTTAGGAAAACAATTTTTCTAAACATATTAGTTTAGCTAAGTTTATTAAAATTCATGCTATATGAAAAAAAAAAGAAATTATCTATTTATTGTTCAAGATTAATATAAATTATTATTTAAAAGCCACCAGATTTATACCATACGCGGAAGAAAAAAATTTGAAATTAGAAATTAAATGATAAAAAAATGTAGTCTAACTAACACATTAGAGTGACAAGAAAATGTTCAGGGCCTATAAAAATATAGCGAATTCTTTTACAGGCTGTTTATATGCGCATGCTCTGTTTTCAACTGCACCACCGAATTATTTCCCCCAAAGACGACATTGTTATTTATTTGTTGACATACCGTGTTTACATTATATCATAAAAATCCGAAAGATCTGTGCAGTGAACTGCATGATATACTTTTCATTAACAGTAAAATCAAATTAATTCCCATAAAATGATTATTTTTTAATTGAACTTACCTTAGAAATAATGTTTATTCCAGATCCTGAAATAAATTAAAATCCTAAGAATTTTTTTAATTTTAATATTATCACTATATTTATCTTATGTTATTCCGTTTCATCCACAGCTAATTTAAAAATGAAAACTGAACATCTCAAAAGAGAGATCCAAAAACCAGATCGAGGCGGTGAAAACACCAAAAGGATGCAGAACCCACGGCAACGGTAAAGAGCCACAAGAGCACTGAAGGGAAAGATCTCTTCAAATGATGCGGTAATGTCGAACGCTGCCGCTAGATGGCAGTTCGTAACGATGCATAACGTCACTGGCAGAGAAGAGGATTTCATTTTGAAATGACGTAATCTTCATACGAGTTCAGAAATAAAGGTTCAAGGGCTATCCTTATTAAAACAATGGGAGAAATTAGGAAGATAAGAAACTAATTGATTTGTAAGTTTGCGTTGTAAAAGAGTATTGATAAGATCAATGGATTGTTGAAAGCAAACATGAAAACATAATAATACGTGTAAAAATTAAATTATCTTGAATAATGAGCTTTAAATCAATAAATATTATGCAAAAAGCATAGAACAAATAACAATTACTAGAACAAAAAACTTTAAATTATGAGTTAGATACATCAATGAATTGAATCACTAAATAATTTCCATGCATTTTAGCTCATCATTCTCAGGAACTATTTAATAAAAAATTCAAACCAGTCTCATTTCCATAAAAGGTCACAAATTTTTCATTACAAAAAATATGTCATTTGTCTTTTAAGCAATGGAGCGTTGTTGTTATCAAGTAAAATAAAATAAATAAAACAATAAAGTTAAAAAATGTTTGGTCACTTTTTATGTGGAGAAAATGCTTTGGTAAAAATGCTAATAAATGATTGAAATATGGTTAAATTAATTTAATACATTGTTAATTCTATTAAATAACACAGAGTTTTGTCACAATAAACATTTCAAATAGATCGGAAAATTTAGAAAATAGATGGAAAATAATTTTAAAATCTATTTTAAAAAATCACTAGATTGAAATACAATTTTCAAACAAATTGCATTTGAAAGTATTTTTTTATATATATACTACGGCACAAAAATTGAAATTGTGCGACGTTTAAAAGTTAAAAATTGCAGTAAAATTTAAATTTATTAATGAGGTCGTGCCAACTTCAACATGACATCAATTTACTCACAGACATGTTTTTGCTTTATAATGTAGAACATGCTTTATAATATGGAAGATTCAGATTAATATTCAGATAAACAAAGTTTTTATTTCAACTTTTTTGTATTTTTTTAAGTCGTCTTGGAAGACAGCTTATATCATCTGTTGATAGCAACGCCGATTCATTAATATATTTGGTATTCTATACATTCAAAACGGTATTATTTTTCTGGTTTTAAAAATATTCTAAAAACAATGTTTTAAAATACATACATGATCGAATAGTGTTTATCGCTAAAACTACTAATTAAAGTAACCAATATAAAAAAAAAATGGCATATATTTGTAGGCAGTTTTTTTTTTCAACTTTTTTTGTATTTTTTTTTAAGTTGTCTTGAAAGGCAGCCTATATACATAAACTCATCTGTTGGTAGCAACAATAGATTTAGTATTCTATATATTCAAAACTCTATTATTATTTTTCTGGTTTTAAAAATGTTCTTTAAAAAAGTGTTTAAAAATACATACATATGATCGAATGGTGTTTATCACTAAAAATGCTAATTGAAGTAAGCAATATAAAAAAATGGCAAACCTTTGCAGACGTTTATTTTTTTCTATGAACTTGCATATTTTTAATCAGCTATACCGTTAACTCTATAAATAAACCTTTTTTATTGAGTGTTAGTTGAATCAGTAATACTCAAAATACAAACAAATCCACAGGCAATGAATCCAAATATTTAATAAAATATGTGTTTCATTTCAGATAAATCATATTTTTCACGTATTTACGTCATGCTGTTTATACTCGATTTTATGTTAAATACAGCAAACTCTCGTTAAAGCGATTCCGCTTAAGACGTGCCTCCGGTTAATGAGGGCAATTTCTTTTCCCCGTCCTTTTCTATTTACAACTAGTAAATCTTCAAAGCTAATTTTGAAAAACATTTTCATGTCATTTCACACAATATGTGACATAATGAAATCCGTAATTTAATAATAGGTTGTCAGCAATTTAATGTTATATTACAGGTGTATTTCAAGAACATGAGATTTACCAAAGATTCAGAATATCTATATTTTATTAACTGCTATATTAAACGGATTTCATGCAATTATACTCTCCAGCTGCTTATTATTCGAATTCCTTTTAATAAAAATGCAAAAATCTTCAGAGGATTGTTCTTCACAGGGGTATCTATTTCATATTTTATTTAAATTTTTTCCCCAAATCTTTCCTAATGGGAAAAATCACAATAAAATGAATTCTTCTTTTTTTTTTTTTTTTTTTTTTTTTTTTACACGTTATTAAATAGAATTCCTAGGCAATTCGTAAAATAAAAGAGAAGAAGTATTTAATTACTTATGCTAACAAAAATATAAAATTGAAAAGCTAAAATGCTTTATATTTTTGCGAACAAATTTCATTTATTGACTCTTAAGAAATAGAATTGCTAGGCAATTCGTAAAATAAAAGAGAAAAAATAAATAATTACTTGTGATAACAAAAATGTAAAGCTGAAAAGCTAAATTGCTTTACATTTTTTGACAAATTTCATTTATTTACTCGTTAAGAAATAGGCAATTCGTAAAACAAAAGAGAAAAAATAATTAATTACTTATGATAACAAAAATATAAAACTGAAAAGCTAAAATGCTTTATATTTTTGCGAACAAGTTTCATTTATTGACTCGTTAAGAAATAGAATTGCTAGGCAATTCGTAACATAAAAGAGGAAAAAGTAATTAATTACTTATGATAACAAAAATATAAAACTGAAAACTAAAATGCTTTATATTTTTGCGAACAAACTTCATTTATTGACTCGTTAAGAAATAGAATTGCTAGGCAATTCGTAAAATAAAAGAAAAAAAATAATTAATTATAAAACTGAAAAGCTAAAAGGCTTTATATTTTTGCGAACAAGTTTCATTTATTGACTCGTTAAGAAATAGAATTGCTAGGCAATTCGTAACATAAAAGAGGAAAAAATAATTAATTACTTATGATAACAAAAATACAAAACTGAAAAGCTAAAATGCTTTATATTTTTGCGAACAAGTTTCATTTATTGACTCGTTAAGAAATAGAATTGCTAGGCAATTCGTAAAATAAAAGAGAAAAAATAATTAATTATAAAACTGAAAAACTAAAAGGCTTTATATTTTTGCGAACAGATGCACAGAATTTCATCAAAAAATACACAGATAATTTAGAATGTGCGACATATGTATTGTCAAAATATCAAACTAATCGGAGTAATTTAAGATCCTCATTTGGGGAATTTTAGGATGCATAATTTAAGATTTAAATCAATTATTCAAATGCGCCATTTTCTTTTCAATGAATGGTAAAATTTGAAAATCATTTAAAATACCATAGAAAAGCATTATGATGTAAAATAAAATGCTTTATATTTCTCAAACAGATGCACAGAATTTCATCAAAAAATACATACATAATTGAGAATGTACGACATATGTATTGACAAAATTTCAAACTAATCGGAGCAGCTTAAGATCCTCATTTGGGGAATTTTAGTATGCATAATTTAACATTTAAATGAATTATCCAAATGCGCCATTTTTTTTTCAATGAATGGTAAAATTTGAAAATCTTTGGAAATCCCACAGAAAAGCATTATGACGTAAAGTAAAATGTTCTACATTTTTCTGAAGAATGAACCAAATTAAAAAAAAAAAAAACTATACAGCTAATTCCGAGTACTTCACCACCATACCTACCTAATTACAAATTAATCGGATGCTTTTTGCGGCAGTTATCGCAAGATGTACACACAAACAGACATCAAACCGCCAGAAACTGATATTCATTCCTGAATAATTGATTATTTATTATTATTAATTTATTTTTTAAGCGGGAGATTGGCAAGTATGATATTATATATATTCTTTTATATGAAAATATCAGTAAAACAATTATTAACTTATTTAGAAACACAATTTTTTAAGCACATTAGAAACGATTTATTAAAATCCATGGTAAAAGAAGAAAATATTTTAATTTGTTTATTTATTTTTCAAGATTATCATAAGTCATTATTAAAAAGCCACCAGAGTTATACCATTCACGGGGGGGGGGGGGGAGATTCAAATTAGAAATTAAATGATTTAAAAATATGTAGTTTAACCAAGACATTAGATTTACAGAAATGTGTATACAGGTACTATAAAAATATAGTGAATTATTTTTCAGACTGTTTGTTGCGCATGCTCGTTTTCAACTGTGCCACCGAATTATTTTCCCCAAATATGACATTGTTATTTATTTGCTGACGTGTCGTGTCTACATTATATAGTAAAAATTCGAAAAATCTGCGCATTGAACTGGACAAGGTATACTTTTCATTAAAAGTAAAATCAAATTTATTTCCATAGATGATTATTTTTTAGTTTCACTTACTATTAACTTACTCTGTATACTTTTATTACTTACTATATATATTTACTATATACTTACTATATATATTTACTATATACTTACTCTATTATTTCTGAAATAATGTTTATTCCAGATCCTTTGTATTAACAAATTATCATAAACTTGCTTTTTTACTAAAATTACTAAATTAAGGAATAAGTTGTTTCATTTAGCATAATGTTGGTAAACAATTTAGTTTCTCTCATAACTGAATTCAATTTATCTAACGCAAGAGGGTATTGTAAACTATTGGAATGCGCGTACATCGGGGAATAATACAACAGAAGAACCACAGGTTTGGCCTGATTATGCAGCAAAGAACCTTTACAAATCGATTTTAAAAATTGCAGATTAATTTATCCATCAAGTTTTTATTTACCATCCATTATCCGGGAATCAATAGAGATATTTTTACGCACCGAGAATAATTGCAACGATTCAGTGTCCCCTGATTTACCTTTTGGAAAGAGATGCTAGGAAATTTTAGTAACAATAGTAAAAATTAATACACGCTCACAAATATCCAATTTAATTTTATTTTATGTTTGCACTGATTTTCATTATGCATGATGTCTCGTGACATTGTTCACCAAGTTATTGTTTTTGAATTTTGTGAAAATATTACTATCATGAATGATTTTGAAAATGTCGCCGTTTGTGCAATGAAGCATTGTCAATTTAAATAAAGATATTTTTTCACTTTTTATAGCATTATTTAGCTTAATGCGTACATTGTTTAACACGAACCTCGGTTATTGTGGGCGAAAAGTGGTTTCTCTCGGAAATCTGCATTAACGGGAGTTCACTTTATATGTTTTACATGCTACTTCATAAAACAGAAAGGAACGCTGAGAAGCACTCCGATTATGGAAAGAGAACGAAATTAGAAAGAAATTTTCAAATGAAAAATTAAAAATCTGCCGTATCTGCAGCTTTTTTGGACGAATAAGCGAGAGCAAATTATATCTTTTAAAATAAAAATAATTTATCAATCATAGTCATTCTGGCGAGTAAATAGAATAAGGTAATTATTTAATAGCCCGGGAAGCAGAGTCACAATTTTTCAACCAATTTTATTGTTAATTTTATTTTAAGTTAATGATAAATTATTTGAAAAGTATATATTATTATCATTCTGAATTAAATTTGAAAAAAAAAAATTGTTTGATATGTTGGAAGAAATATGTTGTTGATTTATTTTGCTCATAACATTAAATTATTGAAAGATTATTATTATGAATTAAATCAGGAGGAACTTTTTTATTATTATTTTGAAGAAATGCTCTATTCTTGGTAACATTTGAAGAAATATTTTTATTCTTGAAGAAAGAAAAATTTCCTTCTTGAAATTGTTAAATTACTTAAAGAATTATTCTATTTTGAAAAAAAAAGATCTTTTGTTCTTGAAGAAAATTGTGTCCTTGAATTAATTTGAAGAAAAATACTAATTTTCTTTTTTCTTATTCCGAAGAAATATTTTATATCCGATTATTTTGATATGTATGATAAATCCGACAGTGCAGACAATGAAACTGTTTAGTCTGCAGGCGCACCAGCGGGATTCGGGAGGGGCATAGTAACACTGTACGCTCCCCTGCAAAGTGAAATAAATAGCAGTCCGATTACTGATGTTATTCTGACTCGGCGGTAAGGTGCCCTATTTTCGCCCCCCTAGTCACTTTAAGGTCCTATATGTGAGTTGTGGTTTTAGATTCCCATAAAACCCTACTCATAGCAACAGATATTGTCAGCTCTTTTCCATGAGAACTTGTTACCGCAGAATAGCAGATGATTGAATTTGCTGATATGCAGTTTGCATTCTCTTCGCCTGGAAACAAGTAACAACCGAGAGCAGATTGCATTCTGACGCGGCCGATGGTAGGCATATCTCGCTCTAGACGAGAGCAGAGGCCGAACTCCGATGATTCTGCGGGCGCGTATGCTGCAGAGAAAACCCCTACCCTCCCGTACTTGTAAATATAATTTCTATTTAATATGTAAACTATAACCTAGACTCATTAAACTCCCTTTTTTCATTAACTAAGGCCTTATCCTTATATCATCCTTATATTACATGGGTGCTCTAGGCCGATTTGAATCCAAAACGAATTTAAAAAGTAAAATCCCCTAGGCTTTCTTACCGATCTACGTTTAAAAGCAGAGAACTGTTTCGTTCCATTATCAACCCTTGCATTTCAGCTGATGTGATTCGTCTACATCTGATGTGAGCCATCTGTGTGAAGCTCAATCTCCCGTTTATTTTTATTTGTGCAAGATAGTTATCGCTGTACAAGGAATGAATCTTCGACTGCATATTTTTTTTTCTACGGATTATTAATTGGATTACTTCAATATATCGTGGCGAGGAATTTATTTTTCAATTGGATAACTCCTTTTGAAGTAAGTTTTTTTTTTTTTTTCTCTCTTTCCTTTCTTGCCTTTTAATATGGAATTGCAAGAAATTGACTTTATTAAAAGCCAGTTGAAATCGGCTAAAACAGATAAAATCAAATTATTGCATGAATTTATATTTGGTTGCGATAAAAATCGCCAGAATAGAGCGAATTTAAGGAAATTTAAAGGTTTTTCTTTTACTGACAAAAGCGATGAGTATGAAAATAAACTCAAAGTAATTTTAGACGATTACGATCAGATACAATTGATTACTATTGCTAATATCTTATCCATTGACATCCATGGATCAAAACAAGATATAGGGCAACGTATTTTAAGTGCACTAGTTGATATTTCGGCTTTTAAAGACACGTTTACGGCAGTTTCCGAATCGGATACCGAATTTGATGATAGCCACAATAGTAGTGGAAGCACTGGTTTATCTTCCCCTTTGGCAGTACAGCCAGACCAGGCGCGTGTACACTGTACACACTCCGCGCCCAAACAGACAATTTCTTTCCATGACATTGATCATTTAATTACACCGTTTAGTGGTGATAAAACTGAAAACGTTCAAACATGGTTTCAGAGATTTGAATCTCTGGCCCATTCATTTCAACTGTCCGACATACAGAAATTTGTGTTTGCTGAGCGGGCATTAAAAAGTTTAGCATTATTGTATGTACGTAGTGAAAATAACATTTCTTCATATACATCGCTCAAAGAAGCATTGTTTCGCGAATTTGGACAATCAGCTTCGTCCGCCCAGATACATCAATTACTAGCCGCTAGAGGCTGCCGCCCAAACGAAAAACTATTGGAATATTTTCTGAAAATGAAAGAAATAGCACAGAGAGGAAACATCGATGATATATCATTAATTCACTATATAATTAATGGGATTAACGATACACCACATAATAAAGCTATATTATTCGGGTGCGCCACGCTTGCCGAATTTAAAAACAAGCTCCAAATTTTCGAACGAATTTGTGAACAGAGTTCTAAAGTTTTCAATCAAAGTCACCGACAACACCCAACACTCCTAAGATTAACCAGACGGAAAAAACTGCAAAATTAACTTGCTGGAATTGTTTAGCCCCAGGTCACCTGTCTACCCATTGTGTGCATTTAAATAAAGGAAAAAAGTGTATGAAATGTGCACGTTTTGGTCATGTTTCCAATCAGTGTACAGAGCAAACGCCGGAACGCAAGCGTTCGACTCAAGGCACCTCCCCTTCACACAAGACGTCGCCAAGCCGAGACGAACAAATTAACGTAGTCGAAATGTGTCATTCTCATCCGCGCATGCAGAAACCTGTAAAAATTTTCAATTTACAAATCAATTCAATCTTGGACACTGGAAGCTCACTGACGATACTGAGAGAAGACATTTATAAACAAATTGGGTCTCCCCCCCTCACCGGAGCAACTGTACAATTGTCGGGCATCGGTAACTGTGTTATTCAACCTATAGGATCGTTTTTTACCAATATACAAATAGACGATAATACTTTTTCTACTTCTGTTTACGTAGTTAAGTCTTCTCAGATGCCCATGCCACTTATCATAGGGACAGATGTCATATTTCAGGGTACTCTCACATGCGACAAAAACGGCGCTACTTTAACTAAATCTCCACCCACAAGCATTTTTATAAGCTGCATTACTGTGTCTGATAATGTATCTGCAACGAAATCTCAAGATAAATCCTATGTACCTCCATTTCCTGATGCAAGATGCACTATGGAAACACTTGTTTCAAATTCTTTCCCCCAAGATCTAAAACCGCCGACAGTAAATAAAGATTTATCGAATGAAAATATTCCTACTGACATCGAAGTTGACCCAATGATTGACTCAGCATATCTGAAACATCTCGCAACATTATCGCCAGACTGTTTTTCCTTCGATTTAAATTTCTTATCCTACAAGCTGCTGATGACTATGCTCGTCTTATTGACCATATTTTTATTACTGTTTACGCCTGCCAACGGACTCATTTATCAGCATTTGGCGTTCCATACGTCCCAACCATCTCGAGATTCGAGTGACGTTACTAATTGGACCGAAATTCTGCGTGTCCTTATCATTCCTTTTTTATTTTTTATACGCCGACATTTTGTGAAGTCAACAACGAGAAAGAGAAAAAGTAGACTTAAATTTCCAAAAAGAAATATGCTTCACGTATATAGGTCACTAGTGCAACCAACGAATTTAGCATAAATGTGTTTTTTATTATTACTACTATTTTTTTAACTGTGTTTTTATATATTCTGTGTTTGACACCCATATATCTGCTTATTCCTGAGAACATTTATATCGTACAGACTATAGACTGCTACTATCTGTGACTTTCTTAGTAACTTTATTTCAATATCTTCGTTTTTTTTTACGATTGCAGCAAGCATCCACGATTATTTTTTTTTCTGGACGAAACATTAGAATGAGGTGTTTACCAGTGTAACTCACCATTTCAAGAGTCCAATCATTGATGAAAATCTGCAACACAGAACGTTTTTTTTTTTCTTCTTCGTATTTTTGTGTGTCATGCCATTCTTCAGTGCGATAAACTTCAAGTGCTTTTTTTTTTTTAAAAGAAGTTATCGCGTACCAAGCATTTTTATCAACAGTGTTTTTTTTTTTGTTTAATTATTCTTAGTTTGTGGAATATGTAACAGATTCTTTATTTTTTTCAGCCTATATTAACAGAATTTATGTGCTTTTTTTTTTTTTCGAAGTTCTGTTCAACATTTTTTTTAAATCTCTGAGCGATATATATCTGCTCAAAACTTTTTTATTGAACCCATGCGGTGATTTTTTTTTTTTTTCGCATGGCAAATCAATTTTTTTTTATAAAATCAGCAAAACAGTGTTTTTTTTTGTAGTTTTGCTTAAAACTTTTTAGTAAATCAGCAAAACAGTGCTTTTTTTGTAGTTTTGCTTAAAACTTTTTATTACAAGTGCAAAACAGTGCTTTTTTTTTTAGTTTTGCATAAAACTTTTTTCCAGACTGCCAAGCAGTGACTCCCTTTTTTTTTTTTCATGTTGCATAAAACACTTTCGACTATCCAGAACTGTGCCAGCAATATTATTATTTTATTATTATGTACCTGTTTTTATATATTTGAAATTTTTTACCTGTATTTTTATAATTTTATATGTTATATGTATAAGTATAGTATTATTATGTGTCCCCTCCCCCCCCCCCCCAATCGCATATTTTTTTTTACAGAAGTAAGAGCTGGCTGTCGAAAAAAAAAAAACCTTTTGGTGGGAAATCCTTTTTTTTTTTTTTTTTTTTTTGCTTAGACGAGGCAAACCTTTTTTTTTTTTTAATATTTTTTATTCCCGAATGACGTTGGGATAAAGATGTTTTTTTTTTTTTACGAAATTCTACCTAAGACGAGGCAGATTTTAGTATGTTTTCGTGATGGTAATATAATGGGCAGACGGCCTTTCAGATTATATTTTTCATCCCTGATGATGGCTCATGAGAAAGACGGTCTCATGGCGCAAATTGATGTTATCCTGAGATTTTTTTTTATTCTTTTGTTTGTTTTTTTTGGAGATATCCCACGGCAGCTCAGCATTAATTTACTTAAAATTTAGACTTAAATTTTTTTTTTTTTTTTTAGCTCAATTTTCTTAATTATTTAATGACAATTTTTTTCCTTTGGATTCTAATTATTTTTAGATAGTTTTTTTTTTGTTTTTGACATATCTTGTTGCTTATTTAACGCGCTGTCGAGGTCGACAAGCGGACAAGATGGCCGAGTGTGAGTTGTGGTTTTAGATTCCCATAAAACCCTACTCATAGCAACAGATATTGTCAGCTCTTTTCCATGAGAACTTGTTACCGCAGAATAGCAGATGATTGAATTTGCTGATATGCAGTTTGCATTCTCTTCGCCTGGAAACAAGTAACAACCGAGAGCAGATTGCATTCTGACGCGGCCGATGGTAGGCATATCTCGCTCTAGACGAGAGCAGAGGCCGAACTCCGATGATTCTGCGGGCGCGTATGCTGCAGAGAAAACCCCTACCCTCCCGTACTTGTAAATATAATTTCTATTTAATATGTAAACTATAACCTAGACTCATTAAACTCCCTTTTTTCATTAACTAAGGCCTTATCCTTATATCATCCTTATATTACATTTTCAGTGAAAACATACCAAATTTGGATTTTACATAGACTAACTACCCACGCACATAGAAACGTAGGCAAATATCGTATAAAAAAATTTTAACAATGCGAAAAATTGTTTTTTTCAAAAGTATCTATATATGGCAAAAGAAAAAAAAAATGGTCCCAATTTTGTCCCCCACAAAAAATCCAATACGCCGAGGATTAACTTATAACTAAATCAAAATTTATTTCTAAATGAGTAAGTAATTTAATTTACATTAAATTAAGGCACAAAGAAATGTACTAATTATCAGTGGAAGAATAACATACCGAAACATGAAACATTAGCCATCCAAACATGAGGGAAAAAATTTAAAATATGTCATGGAAAAACATTCCCAATTTCGTCCCCGGGACGAAAATAAGAACTGCAAGTGGCACGAAATTGGGACCACGCTACTTCCCAATATGGTGGAGCTTCAGTTCCCGCAAGATGAACTGAGAGTCCTAAAACTCACTCCTATGCTACTGTCAGCATCTTACCTACGTAAGATACATGCAATGAATAAGAACTAAATACTTACAGTACATAACGTTCTACAAACGACGTAATAAGAACTCAGGTTTTCTAAAAATAGGAAATCCGGTCTCTTATGTAATACGTCTTGGCGAACGAAACTTTCACTACTGATCCCTTTTACCTTCTGTTCCCCGTGCCTTGCGTAATAAGTGGCGCCACTTTCACAGAACCGGAGAAGGAAAAGGAGACGAAATTATGGCACTTTACCCTATCATCAGTAATGGGGTTGCCATTCATTTAACATTGCAGAGAGCTGCACGATGTTGCTATGGCAACTCATGCTCAAGCAAGGTTTCTGTCAATTTCTTTATCTTTATCATTTAATCTATCATATATACCAAAATGATCAACGGTAAAACTTGTCGCAGAAGTTTGACGTTCCCTCTCAGACAATAAGTAATAAACAGAAAAAAATATAATTTTATCAGGAAATTAATGTACGCTCCTAAGAACAAAAACTAGGTAGAGTATTTGAAAGATTCCACAAAGGCATTGAGCGGTGCAAAAATTTAAGAAATAGATTTTTTTGTCTTACCTATAAGGTATTAACTTACTATGACTACGAACTAGATTAGCAATTTACAAGCTTTTAACGATCTAAAACGTTTACTGTATGACTAATTTTAGTTTCTTACCAAATAAAGAAAGTTCCAGTTTCTTAAAATAAACAATATGGACATAAATGAATGTAACTCTACACATCCTCTACCATTTCAGGAAGCTTCGATGAGGTAAACAATTTTAATTTAAAAATATGTTTTGGAACATACACGCACATTAACCTCATTTTTAAAACATTCATTTATTCCGAGAAATAATTTTAAACTTCTTCGAAATTTGAACCTTTTCTCATAGATATTGAAACATATTTGAATATGTTAAAAATTAGGACATTTCACGTTTCAGCATTACTTGGTGAAACGTCAGATTACAGAGCCATAAAAATAATGACAAAAGTAAATAGGTCCACAGAAATAAACTATTATGTTGTGTCTAAAGTGGGATAACATAAAGTGTTTTGTCTCCGGGTATGATTTTATTTTATATTTATGATTTAAAAAAAATGAAATTGAAATGATTAAAATATATATATACCATCGATCGACTGAAGCAGTAGTAATTAAATTGTATTTTATATGTATTCAATTTATTTCTGTCTGTCCCATATGTTTTCGGAAACGATGACATCATCATTTAATGCAGTTAAAATATGACTGTTAATTTTTTCTTACGCGAGCTGTTAGGTGTCTTCGATCATTTTTGCTGCAACTTTGTTGGAATAAATGAGATAATATTCTGACTTCACTTATGTTTGCAGATATTTCATCCTTCATTTTTCTTTTAAAGTTTAGATACCATTGATAGACCGAAGCAGTAGTAATTAAATTGTATTTTATATGTATTCAATTTATTTTTCTTTGTTCCGTGTTTTTTTTTTTTTCGGAAGTGATGACATCATCATTTAATGCAGTTAAAATATGATTGTTATTTTTTTCCTTACGCGTGCCGTTAAGTAATTTCGATCATTTTTTTTACTGCAACTTTGATGGAACAAATGAGATAATATTCTGACTTGACTAATGTTTGCAGATATTTTTATCCTTAATTTATCTTTAAAAATTTAAACCAGCATCTAAAAAATATTAGATCTTTCTAAGAAATATAGACTGAAGCGGGAAGTTGTCGCACAGATCCACCGATATATAGGGTAGCTATAGGATAGATGGCCATAGTTTTTAAAGATTGAAATAAAAATTCTTAGAATGCAAATACAAGAAATATTTATGCATATTTAAAATTCTTATACATATACTCATAATATTTTATGCAACATATTAAAAACAAAAAGTGTTAAACAACATTGAAATTAAAATGGCAGATGGCTATCTCTCCTTAAAGCCGAGGAGAGATGACCATCCAATACAAGAAAGAAAAAATGAAGTTAAATAGCAAAAAAAAAAACACATTTCGTATAGTTATTCATGAAAAACATATAGCAATTTGTAAAGATGTAATTATATGATGGAAAATGAGTGAATAAAACTCGAATAAACAAAATTTGAAGTATAATTTCTATACTTCAATTTTCGTAAAATCTTACCACATGTTTGGCAAAGGTCTTGATAATGTGTACACGTTTCATGGAACCACTTCAGGTACCTTATGCATTGTATCCAGACATCCTTTTTGGATGTGATATTATATTGTTTTGCATAACCAATACAGTGATCCTAATCCAATTCTATTTACTCGAAATCTGTAGAATTTGGTAATTTAAATATATTTCGTCTTCTTCGCTACTGGAAATGTCGCGTTCCTCCCCCCCCCCCCCCCCCTCACGTTAATTTAGGCTTATTACGTTAGTTTAGTTTATTTATCAACTTTATCAGTTTCTGTTATGAAAATTTCCGACTTTTTTCAGTATTTTCAGGTCTTATTATATTATTATTATTATTATTAAAATATTTATATTAGTTAAAATTTAAATAATTATATCAATTATTAATATATTTATAAACATAACCGTTATACATTTATTTTAAGTTTAAGTATATTTAGTTAAAATTATCACTCCGTATAATTTTGAAATATTGATTAAAGGTGGCCATCTCTCCCGAAATTGAAGGACTGATGGTCGCCCTATTTAAAACATCAATAGCTATTGTACGTCTTTGTTTTAGGTTTAGAAGTAACGATTAGATTATATACGTGCCTTAAAAGCCCATATAGTAAAAAATATATATAACGTATGTGCTGCAAAACATTCAGATACCTAAGTCAAAAAAAATCAGCCACTAAATTAAATAACATTAAAATTACACTTACTTTTTATAATCGAAAAACACAACTGCACGTCGCAATAAATAATATCGTTGAACTATTTCATACAAACAAAGATTATGTTGCAATCTATGATCAAGTTTTGGAAATAAATAGACTGGCCATCTCTCCTCTATGGCCATCTATCCTAGAATTACCCTTATTGTTTCCGCCCTCAACTTCCTTTTTCTATTCACATACAAAACCACACAACGATGAATAAAATATAATGCGACAATTTTTTGAACAGTTGACATAGTGCACTAAAATTTCGTTAAAACACGTTGCCTGATTTAAAAAGAAAAAACAAGTCGGAAAATTGTATGTCAAATGTGACAAATGAGGTGCGTTCGTACTATAGCTAGTTTGATAAATATTCAGATCCTGGTGCAATAATCGTTGCATGCTTATGAAAAAATGCATGAATACATAATTTATTACGATTCTATACATTAAATTCAGTAGTACGGAAATAATGGGATTTTATCTTAAATAGGACGTCATCACCATGGAAAACTAGAATCATTGCCTATCATAGGAAATCATTGAATTATCTGCGTATGATAGGATTTAATAGAATAAAGAAAACTTTTATTAATATATTTTTAAGTTTTGATTCGATTTTAATAAAATTTGAAATGACTCGACGAAATTCTTCAACGATTATGTATATTAAATTTCAAATCAATCGGTTGGGTAGTTTTTGCGCTGTTTGTTATATGCAGACAGACAGACGGACCAGACGGCGACTATTGGTGTTACGTATTTATATAATTACGAATACACCTAAAAACAGGTGTTAATATGAATTAATGAAAAAGGTATCGAGAAAATATTTCGAAGATTGCACTGCTAAAGCCTCGCGGTCCATTGGTATTAAAATGTAACAGAAATTTATTTGTAAATTAAATTAAAAAAAATTAAAAAACCCGACTGCGTAAAAAGCAAACTAATTAATCATTTCTCATCAATGTGAAACTATTTTTTATATTACTTACCTATTTTTTTTTATTTACTTTTATTGATGACTTTTAAGTTGTGTTTAATTGTTAGTTCCTATCTAGAAACACTGTTTTGATGAGGCCTGTAGATGTCTATGATAGTTAGAGTTGTAGTAAAGCTAGAGAGCCTACCTACACAACTTCCAGGTTGTGTAATATTTAAACGGAACTTCTGACTGTAAAATAGTCAATGAAACATCGTCTTCATTTTGAAAGATCTATCCAATGATATGCCACTCAATAGGGTGCGTAAAATTTGTTTTCGTCCCTACCACTATTTTGTATTTTACGGCCGCCATTTTGAATTTATAAAAACAAAATCTAGCCTATAACCATCGGGCGGTTAAGACGAATCGATAGAGACCTCATTCATTAAAATCTATCCAGCCGTTGGGATGTTTCGAGGGTATAAAGAAATCCACATACCCAGATACGTGTGAAACACATAACCCTTCTCGGCAGTCGGATAAAAAAGGGGAAGAGGTTTGAAAGTAAGCTATTTGAACAACAAAACATTGAAAGCAGATATAGCCCTTTGAATGACTCAGTAAAGTATCTTCATTGATACTAAAATATTAAAAGGGGTAATACACCATATGAGTAATAGAAACATGAGAAGTGAAGGATTCATGCTTGCCATTTTGTTTGTTGCACTGCTCATATGTTGGGCTTCTTTTCCCCGGTCTCTTTTATTATATTGATAAGAGCAGGGAGGAATATGGGGGATTCACCGAGTCTTTAAAACAGTTTTATTTTTTTTTTCAATTCACACCACTAAAAATTATGTTGGCTTCACTTTTCTCTTTTCTCTCTATCTATTTCTTTTAAACTGTAGAACAAAAACATAAAGAATAGATAAATAATTTAGATTAGGGGAGACTAGGGACGATTGATCCACCCATCAATTTTTCTATTTAAAAGAATTTCAAAGTTTTATCAATAGGTGTCAAACAACGCTACTGGAATGTTCAAACAACAGACCTCGTTCCATAGAGATAACCGAAATAGGTGGGGAAAGAATCAACTGTGAGGGGTTTTCAACCTAAAAGTTGGGTCTTTTAGAAATATTTTGTAAGCTTTTTTGATAAATTATATCATAGAAACTTAAATAAGTAGGTTTAAGGCTGTTCTTAACTGCTCTGCTCAACAAGCGTAAAACGTTTTGACACATTTACAAATTCATTTTTTAATGGAAAGACATAAAATTGGAAAGCCCGGCCATGGAAGCGATTTGGAATTGAACTGTTTTTTTCATTTTTTATCAATCAATTACCCATTGAGGTATAAGCGATTTCGATCACGTGACAAACACGTTTTTCGCCCGCTCTTGAGTGATTCTTCTACTTTCGCGCGGAAATTCGGTTCAAAATGTCCACTTTGACACTATTTTATGAAAGATCTATTGCGTTTGCAAAAAAATTAAAAAACAGCTCGATGACATAGTTTCTGAACAACAACACCAGGTAGTTTCATGCATTTTCGAATAAAAATAAATTAAAACTTACGTCAGAAAGTTGACCTTTTGGATTTGAGTACACCCTTAAAGTAATGCAGAAATATCGAACATTCATTCCAGGCATAAAGATTGTACAGTAAGTTAGGCTTAACATAACAATACGTTATTCTTTATAAAAGGTCTATATAGGGAGGGTTGACCAGATGTTCAAGGCTCCCTTAATTAAGTGGTTTAAATCTTTAATCTTTTCATTAAATCTTTTTATTATACACTATGCATAATGAAATGTTAATGGTTATATACATAAAATAATGTAAATTTATTCTGTAAAGCTACAGTAAAATGGTGTGATGGAAAAAAAACGTTTAAAACTGACTAAAGAAAGATGTGAAAAATTGCTAGAAAATGGAAAAGTTGATAGGAACTTTTTTTCCATTTAAATAATACTTACAATTGATAAATAGAAACAGTGGGAAAGACTAGAAAGGACTAGAAAGGATGAAAGCAGCAGTCTTAACCCTTTCATGGGAAGTGGTATTTTATAAAACCACTTAATTTTAATTCCGAAACGTGACAATGGCACCAGAATTTTGCTAATTTTTTTTTCCATTTAATACGTATGTGAAATATAGTCTTTTTATTATTTCCAAATAATTTTTTTCGTAAATTCCGGTACCTGTCGTTTACTTCAACATTTTAGTACTGAAAGTACTTTGCCCCTTAAAGGTTTAAATCATGTTAAGGATAAGTTAAGAGCTCGTGCGGCTGCAAAAGAACATAGCATCGATCGAAAAATCTCAGGAAGGTTTGTAGACAAATTTCACCAGAGTGAATACAGTGAGATGAAGCCAAACTATGTGACAACACTAGTTGTCACATAGTCACTAATTGGCAACTAGTGTTGTCAGGTCGAGTGTCACAAAAAATAAGACAAGGAAACAAAAAAAAAGGGGGGGTCAGTGTCTCCTAAATCCGGACACAATAACATGAAACACTGTGAAGACGGAAATGTCTCTAACACAGTACTGTCTTAAATGTTAAAATTTCATTTTTCTTTCTGTACAATTATACCTGCTTAGACAAAATTCTGTTAAAAACAAATTTTTTCTCCTCTGACTTGCGATTGCGTCTCATCAGGTTTGTTTAAGCATCATATTTTAAAAAATATTTTTTATAATAATTAAGGCATGTAGCATAAACTTTTTTAAACTGATTTTATTTCTCTTCACAAATATTGCAATATAAAATAAAGTGGATCAAGCCTCCCGTATAGTAGGTCACCCTCCCATATGTGGGGAGCCTTGTATTTAAAAATAGTAATTTATTCATATTAATAACTGCAAATATTTTTATATAGAAGCAAAAATTTGTGAATATTTGCATTACAATAGATTTTACATTATTAGTGATGAACAATAACGTATAAACGTTTAATGTGAAAACTGTGGTTTCACTGTTTTACACAGATTTCTGATATCCGGTTTAATTGCTGATAATTACAGGTGAATGTCAGGTTTCCAAGAAATTCTCCTTTTGCAATGCTTTGATTTCATTCAGAATTTATTTATTTTTTCTGGAGTGCTTTAGAATTCCTGGAAAGTATACACAGGACCTCTAGAGCTCCGCAGAATACTGGTTGGAAACCGCTGCTCTACCTATACACTAAGGCTCATCAAAAATTCTGTTTCTGACCATCTTGTATCCTCTACTTGTGAAGGGATCTTATAGAAATAGGAGAAAAATTATTTCGAATAGGATTGGTTGATAAAATATAGGGTGTTTCATAAAAGATAGGCAAAACTTTAAGAGGTGATAGTACACATCCAAACAAACAACTTTCATCAAAGAATGCATGGTCGGAAATAAAAAGCAAAGGTGCTGGCATATTTGAAAATTTGGTCCATGCAAACGTTAGAGCTCCATTCCTATTGAGAGTCATCGGGAAAAGAACGACACTAATAGCAAGCAATATGCAAATGTGATATGGGAAAGAAGGAGAAAATGAATGCATATGCAAAATTTCGTCTCGATTAATACATAAAAGCCGCTGATCGAGTGTGCAACTGTCAATCGCGGTAGGAACGTATCGAAATATGTCGCCCTTCATTAATAGGGAAAAAGCTTATATGTATTTTATCTATGGAACTGCAAATTGAAATGGCTGAAAGGTTCGACGATTGTACGGAGAGCTGTTTCCTACCTTGCTTTTATCACTTAACAGTTCTTTGTGTGATTTTGCCTCATATAACAACATCACCTTCGGCGCCCTCTAGCACCTTTGCGTTTTAATTTCGACCATGCATTCTTTGATGAAAGTTGTTTATTTGGATGTCTACTAGCACCTCTTAAAGTTTTGCCCATCTTTTATGAAACACCCTGTATATTTAAGATCAGTATTATTTTACTTATTTAAGTTTCCTATAAAAATGAACTGAATGGAGAATTAAACAAGCATCTAGCATCAGTAGAATATGTTATTTGAATTTAAAAATTATGCATGACTCAGGCATGCAACTGTTCAGATGTCTTCACAAAAGTTATAAAAGTGACAAACAAAGCAATAAAGGTGATTAAATGGTAACCGAAACTTAATTAAAAAGTGATAGTGACATTCACATTTCTTCAATTACATTTCTTTTTTCTTTTCTTTTTTTTTTTCTTTTTTTTTTTTTTGTCATTCTCTAGTTTTTTTTTTTTTTTGTTTGTTTTTTTAATTTGTGGTAGGTTTTATAAGCAGTTTGAAAAAAATTAATTATTAGTCTTGTGACAGGTACAAGCTCTGCTGATTGGTTTGAGACACTATGGTCATCTTTTGCACATTAAGCAGATTAGAACTTCTATTTAATATGGAATTTGACCTACTATGAATATCCAAGCCACAAACAATATTCGAACTCGAACTTGACACCTTCCAACTAGTAACCTCTTGAAATTTTAACTACTAGATAAGCAAATGGGCAACTTTAATGTTTAAATAAGACTTAAAATGATTTGGCATTGCACTCCTGTGAGCACTTTACTTGAAAAAAAAAACTGTGTCTTGACCTAAAAACACTATGAACTTTTAGTAACTTTGCTTACTAAGGAATTCTCGATATCCCTTGCTTCATTTTGTAATATTAACAAGCAGTGCATCTACTGATCAATCTGCATATCGTACATACTCACATTAGTACGCACATGACGTCACTATCGCTGAATGCCAAGAAACCCGACAAAAATATCGGCTATCTAATGATTCCTATGTCTTTATTTGTTTGTAACATCAATATACTTAAAATTAAATTTAGTTTCTAATAGCTTCATGTTTTATCAGAAATCACTGATTTATATTTTTTTCAAAATAGCAAGCATTTTAAATACATTTTTTCAGTTTTTATGGGAAAATGGCAACAGAAAGCTATAATTGAAATTTTCCAACTGTTTTTCATTCACTTTCTACAGAAATCGAGTACTTGAGTTGCCAAAATTAAACAAATGTCGCTAAAATCTACAAAAAAATTAATATCTCAAAAATAAATGGAGATCCAGTTTTCATACAAATTGCATTTAAAAGTACTTTTTTTTTTTCAATACGACGGTATAAAAATTAAAAATGTGCGATGCTTAGAAGTTAAAAAAAATTGCAGTAGAGTATTTAAGAGTATTTCTTTGTTTCAGGGCTGGCTTCTGTAAGCTAACGTTATTTTTTGGAGACACAAAATAAGCTGGGAGAAAGAAATAGCATACCGGGGACCGGGGGTTAATAAATGATAATTTAGAAAATATTTCGAAACTTTTACGCTCATTTCAGTATTCATTTGAAGTTTTGAATTTTTTAGAAACCATCTTCTTAAAATTAACCATCATGTCAATTTCCAAGTTTCTTGTCTAACGGTCTCTCTCATTATAAAATGCTATGTTGAAATAGGGACTGTCACCGTTAGTTTACCAACATTAATGTTGAAATAGGTTTGGTATTTCCAAATATTCCACAGAAACATAATTTAGAAAGCTTTTAAAGGCCTTTTTTTAGAACGTTTGTTATTCCTGCCAACCCCAGGTGGTAGAGTCACTGGTATAAAATATAGCCTGTGTAGGATCAGAGACTCTCACCACTAATTCGCAACTTTTACTTTTATAATCGGTTTATATTTCCTGAGATTGCATAGAAATCGCAATTTAGGAATTTTTTAGAACGCTTTTCGCCCCTCCCCTTCACTTCACCCCTTTTTAATTCGAATTTACTTTCTACTGTTCTTAGGGGGTATTTATATGTTAGAAATAACTACTGACATATTTAATGTATCGAGCCTCTTTAGTATCACAGAAATCGCAATTTAGAATATTTTTGCTCCTGAAACCCTCTAGTGGCCAGTGGCACCAACAAAAAATATAGCTTATGTTTGAGCAGGTTCTCTTACCACCAATTTGCAACCATTATTTTTTAAATCGGCCTGGTATTTGATAAGATTGCATAAAAATTGTAATTTAGAACTTTTTAGAACGCTTTTCGCTCATTTCATCCTTTTAAATTTGGAATTTTCTTTCGACGGTTCTTAGAAAGCATTTGCATCTTGTAAGTAATTACTATGCCAAATTTCACCATGCTAGATCCCTCAGTTGTGCAAAAAACATTAGACCATGTTTTGCTCTTGCAACCCCCAAATGGTAGTGATAGCAACATACAATATAGCCTATGTTGCAGCAGGGACTATCACCATCAATTTACAACCATTACTTTTGAAATCGGTTTGATATTTCCTGAGATTGTGTAGAAATCACAATTTAGAACGTTTTTAGAGCGCTTTTCGAGCATTTTCACCCCTTTTAAATTTCCAATTATTTCGAAACTTTTCTTAAACATAATTTATTTTTAATAAATATGGCCCCTGCCGATCACAAAAATCGCAATTTAGAACGCTTTTTGCTCCTGCAACCCTCAATTTGTAGTGACACCGGCATGAAATAGCGTCTATGTTAGATCAAAGGCTAGGCTGTCAGCATTAATTTCCTACCATTAATTTTGAAATGTTTGATTCTTCCTGAGATTACTCACAAATCGGCATTTAGAACGTTTTTAGAACGCTTTTCGCGCATTTTCACCCCTTTTAAATTTCAAATGTTTAAAGAAATGTTCTTAGAGATCAATTATATCTAATAAGTATATGGGGCATTCTCACAATCTTTTGACTTTCTGGAATAAAAATCTAGTGAAATTAAACTTGGTAAAAGAACATTTTAATCAGATAGACGAATGCCTTAATGATTCAAAATAAAGAAAAAATGGTCAGCAGCGAAAACTTTTTTATTTAACTCAGGTTTAAGTTAAACCTGCGAGTTTCATTTTCCTTTCCATTTTACCACTATAACTTTCTATTTTCTTCTAAATTTTTACTCTTAGTGAATTTGCATAGTAGCCACAGGACATTCAAATAAGAAATAATAACAATGTAGTATTTTTAGTAAAAAATTTTGGTATAACATTGTCTTAAAAGGGATGGTAAGGATGGGACGGTAAGGAAAATTACCACTATTTTTAGGCAAATCATGTTAAGACTAAGTGATAGCCACAATGTTCATTGATTTTTAGAAACAGTTATTTACATTGGATTAAATTAAAAAAAAAAATTATTTACCTCGAAAAGTGCAGGAATAAACCTTGGGGACGGTAAGACTACCCATAATAAGAATATCTACTAAAGTAAAAATTATTATTCAGCGACATAAAAGTCAAAAGATTGTGAGAATGCCCCATATACCACGCCAAATTTCGTGAATCTATGTCCTTCCATAACTCAAAAATCACATTTTTAGAACGTTGTTTGCTCCTGCACCACCCCCTTTGCAGTAGTGGAAACAGACATATAGCTTATCTTGGAGCAAGAGCTGTCACCATCATTTTTACATCATTATGTTTGAAATCGGTTCAGTACTTCCTGAGATTGCATAGAAATCGGAATTTAGAACGTTTTTTACAACGCTTTTCACGCTTTTTAAATTTCGATTTTTTTAGGAAATGCTCTTAGAGATCAATGATATCTTAATTTATAAGTAACTTCAGGCTCGGACTGGCCCATCGGCCCGGTGCACCCTCGTTCAGTGGAAACTTTGCGCCCCTAAGTGCCTAAGCAGCTCCAGTACTTTTTCCCTCGTTGTACACTTGCATTCTGACTAGTGTACTAATTTTCGAGAATTCGTTTAGGGAATAATCATGAGTCAACCGACATACAGCATAAGAGAGGTATTTTTTGCTATAACAAAGAAATTAAACCTACATCGAAACAATTTCAGGATCGGCAACTGTGAGAATACTTCTCACAGTATTTAAATTTGGTTTATTTTTATTTCCTTTCAGCTATTTTTTTGCATCGATGTCTATTTAAACTCAATCTTTACGCCGCGATGTTGTCGCTTTTATCCCTCACCGTAAAGCAAGTTCATTTTTCACCGCCGATATTCATATCTGCGTTGGGAGCGGATCGGCAGCTTGCGCATGCGCACTCCGTTATTTTAGGAGCACATTTCTGGAGCTCTCGTATCGATGGAGACAGCTTGCATTATGATGACGTCATTGAATTTATGCGCCGCCCTCTTTTGACGCCGATCGCTGACAGGAGAATTGTTTGGTTTCGTTTTCCAATCAGTGAAACATTTTGAATTCTGCAGCTTGTAATTCGATTTTCATTAATTTCCCGTAAATGTTAATTTAGCTAATCAATTTAAAGTCTACCTTTTAATTACTTTGTAAACCCCGTATTCGTCATTTAAATACAAAAACTCGCTAATTTTAAATTCAGAATTTGGTTTGATGTTGTCTGCAAAAGATGTAGTCTTTTAACGTAGTTTTAGCGGAGCGCCAGCCCGCTGGCCGGCCGTTCGAATGCCGTGCCGTTCTTTTTGGCCGAATGAGTTTGATATTTTATTTAAGTGGATGTGTTTTTTTTTCAAAGTTTAATCCTTTAAAGTTGTGCTGCTCTCATTAAAAGGAATCCCATGGATTTATTCCGTGTTGGCTGCTATTTTTCTTCTTAAAGGATTAGTTCTTCTATTTTAAAATGGTGACCAGAAGCAAGTATTTTCATAACCTTCTATTGCTACTAACGAAAGAAATAAAGAATATTTGTTTTCACCACTTTGCCTCTTCACTGTCTACATTTCAAGTAAGAAGTCTCCAGTTTTATTATTTCTTTAACAATCAATAGTAATTTATTAAAAGAACTTCACAACGTGTACTTTAACCCTTAAACGATCATTTTATTCTCGTCACATTTGGCGCCGTAGTACCTTTCGAATTGCAACGATGTTGCTTTGGGATTATTGCAATTTAAAAAAAAATAATAATAATGATTCTTGAAGATAATTTTTTTAGAACTTTTTGTTCTTTTTTTAGGAATTATAAGAGTTTTGGTTAAAATATTTTAATAGAAGCTACATTTTCATGAAATATGTTCTAATTTTTGAAGAAAATTAAGATCGTTATTCAAGAAAATCAAGTAAAATTTTTTTTGAGGAATTGTTCTCAGTAGTTCAAAAGAAAATGGTTAATTCAAGATTTGTTGGATATAATTTATGAAAATATTGTAAAATATTTGATGTTCTCATTCTGAAAAATTCTTGAGTTATGCCATTTTTTTTGTTACGTAGTTACAATTTTTTCTTACAATATTCTAAAGAATTCATATTTAAATTTTACTATATTTTGTAGAATATATTATTATTCAAATCAAGAAATGAATTTATATAATTACAATATTGAAAATGAATTTTTATGTTGTTGCAAATAATAGCAATATTCTGTTTTTAAGAATAGAATTCTGAGGCAGTTACATATTTTTTTAATTGATTGAAAATTGTGGAATTGAAACTAATTTTGAAGAATAATTGTTGAAATTGAAATATATTTTTACAAATGAATTTATGTTCTCAAATAATTTCAATGAATTTGAAGATTGGCAAAAATTGTTCTCAAGAACAAAATGTGATATTTTAGGAGGCATGGCTTTTGGGTTATTTTTTTATTTTCTACTTAGTAATGGCACTTTAAATGAATTATAAATTTGAATTTCAATATATATATTTTTTAAAAATGATTGAAATTTTATTGAAGTATTATTTTTAATTCTTGTTGCTGAAAAATTTTGTTCTTCACTTAAAGTTGTTCTCATCTCATTATGCCTATTTTCTCCAACTGAAGTTTGGTATTCTTCAAGTAATTTATAGTAGTAATTATCCTGTATGATTATTTTGAAGTATTGCCTGCTTCTCTTAATAACAAAAATATAATATGAAAATTTATAAACAGTTATCCTTTTTGAAAAGTTCTTAGACTTGCTCCTTAGATGATTTGTGAAATATGCTGATATGTATGGTTAGCATGTTGTCTTGTGGACTAGTCTGATTTCATTTCTAATATTTAACGAACTGTTCCTGTTTTTAAATTTACCTGTTGATGTTGTTATAGAACTCTCAGCTAACAAATTGAAAATATTCAAAATTTTCATTGCTTCAATTTTCTTTGGCAAATTCAATTCTTTCACAAATTTATAAGTCTATGCATGACATATCCACATCGACATCATCATACCTTATTCTCATGTTGCTTTATAAAAATAAAAAGAGCAACATTATTTTTTTTTCATTTAAAATGAAATGGGGCTTCTTCAATCCTGTAACAGTTCTACTTAAAAATTCCATTCATCATAAGAAAAATATTTTTTTCTTGCCAATAGATTGATTACATTTATATATTTATTAACTATCATAGTTTTTAAATTATGTGCTTTTTGCCATATTTGATGATGACTGTTCCTGTATATGCTGCTAGAAAATTTTTTAATTACCTGTAATGACATTCTTCAGACTTCTCTTCCATTCATCTGTTGCTTACCTGATGAAGGTGGTCAGTGGTTTTGTGTGACATCCATTTCTTCTGGTCTCTTCTCTGTTGTTGCACATGTTATCATGGAAGCTAAAAATTATAAAATTACCTACCTACTTCTTCAAAAGTTTCCTACATCTACAATAGTTTAATTTTTTGTGTGCTTCGTATTCAGCCATAAGATACCTGGTGAAGATGTTGTTCATTTATAGGCAAATATCCATTTATGAAACCACTTCATTAGAGTTCTTCGGTTTGTGAAGCTACAAATAGTGTTTACTACTTTGTTCTCTTAAAAATAAATAAATAAATAATTTTCATTACTGATTATGATAGTGTGTCAGTTAACGTTTCTCATGTGAGAGTAAATATCCTCATCAAGTGAAATTGTTGACTTGTGTGCTGCTAGAACTCAGTTACTCACACCATATCTTTATTCTAAGTCTTCTCAAAACAAGGAAGTTTAAATTTAGATTACCTGAAAATTACTGATATATTTTACCTTCGACAACTTTATTTTATTATGTTGCATTTTCTCCAAATATTCTAGCAGGTGCAATTAAAAGTATTCAGAGTTAATTTTTGCTTGTGTGTAGCAATTCATCCTCACATTGCAAAATTTTTGCTCATTGATAATCAAGTGTAAATTCTCAATTAATATAAGAAGTTTGTGAATATTTGTTACAGTGTTTATGCAAGATCAAGTTATTTTGAAAAGTTCCCATATTTATTTATTTATTATGTGCATAGTGCCTTTTACTTTAATTTTATTTCATACCCAAAGCCTCTAAGTTTTTATTTTGCCATTTGCCTCATTACTTTAGTATTAAAAAAAAAAAAAAAAAAAGATTCGTTCATTTTGAAGATTTTTTGTTTTATGAAGAATTTAATAGTAAAAATGATCTTCATTTTGAAGTTTTCAATGTTTTATGAAGAAAGTGAAATTTATTAATGTCTTCTCTTCATACCTACAAATAATACGAGAAGATTACAGAAAAGCACAAGTCTAGATGGAAATTTTTACCAGCGCATTTATATATATATAGAATTTTTTTCTATAAATCATCTAGTGAAATTTTTTTTTACAAAAAAAAAAAGTGCTTCTTGACCTCAAATACCGATTATGTCCTATCATACTAATTTCATCATAAGTGCACCACCGACTTCTCGTCCTTGTTAACTCTGCAAAAGTGATTCATGTATGTGTCGCAGAAGTATGATTGCTCTGCAGTAATGAGTACGATGTCGTCAGTTAAGTGCTTCAAAGAGAATGCAATGCATACTCATTTTCTACAAAGTCTCTCGTCATGTTAAAATGTTCTAATGTCATCATGCAAAAATCATCTAATTTTGATGATTAAGTGAATGTTCCAGTTTTTTTTCGACAGCATCTGTTCACATCTACAGATGTTTTGGTGTATACAGCCTTTGTTAGTGCTTGTGTACAACCTTAGGATGTAATTTTAGTACCAGTGTACCACCTCATGCTGTGTTACTAAACTTTCAGTGACATCTATTTATCTTAATAGCCTTGCTCCATATGGCTCTGGACTCAATAAACATTGTTTTGAATCCAAGAACATTGCCTTTACCTCCTGCACTTACACAGTGTTATTATATTCTTATTTATAATTAAAATTTTCTTTTACTTAAGATGTTAGGAGCCTTGTTAGGAGATCCAAGCCACCTAAAATTTTACGTAGGAGTTCATATATGTGTTTATTTTTGTTCATAGATATGCTGGTGGCTAGGGCATGATGGTCATCGGCATGGTTGTGGACTTCAATATTTACATATATATATCTATTTTTTTTGTTTGTTTACGGTGTTGCTGATGATTTATCTTTGTCATTATCATCATTGTGAGCTTAACATTGAATTGTAATAATTTTATTTCTATATTATATTTTAAATGATTATTTTAAAATTATATTCCTGGTACATGGTATTTTAGTTTTATAAACTCATGATTTTGTCAATTTTTTTCTTTCATTCTATATGGAAGTACTTAAATTTTTTTTTGGTGATCACCAGTCTCTCACATTTTAAAGAAAAACCATGGTATATGTATATTTACCTAATCTTTTGAGTCTCATACATATATATTAAGAATTCTTATGTAAATTTTAATTTAGAGTAAAGTATAAAGTTTAAAGAAATTGTGTCTAAGATGGGATTTATGACACTTAATTATGACATGTCTTTTCATTGAAATGGCAACTTGTTTTTATGGGATACCTTGTTTGGGTGATTGAGTAGTGCACGACTCAATTACACAATTGGTATCACATACAATTGGTTGTCTGTTTTAGTTTAAATGAAATTATAAAGTTTGATACACTAAAAGGATATCATTAAGTTTTATGAAAGTTTATTTATATATGGCCATTTCATTTCCTTTCATGCTAAGAGTAATAAAGAAAACTCTTTCTTTTTTAGATATAATTCTAAAATTAAAAAGTCCTAGGCATGTTGTAAAAGTCAAACTACAAAATGTTTCCTGACTATTTTGTTGCTTTTGTATTTGCAACTTTTATCAGAAGTTAATTCTGTTTTTATTTGGTACCAAGATAGCAAAATTTGTTTTGACTAGTCAATGATCTCAATTTTGTTTGTTAACTTAAAATATGTTAACACTTTTATGATGATAATTTTATGAGATCAAATAGAAGGTTTTGCCAATGTTACTGTATTTTTGGCATTTTTATTGTATACTTGATGTATTGTATACTTTTGGATTATGAATGTACTTTATGCAATGTATATTCTTTTTTCTCTCTCTTACTTTTGGTCACCAATATTTTTTTTCCAGCACCAATTTTTTTTCAACTGTTAAATCACCAATTTTTTTTCAACTGTTAAATCAGCAATATTTTTTTCCAGCACCAATTTTTTTTTTCAACTTTTAAATCACAAATTTTTTTTCCATCACCTTAACTTTAAATTTTATTGTTCGACTTTAATGAGTTTTTTTCGCTTTGGCAGTTCAAAAATTTTGTCATCCCATTTTCTGTAAAAGGTTTTTGATCGATTTTGCCTTTTACATCTCCTGGTCTTACAAAATTTTCTCGGTGAAGGGAGGTAATGTGAGAATACTTCTCACAGTATTTAAATTTGGTTTATTTTTATTTCCTTTCAGCTATTTTTTTGCATCGATGTCTATTTAAACTCAATCTTTACGCCGCGATGTTGACGCTTTTATCCCTCACCGTAAAGCAAGTTCATTTTTCACCGCCGATATTCATATCTGCGTTGGAAGCGGATCGGCAGCTTGCGCATGCGCACTCCGTTATTTTAGGAGCACATTTCTGGAGCTCTCGTATCGATGGAGACAGCTTGCATTATGATGACGTCATTGAATTTATGCGCCGTCCTCTTTTGACGCCGATCGCTGACAGGAGAATTGTTTGGTTTCGTTTTCCAATCAGTGAAACATTTTGAATTCTGCAGCTTGTAATTCGATTTTCATTAATTTCCCGTAAATGTTAATTTAGCTAATCAATTTAAAGTCTACCTTTTAATTACTTTGTAAACCCCGTATTCGTCATTTAAATACAAAAACTCGCTAATTTTAAATTCAGAATTTGGTTTGATGTTGTCTGCAAAAGATGTAGTCTTTTAACGTAGTTTTAGCGGGGCGCCAGCCCGCTGGCCGGCCGTTCGAATGCTGTGCCGTTCTTTTTGGCCGAATGAGTTTGATATTTTATTTAAGTGGATGTGTTTTTTTTTCAAAGTTTAATCCTTTAAAGTTGTGCTGCTCTCATTAAAAGGAATCCCATGGATTTATTCCGTGTTGGCTGCTATTTTTCTTCTTAAAGGATTAGTTCTATTTTAAATTGGTGACCAGAAGCAAGTATTTTCATAACCTTCTATTGCTACTAACGAAAGAAATAAAGAATATTTGTTTTCACCACTTTGCCTCTTCACTGTCTACATTTCAAGTAAGAAGTCTCCAGTTTTATTATTTCTTTAACAATCAATAGTAATTTATTAAAAGAACTTCACAACGTGTACTTTAACCCTTAAACGATCATTTTATTCTCGTCACAGCAACCAAAGTAAGCATCTTTGCATACGATTGCGAGAATAAACATACACCCGGGGAAAGCTTTAGTAACCACGTCGCCCTAGGCAGGATTTTTTTCTTGGCTTCTTTGGATGATATCTTTTAGATTTTAACTAAATATTTTGCATATTTTCAGTCCTCTAGCTTTTAGTGCCTTGCCCCTCCCTTCCCCTTTAAAGCCAGACCTGAATACACCTATAACTAAAACCGTACTTTATCAAAATAACTTGAGAAAAGAAAGAGATAAATATCAGAAGACAAAAAACTTTTTGTGGGATTTTGTTGATTATTGGAAAACATGATCTTATTTTTCGAGGAATGCAAGCTTGATGACACTTCTGGATTACAATACTGCAAACTGTGGAATCCAACGGTCAGCGTTTTTATATATCTATATATATCCACAAAATCTACAACATAATTTTCGGTTAGCGACCTTCGCTTTATTTAATGACATACTTTCCGTGGTTATTATTAAATAGTAGTGTACTAATTATTGTTATGTATAAATTGTTTCCAAAGTCGTCTACATTTAAAAAATTATATCATCTTTGAATTTTCAGAGTAACACAAATTTTTGACATCTTATTTGAGTTTCTTGGATTTAAACAGTCAGTAAATAGCATTGTTTATCCATAGTATCTTAAATTTTGATAGAGTTAGAAGAGTGTAAATTTGAGGAAGGTAAAGTTAAACTCATTTGAGAAACATTAGTTTATATCTTCATAAAAGTCATCTGATTGATTTTTTATTAATTTATTAAAGAGATACATTAAACAGATCTAAACATATTACATACTTTTTTCTCTATTCAAAAACATTTTTTTTTTAAATTATTAATACATTCATATTAAAAAATTATGAATTATGACCTGTATTTTTTTTTTATTTTTTTTTTTTTTTTTATACAACAAACCACAATCATTAAAAACGTCGATGTGTAAGTTTACAACTCATTCGGATAATTATTTTTCGAGATACAGAGAAATTTTGTCTTTCCATTATTTAAGGGGACCGTCTTCTTGTATCGAAAGAGCCACAGAAAAAAAAAAATCGTAGAAACTTACAAGAAACACTTTGTAGGATTTTCTTCAAAATAAGTTTATTATAAATTTAAAATTACTGTATAATTTTATTCGTGACTAATTGAGTTTTTTCGTTTTTTTTTTTTTTTTTTTTTTTTTTTTTAAAGATTTTTATTTTATTTTGCGAAAATTATGAATAAATTCCTAACATTGTTTGATTTATAACTGTATTAAGATTTAAGAAAATTAGCTAAACTATTTAACATCCATTTCTTGGCTGGGAAGGAATTCAAACAGGGTGTCAAAAATGGATGCTACCACTTGAAAAATCAACGTTCGTGCATTTTTTAATATATAGACAATTCCCAAAGCAAAATTTAAAAATAGCAATTAATAGTCGATATTATTACCAATCAGTTGGTACCTATGTCTTTTTATACGGTCATTTTCAGGAGAATTGGGAGGGGTGATCACTTTTTTCCCTATGATTCTTAAAAGGTATCTGTTGAAAAAAAGAATAAAATGAGAAAGCCTTGATATCAGTCATCTATTACAGGTACTTTTAGGTATAACATGATTCGGTTAAGAAAATTGCGTAACATTCTGTAGATTTCATGAAACTTCAAACATGCACGGGGAATATAGCGAAGTCTTCTATTTAGACTCAGACATATAATTTTAAGCCATTTTTATATTTGGTGCTATGCGAATTTGTTAAACCTTGTCAAGCTAAATATAACACAAGCAAGTAAAACTGACGTGAGTTCGTTAAACATTTTTGCGCTCTTTGAAAACCCAAGGTCTGCGCCCTTTTCCATGGTCCAGTCGACCCTGAGTAACTTCCATTCCAAATTTCATGATTCTAGGACCTTCCATAACACAAAAACTGCAATTTAGAACGTTTTTTTGCTCCTGCAACCCCCAGGTGGTAGTACACAAACATAAAATAGAGTGTGTTAGAGCAATGGCTGTCAATATCAATTTACAACCATTAATTAATCGATTTGATACTTCCTAAAATTGGTCAAAAATTGTCATTTAGAACATTTTTTAGAACGCTCTGCACGCATTATCACCCTTTTTAAATTTCGAATTTTTTAAAAAGTGTTCTTAGAAATCCTTTATATCTAATAAGTAACTAATATTACAAATTTCATATCTCTAGGCCCTTCAGTAACACAAAACTCGCATTTTTAGAACATTTTTTGCTCCTGCACCCCCTTTGGGGTAGCGGTAGCGACCCAAAATATAGCCTATCTTGGAGCAAAGGTTGTCACCATCATTTTGACACCATTATTTTTTTAAATCGGTTTGGTATTTCCTGAGATTGCGTAGAAAACGCCATTTAGAGCGCTTTTTGCGCATTTTCACCCCTTTTAAATTTCGAATTGTTCAGGAAATGTTCTTAGAGATCATTTATATCTTATAAGTAACTAATATTCCAAATTCCATATTTCTAGGCCCTTCAGTAGCCCGAAAATCGCATTTTTAGAACGTTTTTTGCTCCTACACCCTCTTTGGGGTAGTGATATCGACTTAAGATATAGCCTATGTAGGGGGATCGACTTATACATGAGACCAAAAAAATCTAAATTTGATATCTACTATTTACTCCAATGCAACCAAGCAAAATATAAATAAAAACATTTAAGAATATTAATGTTAAATTATTTCATACAACATAGCAAAGATATTGAGATACAAGATAATCGTATGTCTTTTACTGTTCTGATCTAAGTATTTTAACTTTTACCTTCTGCTGAAAATGATCTTTGTCTCAGGTAACAATATTTCAGGGAAACAGGAAAAGTATTGAACTCCAAAATTGTGGTATAGTTTGTGCCCACAAAAGTTTGAATAAGTACAAACTATTGAAATGCAGTATCCAAATATACTTGGGCAACAAGTTCATCTCAAGCTTGCCATATGAAATCAAGTAACCAAATAAAAATATTGAGGTTAACTTACACGCAAGCATAAACTGTAATTCTTTTAGTCACATCATAGCTGTACAGCTGAATTACATTAATCTGTAAACTTATTATTAAAAATGTCTAGTGTAATGGCTTTGGCAATAGCAGCAATATATCATTAGCTGATTATATTTTTAATGGAGATATCATCAATACCAGTGTTGAATTCAGACACTTTTCTTCGGGAGGGATTTCTATGGTTCCGGAAGGGGGGGGGGGGCATTATGGAGTTCCGATGGGGAAATTTCACTTTTTGACCAATGAAAACATAAAATCTCAAATCTTCCGGGGGGGACATCAAATTGCTCCGATGGGGGGGGGGGGGGGGGGGAGAGGATATCCCACCCAGGCAACCCCCTAAATTCAACACTGATCAATACAGTGTCACTGATTTTGTGACTGTTACCAAAGCATTTCCAAAAGGTTTAAGATAATAGGTTTCAATGTTGATTTAAGTCAACAGAAGTGTTTCATCAAGTTTCTAAAGGAACTGCCAAGAAGTCTTGTAGTTAGTTTGCACTCATAAATCCGAATCATAAAAGCAAGGTACAAATTCTGTCAAAAAGTGATTTTTTTCTAAAAATGTAAGTGATTTAAAAAACGGATTAAAGGCAAGTAAAGTGATTGAATTGCATGTCCGATGACTTCTCACGATCTATAGTTGAGTTCGCCCAATATGAGCACAGCTAAAATGAGAGCACGGTTAAAACAATCAAGTTGCTTGTTAAGAATTGTTTGTCACTTAAACTATATTACGATTTTCATCTTTTGTACAAGCTACAAAAGCAATATCATGGCTACAATGTGCAAAAAATCTGTTCATTTAAATGTGATTTGCAGCAAAATGTATGGTAGAATTAGGAAAGAAACTCCTTACTTATTGATAACTACTGCGATACTTACTCTCTGTGATATTTCCCCTTTATGACTGTCTATCCAAAATATAGTAAGTTATCAGTTCTACCAGGCAGAATTTAAACCTTGAAGGAGACCTCCCACCCAAGAAAATGCAAAGGAAAGTCCTGAGGTCTTGAAATAACAACAGATAAGGAAAGATAAGCATGTTTCAAATATTGCCCCTTCATATGATTTAAAACTAAGCCATGGAAAGGAAGCAGCATAGATTAAAACCTTTGTTTCTTTCTTTAAAACTATATTATGAGCCATATTAACCAGCCTTTTCATACTTCATTGCTAAAATGAAAAGTATATATAAAATCAATAGCTCGAAATTGTAGAAAAATATCAGCTATTTTTTCCTGGGAAAAGAGAAAATGACAAATTGCATTACTGTACATTTTTCATGTCCTCTGGAATTACTAGTTCTTTTAGAGGTTTTGACTTCATTACTTCAGATTTTGTCTAAAGAGAAAACCCTCCTTAAGAGAATGGCACTTACAAAAGTCAGACTGAATAATTTATGTTAACTTTTTTTAGAGCAATTAATAGTACTAATTAGTTTAATCCATTTGCATTATTTGGAAAAGAGAAAAATTGCTCCAGATCATCAAAAAGGTTTTTTATTATATCAAAATGGAAATATTTCAAAAATAATAAATAAAAACCGAATGACATTTTAAAAAAAATTCATAATTTTATTTAGTATAATAAAGTTCATACATGCCAAATCCATAGGAGCATATCTTACACTTTTACACATAAATTAGTTTTGTACTTAAATTGTTTAAAGCCCAAACTTTCAAATTGAACATTTTTATGTTTACCAACATTTATCGTAATATAGCATCATCGATTTTCTAAATCGTCAGTTTCATACTTTAAAAAACATATTACTTTACTGTTACAACATGTGAAAATTCTGTTTTTTAGACATGTTTCAGAGAATCGATACGATAGATAAATGTTGGATAAACATAAAAGTACTTCATTTAAAAGTTTGAGCTTTAAACAATTCAAGTACAAAGCTAATTTATGCGTAAAAATGCCAGACATGCCTTCATGGGTTTGGCATTTATCAAACCTCTAGGCATGACTTTTCAGGACTCATTTTTCAAGAGAAAATCCCCTGATGTGTTTTCCAGAATGCGTAATTTTTCCATGTCAACAATTAACAACATTTTTCAAACCAGTCCCTTAAGAAGAAAAAAATAAATTAGATTAAAAAAAAAGGTACTCTCAAAAGTAAAGTTTAAACATCACATATATAAACAATAAAAACTTTAAAGGCAAAACATTAATTTGTGTACAACAGAGATGAAGTCTACATGCCTTGTGACACAGTCCTTAAAGACTTTATAACCTCTTTGAAAAGTATTATGAATAATGTCAAGGCTACAAGTGCCAAATCAGTTTTAAAATGTTCTTTAATTTTCTTAAGTTCCTCTTAAGGCTGTTCTTAACTGCTCTGCTCAACAAGCACAAAATGTTTTGACACATTTACAAATTCATTTTGTAATGGAAAAATATATAATTGGAAAGACTGGCCATGGAAGCGATTTGGAATTGAACTTTTTTTCCCATTTTTCGATAATCAATTACTTACTGAGTTATAAGCGAATTTGATCACGTGACAAACATGTTTTTCGCCCGCTCTTGAGTGCTCTTTCTTCCTTTGCGCGGAAATTCGGTTCAAAACGCCCATTTTGACACTATTTTCTGAAAGATCTATTGCGTTTGCAAAAAAAACAGAAAGAACAGTTCAATTACATAGTTTCTGAACAACACCACCAGCTAGTTTCATGCATTTTCGAACAAAAATAAATTAAAACTTATGTCAGAAAGTCGCCCTTTTGGATTTGAGAACACCCTTAAACAGTTTTCAAACCTCATGATGTTAGAAGGGGGATCTAATGACTGAATGGATGTCAGCAGACATTTGAAAGAGCACAGATTAAATTTTTGCCAACGTATGTTATATTTAATAACATACGTTACATTAAATCTGTAAGGAGAAGTGGTTAGTTTCCAATTCTATATCTCACGATGTTAGAAGCCACGTCTTAGTTTGGCTTCATTATGACATCATAAAGCATGTGAATAGTAGTAATGCCCTCAATTTCCCAATCATTTTGCCAGGTTTTCCAATGTTTGAGGAATTTTTTGCATTATCCCCTGAAATTCCACTGATGAGTATGAACCCTGCTTCTTGTTAGAATGTTATAAAAAAAAGTGCACATACATGCGCTTTTGGAGATACAGACCAGAAAAATTCAAAGAATATAAGCATTAATGATGCAAATACCCATTTGCATCATTAATGCATAAGGGACACTTCACTCACTTAAAAACACCGGTTTGCTAATGTTAATCCTATGGACAGGTTGTTTTCGAATTTCTGGTTTAAATTTGATTAATAAATTTGACAAACATTTTTAAACGATTTTTTTTTTTTTTTTTTTTTTTCCATAGGATAGCCAAAATTGATCTCTAATACGGCTATTTTTTACTTTTTCGATTTTGGTTGCAGATTTTTTAAAAATAAAGATACTATTATTTTTGGAGCACCCATTCACTAATTCTAATCCAATGGCAGGTTGTTTTCAAATTTCAGGTTTAAATTTGAATATTTTTAAATGATTTTTTTTTCCACAGGATAGCCAAAATTGATCTCTAATAGGGCTAATATTTTTTTACTTTTTCGATTTTGGTTGCAGATTTTTTTAAATAAAGGTACTTTCATTTTTGGAAGCAGTTTCAAAAGTGAAAGTACCTTTATTAAAAAAATCTGCAACCAAAATTTAAAAAAAAATACAAATGGTCTTATTAGAGATCGAGCTCAGCTATTCTATGCAAAAAACTTTATTTAAAAATATTCAAATTTAAACGAGAAATTCGAAAGCAATGTGCCTGTAGGTCTAACATTAGCGAACGAGTGTTTTCAAGTGAGTAAAGAAGCCCCTTAATTATGTGTGTTTTAGGATTTTTATTATCTTCAAGGTTATTACAAGTAACAATTAATATTAGGACACTTATAATCTCCTTACTTCTCGTAACAACCAGGTTTGACTGTATAAATACACTGAAGTTATTTTTCAGTCATACAATTTTTTGATTAAGCATTTTTTTAATTTTTTTAAAAATATCCTTAATGATAAAACAGTTAATAAAATTTAAATAATAAATGTTGGATATGAAAATTAACATAGAGGTATTTTTCATACAAATTTCATTTATTTATACAAATTTTCATTTAAACACATTTTCTTTTTACAATAAATTCAATCACAAGATTACAGAAGACTAGAACATTATATTTCTTTAGGTAAGAGATGATATATAAACCATCCATTGTCTAAAAATGTTGCATATGAGCAACAAAATTATAAATTGAACAACAGAAGTCACATTTTGACTTCAAATTAAACTAAACTGAACACCATCAAATCAAACTGAACAAATGCAATCATTTCTCAAATATAAACAAAATAAAAAAGAAATATCACAATTCTGCAATATACAAAGTGTTTCAAAGTCAATACACAAGATAAAATAGACAAAAAAGCTATAAAGTCATCATGTAAAATTCATTATTAAACAACCTTGAATTAACTAAAATGTTATGGCTAAAAACAAGTCTCATGGCCATACTTACAGAGAGAAAACTATACAAGCATTTTATTTGAAGACTACTTTTTTTTTCTCCCCAATTTAAAAATTAATAAAAAAAATGAGACAAAAAATGAGAAATTTTGTTAGAATTTCTGTATACTTTGTATTAAAGAAAATATATTAATTATATTCATGGGCTGAATTTTGATTGAAATTAATTATTCTGAAAGCAAAAAGATTTTATCTGGCATGTGTTAGAGTGTCTTAGAAAGAATTCTGGATTCTTTCGCAATCTAATTCAACATCAAGTATGTATTTTTTATTTGAGTTAAATCCCTAGAAACCAGATGATGATCGCAGCCTGCTAGACCATGATCGGAGCCTGCTAGAACCTAGCATATGATTCTTCAATCCAAATCAAAACTGACCTTCCAAAACCTAGAATTAAAAAAAAAACATAAGCAGAAAATTTTAATCTAGAAGCTTATTTCTTATTTATTCTATTCAGATAGCTGTCAAACTTGCACATAATTTCTTTTTTTTCTGTTCAATTCAAATGAAACAGAAATTTTATTAAATAAAATACATCAGTAAATAACTACTTAGGAACAGGAAACATTTCATGGAATAACATTTCCGGTTCAAGTTATGTTTATTTGAATTGTTAAAAAACAGAAGATTGGCAGGTATGTGTATATACTTTCAATATTTTTATCTGTATGGCACAAGACAACAAATGGTTTTCATTCAAAGAAAAAAAAATCAACATTGATCATACAGTACAAAGTCTAAAGTCCAAAATACTCGGGACTTTTACCAAGTCTGAACTTTGGGTCATCAAAAATATTGCTTTTCCAATAAAAAAAAAAAAATAAATTTCCCTATTTAAAAAGGCAAAATATGACGTTCATATAATAAAAATTGCACATAACAGCTATTAATACTAAATTAAAGAATCATTTTCATTAAATAAACCATAGCAAAACAAAAAATAAAACAAAAACATTTATTTAAGGGAACATACAATTAATGAACAAATTGTAACTTACTTAACTATTGAACATTTCAGTTAACGTACGCTGCTTTATTAACATAGGTTTATCAATAAGAAGTTATTCTTTTATTCTGTACATAGACATGAGTTAAGATTCAGTAACAAAGATTCTTTGCTCTAGACCTTTTTTTTTCATTGTTTGTTTCAACAATTTTGTTTTTTCCCTCCTTCCTTGAATACCTATTGCCACAGGAAAGTCTGAACTTTAGACTTTGTACTGTACTATAAAGGTATATCTTGATTTAGAATAATAATGTTAACAAAAACAACAAAAGAACATATAAACAATTTTACATGTTTCCAAGTTATTAAATATTAATTATTCCCTTCCATATTAAACATTCAAAATAAATTCCACAAGTAATTAGAAAATGGATATGCAAAATTTTATGCTACAATATTTTGAATATATTTTTTTTTTTTTAAACTCTTGGCTCAAGTTTTTATTGAGAATGTAGAAATTTAAAAAATGTATACACAACTGTTGATAAACAACAGGTACTGATTCATCTTAAATTTTGTAACCAAAAATGTTTTGGTCCCATACTTGATGAATCATGGCCCCTATTAATTTATACTTCATTGATCAAGGACAAATATAACAAAGGATTAATCTTTGAATAGCACAAAAAGTACATTAAAGCAACAAAATTTGACATATATAATTTAACTTAGGTATTTAGAATTCTATTATTAAACATTTTTTCATAGCAATGAATTATTAAAGTTCAGATTTAATTATGACATTTTTTTCTCACACCCAGAAATATATACATATAAATTTTAGTGCAGCTTTAATACACACATAAATAATAACTTAGAACTTATGGGGAAGGAGATGGAGGGGGAATAAACGGAAAAAAATTCCACAGAACAGTTCTGTTTCTGACAATAAAACAATAAAATTTAAAGAAAAATTATGAGCAAACTAAATGTAATAAGAAACGGAAATTAAATTTTCATTAACTAAAAATTTGGATATTAAAATTTCATATCGACACTAATAATTTAATAAAAGCTTTCCTTAATATTTTTTTCTTTTATAAAACTGCGAAGTTCACAAAAAGAAATATATACTTATAAGAGCTTTCAGGGAACTATAATTGTTTATTTTAAATGACAATTTAATATTTTTTTATTTTTTGAGGGGGGGGGGGGATTAGTAATAAGTAAATATTTGTATTAAATATGTAATTAATTAAAAGGGCAATTTGTTGTGCTTAAAAAAAAAATATATATAGCTTGATTGATATTTCTAATACAACTAAAAATAACTGTTGTATTTTAAACAAACTTAAAATAAACTATTAAAATTATTTGTACTTTCTACAATAAATATATTTGTATAAAATACATACATAGGTACATTAAATACAATTCTTTTGTTATTTCTCACACATTAAAGAAAATAAATAAAATTAGTATGTTTCTTCGTAACAAATATTATATATATATTGAAAACAATGTAGCTATAATATTATTAACAGAACAGACAGACAAACATCTAACTATTTATATGAATTTTTGAAATGCAATTAAAAATGAAAGTTTGAGTATATTAAAACAATATGAAATAATACTAGAATAATAAGAATGAAAACAGAAATCTAAAACAAAAATTCATCCATAAAACAATTTTTTTATAACTGTCTTGGAAGTTTTCATATCTTAATGCAAAAGTTCTGAATGGTGGAGCTGGATGAACAAGAAATGGACAACATATCCAAAAGAGGGGAAGAGGAGCAAAACACAAAAATTTTTAAATAATGAAACAAAACTATCCATCAGCGTATTACTTTATACAATGGCATTCCTAATTGTATAGCAATATAATTTTAGTAGGACCAGGACTTCAGAAGAACATTAGAAAAACAGTATGGCTGAAATTGATACACAAATGATGTATGCAGACAAAAAGTTGAGAAATGTTATCTTAATGATGAAACACAGCTATTTTAAAAGATTTCCCGTAACTCTTTGTATTACCAGATTGCATGTCTGCAATAAACCTAAAAATCAATGTTACTTGCGGCTTTAAAAGGCAATTATATTTATTGCTTCTACCTCCCAAGACAGCAGTTAATACAGATTGTCCGTAGAATTTTCAACAGACAGTGATACTGAGTTAATTTGTTTGTGCCAAAGTTTTATTTATGTAGAGTTTTCTTATTTAGAGCAATTTTGTATCGATATTGCCAAAATGAACTTTGAAATTTTTTTCAAATTAAAAAGGCTGGAGACTTCCAAAAATAGATTTTTTAGAAAGGTAATTTCATATACTTTAAAATTTTGTATTAGAAAATTGACAATATTTATGAGAATTATGTAATTTTCTGTTTATTGCAGCCATGAAAAAATACCTTTCAGCGAATATTTTTTTAACTCGTTTAAAAAGATGTATTCTAACATCTGATTAAATATTTTTCAAATTGGAATTGCTGGGCCACAAAGGGTTAACAGTTACAAATAAGGATTATGCAAACAATCCACAAAATCAATCAAATACACTCTATTAAAAAATATTCATACAGTAACAAATAATAATAAACTATCTTAATACAACAACAATAAACAAGGGAGATAAAGAATGCATTCATTAATATCAATGATTTGCTACTTTCAAAAACAAAATAGTAATAAATATATTTCAAAATGGGCGGGGGGGGGGGGGATCTAACAATAGAGAATAGACTAATGCTTTTTTTCATCCAGAAATATTTTTCCATAAATATAAAAGCACATTTTTTTTACTTATTTTCTGAGCAATTAATGTTGCATTGATTTCAATATGGTACTCACAAATTTCTTTATCTTGAGAAATTATACTTAATCTAGATATGTTTTTTTTTTTTTTTTTTTTTTTTTTTTTTTTTTTTTTTTTTGAGGTATTAAATAAAAATAAAATCAGCCAACATTTTAATCATTAGAATTGAGACTGAAAATAGAAGTGAAATAACCATAAAAGAATACAATGAATTTCAAATATTTGTTTGCTGGGGGGGGGGGGGGGAGCTTTAATATATAACTTTAATCTTATAATCAGACTTATGATAGAAATATCTAATTAAATTTAAATGTTGCAGTTTGTTAAACTCAAAGAAAATAAAGAGTTTTTTTTAAATGAAAAGTTATGTCATTCTAAGAATGATGTCTAAATGAGAATACAACTTTGAGAGTTATAAAATAAATAACATTGTATAAAAAAATAATAGTCGCTAACAGGTGGAAATAATTATGGACAAATATTTAATTCTGTAAAACATGTGTGATTTAAATCAAAAACACAATAAAAGTATTTACTAAATTTAAGAAAGTTTACATGGGAGGCACTTATATTACTTTCATAATATAAATGCATAGTAGCTAAAAAACTTAATTTTAAACTTTATCAGTTAGACTTGATTTCATGGTTAACCTTTAACCTCATACAGCAGTTTTAACAGACAAAACCTTAAAGCCTTATCTGTCAATGTGCTGTCACGTGAGACTGTAGTGTTAACTGACATTTTCGAAACCTATTTTTCTGCAAATATATTATATCACATTAAAAAATTTGGTCCTGTGAGTGGATAAGAAATGATAAATAAACTTGACTGTTCAAATTCATACAACTTCATTCAAAGCATTTACTTATTTTCAAAGTTAAATTAGACATGTCTTTTTTATCAATATTTTCAATATATTGTCTTTCTATCAATATTTCTTCACAAATATTAGGACAGCTTTAATATAAATTCCAATGCATCCGATATAGAGTTCCATCACGAATCAGAAGGGAGTAGTAATTTTATAGCATCTGTGATGGATGATCAAAAGCGGTTGTTTTGAAAATATGTAATAAAAGGTTATTGAATATCTTTGGTTAAGAAATTTAATACATATGCTGAACAATCATACATAATTAAATTCCTTGTTTTGAGATGTCTTACAATATGGTAACATTTGCTATATTTTATTTTGTTTTCCCATAAATTTTTGTTTTTCAAGGCGTAATCTGAATTTGATGATAGGTATATCTTAATTTTACTTACATTAGTTTGTGCAAAATATTTTTCAGGAAGACGAAGATCCATACAGATTTAGAGAATACAGATTTCTGGTATTATATAGATTTACAAACATAATGTTGAAATAACCATCTGAAATTGAGCTCAAAAGATTAATTAATTATTAAAGGAAACAAAGCTTTCATGAAGGTAAATTATAAGTAAAAAATTCATTGTAAGGAATGTGTAAAATATTTTTTGTAAAAAAAAAAAAAATAAATAAATAAATAAAATGTTGTTTTAAACCATGCAGTTCTAGTTCTACACTATTATGTAAAATTTTCAAAATAATAGATTTCCCACTCTTTTCAGAAATTCAAATATTACACAATTCAACCATATTAATCCATCTAAAATGCTTTTATGTTCAATTTTATCAGAGAGGGGTGGGGGGAGAATTTTACAGATAAAATATATATATATTATGTGTGTGTATATATAATTAAAAATTCATAGTCTCATGATAAGTTCCAAATATTTTCTTCTTTTTTTACAAAAATGTTTTCTAAACATAAACAAATATACTGGAGACACTCATTCTTGAGAAAATAATAAACTAAGAGCAAATTTTTTCTTTGTAAGTATGAAAGTAAAAATATTTCAGTCACATTGATTAAAGCTTATTTTCCTAAAATGTTTACTTAGTAATTAAAAAAAATAATTACAAATTCATTGTGCACATTATTCCACAAAAAAGAGCCAGCTCTTGCATAATAAATTTTGAAGTACTGTACACTGTAAATATTAATAAATTCAGGCAATCCAACTTTGGCCACCAGGGTTAAAGTTGCCTTATATGCTGCAAGTGCCAGATATACAACATAGATGAAAATTGTTTTTAAATGAAAATCATGACAGTCATTTTATATTTAGGATATTTTCTTAGAATACCCATTAGCAACACAAAAAGTATTTTTGGTACTTTCATATTAGCTACATTTCAGCAGTCAATTGCAAAACATTTTGCTATTTATAACAACTGTTGTTACTCTCATTATTTCAGTGTTTATGTGTGTAGTTCCTTTACATAACTATTAAATTCATATTTTATTTATTTATCTGTGAAGTTTTAATTTTGTTTGCCAATTTAGTTATGGAATATTACATAGAAACAAACAAATGCTGAATTATTTACATTGTTTTAATTGCAAATGGATTAATCTTTAATAATTGGGTTGTATGCAGATTTTAAAATATTCATGCATATATATTTTTTTTATCATAAAAAAATAGTAAATTGAGAGACACTTTTAAAACAAATTGTTTTTGGAAGTATATATTTTTTTCTATTTGACAGTGCAAAAATTAAAATTTTGCAATGTTTAGAATTTTTAAAAAATGCAGTAATAATAAAATTTATTGGTCAAATTGTTGCTATCATCAAGATGACATTAGCATTACTCATGGACACATTTTTGCTTTATAATATAGATTGCTAGATAATATATTCTTTGGCAATTTGAGCTATTTTGCGAAGTTCAATTTCATTTTAAGATGCTAAATTTGTCCTGGAGATGAAAAAGTTTTGTGAAAGTTCCTTTTTTAAGACAAAGAATTTTGTGAAGTCTGTTGTCTCTTTCAAGATAAAAAATTTTGTAAAAAGTCCTATTTCAAATTGAAAAAAAAAAAAAAAAAAAAAAAAAAAAGTGAAAGGTCCTTTAAAAGGCTATTCTTTTTAGTCAAATTTCTGTTTCCTTTTTTTTTTTTTTTTTTTTTTTTTTTTAAAAAAATAATAAATATTCAAACATTTTGACTGGATTTATCATTTACTACCAAAAATCAGCTTGTTGTGGAAAACAATATGATCAGATTCTGGTGATCAGTTTAATAATTTGGAGCTAATAATTCATGATATAAATTAAACCTAATTGTAAAGATTAACACTGAAGAGTTTTAACAGGTAAAATGGATAATATTGTTATTTAAAATAAACATATACAAGAAAAAGTTAAAAAACTTATACGTCAAATTGTATTTTATAATCACAGTACAACTTTTCAAGGAAACACAAAAAAGTAAATAATTTGATTAATATTTTTCGTGAATACGTAAGTATTATACTTTGCTGGAGTAAAATAGGAACTTCTAAATTGCAGATCAGTAAATTAATATACTATATAATATTGCATGGCTGTCAAAGCTATTCACACTAAAATTTAAAAAAAAATAAAAATAAAAAAGTAGTTTAAAAAAGAGTGTGTGTGTGTGGGGGGGGGGGGGGGGGGGGGGGAGATACACAATAACATATGCTTGAATGTGGCTATTTTGTCTTAAAATTTTGAAATATCTTACTGTGGCAACATAACTGGCAAGCGAGAATTCCTCATGAAACCATAACAGAGCACAATTTTATAGTTCAAGATTTTAACGAAAACTATACCAATATAGTATAAAATAACTCTTTTACTCTTCTTCGTATTATTAGTATTAATGAAGGATTTTTTAAATTGTACATCATTGTGTAAGTTTCATAACTCAAACTATTTTAATAACTATTTGAAATGTATGATACACCTTTGGTTTCTGGCCTGACAAAATGTTTGTTAAAGAAAATGCAGCATACAGGCAGACATTGACTTTAACAATATTGAAGGGAGAGGGGCATGATTCAACCACAGTTCATAACTGAAGCCACATAAAAATATTAATTAGGTAGATTAAAATAACTAAACCTGTGGCGTTACGATCCGTTAAGGATCAGGGCCTACAGTGCCCAACTTCTTGACCCATTGACCATTCTTGACCCTGGGCGCTGAGGTGCTATACGGCATATGTCTCGGTCAAGTGGTCAGCCTAATGCGGGCCCCTCAGTGTTTAGTTCCCAAGCAGGCTTGGTACTCATTTTATCGAACCCGAAGGGATGAAAGGTTGAGTGAACTTTGCCCAGCCCAGAGACAAAGTCTGGAACAATTGGGAAGATTACAAAAGTTTAAAAACATGCCAACATCATAATCAAACTAAATACGGAACAGCATTTTTAACTAAATATATAAATATTAAAAATGATTGTACAATTGCTTTGAAGGAAAATTTTGTCTTAATCTAAAATACGCACTTCAAATCACGTGGCACAAAAACATCCTACTTGAAAGAAAGATAAATTCTCTCATCTCAAACTAACTGCAGGAAGTTTACATTTGTATGTATATTGTCAAAATAAACATTACAGTTTTTTCTTTTTAATTAATAATTACATTTATTTATTTATAAGTTTTTTTTTAAATATATATTTAAAATACTTCCTATATCTACTCCAATAATCTGTGCTATCAAAGACATAAAGGGGAGAGAGAGGGGGAAAGATATTTATTTACCACAATAATAGTATTATAAAAATTTCTTGCAGGTCTGATAACTGATTAAAATATTTTGCTTATGCAAAAGCTTAAGCCTGTAGGGGAGGGGAGGAGGTTATAACAGAAGCTGGAAAATATTTTAATAAATTTTGGGAGGAAAAAAACACTTTGTAGAGCACATGCAACTTTTTTTAAATATTGCATATGAATTGAAATAAGTAAACTTTTTTGGAATTTTACAGAGGAGGTTCACACAATTTTTTAACGATTTTAACTTCCTCTAAGATTTAAAATGAAATAAATAAATAAAACCTACATGTCATCAATTTGAAATAATGTTTAGTTATCATCTGCATCATTATAATAATCTTTGCTACCAAAATGTTGGAAGAATATAAACAATGATTGAAGACTATGTATTTGCGCTTTCTGAAGAGAAATACTCTTATTTGATTATTAAAAAAGGTGTGGAAAAGTCTAGTTTTAATATTTCTACATGTAAAAAAAATGACAATTAATAAACAAAAGAAAGAAATGTTAGCGTTTACATTTGACTGGGAAAGGGGGGAAAAAATGCATAACCAACAAAGGTACATTCAGAAGAGAAAAAGACTTAAAATATTAGTTCAAAAAAGTTTTGCTAAAGGTTTTATGGTTATTGCTAGATTATCTTATAACAGAAAGCTTAAAATAAAGAAATTAAATTTCATTTCAAAATTAACTCGAATTACTATTAGAAATATGTTTTAACACTTGTTTTTACAGAAGATATTCTACCAGTTTACTCAAACAATCTTCATTGTGTTAAGTTCCATGAGATAAAGTTACCAGCCATACCTTTGAATCTACTGCTACATTTTTAGAAAAAAATGACAAATGAAACTATAATTAAGGCTATTCCATTTAAATTCATCCCACCCATGTCCCCCAACGTGTCTCCTATAGATTACTGTGCAACTGGACTTTTAAAACAAGCTCTTAATAAACAGCATCCCAAAACATTAGATGGACTGGAAGATTGTGTGTTCAGCAGTGGAACAAAATTAACCTTGATATTGTATGATAAATACTTTTATCTTTGAAATCAAAATGAAATAGGATAGGTCAACAAAAGAGCTATCAAACTGAACATATTAGAAAATTAAATTCTTATCTTTGTTTATATATTTCTTTCTCCAAAATTGTTACAAATAGGTATAAGCACCCTTTGTATTTACCAAAAGTAATTTTACTCTTCAAGAAAAAAAAAAAAAAAAAAAAAAAAGAGAATATTTTGAGCATCAGGTTTTGCTAATACATTTTTTTTTTCATATGTTATTGACTTTCACAAAAAATAGCTAAGAGAGATTGAATAAATAAATAAATATTAAATCATATTTAAATTGAATAAACAAATATTTGAATACATAAATACTGAATAAATAAATATTAAACACTTTTTATATTTAAAGTTAACAGAAAAATTTAAATGTAAAACAACATTTTACATTTAATGATAAGATGTCATCACGTTTGTTGTCATCATACTAAATTGTTTCATAATATTACCTACCTTCCACTTGTGTTATTTAAAATGAGGGTTTGAGATAGGTATGGTTATCATAGTTATTACCAAGGAAAAACAGTTATGATATTTACTCAACATTTAACTCTATAAAGAAAAAATGTTCAATTCAAAATTAAAATAGCCATACGTGTCACAAATGTGTATCCAAAGTTAAATTGGATTTATTTACAGAACTTTCACAAAATTCAATGTCAGAAAAACAGATCTTTCACAAAATCCAGTCTCAGGAAAAGAGATCCTTCACACAAATATTTTCTAAATAATTTTAGAGTATTGAAGTCTAAAGTGACTTAATAGCTTCCCTTTTGTAAATATACTGCTGATTTTGTGTATTTAAAATATAATCAACTCCCTTTAATCCACAAAAACCTTGAATTTGCAATATATATTCAAATATAAACAAAATTTATGGTTAAGATTTCAAAGAAATTCAGAGAAGGCTTTTTTTTTTCATTATTTTAATCAAATTTTCTGTTTAATCTTTGTTTCTCTTTAAGCTATAAATTAAACAATAAATAACTAATATATCCTAAAGTATTGAAACAAACAAGAATTACATCAGTATTAACAATTACATATATGTATGCATATTTTGTTGCTGTGTACTGTTAGATTATTCTTATATTATTTAATTTTATGAAGTTGGTGATCTTTTTTTTTTATTTTAAAGAGGCATTTTATTACAAGACTTGTGGGAAAGTATTATTTCAATTTTTAACATTCATTCATGAATTAATAATGATAACTCATTTTGTATTCGCAAATGTAAACAAACAATGATCTGTAATCTGAAAAATTCTAGAATTTGCATAACTTTTGCAGATTAAAGAAAGTTGAGTGTAGTTAATTACTTACAATGACAATCCTTAATTGTTTGGTGTTAAAAATTTAAACTTTTAAATGAATGGCTATTCTTACTATTAACTTCACGTCCAATAACACAAAATAAGACTTTATTTTAAGTTTGATGCTTTGGAGGGAAAAAAAAAACTTTTAACAACAATTAAAATTACAACAAAAAGAGTGAATAACCATACAATAAAACATTTTGTGCTTTTTTTTTGTTGTTGTTGTTTGTTTTCTCCTTCATTATTACAAAAATATAATAACTTCCAGTTATAAAAGTATTCAGCTATGCAATATAATTAAAAACATTTTAAAAATTTAAAATTAAAATATATTTCATGAATTAATGATGGAAAATGGAGTCATTTATTTAACTTTTTTATTAATATCAATACCTAGTTCTATAGCACAGTCAGTTAAGCAGTTTTGCATACTAAATTATTTAGAATTTTTTTTAATGAAAACTAAGGAAACTTCTTTCAGGAATTTACATTAAGATTTATACAAATTGAGCAATTTTATTTTATATTAAACAAAAAAGTTGCATTGAACACAAATTTGTAAATTTAAGCCCTTATAAATGAGTAACAGGTGTAGTTTCAAATATAACATCTTCTTCATCTTCATCAATATCTGTAACACTTCTGTCTAATAAGCGTTGCCATCCTTCATATTCTTTTTCACTTTCAGAGTCTACATGTTAAAATGAAAAAGACACCAAAATCAAAACACCAAATAGATTTTACACTGAGGATTCAAAATAAAAGCTACAGTAATTATCTTTTAAACTGTAGACGATAGAAAGATACATCCAATTACAAAAAATATACAAATCAAGTACAGCTTTTAGATACCATCATTTGGGTTACTTATGCTACTGGGATAACAAAAGCCATTTTGCTAGGTAAATTTCAGATGTTGATTTTGGCAACACTGTTTTGAGTTTGATGGTTAACTTTCCCGCCATCAGTTCCATCTTTTAATAAAGTTTTGGATCACATATTTTAATAATGTGTGGGTTTTAAAGGTAAGTTTATAAATTTCTGTTTATATTTAAAATAATTTCATCATAAATTTAATAATCAAGCTTGTATTTTTAGATTGATTTCACTATAAACATTTTCAAACATAATCTCAAACAGTACTTTTATGGTTGTTTTACTTCATAGAATTATATATCTCCATATGTGGCTTTTTCCAGACCCTTAAAGATGAAGTGGCGTATGACGCTCAATTACTGGAAAAAGAAAAATCGTGTTATTGTGCCTAAAGGCAGGTTTTCTCAACTCAAAAAAGTGTATTGATGACTTAGGAGAAGAGAACATCAAAAACAACTTAAAAGTGGCTTCATAGCAGCAGGGATTGTGCCTTTGGATCGACAATAAGTATTGAAGAGGCTTTCTGATGGGCATGAAAAGAAATAATCTGAAGATCGTGATTCTAGCAATAACTGGGTTCATCATTTAAAAGCTATCTGCAAGAGAGCAGAAAAAAGGAGACAGAACACATGAGAAACATAACAAGTTGGAAATTGCTCGTCAAACGTGGCAAATGAGGTGCGTTCGTACTATAACTAGTTTTAAAATTATTTTTTGCACCCCATATTGTACTGAATGTATAATTTTTTGCACTTCATAACGTGCATAGTCTGATACATCATTAAAATGCACTTCCAATAATTTTTTCGGAACACTTTTGACTGTCCCTGTAATTAAACTATACATCCGATTTTCCTAAAATTTGAAATAGCTCAACAAAATTTTGCAACAATTATATCTTTAAAATTTCAGACCATTCGGAAGGCTGTAATATCATTAAAATGCACTTGCAATAATTTTTCCCATTGGCCGTAATGTAAAGAAAAACTTTTGGCTGTCCCTGTAATTAAACTATACATCCGATTTTCCTAAAATTTGAAATGGCTCGACAAAATTTTGCAACAATTATATCTTTAAAATTTCAGATCATTCGGAAGGCTCTAATATCATTAAAATCCACTTGCAATAATTTTTCCCATTGGCCGTAATGTAAAGAAAAACTTTTGACTGTCCCTGTAATTAAACTATACATCCGATTTTCATAAAATTTGAAATGGCTCGACAAAATTTTGCAACAATCACATATTTGAAATTTCAGACTATTCGGTTGGGTAGTTTTTGCTCTGTTACATGCGGACAGACGGACGGACAGACGGACAGACTGAACGACGACTATAGGTGCTACGTATTTATATAATTACGAACGCACCTAAAAAGGAAATTAACCCTGTGAGCAGTTTGTCCATATTTTTATGTTTCCCCAAGACAACTTTAATCTGTTGTAGACAAAAATATTTTAAATAAAATTGTATTTCAAGATGTATATCAAATAAAGGGGCATGAAGTGTGTTTCAGAAACAAACAGGGAAGGAAATTTTTAATTAAGATTATTTTTATAAGCATTTTTATGAAAATATAGGACAGCCCTCAAGACGATCAGAAGGTTAAATGTTCCAGCTGGAAAAGATATTGAAGGACTTAAAATTTTGGAAGCAGAAGTCTGTAACGTTGAGACTCACACAAGCCAAAAGGCCCTAAAGACAGCAATTTTGAAAAGCTTGTTTCAAAAAGGCCTAGAAAAAATTATTCAGATTCAAGTGAGGATGATGATGGCTATTTTTTAGTAAAAGACTCAGACTTTATATTAAGTGATTTCACTGACGTAGATTTTGAGGTAGAATCTGTTACTGAAAAAGTGCCTAATAATTCAAAGAAAATATCAGTTCAAATGGGAGATCCCAAGCCAGATGTATATATCAATGTTGACCTTATCTTCAATAAATACACAAAAAAAAAGGAGCAACAAAACAGTTTTATGCCATTATACTTGACACTGAACCCGAGGAAGATAAAATAAAGGTAAAAGTTTTTCGGAAGAGCTCTAAATCAAAAGAAAATATTTGTGTTTCCGATTGTAGACGATGAGATGGATGTGAATATTGCAGATATTATCACAACTGTACACCCTGTATCAACCAATAGAGGATGACATCTCTTTCCATTTAAACTTATTAACTAAACTTCAATACCTGCATATTAAATAAAACACCTTGAACATTTTTAGTGAAAATTAAATATCCGAAACACTACAAATGTAAAAAAAAGAAAATACACTTTTATTTTTACTATTAAATGTCTTGAGCATTATATGTTTATTTGAGCCTTTTTTTTTTTTTTTATCCCATCATCAACTAACATAAGCCAAACATTGAATTCTTACTACTGGCTTTAGTTATCCCATGTGGAGAATAACTTAAGCCACCATGTTTTACATATTTTTTACTTTAAAATACATGTTTCAGAAAACTTTCATAGATGTAAACATAGAGTGTAACTGCAGACCCACTTTACAACAATTAGTTAATATTTAAATTCTTTAATTTTTATGTCACATTTATGATTTTTCAGTTTGAGCACCTCGAGACTTTATTTCATGTGGACAGTAAATTCTAGCTAAAGTACACTTAGGGCTCTCTTTTTTTTGCCAAACCTCCTCCTCTTCCCTATCTTTTAACCATTGAATCAAATCGTTCTCATTCATTGCTATTTCCTCCCTTTCAAACCTTAATCAGGAGCAAATCGTTGTGGTAGCAGAATTGAGAATTACCAAGCAATCCCTGTCACTATGATAAAATTTCCTGGCAGAATAACTGTTAAGTTTAATATTTTGTTTATTTAGCCTCTCAGAGTGACAATCAATTGTAGAACATCTTGATTGTAGGATTTGAAAATTAATTGATGACTGCATCGACTGTTATTTTCTACTATGATAATATTTCTTGATTGTTGAATTATGGGAAATGCTCATCACTAGTGACTGGGTCCCATAAGTTATATTTAGAAATATTTTCACCATTATCTAAAAAGTAAAACAGTAAAAATTCAGTTCGACAATGACCAAAACTCACCCAATCACAGAGCTTAGAAGTTTATAAAATTTTGAAGCTTTTTGACACTAAAAAGGAACAAGCGTTTTTTTTAATGCCGGAAAATTTCATAAACTTTAAAGCATCACAACTCTGTGAGTTTCGGCTGCAGAAAAATGAAATTTTTATCAATAGCACCATTAAGAAATTGACTAAAAAAATATAGGGTGTTGGGATTGTATAAAAAAGTAGCAACATATACCTTTAATAAAACAGAAGTACTTGATTTCAGAGAAATTGAGATGGAAATAACAGCTAGTCTGAAACTCTTTTCTAGCTAATAAACTTTTGCTATAAAGTGAGATATAAATACTGAAACCGAAAAGATAATTCTATGTATAAATTAAAAGACTGTTACGTCTTGAAATTAACATCACATATAAAATAAAAAGATTTACTAAAAGACGTATATTACATACAACAGGTGAAACTTTCAAAAAATTATAATTTTAAAAGTCTAAAACCAACAAGTTTCAGCAACTCTGTGGCCATTATCAGGGTCTTAATTCAGTCCAAAATACTTATTAGTTTGTCTTTTAAGAACTAATAAGTATTTGTCTCTCTTCGACTGGTGTAAGACTCTGATGATGGCCACAGAGTGGCTGAAACTTGTCAGTTTTAAAATTTTAGTGTTTTGAAAGTTTCACCTTTTGTGAGTAATATATGTCTTTTAGTAAATCTTTTTATTTTATATGCAACAATTTTACAGTTTTTGATAAGTATAGTGTATGAGGATGAAGAAAAAATTGACAGAATGCAAAGCTTATAAAGCAACAGTTAATGAATGAAGTATTAAAATGGGCAAATTAATAGAAAAATAATAAAATGCTATCCTTAACTGCTCAGCGTAGCAATACCAATGCTCATCAGATCTAACAAGTTGAGTGTTCCAAGTAGATGTGAACAATGAATGATTATTTTGAAATAACAAAAATGTGTTATGTGATGAAAAGAGAATTTTAAATATTAACTATATACAACATTTTTATATCAAACTTCTGATCACTAAATTAAAAATACATATATATCATACAAAAATTAAATAAATAGAATTATTATAAATATTACTATTTTATTAATTAAATGAATACCATTCTCACTGCATACAAGTTTAGAATAAGAAAATTTTAATGTTACAATTTCCTCTTCAAACATTTATGAAATTCTGAAGGTTTTGTGTAAATCTTCTGTAATTTTTGTCTTTGTTAAGTTTTATGATGTGTGAAATGGTATTTATTGCACATTGTACTACACAAAACTTTTGTTTTACGAACTGTGTAACATAAAGATCTTCTACTTTATACAGCAATTGAGAATGTAAACCAAAACAATAAATTTTTGATAGAAAAATCTTGTTATCCATGCAGGGCCGTTCAAAACAGGGGGGAGGGGGGGGGGGGGGGTCGCCCTGGGCGCAGAAATTGAGGGGGTGATAAATTTATACTACAAACCTCGTTTCTTCTTTTTTTGTACAAAAAATTATATATTTGTATATTGGGGATTTTTTTCTCCCATGAAAGTACGTTTTCGCTTCAAAGTTATTGCCATTGTCCTTAACCCTACACCCAAGTGCGAATTTATGAATAAGGACTTCTTTTTTTTTAAAACTTGTTTTAGTTCTTTGTCTTAGTCTCTTTCATTAACCTTCTCTTTTCTGAATCAGTAATTTTCTTTCTGTACATGTGTCAAAAATATATACTCTGAAAATAGCATGGGGTTTCCTTCTGGGAATACAAAAGTGTTGCAAACTGTTATACTGTACTGTTAGATACATTTTTCCCACGCCCATTTCACAGATTCTCTTGGCCAAAATATAAATGCAATTTTCTTTTATGTTATTCAGTTGTTGGGAGTTTCTGAATTAAAATTAAACATAAAGTTCCAAAATAAATGCAGAACATGTATTCAATAACATTTATTTCTGTTTCTGTGTTTTTCAGTTTTGTAACACATATCACAAAGAAAAAGCATGTATGGTGTGAAGGGGGAGGGGGTGCCAAATTGAAACTTTGTCCCGGGTGCAATTTTCTCTTCGCACGGTGCTGCATCCATGGTAGGGAAATCTATCGAAACAAACTGGACACAAAACCTGCTTAATCAGAAAATACTATCCAAAACAGTGAACCACAAAGATTTGAAATTGAAACAAATTAAAGCAATGGTTAATAAGAAACTCAATCATTCATACATAATGTATAACACATGCAATACAAAAATGGAAATTAAAATTGTAATAAACAATGAAAATAAGGGGGGGGGGGGGAGGAGAAAATATGCCATGCATTAAAGTGAAAAATCAATGATATTCTAATTGTTAGTTATTTCAGTTTTAATTTAAACATTCAAATAATATTTTTAAAAAAGAGTATAAAAAATATATAAATCATATCACACACACACACTGTAAGAGAAATACACACAGAAACTTAGATACAGTGCAAAGAAATTAGAAGCAGAATATGTATGAATACCTTATGTCCAAGAGCAGAGAAATAATGAAGAATGTTAAGATAGCAGACCGTCAGAAAAGATTTCACAGAAGAAGAGTCTTTACCTGAAGATATATTAGTCAGAATAATAACAATAATAATAATAATTCCATGCATGTCTAGAATCTTGGCCATGCAAGCCCTTATTTGCAAGCTATTGTAAATTTTACAGCAAAGTATTTTCAAAATTTTTCATTTTTTAGCACAATAGCGAAATAAATAATTTGAAATAAAATTTATTTTCTCACATTATTTAATGCTACTTTGATTTAAAAGAAAAGAAGAAAGAAAAGACAGACAGAGAAAGAAGAAATAAGCATAAGAAAAATAAAAGAAGGAAAAGCTAGTTTTCTTGAACAATTTCAATCAATAATTGGTAACATTCGTTGCAATCATAAATTGTTTTGAATAAAGAATAAATAGAAGGCTTAATTTTTTAGTATCATCATTAGAATTGACTTTATGAATATTCTTTGTAAATTACAGAAAATGAAACAATTTAAAGGGAAACAACATAAAGGAAAAAAAAAAAAAAAAAAAAAAAAAAAAGATGAACAATAGAAATTTACTTGAGTAATATAATATTAATTCATTTGCTATATGAAAAAATAGCTTGACAATATTTCAATAACAAGAAATAGTAAAGAGAAAAATTAGAGTTAAAAGAATGAAAAAGAAGAACAGAAGAGAAGGGTGAAACAGAGTTTTCTGTTTAAACAAAAAAATCTCCATGAAACTGTGACTGTTGAATTTTAAAAAATTGGGATCATTTTTTTAAACACCATTTTATGAAAATTACATTCCATTGAAATTAATTCTTAAGTATGGCATTTATCTAAAAAATGGTACAAGTTGAAATATATCTGAAAGCAAGTTAAAAAAAAAAAATGCACTGGACTACAGGGGTGTGGGTAGAAATTATGAGACCCAAAAGAAATGACAATTAGGGACTCCTCCTATATGCCTTGTACATGCATACACTTTATATAAAAACAAGCTCTGATGCTGATCCCTTTAGCTTAGGCTATAGTACAAATGTCCCCCCCCCCCCCCTTCCCTCCTACCTGTGTAAATCTTAGCTGGACTTAATAACATACACAAAATAAAATGATTTAGAGTGTGGGTCTAAGAACTTTGTATATAAGAAAAATATTATGCTATCAAACAGTTGTTTTTCCTTTTCTTATTTAAATATCATGTAGCATGTTGAATTTTGAGAAAGGGGAAGGGGATCTGCGATTAATACATATTTAAAAATTATACTTTTTGGATACAAGAATTTATAATACATTGAAAAAAGTACAGGGAAGAAACATAGCAAAAAGCTGATATAAACTTCTACCCCATACTTTGATTTGAAATCATGAGAAAATTAAAATTATTAATGAAAAATATGGGTTATTAAATCTACTCATAGATTAATCATAACTTAAAATAAAAGAACCAGAAAACAGTACTACCATAAATTGCAGTAGCAGGCATTTATACTTTGTTTAACACTTAATTAAATAAAAAAATTATCACCCAGCAATAAATTTATAAATCTGTTATTTACCAAAAAGTAATTTAAAAATCAAACTATTATAAATTATTCTATTATAAATACAAAAATTATAAGTACAGTAGAATTTGTTAAGACGCGTTTCAAGGCAGTGGGTAAAAGTCGCGTATTAAACGTGATCTGTATAACGTTGCAGAAACTGGGTTTTTTTTACAGAACTAATCATTATGTTTATCTATTATATGATTCCATTTATATGTTTATGATCAAAAATTGTGTTTTTTTACGTATATTTAGACTAAAATTTATTTGTATTAAACTTTAACTCATTGTTCCTTTTTATAGGTCAAGCTGGAATAATATCTGAAAATAAATATGGATTCAAACAAGACTTTATTTTTGATTAATAAGTTGCAAACAAAAATAATTTTCCTGCTAGACAATTTTTTAATGCAAAGAAAACTACTAAACCTTTGAAGCACAATTCAGTTATTAAACTCATATTTAGTACTTGTGATAATGAGTATCATTATCATCTGTCCTACATTTTTTAAAACTATCCTTGTTAATCTTTCTGTAAAAAATATTGCTAGCATAGCAAACAGTAAAGAAAACATAAAAGAATTATACAACCGTAGTCATATTTGTTTCATTTTTTTTTTTTTTTTTAATGGCCTAAGTGCATTATTCATTTTATTATTATTATTATTATTATTCAAATATCTACCTCGATTTCCAATTAGTAATGTTCATTTTAATTATTCTGTTATTAAATTAAATATTACAATTTGGAAAGAGTGTTTTTTATTTGAATAAAAAAATCTGCTAAACTGGCAGCACTGGAGAAGGGAGAAGGAATTCGTGTCTTAAGGGGGGATTTTTTGCTTCAAAAGGACCAAAAGTCTATCGCATATTACGCAGAATCATGTAATAACCGCTCGCATATTAAACGTGATACTTTTGCATTAGCCTTACGGATGATGTTCAAGGTATAGGAAAAAAAATATACACATTAAGTGGGATCATTAGTGTGTTAAGCGTGATACTTTTTTCATTAGCCTTAAGGATGATGTTCAAGGGATAGGAAAAAATCTGCATATTCAGTGGGATCGCATATTAACTGGGTTCAATTATATTCCATTTTATTCAAAAAGTAAGGTATTTCAAAAGCTAAAAAAATTATAAAGGTCACAATCAAAACAGCGAGTGAATTCAACTCAGAAATGTAGCATTTTGAAGAAATCAGAAATAGACTGTGTGCTACCTATTAATTTAAAAAGAAAATACAAGAAGGAAGGGAAAAATGTAATGAAATAATATGCATCCTTATTGTTTAAAATTTTAGAAACATAGAATGACAAAATGCATTTAAAAATTAATTGTTATGTACATGAATGCTTTTATTATTATTCTTTGAGATTACTTTTCAACTATTCTTCAGTTATATACACAGACCTTAAATGGTAAAAAAAAAAAAAAAAAAAATGTGAAAATATTAACTACCGTCAATGTGAGGTTTAAATTATGATATTTATCTTGTTGAAAACTTACACTGTATCAGACAATTTTTCAAAAGACAACATAAAAATATTTGAATATATCATCATCTACATTCATATATAAATTGAACAATACATAAAGGAGTTGAAAGTGGTGAATGCTTAGCAGAATTGGTAAACAGTTAAGCTTATATGGCATATTGGTCAGTTATACTAAAACTTCTTAGTTTGAATTCTTGAGAATAGATTTATGGTTAAGGAGTATTTGTCATTTACAGTGGTCTCTGCTTAACATGTACCTTCGGTTGATGTGGACGATTTCATTTCCCGCATCATATTCTAATTAATGGTAAGGACACTGATTAATGCGGAAGAAAAATAGTCTCCCTTGGCAGCCTGCACTAACAGGAGTTCACTGTATTCATTATTTTCTTCTTAAATAATTACTTCCTTAAATAAATGTCCATTTTTTAGTATGTAAAGTCACAGTTTAACATAGGATGAAAAATTCATTAAAAGTTAAAAGCAAAGAAACAAGGAAAATAAAAAAAAAATGCGACAAAGAGAGAGAAATGCTTGTTAATAAGGAAAATTACTGAAGAAGCAATATATTTAATTTTTCAAATACCTTTCAGTGATAGTTTAAACTTTTCTCTCCCCTCCCAAATTTTGAAAACTTTAACCATTAATTTCAAAAATGATGTAAAAGGGATAAATATAAACTTAAAAGAATAATAAATGATTCTAAAATTATTTACATTAAATAATAATTTTTAAAATTATACATAAAAAAAACTTCTCTGTATCTTGAAACTCCATAAAACAAAAGGAATACTAAAAGCATATTATTTGCATACAGATAATACAAATGTTTCTTTCTCTTTTTAACCTAGACATTTATAAATAATTCTGAAAATATTGGCTTTCCCCCCCTTGATTTTGAAAATAAAGGCTTGCAAGACCCCGTATAAGTTATTTCATTAAAGCAAAACATTAGCTGAAAATATTATAAAGAAAAAGCAAAAACTATTTATTACAATTAAGCAGTAGGATTCCAATCATGTGATGCCATTATCAAATGACAAAATAAATAATTGAAACTGCTGCAAACAAGTATTAGAAACAGTTTTATTACAGTTTCCAAAATAACTTCTATAACTCGTAACCTTGCAAAATAGATCATGATAAACACACATCAAAGCAAGAATGTAAGAGCTGAAAATTTGCATTTTCCACACATGAAATAATTAAATTTTATAAATACAGAAAATCTGCTACAGCAAATTTTAAAATTAAAAATTATTTAACAGATCTTTTCTTATTGTTCTGATCTTTTTAAAAATTCTTTGTTAAAACAATACTACTGTATTTACACACATACAATAGACCTCTTATCCAAAACTTTTTACACACATACAATAGATCTCTTATCCAAAACTTTTAAAAGAAATTTTTGGAAAAGGAAAAAAAAAATTGTATTTTTTCTGCATGAAGACAGTGTTATTTTAAATTATCAAATTAGCTTTCAAATTCTCAGTTCACAGAAGTTGAGTTTGCTTCTTAAGAACAAATTGGCTATTTTTTCCAGTGATATTTTCTCAGCACCTGCACCAAGACTGTGTGCATGAGATATAACAATAATGTGATATCATCAGTCCTGTTATGCATTAGTGCTGTTTTGTTTATTTTCATAATGCAACAGGGAATAAAAAAACAAATTCACTGCAGATTTTAAATGCATGGTAGATTGCTTTACTTTGCTTTAAAAAGGCCATAGAAAAGCTGGAAGAGGATTCCAAGCAGAATGAAGTATAGTTTGATATTAGTATCTGATTTTTTTTCTTTTCACTTTTGAAGGAAAAAAAGAAGAAAAAAAAAATGATATTCTTTAGCATTGTTCTGAGTTTGGTTTGCTACTTTTCCAATAGATGGAAGCAGCACACAATCGCTTAATCTGGCCGCCTGCTTACGTGCCCTTGGTACTCATTATGCGCATGCTCTGTAACAAAGAAGCTTACATAAGAAAAAAAGAACAGAATTTTTGAACGTTAAGTGCTTTTTGCTGCCATCGCGATTTCTTTAGCAATAGCGTCAGTGCATCTTTGAAAGCATACCTTGCAAAAAACGTACAAGTTATACTGCCGAATTCAAATGAAAATGCAGAAAAGATGGGACACAGAGCAGCAGACCGGGAATTTAATATTGATGAATTCAATATTCGATTCACTAAAATCAATTCTATTCAATTCGCTAACAGTGCGGATTATAGGATGGTGCAGATTTTCTACTAACTTTTTTCCGTTGAAAAGAAAAATTGCTCATGAGGATTATGTGCCGCCACGGATTATAGGACGGAAATTATGGTATCTCAATAAAGAGAGCAGAATGCTGTAAAATCTTGCATAATTTTAATGCCATCCCATTTGTTCCAACTAGTAATCCACTAAGAATCTTGTGCATATCATGACCTTTTTTTTTCTTCAAAATCGAAGCCATTTGACTTGGTGCATCTTGCAGCTGAATAGAAAAACAACTCGTACCACTTTAAAACCAGATGTATGTGGAATATAATGAGAGTTTTCAAAGCTCTGCAGCTGAAAGTATTAAAAATGTGGTCATTTTTTAAAACAATATTAATTGAATGTCAATTTGTTATACATTTTATCATGTAGCATCAGGGTTTGTTGATATATATCAATGGATATATATCATGATATATATCTTGATATATATCCGATATTTATTTTTAAAATATCAAGATTTTTGATATTTTCGATATTTTCAAATTCTTGATATTTATTTTCAAAAAATCAAGATGTTTGATATTTTGTATATTTGATATTTATTTTTAAAATATCAATGTGTTAGATATTTTTGATGTCTTCAGTCAAAACAAGTGTAAATGAAATTTTCAACTGTTATTGACTGTGCCATTCTGTAGATAAAGAACTTTTGTCTCTGGCAGTCACTTTTTTAGGCAAAGAAGAAAACAAATATCTTTTTTAAGCTTTATGTTTGAAACTTTTATTTTTAAATGTAGAATTAATAATTATGTGAGACAATTAATTCACAACAGCCATTGAAAGATAAACTGTATTTAGATAATCGTTTATATACAGCATTATTAGAAAATAATCTTCTGATTTTGGTTTAATTGAGTCTAAACTGTACTACAGGTTAGGGAATAACAAATAGACAAGCTTACATTTATGTTAAAATTCTTCAATTAAAAACATTTTGTATTTAAAATTTTATTTTATAAAATATAAAACTTTCTCGATACTTGATACAAATCCTATAGTTTAGATACATATGCAAAATTGTATGCGAATATATGCAGATTGTATCTGTTTTCAATTAGTACATCTTCAATTTTGTTCTAAGTAAAAAAAAAAAAAAAAAAAAAAAAAAAAAAAAAAAAAAAAGAGATGCATTTTAGAATATTATTGTTTAAGTTTTTATGTTAATTGCAGTATGTTTTAGTTTCTAATTTATATTATGCTTGAAAATATCCATTATCAGCAGTAAGTTGACTATTTTGAAAATATCGGATATATATCGAAAATATCGGATATATATCAAAATATCGGATATTTTTGATATTTTCGAAAATATCATGATATTTACGAACCCTGTGTAGCATCAATCAAACTCTGTGAACAATAAATAATAAGTTGAAAAACGAGGAGAAAAAATAAATTCAGGATTTACTATCATTTGAAAGTTTAATTTTTTCTTTCCATCAAATTTTCTTGTGTTCTTCCTTCACATTTTCTTTATACAATTTTGCGACTAAAAAATAAGGTTCCTCTTAGATTTCAGGGTGTTTTAGATTCAAGTAAATATGGTATAATAAAAAATTGCACTTTTTCAGTATAGGAGCCTTGGCAAGCGAGAAAAAATGGGTTTGGTGAAAGAAGGAAATTTTCCATGTATTTATTTTTTTTTTTTTTTCAACCTATTCACTGCTTCATGCAATTAAAGCAATTTTTTCAATATTTATTGAATTTATTTAATATAAACAAGCCATTTATCTATTTTTATATACAAACATAAGTGAATTGTATTTCATAGCTGTTTATAACATTTGGAAACAAACCTCATTTTCTGAAGCCTGAATTAAACCAAGCTTTTAAAAAACAAGGCTCCTATACTGAAAAAGTATTAAATATATATATATAACAACATAGCTCGCCTTGGTATGCTGGAATTTAAAAAATGTAAAAGAAAGCTCTATATTTTCTAAAATAATAAAAAGGAAGATATACATAAAATGAAATAAATTTACCAGTTATTATATATTTATTAAACAATACTTACCATTTGAATGCAAAGCCTTTAGCAAAATGTGGAAAGAAATTCCAATAAGGCACACAATTAATCCTATAAAATTTACAGTTGTCATGTGGTCACCAGTATACCGCACTGCTAAATACAGTGTACATACTTCCTAAGAAAAATAAAAAGATAAATAAATCTCAGGTGAATAAAAAAAGCAAATTAGTTTAATTAAAAAAGAAAAAACAGGAGAGATCACTTAATGCTATATATACTGATGTCAATGACACCTTTAAAAGATTGCAATTTGTTGTTTAATCATTTACAATTTTCAGATTAAAACAATCATTTTTAAAAAAGTGAATGCTTCTTTTTGTACTTATTAGCTTTAAAAATTACAAGTAAAATAAACATAAATCGAAACTTTAGAAATTGTCATTTGACATTGGTAGAAATAGTGTTTACGGGCAATTTTCTGACATAAGTTTTAATTCATTTTTGTTCGAAAATGCATGAAACTAACTGGTGTTGTTGTTCAGAAACTATGTAATTGAGCTGTTTTATCCATTTTTTTCCAAATGCAATAGATCTTTCAGAAAATAGTGTCAAAGTGGGCATTTTGGACCGAATTTCCGTGCAAAGGAAGAAAGAGCACTCAAGAAAGGTCGAAAAGCGTGTTTGTCATGTGATCGAAATCGCTTATAACTCAATAGGTAATTGATTGATCAAAAAATGGAAAAAACAGTTCAATTCGAAATCACTTCCATGGCCAGGCTTTCCAATTTTATACCTTTCCGTTAAAAAATGAATTTGTAAATGTGTCAAAATGTTTTGCACTTGTTGAGCAGAGCAGTTAAGAACAGCCTTAAGAAAGAATCTAAGCATGGAGTGTATGTGAAATATTTGGCTGAAGTCTGCATCGAAACAGATGATTCAATGCCTTTCTATCTTTGTATATAGGTGGATTATAACCCAGAAAAGGTTACAGGTTATTTTTTATTTACTTTAATCAAATACTTTTTTTAATAATTCAAAATTTCATTATTTTTGTATAGGATAAATGGAATTTTTCCCTATTAAAAAATAGCTCTTTTTTTTTTCCTTTAGGGTTGCCATATCTTCAAAACCTGGACTAATAATATCCCCAAAACAGTTTTTGATTGGAATTCATTTTCATTTAACCTGTTTTGGTCTGTGACATTGTTCACATGAAATTCAAAGAACTATTGCCACAAATTAAGCAAGAAATCTCCCCTGATCATTTTTTAATGGCACTTTGTTGATTGAAAAGTACAAAAGAAACGCCAGTAAAAAATTTTGGCATTAAGTCTGTTGGTTAGTGAGACCTCAGATTACCCTCGCTAATTCTAAATCTATGAGTATGGAACATATTCTTCTTTTTAAAGTATCTCATAAGGAAATTGATATTTTTAACTTCTTTTTTTCTGTGTTCTTTCATTAAAGGATGTCATTCTCCTTTTTAGTTATCAAAATATTTCTGAAATATATGTGCTTAATTTAATATTCTATGAATTAACACTTAGACTGCCAGACCCGAAGCATGTTCAGAGTTAAAGATCTGTCCCTATGTGCCGGGTCTGAACATCCTTCAGAGTGTGTCTTTATATTTACAGAGACTCTCCCCAGCACCGCCACCAGCCTACGCTTTTTCTATTTTAGAATGGCACTCAGAATCACCTTAGGGTGACCCTAGGGTGAAATAAATTGGTCCAACACACCTTCGGAGCTGGCACATGGGTAGAAAAGGATCTGTTGTGTGCCAGGTCTGAAGCCTTCAGATCAATTAAAAAAATAATTAGAACACATATATACATACTCATATGCATCATGGCAATGTTTTTTATTTGTAAGAATTATGCAAGAAGAAAAAAAGTATGTGGCACGCAGGGACGGATCTTGAAAAAAGTTATGGCAGTCAAAAGGTGATGAGCTGTGAGTAAGATTTTAACACTTCATATAAAATTAATTACATATTTTAGAAATATTTTGACAATTAAAAGAAGAGAGAGATTCTTTAACAAGCAAATACAGAGAAAAGAAGTTAAAAACATTTTAAACTAGCTAAAGTACCAGGCGTTGCCCGGAATTTTAAGAAAGTATATTTCAAAAAATCAATTTAAAAATTAAACATACAGTATAAAACAAATAGTAAATAAAAGCAGTAAAGCCATCTTTATTTCGGTTCTTCACTAAGAATGAGCTCTAGGGGCCTAAAACTTTGTGGAAATGCTAATATTCATGCATAAACACATGTATATATATGGAATAGATTTAAAAACGTCGAAAATAAATTCAGAAAACCTCAAAATGTTAAAATGTGTCAATATTTCCATAATCGGGTTTTTATCATGCTTCATTATATTTTTTCAAACTCATATGATGTTATATATTTATCTGCTGACATCCATTATATTTCCAATATGACGTAATATTCATCTTTTTTTTTTTTTAAATGCATCAAACTACTTATTTCATTTTAGTTTTTCACATGGAAATCTTGCAGTAGAAAAGTTATGACATAATATTAACTTTTATTTAAATTCGTCAAACTATTTATTTCATTTTTCAAGTGGAAATCTTGCAATAGAAAAGTAATTGTTTTGGTAAGAATTTTATTGTGGATTTTTAATTGTTGGTAGCTACTATAACAAAAAATGTTTAACTTTGATAGTAAATTGCTGTTAAATTGATGGTTTTTATAAATTAAAAATTAACTATAAATTATTTTGATTCCAGATAGCTTTAGTTGCCTCGGCTGTGTTTTAATACACATGTACATAACATTTCACAATTCTGGCTTCCAAACTGTGGATTTGTATAGAATTACAGACAGACAGACAAATTTTCATTTTTATACATTAGATTATTAAATCTTTATAACATATCCCATTAATTTCCTAGGGAGATATTTTTAAAATATGAATGCATCACTCGCTCATAGATCTCAAATTCCCCTCAAAGGAATTTGATATCTCACTGACCTACAGCCTTAATTGGTTATCACTTCTCCTGATACTACCAGGGTGATTAGGATGGGATAACAGATAATTCCTTTAAATTTTATAATATCTAAATTTATATTGGGAAATAGCTCTGCTAGGTATTCTTTGTCCTTCATTGAAATATCCTGGCAAATTTTGAATCTTTTAAATTACAACAAAACAATAGACAAAAAGCATTTCTGATGTCATCAAACATCACAATGATGCTTTTCTTTTATATAGCTAATCAGTGTCCTGATTTTCCCCATAAGCGTTAGCCAAAGCCAATCAAATACGATAATTCCCAACAAGCATAACAAGCTCTATTCAGTGCATGTGGTCCATTGATTTGACAATGTTTTTCCATAATCGTCATGTTCTTTTAAAAAAATAACTTTTTTTTTCTTTTTTTTTTCCCCCAGTGACTGAAAGCAATAAGCAACTCCATTGCTCAATAAATAAGCATTAAGACATTAAGACTTTAAAAATCTTTAGGGTGTGATAAATATTTTGACATTATTGATACATCTACCAGTATGGAATAAAAATGAAATATAAATTTATATCAGAGTTATTTGTATATTTGTATATTTATATTTGTTTATTTATGATTATTTTTTTAGCTTTTATGCTTCACTATGTTTACACTTTCTTTTTAAATAGCATACATCTGCCATTTTGTTCAAAATGTGTGAGTGTAGAAAACTGTTGCTGTATGTTGATTTTACAACTTCACTAATCAACTCAAAGTCACGTCTGAAAGTGACCAGTTAATTAACAGATTTCCTCAAAAAATTTTACTAACATATTCACTTTAAACAATATTCTTTGATGGCATAGACTAAACCTTTAACCACAAACACAGTAAATACAAAATTAAATAAATAGAAATGATAAATATAAAATAGAATAACAAGAATAAGTTTACTGAAGACAATCTGATAGAAAGTATATTAAATTTCAAGCACATGAAAGAACTGGAAATGATCGGATATAAAAAAAATATAAATATGACACGATGAAATCGCTAGAAGCATTACTGTCTACTATAAAGTGTGATAAAGTGTTGATTAATTACATATGAGGACATGAGTTTTTTCAAAGCTTGCCTTATCCAAAATTTAACCCTCCACCACTAACATCATTTTGCACACATGAAAAAATGCTTACATTCTGTTAAAAGGTTTAATTCTTGTTTATCATTGCAGATCACGCTGAAAAGCATACCTTAACTTCTTTCAAAAATACCAGGTGATGTGGACGGGAGATAAGGGATAAACAAAACAATGTTTGATTGACTAAGAGGGACTGCTCAGACTAGGAAACCAATTCTTTCAAGCATATTCCCCCCCCCCCAGTCACCTTTATTAAGGTCTTAAAAACAGTTTTTAGCCAATACTTGGCCGAAGCCGAGTCCGCCAGGCCTGAGGCTTACGCGACAGAAGGTCGGATTGAGTGGAAAAGGCTCGTGTCACTAGGACCAGATGTGTGTGCTGAAGCGTTAAAAAATACTCTATCATTCTATTCCAGTGCTTCCCAACCATTTTTCTTACGCTTTTCCTTTCAGAGCACCTCCATTTCTCATAAACATGACCCCCTTCCTCATCCGCTCAACATGCTTTTCATTTTCATTAATAATCTTATCATAACGATATAATAAATCAATACAAACTACATTGACATATCCTTGCATTTAAAAATTAATATCGCTTTTTATAATATTAGCCAAACATGAAGAAAAATCAATGTAGCATTAAAAGAAATTTTAACAATCATACGATGATTATTGATTAACACATTTTAACAAAAAAACAATAAAATCTTAGAATCTGACAGAATTTATGAGCTTTGGAATTATTATTAAAAACGGAAGAATAAAAATTCTTGGTGAGAAAAGAATATTGCATAATTATTAATTGAAGTTTTCGGGAAGATGGAGGAAAATATATAAATACAGTAGAGTCTCTAAAATCCCCACTTCTAAAATCTGCAATCTTCTGAAATCCGCCTGCATTCCAAAATGTAAACAGTGAAATTCCCAGTTAAGAAGTATTCTTTACAATTTTTATTCCAAATATCAGCGAATGAAAATAAAATTATTTTTAACATAAATTTATGAGGAAATAGTAATGACACTGGATATTACGCAAATAAAACACTTATTTCCCAGAAACCTACACACAAACCAAATGTAAAACAATAGAAATTGATGTGGAGCATAAACACAAAGGTTTTAGTAATGGCACCATCTATTGGCCACTATAGAAAGTAGCGAATTAATTTATTTTATATTTCGTGTAAGGTTGGCACCACTCATTTCATTATTATTTTGCATTTGCTTTGAGTTGTATAGACCAACAGCAAATAACAACTGTTTACAGAATTCAAAAGAAACTTCATCAAGAGAAAATCAAAGTTCTCAAGCAAAGAACTATACAAGAAATATTTAAAAATTGTAATAAAAAATAATTTCGGGTATTAAAATTATAATGTATAGGTAAATAAAAGGGATTCAAGTTTTGATTTGCTTAAATTGAATTATTACAAGCACTTCTTGTAAATGGATACAGGTAAGTTTAAAAAAAAAAAAAAAAAAAATCATTTAATCCTGAATCTGCAAAACTCTAAAATCTGCAAAATTCTAAAATCAGCACGGCCTCCAGTCCCAAGTTGTGCGGATTTTTGAGACTCTACTGTACTCATGCAATTTGCTTTATCAGTGGGCAGAACGAATGACATTGCATTATCAATGAATTATAGGTATGGTGGACCTTTTCACTTATTTGGAATGTTACATAATGGATTTACACATGACACTAACTTTGTAATCTAAAACTATCAATTTTCTTTATGTGTTTTTAGTCAAAACCTTTTTGTGATTTCTGCCATTACCAATATAATTTTCATGTACCCGCAGAAGGTCCACTACATACCACCTCCCCGGGACGGGGGGGGGATAAACATATCCCAAGTTGGGAATCGATGATCTATTCTATTGGTGAACCTGCATTTAAAAAAAAAAAAAAAAAAAAAAAAAAAAAGCTTTATTGTGTATTTCTGGCACTGTAAAATCTTGGTTTACAATGAAAACCAATGAATGCAATCAGAGGTTTTTTGCGATTTCCCAAAATTTGGTTTTCTAGATAAGGCGAGTTTTGAAACTCACGTCTTCATATATGTTTTCAATTATTGGGTGGTGAAATTTTTGCTCAATTAATGTATAAATTCTACTTTAAGTCTTAAGTAAATGGAATTTTACAAGTAACAGCTAGTAATACTATAAATGAGAAATATGTCAATGTTTCACTAAATTCAGCATCAAAACAGATAATCTATGTTATAAATCACATTTTGCAATTGTTTATTGCAATAGTAGTTTTTTATTATTATTATTCTATTTATGTAATTTGTGAGGTGTCTGATCAGATTAACCTGACTTCTTTTGATTCTTTTCATAATGGAATTATATTAGAATAAAAAATAAAACATGGATTTTATAATTTCTGAAACATTATGGGCAGTTCTTGAATTCAGATTGTATGTTTGTGTTTTCAGGTGATATGGATCTGAGTTCAGGTGAGTGATTAATATTTAGTTTTATAATTTCCATCATGAAGATAAATTTTATTTTCCTTTTATTAATCTTTCATAATGCATTTGTACAATGTCCACTATACATAAATTATCATGTGCCATAAATTATCTATTCATTTAATTCTTTTATTCTAAATATTTACTTTCTCAAAATCTAATTATTTATTTATATAATTTTATTATTCAAATATATCTATCCTCCATTAAAGAAAATTATTAACTAAAATTTATTTTCTATAACTAGATAATAACTTAAAATGTTCTTTTTTTCCTTAAAATATATATATGATATAAACTGAAAATCACTAGGACAAAACATAAATTGAGAATTTGAAATTTATACATATATATAATTAAAAACTTGAAATTCAAAGAGCCCAAAATTTGATCCCCATCTCTTATGAGCCTTTATCTTGTTATATAATTGTCTATAAGCATGGGCTTAGAATATATCGCATCCAATGATCTTTTACTTTCTCCCACACTTATGGCTGGTCCTGCATGTGTACTAACACAAGTAATCAAGATTGTAACTATAAGAAAATATTCAAAACATAATCAGGATTATAACTACAAGAGAATATTCAATCCAGAGAAAAGTGAAACATTGGTAAAGAATATCTTAATGACAAATGTTATAATTTATGATCCAATATTTTGTACACTTATTGTTCTTACAGATGAGAAAAATATCTCATAATTACATGAGTCAAAAAAAAAACTACAAAATTCCTTAACATAAAATCCAAAAGATTTTTGCTGAAAAGTAGCCACTTAGAAGGCATTTCGAATGGCTATTCTATAATAGGCCTAATGTAAGCAGATAAAAAGCTTTAGCTGAGTTTTGTTACAAAGTTAATTAAAAACTTTTTTTTAATAAACTGACAACTGAGAAAATGAAAAAAAGATTTAAAAAAATAATAAGTTAATATTGTGAAGTGTGATGCATTAAAAGGAATAGAAAAATTACTAAGAAAGTGCTTAGTTCAGGCCACTTTATTAAAGGTTAACACAGAGAAGAGTTAAAATTAATAATTTCAATGAATATGAATGCTGGTATCATATTTCTTGTATGCATTCACACAAAATTAACTTCTTACCTTAACAACACCAGCAATCGATAATGTAAGACTCGATGTATGGAGAAGTAATAAATATTCACTGAGTTCCATGAGGAATGCAATAAATGATCCAGCTAGAATGCAGCCCAATGTAGTAAGCATCACACTTGTTTCTTTATAGCGAAACACTTTTTCAGTTGTTGCAATGGGAATGCCTAGATAAAAGAGATTTTTTAAAATCTTAATATTATTTTCATTTATATTTCGAAATGTAAACTTAAATTTCAAAGGAAAAGACATGCGATATGATAAATTAATAAGAAGAAAATACCAACTTTCAAAAAGAATGACACAAATAAATGCATAGTAAATTAAAAACCTCATTTAAATGAATGAAGTTGTTACTTTATTAGAATGAAATAGAATACATTTAAAATTACAATTTAGCTGAAAAGATGTTTATGCTAATGCATATCAAATACAATTTTAAATCTGGCTCCTTGCACAAATTAAACAGTATAAGGGTTATCCAAATGAAAGGTGGACATGTGCGATTGCGTCAGAATGACTGCAGCTATAGCAGAACTACCGAACAGTGATATAAAGGGTGATAGGAAGTGTGAACTGCATATGGCATCCAACAGTGAAACCTATTCACAGTACAGGAAATTGATCGAAAGTAAAGTCGTACCATACATGGGAGCGTCCAGATTTGAACAGCACGTGAAAACACGACTTCTGATTGCAGAAAGTGAGCGTAATGCAGACATCTATTGGCGAATGGTGGCAGTCTACGGTGAGCTCTATTTAGGTCGAACAGCTGTGAACAATTGGTGTAAAAGTTTTTGTGAAGGGCAGCAAATGATATTGGATCTGTCAAGACCAGGCCAAGCAAACATTGTCATCACCAACAACTGCATTGCCACTGTTGATGGAATGATCAGAGCTCAGACACGTGACCTTAGTGACGAACTCAACCAGCTATTAAGGCTCAGCTAATGGTAAAGGAACAGTTCACACCAACATCTACAGTGTGTGTGAAATGGGTACCTAAACACCTTACCCTTGATCATGAGAAACAATGAATGAGTCTCAATCTCCAGCACTTGATCCATTATGAGGAGGATCCCTGTGCTTCTGGAATGCATCATTGTGGGTGACAACTCCTAGTATTACCACTACACACCTGAATCCAAGAAAACAAGCAAGCAATGAAAACAAGCATCATCTCCCTCACCCAGGAAATCAAAAGCGAGCACTATCAATTCAACACAATACTGCAGTACTCTGACGAAACTATGGAAAGTAATCAAAAGCAAACATCCAGTCCTTCTCACACAACAAGGTATCCTTCTCCATGATATATCTGCTCACATGTCTCCCGTGAAACCCAAACAAACTTAAACAAATTCTGTTGGGAAGAGTAGGAACACCCGGCATAGAGTCCAGATTTGTCACCCTGTGACTTCAAAAACTTTGAATCATTTAAGAGAGCATTACAGGGAAAACATTTCCAATCAGACGATGAAGTGAAGGAAGCTGTGCAGGACTTCTTCAAGAATTAACTGTGATCTTTCTGCAGCAAAGGCATAGACCTGCTGCTGAAACGGTGGGATCTGTATTACAACGCGCATGGCAATTTCTTTTGATTTCCAATAAAGGTATTCTTTTTATTCAACTTGTCTTCTTCTCATTTGGGTAACCCTTATAATATCAAACATTTTAAATGAAAATATGTGTAACACTGTGAAATCTGCAAAGCTTGAGAGTGGAGGTTTGGTGGATTATAGAATTTGGCAGATTATAGATCATTATTTAGCTTTCATACATTTTCTTTCATCCGATTATAAATTAACAATATTTACATAAAAATGAAAATGCAAAAGTAAATATGGCATAAGAGGAGATATGTATGTATATATATATATATATATATATATATATATTAACAAAATCATATGCAAATTTTACTAGTCATATATAATACAGAGATCAAATTTTATAATGAAACTTTTTAATCCTTTCATAACTTTTTAAGTTTAATTTTTTATATTCCACTAATTTATCATTTTCTTATAATGTAATAAATGTTTTAAATCAATAACTGTGGAAAGTGCGGAACTACAGCCCAAATTTGACCATGTCCTTGAATTTCATGGATGTTTGGTCATTCTACTCTGTAATCATTTCCACATATTCTGTTAATTGAAAGGTGCTTTTTGTAATTAATTTTTATAAGAAAATAAAAGTTAAACAAATTTCCTTTCATTTTGTGACTATTAACATGGATATTGAAATGATCAATTCCTTGTAGAATAGTGTTATTAACCACTTCATTAACAACTGAAATAAGATCATTTTGAATCTCACTCGAGATACCTCTAAAAATTGTAACAGTTTCAAAATGTCTTTTTGTACTAGATCCTATCTCCTTAAACTATGCAAATTTCGACATAATTAGCTTTATGTTATGCATTATGCTTCCCCCTCATAACTGCCCTCTCCACAAAATAATAGTTCCTGTTTTGCTAATAAAGATGTCAGATCAATCAATTAAGCACATGAGAACTCTACTATCCTTGTAAATGTTTTTGATTGGGTGGACTTCTGTTTATCTTGACGAATTTTATCTAAAGATTCATTCACTCTTTTTGTCAAAGCTGTGTTACACATTACAGATCAGATCACTTACGGAGTTCTCATGAACTTTGGCAGACTTAAACAGATTTCCAGAAAATCCAGTTTACATCCAAACATTACTAATTGTTAAGTTAGACAAGAGAATCACAGCTAACCAATTAATTTCAATATAATATGACTACCGCATAGCCTGTTATGGCTCTTATAATTAGATTTTGTAAAATGTTGACAATTATAGTCAGCCATTTTTTTTTTCAGGGGCGTGCAAGGGCATCTATTCTTGAGAATTAAAAACTGGTTATCAAACCTAACACTACAGGCAGCAGCTCCAATTGCAGGATTAAATAGAACTTTATCAGAATATTAAAATGGAAGTGGGCTATCAAGTCATATCTTGGTGGAAAACACCTATAGATAAAATTTTGGGTTGACTGGCTGGTCTCTACTGAATTTTCCAATGAAATTCCTGCATCCATTTATCCCTTTTCCAACCACAGACTGACCAGTTTCAACTGTAATATACTATCTGATGCAGGAATTTCATTAGAAAACTCAATGGGGAGCTACCAACCAGCTACAAAATTTTATCTACAGATGGTTTCTACCAAGATATGACTTGGCAAACAGCTCCATTTTAATATGCTAATCGAATTTTATATGCTAATCTTGTTTATAATGTTTAATATGCTAATCTTGGAATTGCAGTCATAGCTTGATGATGTGGTGGTTTGTGCAGCCGTTGCCCAATCTATAAGGGAAACAGCTTGTTTTTATTTAAGTGATTTGATAGCAATTAATATATACAAGTCAAAACCCGTTGAATTTGGCGAATGAAAATGTTTAAAAGAACTGATTGACTAAATTTATATTTAAAAAAAAAATGATTAAATAATGAATCAGTATTTAATAATTATATTTCCAAACTTCATTTTAAGTTTGCCAGTTACAATTTTGCATGTAAACATTCACACTATTTACTTGAAGTTCTAATCTGAATGCCGGTGAGATCCAGAAATTTACTTTTAGATGCGACCGCAGTAACATATTTCGTTTTATCAAAGAAAATACCGATTGCTACCAATGTGAAGAAATTTCATAAAAGCCTTTTTAAATTTAAATATAAAAATGGGACTATTTTAGAAAATAATGAGTGTGGGCTCATCTACAAATAAAGTACTTCCATTTGCATGCACATCTACAAATAAAGTACTTTCATTTAAAATAAAAACTATCAAAATCAGTTCAGTAGAATGCTCAGGCTAGATGACTAAGAAAACAGCCTTGTCTTTTAAATATAAAGATTATAATTAAATGGAAATGACAATTTTCAGAAATATTTTTATTTGTGCATGCCAAGGATCTTTAAATAATTAGCAGAAGTTCAGTCTATTTAGATGCAGGAATAAACATCAGTGAATATGATGTCATCACTGATACAATTATACCAACACATATTATATTCATGGAGCAAGTTTATCTGTTTTCTGAATGAAGTCATTTTCCTCATCAGAAACATTTCGCTTTAGATATTGCTTTTTATCATAGATTATTTACCAATAAATAATTTGTTTTTCCATGATTAATACATAATTACACATAATTGTTTACAACTTTTAGTTTTCAATTTACTTTACCTATTATTTTCTTCTCAAATTTTACACATTAACATATAACTGGTATATCTTTACACTGTTCTGAACATGGTCTAAATATGTAATAGTGGAAGATTAAATAATTATGAAATCCAGAAACACAATCACCACCTGGTATTTGAATCCAGGATCTCGTATTACATTTGCAGTCTTTCCAATAAATTCTCAGAGCAAATAAATAAGGTCTAATTGAGATATTTCTTTTGTACTTTTCAATGCATGTTATCAAGGTTCGTTGATATATATCAATGGATATATATCATGATATATATCTTGATATATATCCGATATTTATTTTTAAAATATCAAGATTTTTGATATTTTCGATATTTTCAAATTCTTTACGTTTATTTTCAAAATATCAAGATGTTTGATAGTTTGTATATTGATATTTATTTTCAAAATATCACCGTGCAAAGTAATTTTGATATTTTTCACATTCAAACCAAGTGTAAATGAAATTTTCACCTGTTATTGACTGTGTCATTCTGTAGATAATGAACTTTTGCCTCTGGCAGTGACTTTTTTAGGAAAAGAAGAAAACAAATCTTTTCCAAGCTTTATGTTTCAAACTTTTATTTTTAAATGTAGAACTAATAATTATATTAGACAGTCAATTCAGAACAGCCATTGAAAGATAAAATGTAATTTTGATAATCATTTATATACAGCCAGGGTTCATTGATATATATCAAAGGGTATACATCCAATATTTATTTTCAAAATATCAAGATCTTTAATATTTCATATTACTTGATATTTATTTTCAATATATCAAGATGTTTCATATTTTCTGCATTTGATATTTATTTTCAAAATATGAATGTGCGCAAGATATTTTTGATATTTTCAGTTGTAATTTGTAATATTTCAGTGTAAATGAAATAAATTTTCAACTGTTATTGACTGTAAATCTGTAGATAAAGAACTTGTCTCTTCTGGATGTGACTTTTTTAGCCAAAAAAGAAAACAAATATATTTTTCAAACTTTAGATTTGAAGCATTTTTTTTTAAATGTTCAACTAATAATTATGTGGGACATAATTAATTCAGAACAACCATTGAAAGATAAACTGACTAATTTAAATAAGCAATTATATACAGCTTCATTAGAAAATAATCTTTTTTCAAGTTTTGGTTCAGTTGAGTTTGAACTATACAGCATGTTAGGAAATATGAAATAAAACATTTTATACTTACATTTATGTTAAAATTTTTCAATTAAAAAAACTTTTTTTGTATTTAAAATTTTGTTTTGAAAATATCTGATTTTTTTATACTTGGTCTTGATACTGAATCCTATAGTTAGTTTTTTTATAAGTGTAGAAATCAAATTGTTACTGTTTTTAATTATTTCATCTTCAATTTTGTTCTAAGTGAAAAAACAACAAAAAAAAAAAAAAAAAAAAAAGAAGAAGAAAAGAAAAATGCATTTTTATATTATTTTTTGATTAAGTTTTCATGTTAAGCGCAATATATTTTAATTTCTAATCTATATTATGCTCGAAAACATTTATTATCAGCGGTAAGTTGGCTGCTTTGAAAATATCGGATATATATCGAAAATATCGGATATATATCAAAATATCGGATATTTTTGAAAATATCATGATATTTACGAACCCTGCATGTTATTGATGTATTTCAAGGGCAAGTTTTCATAGTCATGAGTTTAATTTGAGAAGTCGTGAGTTTTAATAATTTAGTTGTGAGAGAAGGGGAGGGGGTACAGTCAATGTAAGTACTACTTAATATAAACATAAAATACATGGTTCAGAATTACATTACTTCTGTAAACTAGTCGGATGTACCAATCCCAAAACTTTCTTATATCTCATCCATATCAATACTTCAAAATTCGTTATCACTTTGCCAAAATTAAATGGCAATCTATGCTCATCCTAAGGATTCTAAAAAGATGAAGTTCCGTGCATTAGTTCTTGAGATATGACTATCGCTGAAATTGTGTAAATCTAGCAAAATGCAGCATAGCAGTGCTACTTATAGGGTGATTCACACCAGAACCTAATCATCATCACCTTATATCAACGTCTAACTGAATATGAAATTTGGGGAAAATTCGTGCATTAGTTCTTGAGATAGAACTATTACGCAAATCATGACAAATGCAGCATAGCAGCACCACCTGTTGAGCGATTTGCACCAACACATAATCAGCAGCAATATTAATCAAGGTATACTTGAATCTGAAGTTCGAAGAAAATTCGTGCATTAGATCTTGAGATAGAGCTATTCAGGAAATCGTTCTAAATGCAGCACAGCAGTGTCACCTATAAGGCGATTTACACCAATATGTAGTCAGTATAATTTCATATCAAGGACTAACTAAATCCGAAGTTTGATGAAAATGTGTGTATTAGTTCTTGAGATAGAGTACTGCAAAAATAATGTAAATCCTCCAAAATGCAGCATAGCAGCGCCACCTGTTGGGTGATTTACACCAAAACGTAAACAACACCAACTCATATCAAGGAGTAACGGAATCTGAAGTTTTATAAAAATCCATGCAGTAGTTCTTGAGATAGAGCTATTGCAGAAATCCTGCAAAATGCAGCATAGTAGCGCCACCTGCTGGGCGATTTACACCAAAAACTAATCAGCACAAATCTATATCAGGGACTACCTCAATATAAATTTTTATTAAATTTTGTGCATTAGTTCTTGAGATAGGGCGCCCACAAGATTTGTGTCACATACAGACAGACGGACGGACAGACAAATAGATAGCAGACAGACATTTTGTAAAAACATGTTTTTTAGAATCTCTGACCCCTAAAACATGTAAATCCGTCAAAAACCGGAAGTCAAAAATTTTCATGAATCCAATACTTTCTTCTTGTAAAGATAGAAGAAAGTAAAAAGTGTGTAACAATACAGGGGTATTTAAACATATGATGCTAATAAAATGAGTATTAATGAGGTCAAATTACATAACAAATTTAATTAAGAAAATGCCAATTTAAAAATTACCTTCAAATACAGCAGCTAATGGTAAAAGACCTATAACCATCCATGGCTGCACATGATAAATCATGTCAATGGGGTTACTAAGACCTAAAAATTAATAACATAAGAATTAATTATAATTATAAACAAATAAATAGTAATTAGAGGAAGATTTAAACTACATCAGTTTTTTTATTATTATTTATTTAATTTTGTGAAAATATGTCTAAAATTTTTGCTAAAAGAAAAAAAAACATTAGAAATGCTAACATTTTCTAATATTAAAATGCTTAATATGTCAAAATAAAATTATCATCAATTTGTAAAATAAGATACAAGGCTAAATTCAAATCCAAAATGGCTATTTCTGAAACTTTTTTAATACATCTTTGTTCGCAAACACATGAAATGGGCAGGTGTTTATATTCAGAAACTATGTAATTGGACAGTTTTCCATTTTTTGATAAAGATAGATCGTTCAAAAAATCCTGTCAAAGTTGGCATTTTCAAACCAAATTTCTAGATGCGGCAATGCGGGGAAGAAAAAGAAAACTACCATCACAAGACAATGCAATTCACTTATTGAAAAATTCATGTCACAAATCCTTTTCAATAGTCATGTCTGCAAGTGTCATGCTTTTACATTTAAAAATGAGTCCATAAATATATCAGAAAGTTTATCAAGGTAATTTATCTTTTGCGAACATCCTTAATATGGGATAATGCATTTATTATTCACTAGTCTGTGAATGTATCAAAGTTTTCCGCTCTTGAGCGAGGGAATAATCTCAAAAAAGGAATTCCTTGATATTATTAAATTTCTGAGAACTAATAATCATTAATACAAATTAAAAACAAATTATAATTGAGAAATATAATTCTTGATACATATATATATATAATTCTTGATGATGATAATATAATTCTAGTAAACATAATTTTGCTAAACAAATTTTATTTATTACAAAAAAATCTAATTCATTTTAATTCTAAAAGAACAAAACAAAGGTTTTACGAATAAATGGAAAACATATACAGTCGGACCTCGTTATCCCGTCAGTTTTTCAAAGTCCTGATTTTCTGTATATGATTTTAATGTAAATAAACTCCGGATTTTACATCGTTAAATAATTTTCAACTCCAGATATCCTGACAGTTTAAAAAAATTGTCCCTTTTTCATAATTCATCTTATAATCACGGAAATTAAGCAGTAAAAAATGTCTTAGCCAAACTTTTCACAGAAATATCTAAAATACACATTGGGATAAATGAGAAATTTTACTTCAGTTGTTTATCTGAATAAATAAATACACACACTATGAATGACCCACTTAAGCTCCAGATGGACATATCAGTCTACTCGCGGTTTTTTTGTTCTGGTCAGGTGCGCTTTCTTGTAGTTACACAGCGTTTTTCAACTGCCTAAAACCGAAATATTGCATTGCATTGAAACAATCAGAAATTATCTAACATCCATTTCTGAAATGACGAATATTGGTTACTATTAATTGTATAATATTGAAAAAAGAATTGTAGGAAGCACATCTAGGGAAAAGACCCACCAGTGGCTGAGAGGTTCTGCTCTCGAATCTGGTAGACGGGAGGTGCTGGGTTCGATCCCAATCGCGCCCGTCGGCCTAATCGTTCGGAGTTTTCGTGGTTTTCTTCGAACCTTGGGTTTCCAAGCGTTAATATGGGTTAGGTTCCCTTAGAAAGACCCCCACGAAGGGCACTCCCCCCCTGGGCCTATATCCCTCGTGCAGATAACTGGCCGTCATAGATACAACCAACAACCAACCACATCTAGGGAAAAGCAAAAGTTAATTTATCAATATTTCATGTAAGAATAAAAAAACAAGTCATCATAAATCTGATTTTTATTGTTTTCAATTTTGTTTTTGTGTTTATTTTGTTTAATAATAATGTTTTATTGCTTAAAACTGCAAGTACAATTATGAATTTAAAATTATCTTAAATTAATTAAAAATACAGCTTTTTGTAAACATATTTTTCTCCAACTCCGGTTACTGCGACACTCCGCTTATGACGCCACTTTTTTCTGGTTATTAGAGTGTCGGGATAACGATGTTCGACTATATATTGAATATATTCTTGAATTATGAATATGTTCTTGTTCTGTTACTTTTTTCACTTTTTTAAAATATTTAAAGTAGCAATATCACATACTTATTACAGAAATTTTATTTTCTACTTTTATTTTTAAATCAAAATTTTATAAATGAAGATAATACGAAACTTTCCTTGACATATGAAAGAATCTTTTGACTGCAGTAAAAAAATTTCTAATATTTCATACTTTGATATATTTTAAGGAAAACTAAAATGCTTTTACAGCATTCAATTAATCCAAATTGTGAGAATCAATATATTTGCTTCTAAATTTTACATAATTTAAATTTTTTCACCTTCAAATAGAAAAAACAAAATGTACTAACAAATAAATTTTGTTTGAATTCAGTTTACTAATTTTTAAAATAACTTCCAATATTTTAAATCTATTTCAACAATGAACATGTGCTTGTTAAAATAAAGTAACATTTTTAGCAATATAAATAAATATACAAAATCAGTGGGAGAGTGGCAACATTACTACAACTGGCAATGGATTGACCAATCTCGGGAAGAGTTCATTCTTCCCCTATCTCACCTAACCAAAGAAAGTTTTTTTGTAAAATGGAAAAATGGCTAAACTGATTCTCTTGAAACTTTGTACATTGATAAATTATAAATGCGATTATGACATAGGCTGCTTATTTTATTTAAACATAGTTTTTAATAACTTTCAAAACTTAAATGCATAATTGATAGCATTTAATGCAATTAAACCGCCACTTATCTATGTGTAACCAAAACCAATTTTTTAATGCATACATATTATGATAAACAAGCATAATAGCTTATCAGTTTTGTTTTCCAAGCTGTTTATATTATTTGATAACAAATCTCGCTTTCTTAAGCCTTAACTGTGCAAATGCCATTTTAAAAAGTACAAAGGTAAAACCAGTTTTGTATGTGCTAATTTAATGTAAAAAAATTACCTAATTCTTTTCTTTGAACAATCATTTGGGCTAAAGTCCATCTCAAACCAGCCAGAAATGAGGCACTGAGAACAAGTAGGAAGCCCTCCAGTTGAAACTGAGTGGACTGGTAGGTAAACATAAAGAGTCCAGTTGCTATTAAAGCCACAACAATTATTAACGATAATCGCTGAAACAGACAAAATCAATACAAATTAGTACTTTTTTAAAAATATAACTTAAACTATCAATAATCAGTAAAACATGAAACACACACAAAAAAAAAAAGACAATAATAAAAACAAACATTATATACTGGTCATGTTATATTTAAAAAACTTTTTTGCTTTTTACCAATAACGTTATTTTGTTTTAATTACAAATTTGCAGAAAAACTAATGTGCATTACTTTTATAAAGTTCACTTTCAATTTTAAAAGTCATTCGATAATAAATCAATAACTTTGTTTAAAAAATAAACATTTTACAAAATACTTTTACACATTTTTAAATAATAAATAGAACAGGTACAAAAAAATTAAAATGAAATAGTTTAAAAGATTTTAAACTGTTTTGGAGGAAGCAAGACAGGGGAGAAATTTAGACAACTCATTATTTTTATTTATTGGTACATCAAAGTAACAACAACAACAAAAAAAAATAAATAAGATAAAACAACAAATAAATAGGGCAGATTTTTTTTAACTTTAAAAATTTTCTGAACCTTGTGTGCTGAGTCAGAGCTATAAAATGGAAAGGAAATTACAGGGGGTAGGGTGGCAAAAATCTGTCAAATTGCAGAAAATTGTAACCTCTTCTCATTCTGCAGTAATGAGACACATAATATAAATTAGAAACTAAAACATATTGCACTAAGGTTCCTGTCCCTGCCAGCGAAGACACTCATGCTAATCCTATGGGGAGGGATTTATCTAATATCTCATTTGCATATCGACATTTTTAAATAATTTTTTTTTACATTGGATAGCCAAGGTCAGTCTTTACATCGCACCCTTTTTACTTTTTCGATTTTGGTCGCAGGTATTTTTTATAAAGTTACTTTCACTTTCCAAACCGGTTCTGAAAATGAAAGTGTCATTCTAAAAAATATCTGCAACCAAAATCGAAAAGTAAAAAAAAGGTGCGATGTAGAGATGGATCTTGGCTATCCAATGCAAAAAAAAAAAAAAAAAAATTATTTAAAAATATCAAAATGCAAACGAGATATTAGAAAAATCCCTCCCCACAGGATTAGCATTAGCTCGTGAGTGCCTTCGACAGCAGGGACAGGAGCCTTAACATGAAAACTTAAACAATATACTAAAGTGCTTTTTTTTTCCTTAGACCAAAATTGAAGATCTACTAATTGAAAACAGAAACAATTATTTTATACACTCACATAAAAAAAAAAAGAAAAGAAAATGCTATAGGATTCAGTATCAACTATCAAGAAATCAGAAATTTATAAAACAAAATTTTAAATACAAAATATTGTTTTAATTCAAAATTTTTAATATAAATGTAAGCTTATCTTACTTTTTATTATCTATTATGCTATACAGTTTAAACTGAACTAAATCAATACCAGAACAGATTATTTTCTAATGAAGCTGTGGTACTTTTCGGTTAGCCGGGCGCCAGTGTTATGTATACATGGATATGTATATACAAATGTATATATATACATCTATATACATATACAAATATGTGCATACACATGTATACATGTGTATGTATATACATGTACAGTACAGAACCATTTATCCGGAATGGTTGGGATCAGATGTATTCCGGATAACTGGTTGGGCATTAAAGCAGCATCCATTTTATAAGTTTTGTGGAATATATCTGGCTGTGGCATTATTTCTGATTTTAAATTATTAGATTACTTGGATTAAAAATCAGATGCAAAAAAGATCAAAAGTTAACCAGATTTTGAAAGGAGGTAATTTATAGGAATCCCTTGGGAACAAAAATTCTCCTGTTTCCTCTGCATAAAAATTAAAACATCTAAAATATAACTAAATATGTTTCCACTTCAAATACTAGATGTTGACATCAAATTATACAATTGTTTCAAGCAATGCATATGTCAAACTGGCAGTATATGACACTTTTTTCTGCAAAGATTCTGAAATAATTCTATTAGAAATATCAGGGGATATAATAAATATAATAGGGGATATAATAAAACCATTCTGGATAAATGGTTCCATACTGTATATGTAACACTGGCACCCAGCTAACCGAAAAGTACCGAAGCTGTATATATAACTGAGTATCTAAATTAGACAGTTTATTGTTCAGCGTCTGTTCTGAATTAATTATGTCCCTCATAATCTACAGTTAAAAGTAAAAAATTCGAACATAAAGGTTGGAAAAGATATTTGTTTTCTTCTTCAGCTAAAAAAGTCACTATCAGAGACAAAAATTCTTTATTTACAGAACAACACAGTCAATAACAGTTGGAAATTTCATTTGCACTTGTTTTGACTGAAAATATCAAAAACATCTTGCACAGTGATATTTTGAAAATAAATATCAAAGATAGAAAAAAAGTGAAAATATTGCACATCTTTATATTTTGAAAATAAATATCAAGTAATATGAAAATATCAAAAATCTTAATATTTTGAAAATAAATATTGGATATATATCATGATATATATTGATTGATATATATCAACGAAATCCTGAGCATTCCATTATTCTATTATTAATTTCAGTTTTCATTTTAATACAATTGTTTATGTTTAACTGTGATTGGTTACTTAAGCTAACTATATAGCTCTCTTTCAAGTCCGCTAACCTGTCTGCCATGGGTCTTTCAAAATCTATAAATACATGTTATTTCTCTGTTTTATTTCAGTTGTTGTAGCTCTTGTAAATATGTAACACAATATACTCAATTTGATCCAGCCTCGTCTTTTTGTTTCTTTATTTATTTTTCAACAGCAGAGCATGATTTCATCATAACTTAATGGGCACCTGCTAGACTGTCTGGTGCTATTTTTTTTTCTGCCTTTCATTTTTGTTGCGATTATCAGTGAAAAAAAGTTTATCTTTAGTTTTTGTACTTTTATTGTGCAGAATTGAATCTCAGAAAGAACTATTTGGCATTTCTCTTTTTGAAGGTGACAGTAAAACATTTTCCCGTATGGAAAAGAAGAGTCACCAAGATTTTAGCTGCCAAGGAATTAGAAAACTTTTTTAATAATGAACCGGCTGAAGAAAATGCTGCGGATATTATAAAAGCAAAGAAAGCATATGCTTTATTATTATCATTCTTAAGTGATGGTGTGCTTGCATCGCTTCAAGATGACAATACTGCACACAAAATTTGGAATAAATTAGAACGCACATGTAATATGAAGCGTGCAGTGAATCAAATTTTGATTCATAAGAGGTTGGCAACTATTAAGAAAGATCATGCTTAATCTATGAGAAACCATATTGATGAAATTAATTAATTAATTTTGGATCTAAACTTATCTGGAGTAGAAGTAAGTGAAACAGATACAATTGTTTATATTTTGATGTCATTGCCTCAGGAATTTGAAAATGCAAAGAGAGCTTTAGAAAATCAACTGAATGCTGTTTTGATGTTGGATTTCCTCACACAAAGATTATTAGATGCTGAAGCACTTCTACTGGACTCAAAGAAAGAAAAGGTGTATACTAAGACTGCTCATGATAATACTGCATTTCTGTCATCAACTCGCAAAGAATTCTTTTGTAAAATTTGTAATTCAAAAGGGCATACTGCAAAATATTGTAGAAAGAAACTTGTTATTCATTCGGAAAAAATGGACACATAAGACTTTGTAAAGTTATTAAAAGTTCAAACGAAGAAAATTTTGCCTCTTCAGCAGTATCATTTGTTGCTGGAAACGTTAGAAAGAATGAATTTATCATAGATTCTGAGATAACTTCTCACATGCGTTCAAATGAGAAATATTTCACGTCTTCAGTACCTTCTTCGGGAGCTGTAAAGTGTGCATCAAAAACAATGAATCTTGAAATTAAAGGTGTTGGAAATATTACTGGAAAACTATCAAATGGAATGTAAATTATTTTAAATAACATGCTTTACGTACCAGACCTAAATGGGCAGTTGATTTTCATTAGGAAAATTGAAAGTGCAAATTATGCAGTCATTTTCAAGAATGAAAACATATTTATTGAAAAAGGCAGAAACTGGTTTTGTTTTGATAAACGTGATTTGAATGGACAATATGTAAGTGACTTTGACCCTGTTTATGAAACTGTACTTGCTTCAAAAGAAAGTGATTGTGATATCTGGCATCGCAGATTAGGGCACTCGTGCAACCAAGCCCTGAAGCAATTAGGAGGACTACCAACTTCCTTAAATTCCTGTGAAATATGCACAAAGTCAAAGTTAAGTGCAACACCTGTTGGAAAAGGTCCTAGAAAAAGAGAATCTGAACCAATGGTGATGATTCACTCAGATATATGCAGGCCGATAGTAGCCAAGATTTTTGCAAGTGAGCAATATTTTATGACTTTAATTTAATAGATGACTATTCACGTTTTACTGAAGTTTGTTTACTTAAACGAAAAAGTGATGCAGCAAATGAGCATAAAACTTTCTGTAAATCAAATCCCACAGTAAGGAAAATTCGATGTGATAACACAAAAGAATATGTTGATGGTGAATTTTCAAACTTTGCAACTGAAGCTGGTATAATTATTGATCCTTCACCACCGTATACTCCATCTTTGAACAATGTATTAGAATGTGATAATAGAAGTTTCTTAGAAAAAGGTCCGACGATGTTATTTGATGCTAATTTACTTAAGAACTTTTGGGGTTTTGCAGTTCTCACAGCCACCTACATTAATAATAAATTACCTCATGCATCAAATGAAAATTCAACTCCATATTATTTAAAGCACAAAAACCATCCCAATTTGAAGAATCTTAGAGTATTTGGCTGTGATGCCTATACACTGATACCTAATAATAAAAGAATGAAATTAGATGAAAAATGCAAAAAAAATGATTTTTGTAGGCTATTCATCAATGGGATATCGCTTACTAGATCCTACAACAAAGTGCATCATTATATCCAAAAATGTTAAATTTAATGAAGAGAAGAAAACTTCCAATGATTTTATAAATGTTTTCCAAAACATCGATGAAGATGAACCTGATGATAAAAGTCAATAGTGTAATCGATAATTCTGTGCCATCTACAGAAAGAAGAAGTAATTCGACAGAAGAAAGTGTGAGAAATCATCCAGAGAAAAGAAACATCCTGTTAGGTTTCCAGAACCTCAAATATATGAAGCAATACTTACTCAAGAAGCAACATTAAATTTTGATGACATTTCAACTCTGCCTCACAATGAACAACAAATGTGGAAAGAAGCTATGGACAAAGAAATGGAGTCCATGAGAGAAAATGAAGTGTGGAATTTAGAAGAGCTGCCAAAAGATAAAAATGTCATCTCCTGCAAGTGGGTGCTGCAGAAAATGAGAGATACAAGTCAAGGGACAAGCCTTGCTCGCCTGTTCATGCTATAGCATGCAATAGCTCGTGAGTTCATGCAGAAAGGAGGAGTGGACTACACTGAGACATCTTCACCTGTTATAGGCATGCCTGCTTTACGTTTAGTGCTTACTTTGATTTTAAATGAAGATCTACATACATACGTATTAGATGTAAAAACTGCTTTCCTGAATGGTCAGTTAAATGAACTTGTTTTCAAGGATCAGCCACAAGGCTATGATGATAATAGTGGGCGAAAGTGTAAACTTAAAAAATGTTTATATGGTCTAAAACAACGGTTTGAAAGATTTCTTGAATTTGTTTCTAAATTAAATTTTCAATCACTCGATAATGAACCTTGTATTTTTATTTGGTATAGTAATGATCCTAAAATAATTATTGCTCTGTATGTAGACGATATGTTAACAGCAGGTTCAGATGTAAATGAAACTAGTGTAGTTATTTCCTTATTGTCTAAAGAGTTTCACATGTCAAAGTCAGAAAGTGTTTCAGAATTTCTAGGTATTCAAATGAAATTCACAACCGATAGTTTAATTATGAATCAAGAGTCTTATATAATTAAATTGTTAAGTAAATTTAATATGCTAGAATGTAAACCTTGTGATATTCTCATTTCTCTTAAATCCACTCCGATTTCAAAAATGGAAATTGTATTTAGCATACGTTTCCTGACCCGATATTTTGTGTGCAGTTAACTGTTTCAGTCAAATGCAGGAAAATCCTGCTGATGTTGCATGGATTGCACTAAAGGAAATTTTAAGATATTTAAAAGGAACTTCGTCCTTAAAACTTGTGTATAAAAAGCAAAATTTGGATCCTAAATTATCCATGTATGTTGATGCCAATTGGGGGGCAAACACAGATGACCGTAAATCAGTATCAGGTTATATTTTGATGTTTTGTAACATGCCTGTTCTGTGGTGTTGTAATAAACAAAAATCAGTTGCATTATCTTCAACTGAAGCTGAAGTCATTGCTTTAACTAAAAATTTGCAAGGCTTGTTATGGTTTAAAACATTGCTTGTGAAATTGTAAATATTAAGAATTTAGTTATTTTTTAGGATAATGAATCATGTATAAAATATATCAGTAATGAGAGCAATTATGGTAGAATGAAACACATTGATATAAAACTAAAATTTGTTTGTAATATTGTAAGAGAAAATAATATCAAAATTGAATATATTCCTACAAATATTCAAATTACTGATTTGTTTATGAAGGCTTTACCTAAAGTTAAATTTTATGAACTGTTATGTCTTTGCTGTTTGTGAAGTGATATTTAAAAATTGTGTCATACTATTTTTAATGTTTATTAAAATTTTCTTTTCTTTTTATTTTTCTGATGTAATGCTAGACTATGGGCAGGTGTTAGAATATTGTAATCATAGCATTCCATTATTCTATTATTAATAACAGTTTTCATTTTATTACAATTATTTAACTGTGATTGGTTATTTAAGCTAACTATAAAGCTCTCTTTCACGTCCGCTAACCTGTCTGTCACGGGCCTTTCAAAATTCATAAATACATGTTATTTCTCTGTTTTATTTCAGATGTTGTAGTTCTTGTAAATATGTAACACAATATACTCAATTCGATCCATCCTCGTCTTTTTGTTTGTTTATTTATTTTTCAACATAATACCAAAGAAATACAATTCTTAAATACACCATGAAAAATAAACTAGTGCGAATCATTTTGAAAGATTTTTTTTTCATCAGGAGCAAAATAACATCTCACAACTACAAAAACATAAGGAAGTCTTTCATCTGTTCTTTTTGTGGTTGGATATAATGCTGGTAGTACATACATATCAAGTGCAGCCCTTTATAGGGAGAAGTTAATGAACTACATTAAAGACAAAAAACATTATAACGTTCACACTTCAACAGCAAACAAAATAAAAAGAAAAATACCCAGTTAAACTGATGGCATTGAGCTCACAGGCTATTCACACTAATAATGTATTATACTTTTATTTCAAATAATAATGGCCCTTGAAAAATAAAAAAATCGACAAAAAAAAAAAAAAAAAAAAACCATTTAGCTAAATTAAGGGGAGGGGAGGATTAGCTCCCCCGTTTCCCCCTTTTATACTTAAACAATGTACCTCCAAATCTGATCAGGGAGTGCCTTATCAGAATAAACCGGTATACCAAATTTCAATCAAATCCGACAATTCTGCATGAAAACCCATTTATCTAAATGAAGCAGGGATTAACCCCCCCCCCCTCCCTTTATACTTAACAAACATCAGGGAAGTGCCTTATCAGTATGAATCTATATACAAAATTTGAAGCAAATTGAATATTTCTATCAAGAGTTATCATGTTACGCACATACATACGTACAGAACCTGCAAATACATTAGCTGTCAAGTCTCAGGGTTTCATAGCCTGTGAGCTAAAAACTAGACAATACTGGTTACCAGTAAAATGGAAGGATGAATAGGAATGTTGGGGACATGCACAAAAGAACTAATAAGACTCATTAACTTACTATACAGAAACATGATGAAGCTATTGTATTTATTTATAGGAGGCTAAATATTAATGGAATAAAAATTAGGAAATAATTCAATTTTTTTATGGCTAAGGTAAGAGAGATGAAAAATTATCCGTAATAATTTTTGGAGAACATAAACCCGGAAGCCCAGTAGCAGAAAATTCTCCAGGTGTCTGCGACAGATACTTCAGGGGCAGAAAATAATCTGCAGGTAAAACATTTTACAATTGAAGCGTACTTAATCAAACAGTCACTTACCTGTAAAATCTTTATGCATTTATTCATTTTTATTAATAATAATATTAAGTTTTTGTATTAAGTATTAAAGAGCTAAACACAATGTAAAGCGAAATAAAGGTTCCACGGAAGAAGAATCAGCAAAAGAGAAAAGAAAATCTGCGACGCCCGTCTCCCGTCTCGAAATTTCTGCTACCGGGCCCGGAAGTGAATGAATATCTCCAAAATTATAAAAAATATAATTATAGTAATCCTTAACATTCGCGAGGGTTAGGTTCGCGGAAATCTCTGCGAATGTCAAAAATGTTACGACCATCTTCTCATGCATATAAGTAGGTTAGGTTTTTTAATTTTTTATATGGAAAAGAGCAATTAAAATTAAAAAAGTATATTTATTAAGCACTATACATTAAAAGTACATGCTTTAAATAAATTTGTATAAATATAAACGTATTGTACAAATTTTATTTGCTATTTGATGGCAGAAAAAATTTAAGGATGTGCAATTGTTCAGAGAGCAGATCTTTTGTTCATGAATTTCCATGTAAGAAAAAGTTGCAGCCTCGATTTCTATTTTAAATTTAAGACTCCTCATCAGTGAAGAATCGCATTCTATTGCTTTTTCAACGAGTTGTTGTTGATGTTTTAAAATCTTCCACAATTTTTGCAATAAAAATTAGGAAATTTAGAAAATTGAAAAAATAAAATCCGCGTAAAAAATAAAGAAAATTACTGATCTATATTTTCCCTCAACACAAGGGCTGAAGTTCTCGCAACTTAGGCCGTACAGTAATACTGTAGGCTATACAGTAGATAGGTGTCCAATATCATGTAGTTCATAGAATTGGTAAAACAAAGTGAGTTTACTTTGTAAAAAAATATTCTTTATAAAACAAAATTCATGAATAACCAAGTATTCTCGAATGTTGAAATGTTCTGCACTTTCTATTTCGCAAATAATCAAAACTCACAAAGGTTAAATCTGCAAGTGTTAAGGGATTACTGTACAACATACACAAAAGAAATAATAGCAAATTGTTTATTAAAAAAAATGCTTTTCGGATAAGCGACATAATTAGTGAGTCAAGAGATAAAATCCAGAGTTAATTAGAGAAAAATTACCTCTCTGTACGACACACACCCCCCTCCGAACATAAACATAGAGCTTTTAACTTACAGTTACGCATGAAATACATTAAATTTTTTATTTGGAAATTTATTCAAAATACATATTTGACTGAACTGAAAAATAACAGTATTCGTATTGTAAAAAAAAAATCTATAATTCACGTATTCATAGCATCCATTTAAAAAATAACTCAATGGGGAAAAATTTTGATCTGTTTGAAGATTGTTGGATTTGAAATATGCTTGTTCATGAAGAAGTTAGTAAAATACTCAGCAAAAGCAGTACCTCAAGCATTCTAAATGAAAATCTATTTTCATTGAATGTTTTGAATTTTATGATTTCTTGATTTTAAATTATGAAAAGGATCACAATATTAGAAAAAGATAAAACTAACAATCAATATTTATGTTGAAATATTTTCGAAATTAAAAAAAGTTGGCAAATGGGCTCTGCTGTGAGATGCATTCCTGAAGATCAAAGAGAAAATTATACTTGAAAATAAGGAAGGGGAGCGGGGAGGGAAAGAAGAAAAGCTTTGACACTGGAGTCAATTCACCATGCAGAAAACATTTTTAATCCTAAATTTAATGGTGCACATCCAACAATAGAAGAGCAAATAACTGGAACAGAATTTATTCACCAACAGGCACGAACTACAAAAGGTATATTGATAGATAAAATTATATCAGAACTAGCCAAATATTGAGACAAGAGGGTTACATGGAAAACCCCATGTTTTTAAAGCCTGGCAAAAATCAATGTTGTCATATTATGGAAAGTAATACAAATTGAGTTTAGTGAAAATTTGATCACTAATAACAACTTTCAATACAAAAAATTGCAGCACACAGCCTCCTGCACAACAGTGAGAAGAAAACAGTTATCCATAAACAAGTGGGAAATTAACATTTATAGCCCACAATATTATTTTTATATTTGGAAATAACAGCAACATGACTAAATTGTAAAAAAAAAAAAAAAAGCGAGTCAAGAGTCAGGTTATATGCCTACTTAAAAGTTTTGAATCTTCTGAGAAAGAAGATTATTCAATTCCTACTATTAGTTCACACTCTCCCTATATTTATTTATTTATATATCTTGTTCAAATTTTCAATTGTTCATAAAATACTTATTATTCATCCTATCAAGTTGAAATAATTTTTTTTTAAACTTGTACTGGATGACAATTGATGTTAATACAGATTTTTCAAATATTAACTCATTAAAATTTGGTGACCAAAATGAGTCACCAAAAGGGACACCGACTTGGCGATATCTCTAATATTTTGCCAAATTCCCATAGACTTCCATTGTAAACCTACTTGCTTATAGAAAATCAACAAATTGAGATATTTTAATGCAACAAAAACTAATATTAGCTTAAGGGATTATATTAAATTTTTCTTTGATGATCTAAGTAGGAATTGACTTTAAAAACAAAATTTTTATATTACTTGTTAATTTTCAACTATAGATAAATTTATTTAAAAGAGTTAGAAAATAAACTTAAGATTTCTTGTTAATCTTATTTGCATTTAACCTTCTTAAATAAATATTGTCTTAAATGTTTTAACAAAGTTTGCGGGTTTTAAATGTTTTTATTACAAAACAGTCACTCAACTAATCAAAATATACTAAAATAAATTTTTTATTGCAATATAGGTATACCGCAAAATAATTTCATTTTCATATTTTTGGCAATAATAAATTAATTACATTTCATAATATAAAATGTTTATTTTTTTTTTCATTTATTTCTAAGAAAAAAATAATATTTTCAATTATTCTGCAAATTTCAACATTAGATGAATATTCTCAGAATAATCTTGTTCTCTGAGAATATTCTCACCTCACATCTTTATGTAGAGTTAAAAGTAGCTTACAATTATAATGGAACATATTGCTAAAATAAATGCTGTAAATTTAGGTTTACAAATTTACAAGGAAGGAAATAGAAACTAAATTTTACAGAAAAGCAAAAGAAGGTACTTTTGTAGTGATACACAAGTGTCGATCACAAAAAAATATTTGCCGATAATAAAACATAAAAAATACAGACAAAAAAAAAAAATCTGTTAGTTGCAATTATACAAATAAACAAGTAATTAATAATTGAAAGATCATACTTTAACTAGAAATACTATCCAACAACATGTTTCAATTGAAGATATTTCATACGCAGAATGCAAGCAAGAATATGCAGAAAGTATGAAAAAAAATCTTTTTTATATATTGTTGGAAGAAATATTTACCTTCTTCTCAAGTCCAAATAAAAGAGAAAATCCCAATATAAATATGATGCATGTAGACTTTGTCATTGTGTATCTGAAATATAACACAAATTGTTTAAATTTTCATTTTTTTTTAAAGTTGAAATTCAAGAAAAGTAATTTTTTGAACATAAACTAAATACAGAGTTCATCCAAAAAATAATACTTTATGTATCAGAATTAAATGAGTTGAATGCACTATACTCCGTTCAAAACGAGAGAATGAAACTACTATGCTACTGAACTTCATAGTAATTGCCCAGTGAGACAAAAGACTGTAGAAAAAAATAATGCATGGATAATGTTAATTTTTGTTAGTAAAAAATATCTCTAAGTTAGACACATTTTCTGCCAAGCAAAATTAACATATCCATGCATTAATTTTTGTTTTCTACGGTTTTTGTGTCTCATTGTTCAATTATTTAGATTTGGGCAATTACTGGTGCACTCACTCTATACCTATACATAATCACAAATAGTTCACATAAGATTCATTGATAGTTACATATTATCCAGATCAGGAAGACACACTCCCAACAAATAGTTCAATAAATTAATAATACAAGGTGCATCTAAAAATTTATTATCCAACGCATTATCCAACGAATTATCCAACGCATGCATTGAAAGACATTTGTAGAAATGCCTCCTGTCATTGAAATCACTATGTTCAAGTAAGGTTGCCTACTGGTACCAATCTAATTGAGTCATTGTGACACATTGTGTCAAATGCAATGGAACAATGCATAAACATCAAGTTTTGAAACAAATCAGAAGCAGTGAGTAAAAAATGTGTTTATGACTGATTCAAACAGTTCCACGACAGAAAAGAAACTGTTGAGGATGACCCGTGTTCGGGACAACCATCAACCAGCAAACTCTCCAGACAACATCGAATGAGTGCAACAGATGCTTGCTGATTATCAGACTTCTTTTATTCTCTGCCTTAAGAAGTCATGAAAGGCCTACACTTAGCAGATGTTTTAGCAATTCATCAATGTGTGACTTTGATACTATGAATGATTCTGAATAAAGCCTTTGCTGACAGTTTCCAGCACTTTACAATTGTTGTCAAAAGCATGTTGTGATTAATGGAGATTACTTTAAAGGACAATAAAGATTGTCCTTTAAAGTAGTTTATTTGTATCTTCCGTTTTCTTTATTTTATGAGACAATTCACCAAACTTTTCAGTAGCACTTAGCAGCAATTTCTTAGTTATTAACAGTTGTATATAATTTATAGTATATTATATGTACTGTAAGGTGTATTTATTGCAAATATGCTCTATAGCACAATAGAATTTGGTTACAACAAAAATGAAGGGACTAGATCCTTTGCTTGTTATAACCAGTTCTCGCAATAACCAAATTCAAGCTCTTTCTTTACTATCTATATAAGTAACAGAATGCATGAAAGTTTAATTACATCAATAAAATTAGTTGAATTATCATACATGTGGAAATAGTTTTATGTTCTTTAATTAAAAGTATGATGCTAAACTTTTAATTATATTGCATGTTTAATTTTATCATTGTAATATTTTACATACTTAAATATATAAATCAAATAAACGAGGAAAAGACTTTTTAACCTCTAATTATTTATTATAAGGTTGAAAAATAAAAGTTTACTTTACTCTAAACTTCTTTAGAAAATTTCTTTAAAAACATACTTTTCATCTAACTTATGCTCATTGGACCATCGGTTGTCTCTCATAAATGTCTCTGCCGGATGATGGTATTTGATCTTGAGAGACCTCCGTAAAGCAACTCCCACTCGGGAATCCTCAGCATTGGCACGTGGGCTCGACTCCTCAATAGGTGCTCGATTCATGTGGGTCGTCAGGGTGAACCGGGCAGGACAGCAAGCGAAGGGACCACTTGGCTCTTTTCATGCTGAGTAGTTTGAGAACTGTCACAATCGGCTGGTCTTATCTGTGTTTGGGAATTCAGCTGTGTGACGTGCGCAGCCAAGACCGGAACTTTTGTGAAGGAAGGCCTCCGGACCGACTGGATCAGGGGCAAAAGGGCCTAGGGCTGGGAGGTGGGGGGACTCCATGTTATGCTCATTGGATGGAAAATATTACCATTTGTCCCAATAATCTTTGAAGTTTTGTGCTACATTTCTAAGCAACTGCATACACCATCTCTGAGAAGAGACTGTTATCTGACACTCTATTTGTATCACAGTTATCCTCCTTCTTTTCATTATTTTTAGCAATGATGTAGATGCAGCAAAATAGCATGTTTACATTAAAAAGAATGAAGATTAAAAACAGGAATTTTTTGTGAGTTTGCAGAATTTTGTTTGTTATATCAGTTTTAATCAATATAAACAAGTGTTTTCAGCAATGTACAGTAAAACTTCCATAACAAACACTTATGAATACTGGACACCTCTATTTAGTAAAGATTCAGAGATTTTAATATACCTTTATATCATATCAACCATTTGTTCACTAATTCCATATTAAATTAGAATTCTCATTACTATATTCGGGCTCACTATAACAAGTTTGACTATCTTTTAAACTAAACTAAGCTAAAAGTGATAAAAAATGCATTTAAAAAGGCATAATAGATATTTAGGCATATTATAGAGATTAATATAATATGCCTTTAAGGCTGTTATCAAATCCAAAAGGGCAACTTTGTGACATAAGTTTTAATTTATTTTTAATCAGAAATGCATGAAACTAGTAGGTGTTGTTGTTCAGAAACTATGTAATCCAGCTGTTTTTTCCATTTTTTTTGCAAATGCAATAGATCTTTCAAAAAATAGTGTCAAAGTGGGCATTTTGAATCGAATTTCTGCGTGAAAGTAGAATAACCGGTCAAGAATGGGTGAAAAACGTATTTGTCAAGTGATCAAAATCACTTATAAAACTCAATAGGTAATTGATGGATCAAAAAATGGAAAACACAGTTCGATTCCAAATCGCTTCCATGGTCAGGCTTTCCAGTTTTATATCTTTCGGTTAAAAAATGAATTTGTAAATGCGTCAAAACTTTTTGCGCTTGTTGAGCAGAGCAGTTAAGAACAGCCTTAATAGATATTAAAGGCATATTTAGATCAATATATGTTTCATTGCACGAACGGCGACATTTTCAACTTGAAAATGTTGCTGTTTGTGTAATGAAACACACGTCGATCTAAATAAAGGTATTATGCCTTTTTAAGCGCATTTTTTTTATCACTTTTTAGCTTAGTTTAGTTGATTATAAGTAATTATCATACATGCTTTTATGTTTATCTTTTGTAAATTACTTATGAAAATATGTATATATGCAGAATGCATCATAAAAATAGACACATGCATGTTGCAAGATGTATGCAAACAAGCAACATATGTATATAAATTTAGTAAGTATAATGGTAATGCATTAAATTATTAATACAAATTAATTAATATTGCAAGATGTGTGTAGCAAAATATATGTAAGCATGTAAGATGTATCTACTGGGTTAGCACATATAAATAAAAAAGGTGGTGTAATAAGTTAAAACAAATTAATTTAATTTGTTTTTAAAATATTTACCATTGTTGGAAATGTGTCTTTTTGACCTGGATAAAACAAACACCATTTTTTTTTTTGGTAGAAAATACTCTCTGAAATAATAAGGTCAGTGGCGAGGCGTGACATTTTGTGATGGTCATCGCTAGTTCACAACATTGCAATTCCCCTCCCCTCTCCTCTCCCTATAATAGGATGGTCAAATATTATAACAGAACTTTTTAACAGTTGTCATAATTTTAAAGTTTATAAATTTTTAATCTTTAACTTTTTTAGTCTCACTAATTTTATGGCTTTTTTTTTATAATGTTATAAGTATTTTAAATCAATAACTGTGGAAGCTGAGTGAGGAACTACAGTCCACAAATTTGAGGCCGCCCTTGATTTAGAGGGCATTTGGCCATCCTAGCCTATTAATAATTTCCGCGTTTTCTGCCCATTAGAAGATTTTTTTAAATTAATTTTCATAAGAAAACAAAAATTAAGCAAATTTCATTTTATTTCTTTAATATTAACATAGATGTTAAAATGGTTAACTTCTTGTAGAATAGCATCATTAACCAGTTCATTAACAGTAGAAGTAAGGAAATTTTGAATGTCATGAGATACCTTCAAAATCTGTAGCCATATCAAAATGTCCTTTTCGTACTGGATCCCATCTACTTAAAAGATGCACAATTTTTTATGTAATTACTAATTACCATTATTAAATAATGTTTTTCTCTCATTCTCAAAACCTCCATGAATCCGCCTCTTCACGAAATAGTAGTAAATTGCTAATAAACAGGTTACATCAATCAATTAAGCATTTGAAAACTTCGCGAATTTTTTTAATAATTTGATTATATGGATTATAGATCCATCAGATTTGCTTTCAGATTTGAAAATTCAGTTTATATCCAAACATTATTTGTAAACTTAGACTAGAACCACGACTAATCAATTACTTTAAGTAAAATGTGACAACCGCATAGTCTGTTTTGACTCTTGCAACTGGATGTTGTAAAATATCCAACAGAAAACTTATTTTTTTATCTTCGACCATTGCTGTCAGCAAATTTTTTAAGGGATGTGCATAGCCACCCATTCTTCACAATTAAAGACATTCTCAAATCTAGAGGATACAAACAGCTTGCTTTTATTTGAGAAATAACATAGCTGTAATAATAATTAATATATATTATAATGACTTTTAAAAATATATATGAATCTAAATTGTAACCAATAGTTAAATAATTTACTTCTTCAAACAATAAAATGTTGTTACTTTAATTTAAAAATGTCGTTGAACCAATCAAATAGATTACACATTTTTCTAATGAAACAAAACATTGTAAAAAATATTTGCATTGAAGTATTAGCTTGATATTTTTTAAATATTAAGGTACTTGTCAAAATTGCAATAGGTAAAGTACTTTAACTCTTCTTAATGCATAATTTGGCTTTGAATTATATAACTTTCAGAATAAATCGTATGCAAAAAATATTTATTTAATGGTTTAAAAATAGTTATGACTTTTTAAATAATTAAATGCCACTTCCACAAAAACTAAGACAATCTTCGTATATTTCCATAATTATTTTTCGTCATTTGTGCATTACCAAAAATTAAACAAAATTAAATAAATACGCATCTTTGTACTTATGAATCGGAAATATGCTGTTATCAGAAATATATAACCTAAGATTTATAATATTCTAACAGTACAGGTATGTAAAAGAACATTTTAAAGCAATGATTTCTTTTCCAATTAATAAAAAAATCTTTTATTTAAGAGTAATGAAATAATAGAAATAATTTAAATTAGTCATATAATTTTAAGATGAGCACAGCATTAGTCAATAGAATAGAGTATTTTGTACTATTTAATAAAATTAAATCTGTTACAATAATGCTATGTCTATTGGAATAATATTCAAAATGGAAAAGGCATCACAAAAAGAAATGTTCCTTTTCAAGTGGATTTGCTCAAATTAGTGATGACTAGACCCCATATGTCTTGGAAAAGTGTGTCGTTTGATTGGTTGTGGGGTGCTGAGAGGGTGCGTGTGCATGCTGTAAAGAGATTAGCAAATTTGGGTGCATCCTTTTTAGCCGTAGGCCCCACCAGTGGCCGAGAGGTTCTGCTCTCGAAGCTGGTAGACGGGAGGTGCTGGGTTCGAACCCAATCGTGCCCGTCGGCCTAATCGTTCGGAGTTTTCGTGGTTTTCTTCGAACCTTGGATTTCCAAGTGTAAATACGGATTAGGTTCCCTTAGAAAGACCCCCACGGAGGGCACTCCCCCCATTAGGGCCTATATCCCTCGTGTAGATAATTGGCCGTCATAAACACAAACCAAACAAACCTTTTTAACCGTATACAAGAGATTCTATTTACCCTTTATGTTTTAGCCGTCTCATTTTAAAACTGATAGATGGCAGTACTAAAATACACTATTATCGCTTCATGTTACACATAAAATCTTAAAAACATTTTTAAAAGTGCTTGCAAAAAATTTAAATGTTTTATGTTGCCTTTATTTTCCTATGATCATCGCCTAATCTAGCAATGACTGCACGCTTCGCCACTGAATAAGGTAAGCACTTTCCATTTTGTTTAACATATATATATATATATATAATAAAATTTGAATTAAATCATTTCTTCAATTTTTTCTCTAAGCTTTTTTTTGTTTATAGTTTGCAATACACTGTTTTCCTCAAGTTTGTCAATTAGTTATTGATTGTATTTCACTAAATAGTTTTTCAAAACATAACTTTAGTGCTTAGTACTTATTATAATTAGAATGTAAAAGAGTCATGATTTTTTTTTTTACTTTTTAGGTAAAAAAGGTTGATTTTTTTTTAAATTAAAATTGTGTTTTATTTGTATGATTTATGATCATCTCAGATTTAAATATTTTTTACTACCATTTTACAAACTAAGAAATTTTATCAATTTAATAAATGATTTTTAAAAATTATTATTCATCTGATTAAAGCAGCAATTTAAATCACTGATAACCTAATAGGGGGGGGGGGGAGACATTTTACAATGCAACACATAGTGAATCTTCATTATTTTTTTTAATATTTTGAAGTGTGAAATTCATTAATCTACATGAAAAAAATTTAATTTGAGCTTTCAAGCACCTCTGAGAATTCAAAAGAACAAATATTGTAGGACAGGAAAATTATAAATACTTAGTGTTTATTAAGAATTTGCAAAAACGTATAATTCTGATTTTTATGAGAAGAATATCTTAAAAAGAATACTTACAAAGAAACAGTTATGTATTCAAAACTCCAATTAGATAGCCCTATATCTAGAGCACTTGCTATTCCTGAAAAAAAAATATTGCATAAAAGTATTGATAAGGAGAAAGTTAAACTTTTGGAAATTCTACAGCTTATAAATATTTGTAATACTAAAATTCAAGAAATGTTATTACAGCAGTACAACTAATATAAGAACAACTAGAAAAGCAAATATTTTTGTGCTGGGGTGTAGGTGAAGGCATACAGGAAGAAAGGGGTACTCATAAATAAAAAAGTCCACACAATGGTTACAGGACATGCTTTGGAACTACTGACTAAGACAAACTCATGCAGAGCTTGAAATTAAATTATTTCAGGAAAGGTCTACACTAGAGTGGGGTGAAAAAAATTATTTATTTTTTTTATCAAAAAGGGATAGGTGCCAAAAGTTGCCTTTATACTAGTACATCAACTGCATGCAATTTTAGCACTGAAAAAAAATGGCTTGAGCCTGCGCTTTTGGTTCAAAAGTCAAAATTTTGGGTAAAATTTGACATTTTTTCAAAAAAATTCCTATGCAAATGTTATTATTTAAATGTATTATTTAAACCTTTATTATTAATGACTTAACATATTTAAACGATAAAACGATATCTTCATTCTGCTTAACTGGAGCAAAACTGATAACTTTTGGTAAAAAAAAAAAAAGGCATTGCCACTCTGTTGTGTCATACAACTAATTGTTGTTTAGAATACAGCTCATACCTAGCTGCTTTTAAAACTACCCAGGAGGTACCATATGGGGGTTGCTGCATTTTATGTCACAATAGTGCATAGCTCGACCACCCTTTTAGACCAAGTTTTTAGATCCATCTTTTAGATGAGGATTACATTTGGTGTAGACCATCTTGCAGCATAAACTTCGATTACATACTTTGTGAGTGAATCTACAGACTCTGATGGTCAATCAGTGCTTAATATAAAGGTGAAAAATTTTTATTCGCCTTCGTGAGCCATCTTGCATAGGACAAGTTTCTTGGGTTCCTATTCGCTAGTTCTTCAGAGCAATATCTTGATGAAATAACTTTGCAAATGTATATCAGGTATTTCAAGTCTCTGCTGAGTACCCTTTTCTCGATTTCAGGAAAGAATGTTTCAAAATTACTCTCTATGGCTTCAAAAATTGAAATAAGAAGGGAATGACACATGGACAAAGATTTTCTTATTGGTCCGACAAATCCTTGTCGGTTAGAATCTAATTTTTGCCAAAGGTCTTGTCTAATAAATGATGCAGAGAAAATTCACTGGACTTGAAGGTGGCACTGTTATTTGGAATAAAGATTATAAAGAATACTTCTTAACTGCAATTTTCACTGTTTACATTTTGAAATGCATGCGGATTTCAGAAGATTGCGGATTTTAGAGACTCTACTGTATATTAAAAGTGCTTTGCATAAATATTATATTATTTACTCAGAATTATCTGCACTGGTTTATTGGACAACATAATGTAATAGATTTAGTTATTAAAATACTTCTTAAAATATATAATTTAATAAGCTAAACCCAATATTTGCACTGCAAGTTTTGAGCATGACTATTTCAAAATTACTATTCAAAAATAGTAATAGTCACAATTAATCATTGCATGCACTGTTCATGCGTGATACTGATACTCATAACAAAAGAATTAAGCGAAAAAAAAACTGAGAAGAAACTACAAACTAGACTTACAATAAGCAAGCTAATAACAAAATGATTAATTATAATTATCTCAACATAATATCAGAAAATTGCTCCTTTGGATTTGAGAACAGCCTTAAGTAGTGAGTATTCATCTGTTTAAATTTCCTTATAGGTTAACAAAGTATTTCATGATTGACGAGGAGAAAAGATGTATCAGTAGAGTGCCGTTAAAAATACTGGTGCTATTGTGGTATTAAAATTAGGTGGATATTTTACATCCCACCTAGACCGAGAGGTGGCAGCAAAGACAATCACCTCATCGAGTTCACGGCTGAAATTCCAGAATTAAAAACCGATTTACATGTTAAAACGTAATCAGTCTACCAAGTTATATCTTGGTGGAAAACACCTGAAAACCTGATTTTAGCAGTTGACACATAGGTTTACCATTGTGCTTTCCTGCTCTCAGTCCTCCATGTTTTCATAGCTTTGGGTGCAGGAAAACACAATGGTAAACCTATGAGTCAACGACTAAAATCAGATTTTCAAGTGTTTTCTACAAAGATATGACTTGGCAGACCGACTGCGTTTTAATATGTGAATTGAGTTTTAACTTCTGAAATTCCAGCCGTGAACTCAGTGAGGTGATTGTCTGTGCTACTGCCTCCCGGTCTAATGGAATACAGAAGAAAGGAAAATAGTACCTGTAGGAGCAAGCTGCTTTATATATGTTGGCCAGTCTAATATAACTCTCTGTTTGCCTGTATAAATTTGATATATGATTCTCACTAGACCTGATAATACAAATTTCACAACCAAGTGGCATATGACAACTGTTAAAGGAAAATGAAAATCCTAAAAAAGATAAAATAAAGAGTTGTACATTTCCATTTTATGCTAATATATTATACATGATATTAATCATTTTAAGTTAATAGTACAGTACTTAAATAAAAATTCCTTATAAAACAGCAATAAAACAGATTAATGAAAACTAAAATGAAAACTTTACAATACAGTAAATGCTAAAATATTATTAACATTAACACTTTATGCATGAAATTAGAAATCTTACAAAGCTAATTTCAAAACAGAAAGATTTTGTGAATTGGTCTTACTAACGAAAGCTTTTAAAGATTATTTTTAAAACTGATAAAGTCAAAATTTTACTTTTTTTTAATAAGTTTTTAACAAATTAAAGTAAAAAATCAACATTCTGTTTAACAACCAGTAGCTGATAGACTTGCACTTTAACAGTCACTCAAAATCCCAGTACAGCATGGCAGCGGGCACTGTAGATTATTTTATTCCTTCCTTAGAATCCAGATTAATCTAAAAGCTTTAAAAAAATGCCAAAATATAATTTAAATTTACTGTATCTTGTTATATTTTCTTTGTAAATGAAAACTTTGCTTAAGTAATGGAACATTGTTATTTATTATGATACTAAGCTTAACCTAGCATTTTTGGGATGCAAATAAACTTTGGTTTCCTGCAGATTGAAACTGAAAATTCTGCTACTGGGTCCAAAAGCAGAATCTTTTCACCCAATCAAATAGAAAGTCTTATCAATCTAAGGCAATATCTAACATATATATCCCGGTAGCAGAAATTTCTCCAAGTGTCTGCGACAGATACTTCATGAGCAAAAAATAATCTGCAGGTAAGATATTTTTACAACTGAAGCGTTAATTAACCAAACAATCACTCACCTATAGCGTTTTTAGACATTTTGTAATTTTTTTAATAATAATCTTAACTTTTTGTATTAAGTAATAAAGAGCTAAGCATAATATGAAGCAAAATAAAGGTTCGGTGAAAAAGAATCTGCAAAAGAGAAAAGAAAATCTGGGACGCCTGTCTCCTGTCTCGAACTTTCTTCTACCGGGATATATATATATGACTAATTTGATATTAAAAACATAAAAGATATAACAAAACTGTTAAACCAACAAGAGAATAAGATTGCACTTATGCCGTATGGGCATATCAGTAAAGACCCCAAAAGAGGTGCGTACAGGAGAAAATAGGCAAGGAGTTAAAGTTTAGTTACAATATCAATGATATTGCTAGGCTTTTAAAATCCTGAGTCCCTGGAACTTAAACACTTCGAAAGAACTGGATCTTTTTTTTTTTTTTTTTTTTACAAAAATAGGTCTTTTCAGAAATAAGACTTATATTCAATATATTTTGCATTCTTTCAAGGAAAAAGTTAAGCATCCCAAAGGACCCATCACAATTATTTTTATGCATACCTCCTGCAGTTTTTTGCTTAAATGATGCACAATAGTGCATCCCCAACATCACTGAATATTAGAGATTATTTTAAAGTACTTTTCAATAACATATTTCACAAAAAATGTGGTATAGTTGTATGTGCCATATTTTTAGCCTCAAGAAACATTTAAAAATAGATGTACAGTTATACTACTATTCTATTAAGGGAACAGATGTATTATAATCCCGTATCAGCCATATTGGATTCCTTTCTTAACGTGAACTAAAAATTGTTTTTTAATTAATAGTTATAATTATTATATTCCAGTTTTTTTCAATATTATATTAAGCTAACAACAATATTTAACCATTGACAACATTTACTACTTGGCAAAAAAGGAGTTTTCATGCAAGAAAAAAAATCCAAGATGGCAGATGCAGGATTATAATACATCTAAGCCTTATTAAGTATGCATACATGTACTTAAATGACCATAATAGCAAATTGCCAGAACATTGGATGTGTGACTGTGATGTTATTAGAGCACCTAGTATACATTATGATTATATTCGTCATGAATGCAAAGTCCTCAAGGCATGAACTGGCAGTCCAAGGCCGTAGCCAATGGAGGGATCACGAGGGTTTGATCCCCCTCCGAAATTTCTGTCAGGATTACTATATACCACTAAGATCAGTCAAAAAGGACAAGAATAAAAATAAACTATATTCAAGATTCAAAATCAAAATTCTACACTAGCATCTCTTTATTATTAGATTCCTTCAGCATGTAGCAAAATCAGAAGGCAATTTCAATCTTTAAAATTCCAACAATTTTTCAGAATGGGACTCTATAAAATGATATTTCAATCTGGTACTTTTCAGTTAGCCGGGCACCAGTGTTATATATACATATATATACACATATAATACATATGTATGCATATATGTGTGTGTGTACATATATACAGTAGACTCCATTAAATCCGCGACCCTAAAATCCACGAACGCCTAAAATCTGCATATTTTTTCAGATGTAAATAATGAAATTTACAGTTAAGTTGCAGGAACAAAATTCAAGATGGTGCCGAAATCAGCGACTACCGCAATGTTTTTTTTACTAATTTTTTTGTTAATCATTCTCTTTTGGTTATTACAGCTGATTTATTACTATATAAATTTACATTCTTTTGATTTTGATATAAATTAGCATATCTATATGATGACGTATCGATCTTATGATCGATTTACCACTAGATGGCAGCATAGGACTTTTTGAAATCGAACTGAATCGATTTCATCTGTAATAATTTAATATTTTTCTAAATTTTTATTTTACATAATTATTTTCATAATTACTCACGTTTTGTATAATACTAATAAATTATTTTAATATTTTACTTATTTTAATGTTTAACTCTATCGTGAGCATTCATTATAATTTCCCTTGCTTAACTACCAATCAAATTAGTTTAAAAAATGTAAACAAATCAATGACCAGAAATCCGCAAAATTCTAAAATCCACACAATCTCTGGTCTCAAGCTGTGCGGATTTGAGGGAGTCTACTGTATATGTATATAAATATAACACTGGCGGCTGGCTAACTGAAAAGTACCTTCAATCTTTTCAAATAAAATGGCCTTAACAGCTTGTTATAAATCGTCCTATTTGTTTTACTGGAACTCTTGAAGAAAACAGTGAGAATTTTATTTTCGAATATCCACAAACAAACTTATACATACATGCTCCCTGTGATGACATTTTTAATAATAGAATGTTTGAAAACATATGTACAAAACTTTATAAAACGTTGTCTGATACTAATCAATATACATCAGCAAAGCCACATCAGCACAAATGAGATTCTAAATTTATTTGCAATGAAGAATGTTCAAAGGAAAAATATTATTTTGTAATTACATTATTGAATTACTTCAATTCACAATATAAGCTTTTAGTGAGTGAATAATAAGTATTTTAATACTCCCTCTATTTAATTACAGTACAGAACCATTTATCCGGAATGCTTGGGGTCAGACGTATTCCGGATAACTGGTTTTTCCGGTTAACTGGTTGTGCATGAAAGCAGCATCCATTTGATAAGTTTTGTGGAATATATGCGGTTGTGGCATTATTTCTGATATTAAATTATTAGATTACTTGGATTAAAAATCAATGCAAGAATGATCAAAAGTTAACCAGAGTTAAAAAAAGGTAAATTATGGGAATCCCTTAGGAACACAAATTCTTCTGTTTCCTATGCATGAAAATTAAAACATTTAAAATACAACTAAATATGTTTTCATTTTCAAATACTAGATGTTGTCACCAAATTATACAATTGTTTAAGTAAAGCCTATGTCAAACTGGCAGTGTGTGATACTTTTTTCTGCAAAGATTCTGAAATCAGTCTGTCAGAAATATCATTCCGGATAACTGGTTTTCCGGTTAACTGGTTTCCGGATAAATGGTTGTATACTATAGTAAAAAATCGAATCAAAAATATGACAAAAAACAAATAACATTTTGAGACGACAATTCCCCTTCTGAAATATATTCCTGGCTACGGCCTTGTGTCAGTCTTCAAAGTACTAATCAGACTAGGATCCTGTAATCAGACTTGTATAAAAACAAAAACTTTCTGCAAATTAATTTAATGTTTAATAAAATAACGTGTTATATTATTTTAACGATAGGAATTAAAAACAGTAGTTTTAAAATAATTAAGATTTAAATTAAAAATTAATTAGTTTTAATTAAAGAATAATTATTTTGGTTAAAAAAATAAAGCTAAAAATCCATGATAAGAAGGAGAATTTTTATCAATTATTTTGTCAATGAATTTAGAAACAGCCCAAACCTTAATATTGTGACCTCTTTGCACAAAATGCCAGTCACTCTGTTCACAGAAATAATGTGACATAGCTTCTGAAACAACTGAATCACATTTTTTACCACGGCCCTTTGACGAAATTTGCATTTTTTCTGCGATTTTTAAACGAAATTTGCACTTTTTCCGTGGCATTTTGACAAAATTAGTTTTTTCCGTGAATCTTTTACAAAATTTGCATTTTTCAGAGACCTTTTAACAAAATTCGGTCTTTTTCCGCGATGCTTTTAAGAAATTCGTTTTTCCCTGCGCTCCTTTGACAAAATTTACATTTTTTCTGCGATTTTTAGACGAAATTTGCACTTTTTCCGCAGCATTTTGACCGCGATTATTTGACGAAATTAGTTTTTTCTGTGAATCTTTTACAAAATTTGCCTTTTTCAGAGAACTTTTAACAAAATTCGGTCTTTTTCCGCGATGCTTTTAAGAAATTCGTTTTTCCCTGCGCTCCTTTGACAAAATTTGCATTTTTTCTGCGATTCTTTGACGGAATTAGCTTTTATTTGCGATCCTTTGACAAAATTCATGTTTTTTCTGTGATCTTTTTACGAAATTAGCATTTTTGCGATTCTTTGACGAAATTCGCGCTTTTTCCACAGCCCTTTGACGAAATTTGCATTTTTTTTCGCGATCCTTTGACAAAATTCGGGCTTTTTCCGTTATGCTTTTATGAAATTCATTTTTTTCTGCGCTCCTTTGACGAAATTCGTGTTTTTTCTGCAATTCTTTGACAAAAATAATGTTTTTTTCACGATCCTTTGAAGAAGTTCACGCTTTTCCTCCGCTCCTTTGATGACATTCGCGTTTATTCCGCGATGTTTTGACGAAATTGGCAATTTTTTCTGCAAACGATTGACGGAATTGTTTTTTTTTTTTTTTTTTTCGGCGACCATTTGTTGAAATTCGCAATATTTTTCACCTTAAATTTTCGGAAAATTCGGAACAGAATCACCTCTGGCAAACAATAAATAAATCGTACATAAAATTGGGGAATATTTTTAATTTTCCGGTATTTAAAAAAAAAAAATTACAAGAACAAAAATTACAGGGTTTTTTTCAAAAAAAAATTCCGCAGACTTCCGAATTTTGCAGAAAATTTTCCGTGCTCTGCGTGCGTCTATATTATACAACTCTGCCTGTAATATGAGACATCATTTAAGGAGGACAGAATAGGATAATTGCTCCCAAGAGTTGAAGCCTTTTTTCTCTTTTTATCATCACAAGTTTTATTTCTTTTATTAGTTTTTTCCTAATCATGCTGTTTACGCCTTCTTTAATGTAAATTTAGAAGTTTTTCCTTTTAAGCTGCGGCCCGACTAAGGTTAGTAAAATTGATACTTGTCTATTAGAAGGTATACATATATAATGTTATCAAAATTTTGCTGATTTTTGACGACCCTTCCCCCCCCCCCTCCCCCTTACAATATCATCCATTATCACTCGTCAACGTCTGCAATTCCCCAAATTACTTTCAGTAGCTTGTTTCTATTATTTATCAATTGTACAAAATTATTTAGAAAACAGAGGGGATCAGGAGGGAATGATAATAATATTTAATAATCACAAAAAAGCCTTTTATGTTTGTTAAATATCATTGTTTGTACATTTTCATTACTTGTTGCAATATCTAAAATGGCGATAAAATGTTGTCTTAGCATGATAGTTAACTTTTTAAGATGGCATAAAATAATGGTTTACTTGACGTATGTTTATAAATATTTAAGAACCATGTTTTCTGCCACCTTGAAAAATTTTGTAAGATAGTAAAATGGCCTTTTGGATTTTTTACCAACCCGGCAAGCAGCACAGAATACATTTCCTTTGGATTTACACCTACGAAACAAATAATTCAACACGTCTGCCACTGTGTCTCATATACCTGTTTTCAACCGGTCTGTACTAGTTTTGAATTGACTATAACTTCTTAACTATTCTGAATTTCACCTACTGTTCTAGGCACTTATTCTACACATTATAGGGATTCGAAAAATGTAGGGGGGGGAAATATTTTTTTCTTTTCATGAATGGTAACTTCTATTGAACCCCTTCGGGACGAGCATCTTTTACAAAATTTTTAATCACAGGTTTTTGAAAACAGAAATTTTTGCCTAATTGAATCGGGAAAATGCTCGGATTAAATAAGGCAAAATTTACAATAAAAATTTACTGGTGAGAATAATCACCGATTCTGAGAACCTTACGCGGCACGAATACCGGTCGCTCGTCCCCAAGGGGTTAAAGCACACATTTGGTTACGGAAGAATTCCATGTACAGTAGAAGATCTTTAGTATAACGCAAACCTAAAAACGCAAGGTAGTGCATTATATGGATCACCTTTCATACATCATTAAATTTACCTTATAGTAAACATGGCCATTGGCCAAACAAGTCTGAAACTTATAAAAATATATTAGAATATCTTTATACTGCATTCCTTGTTACCAGGAACTATCTAGATTACGAAGTTTTGCATAATATAGATCATCCCACACATTTTTAAATTTACTTCATAAGCATAGTCGACTAAGATCAAACCATTCATTATTATTACTCATTTTTAAAAATGTTTATTGTAATGATACCAATTTTTTCGTTAAAAAGGTCTTAAATTAGAAAATAAAGTTGAACTAATGTATCAGATTTAGTCCTTTAGAGAGTAGCAATTGTTTACAGTGTAGGAATGCAGGTGCTTCTTAACCGCAAAATTCATTGTTTACGTCTCAGAAGTTGTGCGTTATATGTAGAATTGCGTTATAAAGATCTTCTACTGTACTTCATAATTCATAATAAAACAACAAATAAAAGTAAAAGTTCATTTTTACAATACAAACCTTGATAAACCATTTCTGATAAAAAGTTATACCTATAGAAAATGAAAAATATAAAAGCACAAGCCCAATAGTTCTCATAAAAACTAAAATAAGCCTAACAGTACAAAAATTGTCTTTTCTTTTCATTTTAGAATCGTAACGTTCAGGACAGGGAAAACAACAAACACTAAAATGATTCATATACGACTGGAATGATGCTTGTTCTCTTGCAGGAGAAGCTGGCTGTATGATCTCTCTGCGTCGCTTCATGTTTTCAACATTACATAAAATGTCATCACACAATTATAAATGAAACTGATGGGTGAATTAATATGCAATTAGAAAAGAACTTGAAGGAAAAGCATTTTGGGATTCAAGTTAAAGATAACAGCAACGACATGATCAGTAAAAAAATCTGCCACATCATTTGATGATGAAAACATATTGTTTGCAGTAATTTTAGAAAGAAAATGCTATAGAATTCAGTCGGAAATACTGCAAGATTTATAAACAAATTTACGTTTCTTGAGAGCAATCAATGATCAATTAATATTTATACAGATATATATGTTTTTATTTTAACAATTACACAGCGCAATTTCAAAACACATCGCATCGCCGGAGAGAGCGAGTGCAGAATCCAAAAATATTTACTACCATTGCCACTTTCACAGTACAATATTTACAATAGAAACCGAAACTAATTTGAGATCCAGCTATTAAATTGAAATTTTGCGAATCCGAAAATTTCAAAATTATTTTTTTGGAATATTAAGAACACAATTACTTATAATAAGATTTTCTTTTATTCTTTAAATTAATGTGATAGTTTACTAAACATTTACAGAACATTAATATTTAGCCTGAACATGTCCTCTGATGGAGAAAAGATGTAAGTTCTTTTTAACTTGTTCATAGGATTGAAAAAAATGGCGTCCTAGGTGTTTCGTAGGTTTCGCTTCGCGTCATTTAAAATTTTTTTCTCTTGTGTTTAGCATATTTTTTTCTGCTTTCATTTTCTCCTGACATCCTGCCAGCTTCTCTCGTAGACCTTGTGTGTTTCTGAACTGTTTCCTTATTTTCAGCCCTTTATTTTTTTCTGCTCTCGCACATTTTCTCCTCGCTAAGCCTCGCATGCGCCACGGATTCTAGCCGTCCGCGATGGCCGACGGATTTCATTACCTCTCAGATGCTCCTCATTCTGAGATACTTCAGCGGGCTATGCCTAATGGTATCAACGAAATTTCCATTTTCCTCGAAGGTGACAACGGCAAAATTCCCAGTTCACATCCTAAAGCTCTGAAAGCCGATCTTCTTACCAAAGCAAATGGACCGCTGTCCATTGATCTCTTGAAAATTACCAGAAATGGTAGCATACTTATCGTCACTCGTGACTACAACACGGCGGACAGACTGCTAAAAATCAACCAAATCTTGGACATTCCAGTCAAAGCTAAACTGTCAATGGAATCCATTTCCACAAAATTCTTACTTTTCAACATCCACCATTTAACGACTTCAAAAGATATCAAAGAGGAGCTTGAAGAAAACAACATCCATGCCTACGAAGTAAGACGTTTCCTGAAATACAATAATAAAATCCCCTCTCCCACTGGCACTGTCTTGGTAACTATGCTTGGCACCTCTCTCCCTAATTCTGTGAATCTCTGGTACCAGCATCACAGCATCTCTATGTTCATTGACAGGCCTAGACGATGCACCAATTGCTGTAAATTCACCCACTCCACCAAAAGCTGCAAGCAAGACCGCGCTTGCATGAAGTGCGGGAAAGATCATGACTCCGTCAACTGTTCCAACCCAACTATAAAATGCACTAACTGCCATGCCCCACACCATGCTGATGATAAAAACTGCCCTGCTTATAAAAAGGAGCAACAAATATTAAATTTTAAATGCCATCACCACCTAACTTTGGGAGAAGCAAGAAGAAGATTCCACGAAAACGAGAAGTCTATCACCAATAAATTCTATGCTCTTGCTACTCAAGAGGGTGCTACTAAAGGTTATGCCTCCAAAAATGACCTTGAAGCTCTTAACAAGGAATTCTCTGCCCGCATTGCTGACCTATCCAAGCCCCTCCTACTTACCCTTACCAACAATCTCAACCAAACTGCTGAAACCATCAGCGAAAAAATTTTTAATACCATCAATCAACTCACCACCAAAATCCTCGAACCAAATTCCACACTCTCAGCTAATAACAACACCAATGAAAAAAATGACCTAAAAGAAGCAGATCCCAAAACTGACCAAGCCGACTCTTCTGATGAAGACCCATTCTCCAAGACCACTACCGATTCAGAACTTCAAAGCAAAATCACCACCCAAAAATCCAAAAGTACAAACACTAACATCAATAAAAGACCTATACGGAGTAGGTAACCTCTTCCCTTTCTTTTTTTTTCTTGCCTTACCTGTGCTTTTGCCCTCTTGCTTCTCCCCACCCTTCTTTCTGCTTCCCTCTTCCTTCCTCACATGTGCGATTCCTTCCTTGTTAGCTGGAATGCTCGCAGTATCTGGGCCAAATCCCACTGGTTGGGCAACAGTTTCTTTTCTAACTCTTCCATTCTCTGCATCCAGGAAACCATTCTCTGTGCCGACAGATCTCTTTCTATTCCTGGCAAATGTATTTTCCGTTCCGACCGTGACAATCGCGGCGGTGGCCTTCTCACTGCTGTTAACACTTCTCTTCCTGCCATTATCGTCCCCCTCTCTCTCCCCTCTCTTCCTGTGGAGGTTCTTGCTGTTAAGGTCTGCCTTAAGAATAAATGGATCACCATTATTAATATATACTCACCTCATGGCTCCTTCTATCACCAGCTGATGTCAGATATCATCTCTCAAATCACCCCTCCGTTCATCATTGCTGGCGATCTGAACCTAAACATCCTGAAAAGTGACCCAAATGGACTCAACCATGTCAACTCCTTCATCGAATGGTTCTCCCTCAACAATCTTCTCCTCTTAAACACACAGTCTCCCACCCGTTTCCAGCCCAACAGTGCTCCTTCTCTTCTGGACATTTTTCTAGTGTTTCCTGACCTGGCAGCTCATTTGGATTACTCCATCCATCCAGATATGTTCGACTCCGACCACTGCCCCATTATTGCTCACTTTTTAGGACCTTTCAACCTTCAGCAAAATCACGAAATCAAACGTATTTGCAAATGGGACAAGGTCATCACCGACATCAATAGGGATCTTGACAATAGGGACGGCATTGATTTTTCTGTCCTGGCCTCAACCTGCACTTCCAGTATTTCAAAGCACACTCACACTTATGTCTGCCACCGTAAAAATACCCCCCCGGGTGGAACAGTAAATGCAGCTGGCTCTTAGGTCAGAAGAGAAAATTCCTTCGCCTTGCCAAATCTCACTGCTCTAAAGAATTCTGGCTTGAGCACAAAAAATACGCTAGCAAGCTCAAAAGAGAAATCAAAGCCTCCATCAGGAACTACTGGGATCATATCTATCAAAACTGCGCCAGTAATAAAGGCATTTACAGTATCATAAAAAAAAATCGGCAACAAGCAGCACACGTCCTCTAACAATATCCTCTACCACAACAACTCCAATATACCCAGCATCCACCATCAAGCCCATCTCTTCCTTAATTACTTTGATAATTCCGAGATCTACCATGAAAATTTTCCTTTTGACCTTAGCAGCCAGGATGCTATCATGAACGCTCCAATTTCAGTTGAAGAATTCAACGCCGCCATCAATAGTAGCAAAGCCACCTCTCCTGGTGAAGATAACATCTCCATCCACATCCTCAAGAGTCTCTCCATTACTAATAAAAATAAACTTATTCAAGAATTCAACAATATCTTTAACACCAGCAATATTCCAATCAACTGGAAATCTGCTATCATCATCCCCATCCTGAAGCCTGGCAAGAACCATCAACTTGTTTCTTCTTACCGTCCCATTGCCCTTACCTCTGTCTGCTGCAAAATCTTTGAACGCATCCTCCTTAATAGATTAATTCCTTGGATCAACAAGCAAAACTTCCTTAATATCAACCATGGTGGCTTTCTTCCAAACAGAGATTGCCAGTCCACCATCGCTACCCTCTACAATGACATTCACACTGCTCGTGCTGAAAACAAATATATTTTTCTGGTCAACCTGGATATTAAATCTGCTTTCGACTCAGTCTGGATCGACGGCCTCATCTACAAGTTGGCCAGCGTTGGCATCGGTGGCAAGGTCGGGCTCTGGATCGCTAACTGGTTGCCTGGTCGTAGCATCAAAATCCGTTGGAAAGGCTTTGTCACTCCTGAAACCTCTTCTAACATCGGTCTTCCACAAGGTAGTGTTCTCTCTCCGCTCCTCTTTATGCTATACATTTATGACATCTTCGATCTCCTAGACCCTGGCGTTAAAATACTCATCTACGCTGACGACATCGTCATCTATGTGGTGGGTGTTGACCCCCTTCGCTCCATCCTTCTGCTCCAAGATAATATCAACCGTATCACCACCTGGTTGAACTTTTGGAAGTTAAGTCTTGCTCCTGATAAATGTTCCTGTATTAATTTCTCTAGACATCGTCAAGAAGTTGAGCCCATTAAAATCCAAGGCTTTAAACTCAGCTGGCAAAATGATTTCAAATTTCTTGGCATCTACTTCACCAAATCTCTTTCCCTTAACAAGCAAATTTGCTACATTAAACACAAAGCCTTTAAACGTCTTAACCTTATTAAAGCAGTCTCTGGCATCAGTAGAGGTGCCAGCAGCTTTCATCTCATCAAAATCGTGAATTCACTTGTTAGAAGCCTCATAGACTACTCTTGCTTTCTCTATATGTATCTTCCTGCCACTTCTCATAAAATGCTGGAAACCATTTACAATGCTGTCCTTCGTCTTGCTTCCGGTCTTCCCAAGTGGACTCCCATCCCTGTCCTTCATAGAGAAACCAATCAGCCTTCCATCCGCATCCGCATCAAATCCCTTTCTTACCGCTTCTTAATCCGTCATGTTGCTTCCTACCGACACTCTCCTCTGTACAGCACCATTTTTCACAGTTCTTCTGCCACTGGTACTATCTACCCCCTCATTAATCACTGCCTTGATGATATGACTAATGAATATAATTTTGTCACTTCTCAAATCATTGGGGCCTACTGGTCCGGACTCTCTTTCAAAGACATCATCATCACTGAGGGTCTTCTCTTTCAAGATTCCAATCTTCCCGATCATGCTGTTAGGGACCTCTGGATCGCATACAAGCATGAGCACTTCCCCTTCCATTCTATTATTGCGACTGATGCTTCTAAAGATGAGATCAAAATGTCCTTCGCTGCCATCAACTTTTACAACAAGTTCAGCATCGCTTGTCTCTCACACACTCACAACTCATTCTTCACTGCTGAAGCCCTTGCGATCTCCCTTGCTCTTAATACTTTCATTAGCAGCTACACTGACTATGTCATTCTCTCTGACAGTCTGTCCGTCCTCACAGCTCTTAAACACATTAACATCAAATCTCAACACACCATTCATTCCATCAACAACAAAATTTCAGACGTCATCTCTAAAACCAAATCTCTTCTCCTCATCTGGTGTCCTGCACACCGCGGTATCTCACCTAATGAAAATGCAGATTATTGTGCCAAACATGGTCCTTTCACCCTCCAAGACAACCCTATTAGCTCTGAAGACCTGAAACATCGTTTCAAAATCAACTCCAGAATTGAAGCTGACTATGATTGGCTTAACAGTGACTATTCTTCACGCTATAACACCTTAGACATCAGCATTCAATCTCACAGAAAATGGATTCCAGACAGGCACAGTGATGTCGCCATTGCTAGATGGAGAACTAGGATGATTTCTTGCAATCAAACTCCTCACAAATTGAATTTAAGCCCTACTCCTCTTTGTACTTATTGTCATGAGACCGACACTCCCCATCATAAGCTCCTTAGCTGTGCTAAGTATCATCTTCCAAGACAAGACTTGTTTACTACTCTTAAAGCCCCTCCAGACATCTCATATAACAACCTTATCAACTTGGCTATGAGCTCTTGCCGCAATGCACAAGCTTTATCCAAATTCACCCTCCACTGCACCTAACTCTCTTCCTGCTTCCATCCATGTTTTTACCTGCCTTGCTTCACCTGATTTCTTTGTTTAGCATCATTCACTTGAACTTACTACTTACAATCTCTTTGTTATACCCTTTTCCCATGAATGTTATACTGCCTACTTTATATTCCTCATCCTTTTTTAGAGATAGTCCCTCGCTGTAGCAAAGATCTCGAGAACTCAAACTCAAACTTGTTCATAATAATTTTTTTTTCATAATTTTATCTTTTAAGTGACTTTAGTGTTCTTTTTTGACTGACGAGTTAAATTTATCCGAATTTAAACATCTTAAAACTTTAAAACGACTTTTTATTAATATATGATTTCAATAGAACTTTACCATTAGTTAATATGACAATTTTCTTGTACCGAAAGCAACAGCTCCTTCTGCAGCCTTGAGAAGGAGCCGTTGCCTTCCTTCTCAAGAAGGAAGCCTTCTGCAGATAAGTCCCAATTTTAGATGGGTATAGGAATGAAATTATTTAAATAATTTGATTAACTGAACAAATTAATTTTATACATAAACGAGTTTAAATCTGCAAGTCAGGAGACTCAACTTCAGCTCTGCCAGTCATTGTCTTTTAATCTCACTTTGAATAATATTCAACATCCTACAATACAAAATTTAGTTTTTTTAATTACATAAATATTCATAAGCCTATAAAATTCTTGAGAGGTTTCGGAAATTAGAAGCATTAAATTAAACACGGTAATGGTATTCTGAAATTCTGATGAACTGCTTATTCTGGTAATTTTTTAGATAAAACAGTACATTTCTTCAGGGAAGCTCTGCCCCTCTGATCTCTGAACCCTTTGTTGCTACACTAAATTTACGTTAGTAATTTTCCATCGTTTGTGCGAATGGTTGTAGTATATATATTCGATTTCGTTTTACACTGTTGATTTTATTAGGAAAAGCAACAGTTTGGACAAGGAATTTTATGTTATCAATGGTGGATCCAAGGGGGTCATGACCCCCCCCCCCCCCCCTCAGAAGACCAACAAAAATATTCTAAAGATCATTTTTTAAATGAAATATACAGTAGAGTCCCGCTTAACCGAGTTTCCGCTTTAACCGAGTTATTTTCCTCTGATGGACTGATGGCTTCCATTATTGTGAAACAGCCATTTTAAATGAAGTGTTAGGTGAAGATGAAAGAGCAGCCGTGAAAAGTTAGAACTCTGATTTTCTGGTCAGAATGGGGAAAAAAATGTTTTTACGACTACTTTTTCATCTTCACCTAACACTTCATTTATAATGGTTGTTTCATAATAATGGAAGCCATCAGTCCATCAGAAGAAAAGGATCCATTCCAAAGGTATAAATTCAATTGAAAAAACTATTTAATACTTTGAGCAGAAAGAAGAGCAAAAGCACCTGCAATTTTCATGATACTAATAGAATCACACAGCTGCCAATGTGTATGGTTTTTTTAACCTCTAAAATTGAATACAAATTTTTGGCATATTTAATCGTTGACAATTGTTAGTGTTAAATTTAAGCGATATCTCCCCAATTCTGGTTGTGCTTGGCGACCTTCCCTTTCTTGGCGTAGCTTGTGCGCACCACAGATTCAATTCTTTATTTAACATTACTATCAAAATCTCAATAGTTAGACTTTTTAAACTGAATTTCCGGAAAGGACAGACAATTGTTCTCTGTCCTTGTGACGACATTTCTGTGGCTGCCAACTCATAAAACTTGGCTAAAAATGCTAACTTTGACAACATTTTCCGAATAAATCTTTACCTTTATAAGAAAATGGGAAACTCTTTTGTTATCTGAACAAAATCGGTAAATTTTATATTTTTGGGAATATAATTGCAAATTTTTTGTATTTACGAATGAAAATGATTTCGCGAAAGTTTGGATTTGGAAATAGCTTTCAATATAAAAAATTCTCATAAAGAGATGTGATCGCCTCCCACGCAAAAAAAAGGAAATCCATGACCCCCCCTCTAAATGGTGAGCTGGATCCGCCCTTGATTCATAGATTCATACAACATATATTATGGAGGTATATGCCCCTGTATGGTAGGTTCCATATCAAAACAAAATGCTTTATAACAAAAGGAGCGCGGCATATTTGGAAACTTATCGCGTTTTCTGGATATTTTGAACCCAATCTAAGAAAGACAGTAGACGTTGTTGTTTAAGGCTCCTGTCCCTGCCGGCGAAGACACTCACGAGCTAATGCTAATCCTATGGGGAGAGATTTATCTAATATCTCGTTAGCATTTCGACATTTTTAAATAATTTTTTTTTTGTATTGGATAGTTGAGGTCCGTCTCTATATCGCACCTTTTTTACTTTTTCGATTTTGGTCGCAGATATTTTTTATTAAGTTACTTTCCCTTTCAAAACCGGTTCTGAAAATGAAAGTGTCATTCTAAAAAATATCTGCATCCAAAGTGAAAAAGTAAAAAAGGTGCGATGTAGAGACGGATTTCGGCTATCCAATTAAAAAAAAATTATTTAAAAATGTCAAAATGCAAACGAAATATTAGAAAAATCGCTCCCCATAGGATTAGCATTAATTCGTGAGTGTCTTCGCCGGCAGGTACAGGAGCCTTAACGATATAGCTTCTTTTGTCATCCTGATTCCTGAAAATGTGTTATTGTCAATGCTCTCAGATAACAGAGAACGTAACAGGTCTTCAGCAATACAAAAGCTAATTTGTGCTAGAAATGAAAATAGAGGAACATCAGAAATAAGGATTTTTCAAGTACCAAAAATACACTTCAAAGCAAAGGATTATTATGGAATTATTAACTGGCAACGAGTTGGACGTTTTGAAACACCTATCCAGGTAGCACAGCAATATCGGGAACAGCGATTTCGCAATATTGGCCAATATCGGTAAACACCGGATCGGCCGATATTGCATGGCAAATTTTTTCCAATATCGGGATCCAATACCTGCCGCTATCGGTGAGCGCCGGGCCGGCCCATATCGGCGAACGCCGGACGGTATCGGGCCGATATTACTGTGCTACCTGCCCATTTTGATGAATGTGCCTTGCGAATAAATTGAGGCCATGGTAAAAGTAGGAAAAACGGAGGAATGGTCAAAATATCCATGCCATACCCACGACTAGAGCGTTGAAAAAACACAAAAATGTAAATTATTATTAATAAGTATAATTAAAATAGTAAATAAAAGTCATAAAACTCTATTTAAAAAAAATAGTAATAAAATTTGAAAATTGGTCTTTTAGATGTATAAATTTGGGTTTACACGCACATACATAAACACACATACAGCATTTTATTATATTTAGAGATTTCTTCATGATTACTTTCACTTCATTGTTTATGCAATATAATTTCATAATTATAGAATATGTTAACATATTTTTTTTTCTTAATTGCGGGAATCCAGAGGAGTAGCTTGAGAGGAGTAAACACATAAAAATTTTTCGAATGATGGGGACAAGGGCAGGCAATTTTCCCTCATTATATTTTAAATTCCATTAACTAAATTTATTTTGTTTCTCTTGAATTTGAAAATAAAAGTAAAATTTATTCTCCTCAAGTGATTTAAAATAATTAAACTCTGACAGAAAATAAATTAAGACTATTTCATCAAGAGAAGGAGCTGAAAGGACTAGGAAATTATATAAGCATTCAAAAAAAGGGGGGGGGGAAGACATTGTTTCATTTGTTGCCGAGATACTTACGGTACTGATTTAAATGACAGCGTTTCTAGAAAACCACATTTATCCTCTTGGGGCTGTAACAGGGCTTAATTTCCGCCGGAGCCCAGTTCCGGTACTTCTCTGTTTTTAGTAAATATTTAGATATTGGTCGTAATTCACCGGAGCTCATATATACAGGCTCCGGAGCCCAGTGCAATAGGGCTTCCTAAAAACAGAATTACCCGTTCCTTTCCCTCCCATCTCCAAGCTTTTGCGTTCTTCTTTATCAAAACACTTGCATGTGACATAATGTGTCGCACACGTAGGAGATGGAGATGAAACGGTCTCAGTTTTTATAATAGTTTTGGGACTTGGACTGGCTCAAGCTCAATCTGTCTTACATTCAAAATTTTATTTATTAATGTATTAAAAAAAAAACTTTTCCTCCTTCAAAAGTACGCATTATATTCTATTTCAAATCATTTTAATGTTACTTTGATCAGACTGAAAGAAAACAGAGATCGCGTTTTTCTATTCCAGTGATATTTGCAAATTTATGGCATTGATGGCGGCGACGTGTTGAAAACGGCGCCACTCAAGGGACTGAACAGTGAATTTGCTTTCAGTTCGAGTTTCTTTTGTGACAGTAGGATAATTTTAATTGGCTGGTTTATTTTATTTTTATTTAAATGTCTAACCTGAAAAGAATATTTTCTGTTTTTAGTCAACGAGCATCATTTTTTGTTTGTTTGAGGTTTTTTATCCTCTATTAAGTACGAGTATAAAAATCGCATTAGGAATTTTTCTATTTATTTTGTATCATGAACTCTGCCCATGCTAAGGCTCTACTCTGCACATTTACGAAGTCACTTTCATTTGTAAGTTGTAAGTAGATATAATTACCATGAATTGTTGTTCTGATAGAAAGCAATTGAGCAGTGTTTACTCTTTTTCTATAAAAGCCTCGAATCTTTCCTACAATGGTGTCAAATTTTTAATTTAATCTGATTTTCAGGGACTCACCACAAAAGATTGTTATGCGGAAGGAATCGTTTAAAGTTTAAGATATCCAGGAAATTGAAAAACATTGTTCTTCAGTATATAAATATTAATTTATGTAAATTTCATTAATTTTTTCATAAAAAATGAATAGCTCCGAACTATCCCTTTTTTTGTTAACTTTATTTCCGAATCGTAATCCTTACCTTTTGTCGCAAAATTCTGCAATTAATTAAAATTAAAATTAGGCAAAGATTACTGTTCGGGAAGGAGTAGTGGAACAGATGTCATATTCGCCCCCATATTGGTGCGATTTTTTTCTGTCGCCAATATCATATAGGCAACAGGTACTTAACTTGCGTCAAGGTGTCGTTACTTTGTTTGATGTGGTAACCCGGATTATGTTGTTTATGCTGTTGATGTTTTCGCCAAATTGGCAACCGAAAAAAATCGCGCCAATATGGGGCGAATATGACATCTGTACCGGAGTAATAACTTAAAAGTGGAATACTTGACAGCTAAGGGTAGGCTGATAGATATATTTAAAATGTTTATTTTGCTAAAGAAAAAAAAATGCTTTAAATTTTGCAAATAATGTATGAAATGCAGATTGGAGTGACAGAGGAAGGGGGAGGGGGGGGACGGTACAGTTGTTAGTACCAGCAATACCTTAGAATATTAGGGCTCTGGTACTTTTTTTTTTGAGAAACTAAGCCTTGCTGCTGCTATAAGTTTAAACATTAGTGGGGGGAATTCGGAAATATGTGAGTTTTGTTTATAAATATCTAATAGATGGCAGCACCATACAATGACAAACTTCAAACAAAGTAAATCTTAAGTTTTGACAATTTTGATTTTAATATAAACAATAAAAGAAAAACTATTTTATGAGAAAGAAAATTAATACTTTCAGTATATAGTTGGACGGACACCTACATATATATATTTTTTTCATAATATTTTACAAAGAGGATAAACATACATGTGAAAAAATATATTAGTATGTAATATTCTCAAATCATTATGAATCATTTTTAGTATATGAAACGTAGATCTAGTTGAATGAAACTTATAATTTGTTTCAGTGTACATTTATCTACTGTTAATGCAAGCAACTACATATTTTATTTCGATTTTAATCTAAAAAAATACAATCTCTGCATCAATGAGAAATTAATAAACATAATATAAAATAGATGGCAACACATATACAAAAGAAATATTTAAATACTATTTTAATTCGCATATGTTTGCACAAGCTTAGCCGAGCGGTTACCTCGTCTGTATCTATAAGTCACTGGCCGTGTCTTTGACATTGGTCTTGGGTCCGTTAGAACATTTCGTTGTACCGCTGGCGTGCTGGCGATGTCCTGTGTAAATTTTTATTGACTTTTTTTACAATCCACATACCGATTTCGCCGATAATGTAAAGATTTAATAAATTTGAAAATATCATATTTTCAAATCATTTTGAAGCCGAAGGTTGTAGGTTCGATTCCCGGAGGTGCTCTTTCCACGAAAAGCATATTTATCCTATTTTTTTTAGGTTATTGCACTGTTAGCATGGGCGCCAGTAGAACAAATCCAGGGAGGGGCAAGATTTTGGAATAAATGTGTTGAATGTGAACTCAGCCATTTTTCTCCATTACTGGGTATAAAATCTCACATCTTCCGGGTGGGGGATTTTCGACGGTTCAAGGAGGTGTCACCCCCCCCCCCCTAAATTCAATGCTGAATGTGTTAGTAACGATGTGTCTGTAGTCCGCTGCGAAGGCCATCTTTTTTTTTTTTTTTAAATAGTTAAAAAAAAGAAAAGAAAAAGAAAAAAAGGGCTAGAACTCCACCCGCAAGACAATTTTAAAGCGTATCATTTTTTAAATAGAATGTAACAAATAAAATAAATTATAAATCCAAAAATAAACTTAAAAAAAAATGAAGAATTGAAACAGTTTATTACTTTTTTGCCTCCACCCTTACCCCGTTTAAGATAGTTTTTTAAACACTTAATGCATAAAGAGAGACAGCTAAATATTGTCTTCCACGGGTGATTCAGGAAGTCAGAGTCCCCTTATAACCAATTTCTTTTTCTCTTAGTAAAAAGCGTTTTTGCTATCCTTACTTTCTCTCTTAGTGTTTATTTAAACTATTTGAGAAAAGTACATTTTTTTTAAATCACCAGAGAAAAAAATATTAATTAAATTTGAAAATCCAGAAAGGGGCAATTGCCCCAAGCCCCTGAGTTTTGGGATAGCGATTTAGTCTAATATCTATATTATAAAACAAAAACACATCCGGGAGTCACGTTGACGTCATATTAATGGTAGCAACAATTGACTAATAAATTTTTCTTTTTGTTCTTTTCAGCTCACAGTCTATCAAAGCCTGAGAGCTAATGTGCTCGCAGGTTCTATATGGACCGTATTTTATGGAAGAAACGCCGCGGCGTTTACGAGTTTAAAAGTTAATTTTTTTCCAAGTGCGGCGTTTACGATTTTTTTAAAATACCAACTGGGTTTCCTTAACTTAAAAATTCATAAAAATATTTAAAATCGGATTTAAATATTTTAAATAAAACTTCAGACATCTTAAGTTATTAAAAACGAGGCATCATACACTGCTCAGAAAACTTTGATTAAAGTTAGGTCAGTGTGACGCTGTCGACAAAAGTAGCGTTCCGACGGATGCGGCGTTTACAACGGGTGCGGCGATTACGATATTTTTTAAGCTTATTCAGGCCAATTTGAGGAGTGCAGCGTTTCTTCCGTAAAATACGGTACTATACAATCGTCGAAGCCACGCTGTTGAAAGATGCATTCGCCTAGTGGCTGAGGCATTATAAAGCGTATCTGGACAAGAAAAGAGACAAGATTTCATAAATTAAAAATTTTTAATTATATTTTCTCAAAAATTATAACCTTTAACTATACTTGAGACACCGGAAGATATGAGTGGATTTAGATAAAGAATTGTGTAAATTACACAATTATGTGTAAATTACACCCAATACACAACTGTCTCACCAGGCGCTAAATGGAATTTAAAATAAATAAATTAATTAATTAAACTAAAATAAAAAAATTATAAATTTACATAAAATTTTCATTTTTAACCTTTTTTTTTGGGGGGGGGGGGGGGCACTGGCTTGGGGCACCGGAAGATATGAATGGATTTAAATTTAAAAAAACATGTAAACTAATATACAACTTTTGCACCCCGCGCCAAAACAAATTTTAAAAAAATTAAGTTTTCACAAAAGTTTCAATTTTTAAATATTGTCGGGGCGCTTGGGGCACCGGAAGATTTGAATGGATTTCAATAAAAAAAATTAGGTGTAAAATAGAATAAATAAAAGGCAACTTTTGCACCCCGCGCCAAAAGTAATTTCGAAAAAAAAAATTCGCATACTTTTCGATCTACCCTAATGTATAACACTTTTTTTCTGAAACGCTGCCCCGGATTCAAAGTATGTTGTAGTGCTAGTAAAGGCCATAATTTCCGAACCATCCGCTTTTTGACTACTACTTTTCCACTGAGAAATATTCGCGTTACATAACAGCAAAAAAACTTTATTTAAATAAATCTAATATTTCTGTTACGATTTATCAGTTGACAAAATTAGTTAGACTTTGTTACAAAGAAAGACTTTTATGACACAATATATAAAATATAAAAAAATCTATATAATAAAGGGCAGTGTAACGCATCCGGGACGAATCCATCAATCTTACCAGTCTCCGAGGAAGAGACTCAAGGATGAAAGGTTCCATTCTCCCATTGGTTGACAAGAAACAAGAATCCCGCGATTACCTCTCAAGGTTACAAGTCCTGATAACTGAGCAGTGGTAGACACTTCTCCCTAACAAATCAGAAGGCACATCGCATTTCACCACCAAAATAAATCGCCAAGTGTCACTTGAGATTATTTCAAGTATTAAGTTGCAATCATATTAAATTATTAAATTTTCTTTGCGACATGTAAGGAATTTCAATTTATTTCTCATATAAAGTGATTCACGGAAAACAATGATATGGTATTTTTTAAAATATCCTTTTTTTCCCTGCAAAAAATTGATAAAACTGACTTTCTTTTAAAAAAGTAATCAATTTAAATATTTTAGACTTATTATTTTGTAACTTATTTTTAAATTACACATTACTTATATTTTCCTTTTCTATATACAGGTGTATGTAAATTTAAACTTAAAAAAAAAAATCCATATTTTAAAAGTAAAAAATTAATATTTATACGAAAAGTAAAATTAATAATTTTTGATTTATAGCTTTGCATCAGGAGGACAGAAACTTAGGCGATTAGACGGTTGGGATTCGACCCGAGATGCTTATTTATTAATCAATATACATATTTAAAAAAATTTGGAGGGGGGAGGAAAGGGGGGGGGGGAAACGATAAAATACAATTCCAAAGTGTTATTTAAAAAAATAGTATTATTTCAATAGTTGAAGCAGACTGTTTTAATTACGCCCTTTTATTGCATATTTATTAAATTTTTGTTTTATTAAGAAATCTTAATTTTGTTATAGTATATTAGCCGGAAAACCTGGTTTACCCCAAAATATTGTAAATGGTAATTGTGTGTTTATTAGAACATAAACTAGCCGAACTTTGCTCATCTAAACGCTTCCATATTGTCAATTATTTTTTTTATCAGTTTTTCAAATTTTAAGTGAAAAACACAATTTTTACCCACCGTCCTAGGACGGGCATTTACACTAGTGTATCTATAATTCATAGTGTAAATATAAATATTTAACCCTAGAAAGCCCGCGAGCAGTCATTTTGACTGCTACCAAATAATAAATGAATATATCTCGGTTCGAACCAATTTTTTTTTTTTTTTTTTTTTTTTTTTTTTTTTTTTTTTTTTTTTTTATGAAACTAGTTTAAAAGATGCAAAGAAAAAAAAACTACTTAAATGGATAACTTAATAATTTAAAATAAAAATTCTGGTGTGAAATATTTTTTCTAAAATTTAAGTAAAATTCTCGGTCTTTCTAGTGTTAAGAAGAAAATAAAAATGAAATTTAGGGCAGATCAGATTAGTTCCACAAACTTGAAGGCTTGCCAATCCGCCCCATAATTGTCTTTCGTTTGCATATGATCTGTGATCGAAAAATTTTGTAGTAAATGTTTTACAACGTTATATAGTTTCAAATCATCGATATTTGTAGTATGCTAATGAGTAATAGTGAAGAGTGTTTAACTCAGGAGGTGGCCCGTTCGAGACATCCCGCCTGGAAGATTTGAGATTTTGTGTTTTTAATGGTGTAAAAGTGCAGTCCTGCCCCCCGGAACTCAAAAACGCCCCTTCGGAGCCTCAGAAATCCCTCCCGGAGAAAAGTGTCTTAATTTAACACTAATTTTGACCTTATTTTTTTTCAGATTGACGTATTTTCGATCATGGCTTTCATTGTTACTTTTGACTTAGTTAATGTAAATAAAAGAATATAATTTAACAAAAACAACATTTAATATAATAATTCATTAATTTATCATTTAAAAAAAAAAACCACTTTCTATTTGCATTTATAGTATAGCACATTTGATAAGCCACGCCTTCTAGTATATGCCACGCCCTCTGGTATTCCGACGGATTGTAGGGTTCCTCTATTAGTGAGTGACGTCGGCTGTCGGAAATCAAGCTGTACATGACTTAATGGAAAGCAATTAGCCTTCCTACAATACTATTTTCCGAGATTGGTCTTTTTACAGATTACATTTTACACAGATTGCACTTTTCACCAAGAACTTTATCACGTTAGAAGTAAAACTGATAATGATTGCGTCCTGATTGCATTTACCAGTCAGACCGTTCAGTTTTAAACGGAATCGTAATCGGAGCAAAATAGATCCCGTTATAACGGTTGCCGAACACTTTGCATTATTCAACTTTGAAATTGCCAAAGCAAGGCTGAACAGACGGCTATTTTTCTTTTCTATTCGCACCACTGTTTTAAGAAAATAAATTTTTTAGTATATTTATTGTCAAGCGGTATAGCAGAGATTCTTGTTCTGAAAAGGTGGTGCGAGTTAGAATTAAAAAATAGTCGCGGGTGTCAGCCATGCTAAAGTCATCATTTTGAATGGGTCTTGTTATATACAGGTATTGGTCATACTGATTATGGAAATTAAAGTGGGTTAGTGGAAATTGAATAGGAATATTTAACTATTCTTATATTTCATTAAAAATCGTATAATTCTAGAGCAATACATAAATTATAGCAAATTTTTAAGCATTTTCTTTTCTCATAAATAAATTTTATTATTGAGTTTCATGGGTTTGAATACACCGTGAGGTGGAGAGGAGATGAAAGTTCTCGCTTGTACAGGGCTCCCAAATGGTCCGCCAACTGAATACCAACAAACTTTAACAGAAAATTTTGTGGTAGGTTTGCCCTAGAATTAACTTTCAAAGGTGATTTCGGGGCGGTTTTTAGAAAAATCTAAACAGAATTTTTTTCTAAAAAAATATTGGTATTCAGTTGGCGGACCATTTGGGAGACCTGCTTGTAGAATATCATCTGCAAGCGCATTGTATTACACATATTTTTAACATCTTCCAAATGATTATTAGACCCCGGTATGCTATTTCTTTCTCCCAGCTTATTTTGTGTCGTCTCCAAAAAATAACGTTACATTGTATTAGCCAGCCGTAAAGCAAAGCAGATGTATCATTGTACCATTAAATACTCTATAGCAATTTTCTAAACCTCTAAGCATCGCACATTTTCAATTTTTTATATCGTCGTATTGGGAAAAGAAAGGTACTTTTCAATGCAGTTTGTTTGAAAACTACATTTTTGATCCATTCCTATCCATTCCCAATTTAATCCTATCTCCATTCATTTTTGAAATATTAATTTTTTTGTAGTTTTAGAGTCATTTGCTTAATACTGGCAACGGAAGTACTCCATTTCTGTAGAAAGTAAAGGAAAAATAGTTCTAAAATAGTAATTATATTTTTTTGTTGCCATTTTCTCATAACAACCGAAATAAAATGTAGTTAAAATACGTGCTATTTTGAAAAAAAATATAAACTAATGATTTCTGCTAAAGCATGGGGCTATTATAAACTAAATTTCATTTTAAGTATCTATATTAATGCTACAAACAAATGAAGGCCTATGAATCATTAGATAGCCGTTTTTTCTTTTCTTTTTCTTTTTTTTTTTAATGACGGCATCTTTTTGCTGCATTTGTGTATTATCTTGCGATAGTGACTCCTATGCATGCTTTATACTCTAGATGCTTAAGAGTCAATCGTAAATGTGGAATTCTTAAGCGGATGCGAATGACGTCATTTATATAAAATAAAAGCGTGTGCTTTAAGTCTTAAAATTGAAATATATTTTCTACTATTTATATATACATATATATTTTTTTTTTCATCGGGGCGACACTAAATTCTGAAAAAGCAGAATTCCTGTTTTCTAGTATTTATTAATATTTTTTTACGAGATAATTTACAAGCTACAGCTCCGATTACAGCCTTTAGCAATCCTTTTAATCGCCAATTGCATCAACAGAGCTAGCCTGCTAGCCAGCATTGCATAGCTGCTAACTTGTACGGATTTTTTCCACCACTAAAATTTAATAGAAAATTTTGTCAAAAACAATCGCCGAAATCTGCGTTTTTCTAACGATTAAAGAAAACAAAAATTTCTGTTAAATTTTAGTGGTAGGAAAAATCCGTACAAATTGGCAGCTATGGCATTGTATTAACAAATTGCTTCTTTTTTTAAGCAGGAAGCCCGCCTATAATTAAACTAACTCTAACGTTGCATTATCTAACAAAAAACCTTTTCGGTTTTCTTAATTATATTATAAAGTAATGCATTTAATAAAAAGTTTTTATAATCAAAGTATTTATAAGTTGCACATTAGTTTTATAAATACGAATACTATGTATATTTTTGAGAAATAAATGTAATTTGTAAACTGTAAAAGTGCTGACAGTGGGCGGAGTTGCACATATTCGGAATTCCAGATTTCGGGTTCGAAAAGAAAAATGCTTGATATTTTCTTGGCGTTCCATCTGTATGTTTCAATTGTCAAATAAAAAAAATAATTACAAGTTAAAAATATAATGTTTGAATCAACATAGTGGCATTATAAAAAATCCCTGAAGAAATAGGATAATGCTGCAGCTTGTGCCAGAAATTTCTTAAATCTGAGTTGATTCTCATTTCCTTAATGCACATATTTATATCATGTATCGTAACTATCTGCTTACTATGTTACATTGGCTGAAACGTTTACATTTTTATACTAATATAAAAAAGTATTGTAATCACAAATGTAACATCATATTATTATAACAAATGTAATAATACTAATATAATCAGTATCAGCTATATAATAACTATAAAACGTAATATAGTAATGCAAAATTTCATAATTAAAAAAAAAAAAAAAATTAACGCAAAATGTTTTTTACTCTTAAAATGGAAAATATCTACAGCAAATTTTGTTACTTTGAAATATTATTTGATAGTGCTTGAAGATTTAAAAACGATATATAGCAGTGTAACACGAATACGAGTATCTGCAGAAAGAACTATGGACTGAGCAAAAAAAGTCAATTAGGATCTTTCAATAAAAATTGAAATTATTGATAGCAGAGCAGATTTTGTTTTCACATAATAAAATTGAAACAGTAGAGAAGGTTTTAATCACAGACATATCATATAAGTAGACCCCAATTTGGTAACCTTTTCTTGACGCCTACATCTCTGCCCTCCGTCACGTGATGGAGGGCAAAGATTCACACGAAACCGGAGCTGACCGAGAAATGAAATCCGAAAATTGCCAATAAAGGGATCACTGCCAGAAAAGACATTATTTTGGCGATGAAAGAGCGAAAACATGTTGGATTCAAAATCTGGCTGAAAGAACAATGGGTTTGGTCTCTACTCCTATCTTTCCTCTGAGGTTTTAATCAATTTTTGACACAGAAACTGTTTTAACGAATTTCCACACTCATAAATGTGGTTTAAGGGGGATGGTCACTCAGCTTCGGAATTCTCCTCTGTAATGTTAAATCTATGGACTTTTGATGCATTCGCATATTTAAAATATTTTCTCGGGAAATAAATATTTTTAACATCTTTTTTTCTGTGCACTCTTCTTTTTTCTTAGTTTTCAAAATATTTCTAAAATCTAGGCAGAATTTAATATTTTATGTGTTAAAAGCGGACGAACTGTGAGTAAGATTTTAACACTTCCTATAAAATTAAGTCTATACTTTAGAAATATTTTGAGAACTAAGAAAAAAAAAAAAAAAGAGACATCTTTTACGAAGTGTATACAAAAAGTAGAAGTTAAAAATATTCATTTCCCGAGAAGATATTTTAAATATACGAATCCATCAAATGCCCATAGACGTTACATTAGTGAGGAGAAAGTGGAAGCTGAGTGATCAGCCCCCTTAATGATTGTGTGTTTTGGATAACTCATAAATGTTGTTTAATGACTGCGTGTTTTGGACAACACATAAATTATTGGTGGGAATGATGCGGCTCGCGGGATGGAGGTTCAGTGTGACTGATCTAAACTATTGTAATTATATACTATAAATAAACTAAAATTGCTAAGACAAAACTGTTATGATGTCGGGTACCTTTGAAAGTGTCCACCCAGATAGCATGAACATTAGCAGCAAGTTTGATTTTTTTCTGACATTATCTTGCCGTGACAAATTTGAATTGAGAAATTCGCAGCAAATTTCCCGCAAGGTATACCATCCCCCACTTGCATGAATCGTTTGTTGTGAAACTGATGGCAAGACTGTCTTTAATTCACGAAAGTGGCGAAAGCAAAAAATCCCTCTGTGAGAGAATAGACAATGAGCACAGGCACAGAAATTGCAGAAATTTTATTCGGTTGACACCGCTTTTACTAAACGCTATATTTATTAAATACAAAAAAAAAAAAAAAAGGCTCGCGTTGAAATGGGAAATCGGCCCTGTACCTTCCTTCCATTTTGCTACGATGTCCATTCCGTGTCAGTTTTCAGTTAACGAAGTTGTCATGTCTCTGGGGATGTGGTACTGGGACATAGGTCCCAGGCTCCTCGGCCCAAATTGCTTCGCATCATCGTCGTTAAAAGATACAGATATTATTTTATCTTGTTTATGGTGATGAAAACACGATGCATGCACCTTCTGACGGTGTGTCCGCAACAATAGACCTGATCAGGTCTGTGGACCCCTCCGAAGGGGTTAAATTTATAGTAGTGTAACAGTTGTAAACAGATAGTGGGGCGTGGAAAGATTACTACTTTGCATTATTTTTGATTACTTATTTGCCGTTAATTTGCAATGAATTTGATACAGCATGACAAGTGCTTGCACGACAAGTTAGCTGCAAGTTAAAAGTGTGGTGACTTCGGCGTTTGCGTTATCTTGCTGCAGTCCTCTTATGAACTTTCAATTTTGTCATGCTCAGCATGTGGCAACTTTCCAGGTTTTCAAAGCAAGACTGCTGCAACTTTTCTGAAAATTAAAAATGTTAGCTGGGCAACAACCAGATGTTTTAACAGCTTATATCAAAATTTGATTTTCTAAGAACATTTAAAAGAAACCCATGCCAAAATTCCCTTTAGAACGGAATTAACGTCTAAAATACCTTGAGCTTTCTTTATATGGAAAATTCTATCTTTAAAGTTAATTTTCTTAATAGTGTGATTTTATCATTGGACGCATAATTTCTAAAAAATGGATGGATAAAATTGGATGAAATTTTGAATGAGAGTATAAACCTTATAGATGCATAAAAGGAGCTACCATTATATTCTTCAAGAAAGAAATTTAGAAATCATAACTATTTTTATTTAAAAAAAAATCTAATATTTTTTAATCATTTTTTTTGCACATTTATTATTATTTTAAATTTAATTTAATATCCTTATATGTATCTAGAGATTCTTTTTTCAGAAAATTAAGTGTTTGCATATATCTCTTTAAATGTATGTTTAAAATTAATGAAATTATTAAATTAAAAAAAATGCACAATTTACATTAGACACAAAAATCTGGGACATGAAGAAATAAATCGTAGGAAATTCACACGTTTTAGCGTGAAAATATCTTACAATTTGTCTTCAAAATAATGATCAAACGTATTAAACTACATTGGATGGAATATAAAGTCTTTGAGAAATACCAAAAAAATAGTATAACTATATCAATGCAAAAACCCTTAACGGGTTAAAAGTTTGTGACGCAGCACTTTATCTTATGCTCTAAGAATTTTAAATATGGAACTTAAAAATAATGATATCAAATTTTGAGTGACGCTATGCTATTAATTATAATCTCTCTATATATTATTTATTTCATCTTTTTATAATCGTATGTGCAAAAATTATGTTCAATTTAAAAAAATGTATAAAAGTTTATTCATTGATGCTTTAACATTTACACCTCTCATAAATTCCAAGTATGAGTTTTAAAAGATATGATATCAAAATTTTAGTGACGCTTTGATGTGGCTTTAAACGATTTGTTTTAAAATTAAATTTAAATTATTTTTGTTTTGGCTAAGATATATTCACACATCTAAATAATAGTTTTAATTTTCCAATATGCTTTAAATATATCACTTTCACTGAATTTATATAATGCATTTAAATGTATTTATTTGAATAAATTGATTTATCCTTTGTCCAATGCTATTAAAAATTTAAAATAAGATTTGCATAAATAATTTTTTTGCCTCATAGTATCCATTTGAATACATTTCCCTTAGTTTGGATACAATGACGCAAAAAAATTATTTACGCAAATCTTATTTTAAATTTTTAATAGCATTGGACAAAGGATAAATCAATTTATTCAAATAAATACATTTAAATGCATTATATAAATTCAGTGAAAGTGATATATTTAAAGCATATTGGAAAATTAAAACTATTATTTAGATGTGTGAATATATCTTAGCCAAAACAAAAATAATTTAAATTTAATTTTAAAACAAATCGTTTAAAGCCACATCAAAGCGTCACTAAAATTTTGATATCATATCTTTTAAAACTCATACTTGGAATTTATGAGAGGTGTAAATGTTAAAGCATCAATGAATAAACTTTTATACATTTTTTTAAATTGAACGTAATTTTTGCACATACGATTATAAAAAGATGAAATAAATAATATATAGAGAGATTATAATTAATAGCATAGCGTCACTCAAAATTTGATATCATTATTTTTAAGTTCCATATTTAAAATTCTTAGAGCATAAGATAAAGTGCTGCGTCACAAACTTTTAACCCGTTAAGGGTTTTTGCATTGATATCATTACTTTTTTGAGGTTATTGAAAAAAATAAATAAAACAATAAACACACACACACAAAAAAAAATTAAAGACCAATACAAAGAATTCATAGTCAGGATTTCAATTCACCTTCAATCTCTCCCCCCTCCCTCCCCGCAAAAAAGGATGACCATACTTCAATTTTAAAGAGCATCGTGCAATGAGATTTTTATAAGAACTCTTTGGTAAGATATGGAAGTAATGTACAACATGCATGTTTAGAGGGTATTTCTGTTGGTTTGCTTCAGAGATATAAAAGGCTATGTTAAATTTTACTATATAAAAAAGTTACTTTGTTAAGAAAAATAGCAAGAAATGTTACTCTTTAAACCTTTATATATATATATATATAACAATCATCGCTCACTTATAAAAGTAATTCCATGCATTTATATTAAATCCAAAACTACAAATTTCTGCTTCTCCCTTTTCTCATTCCTAGTGCAAAAAAATTAAACATTCTTTAATTTTATATAAAATAATCTTTCACCATCCCTATTTAAAATTCTTTATTAACAATAATAATAAATCATATAAAATAATCCCCTGAGCTCCGAAGATTCCACTTCTGCTTTTGTACCCACCTCTCCAGCTTACCTAAATAATAAAATCTTTCAAAAATTAGTTTGAAAAAAAAAAAAATCTGCAACATTTGTTGCTCACTAACATAAATAAATAAATAAGCTTTAACTTCCCTAATGTACAGTCATGGAAAAAAAAAAGTAAACACCCCCTACTAACTCCTCAACAAATTACCGTAGAAGAAAGTTACTGGTACCGAACGATCGGAAATAAAGTCTACTTTTAAATGATGTATATAAAATTTGCTTAAGGGGTTATCTACATATTAAAACGAACCATAACTTTGTTTTTTTTCAATAGCAGTACACAATTTTTACAGCATAAATGAATTCTACACAATTTAATTAGCCTAAAAACAAATTTTTATACAATTCGTACTATAAGTTCCCGAGAAATTAATTATTTTAAAACAAGCTTATTTTAAGGGCTGTATCCAAATTGAAGTTCGGTACTCGATTGTTAACCGAGAGAGCCCCCTTCTTGGTCAAGGCACCTTAAGCGTCACTCAAGCAGTCAATGAAGTTTGCTAGATTACAGGACAGCGCAAGACATTTCAAAATATCTAGTCACTTCTATCATAGACGGCCCCTTAAACCATAATTTTACCGTTTTTTAAGCATAATTTGAAAACTATTTGGAAGAAAAATGTGAAATTTTGGATTTCCATAAAGCAGGACTTAATAAATCTAAATCCATCAAAAAAATTTTAGGTTACAATTCATAATTTTTTCGAATATTAATTTCATAATTCATATCATAAAATTATAAAAATTGCAAATTCAACGTATTTATGTTTGGGTATGTTAGTATTACTGCTACACAAAAAATTAGCACATTAGGAGCATAATTTCAGGAGATATGAATAAAAATATGAAAATATAATTTAACATTAGAAGCACTAAATTTTGAATGTTTATATTTCAAAAACTTATTATTCAAATTACTTGAAATTTGGTGCCTAGGCATAGTTTGAACCGAAGATTTGAAATATCTCGTTAAAATTGGGTATTGCAATTGAAAAAAATGAAGTTTGGATTTGTTTTAATATGTAGATGGCCCCCTAAGCAAATTTTATATACATCATTTAAAAATAGACTTTATTTCCAATCGTTCGGTACCAATAACGTTTGTCTACGATAATAATTTGTTAAGGATCTGATTTGATAAGTAATCTTGTTAGTAGAGGGTGTTTACTTTTTTTTTTTTTTTCCACGACTGTACATTTTACCTCTTCTCCCTCCCCCTACTCCCCAACATTAAAAAAATTTAAATCTTTATTTTTATACAGAAAATTCTTTTATATAAATTATCCTCCTATTCCTCAAAATTACCACTTTCCCACTCCAGCCTAGAGATTTCAATCTTTAAAGCTTTTTAGAAAATCGGATCTGCAAAGTCTGTTGCTTAATAATAAAATATATAATCATTTACACTTTTAATTATTTTTCACACAATCAATTGATGCCATGATAATAGTTGTTCTGAGCGAATATTGTGTTGGTTGGGCTGTCGTACAGATAGCTCAATTGGAAGAGTACTGGCAATTAAAGCCAAGTGTTATTAAAGTTCACTGTAATTCAAGATGTTTAACCCCTTCGCGACAAGAGCCCTTTGGTTAATTTTTAACCTTTTACTACAGGTTTTTAAAAACAGAAAATTTTCTGTAATTGAATCACAGAAATGCTCCCATTAAAGAAGGTAAACTTTACAATTAAAAATAAGTGCTGAGAATAATGAAGGATTCTGAACACCTTAAGTGGCCAAGTATACCGGTCGCTCATTCCCAAGGGCTTACAGATGCTTTTTTGCTATTATAACCTTTAGGATTTACAATATAAAAAAATCTTAATCACTTCTGAGGTAAATAAAGACAGTGGAAAAAAATCAAGATGGCAATGTTTTGGTTGGCAAATTCTAAGCTGAGTAATTTGTGCTACAGAATGAAAAAAATATAAAGTTGTAATAATGTCCTCTTACAGATACTAAATCTTTAAGGTTTTTGATGTGTGAACTACATATCAATACAGTAGAAGATCTTTATAATGCACACCTTGGTATGAGAAGTTATGAGTATTATAGAATTTTGCATTATATAGATCATATTTCATACATCATTAAATTTACTTCGTATACATGCTTTAAATTACATTCCTTGGAACCAGAAAATGTGCAAATTATGAAATTTTACATAATAGGTATAGATCACACATTATTAAATTACCTTAAAGATATTACCTTGAAATATAACACCCAAATATGCCTGGGAAATATCATTATAAACAGTGGTAACTCATGACTGACAGTTTTGGGAACACTAAATGCATGGCTGGCCAATTTATTCTTTTTCACTATTTTTAATAATGAAATCTTTGCCTTATTTTTAGCAGAATTTTCTTCCATTAAATAAGGCAAAAATTTATTAAAAAAAAAAAAAAAAAAAAAAAAAACTTTTGGAAAGCATGCATTTTAGTGCTGCAAGAAAAACCTGTCATGAGCTGCTCTGATTATAACACTCATTTACAAAAAATTTTAATATAATAACAATGTTTTCATTACTCCAAAATAATGTGTTAAAGGCGATAATGTATCATATTTAGTGTTCCAAGAAATAGCAATATTTGTAAAATTCATGTGCTTCTTAACTGAAAAATTCATTGTTTATATCTGAGAAATACATCACATCTTCTGCATTAAAATTTTTTAGTGGCAGGCTTTTGTGATTGAACAAGGACTGCTTGCAGAGTGCTTTTAAGGATTTTACAATATAAAATTATGGCTCTTGAACTACTATTAATCAAATACAGTAATAGGGATAAAAAAAATCATTAAATAGTTTATTTTAAAAAATTACTTGTATTTTCATCAGGTATACTGATTATTACTACCATATGTTATGTGTAACATATTTATTAGAAAAGTTACAACTATTTTCATGAAGTTTTGGATCCCCCCCCCCCCCCTCTGACATACTGTCAAATTTCGCGTTCATCTGACGAAACCCTATTCGTCTCACTCCTTTGTCTGTCTGTCTGTCCGTCACAGAGCCCATTCTCAGAAACTATACATGTTAGAGATTTGAAATTTTGGGTACTTATAGCTGAACACCTCACATCAAACAACAAATCATAAAATTTTGAAAAAGTTGGTAATTAACTGAATTACGGGATAATTAACTTCTAAAATTAACCAATCCACCTTTTTAACGCAGATTCAAATGAACTTTCTCCAAATCATCCGTGTTTCTCCCAAGGGTTGCCAGTAAAATCAGCCGATGCATGGTTACCATGGAGGAAATTAAGCCGAAAAATGAAGTGGGCATTTTAAATCGAAATCGCATATCAGAAAATATTGGTCCGAGAAATTTGTAAATGGAATAGACAGACGCAGAAAAAAATCTACTTTCATTTGGTATAAAGTTCACATTTCTGCGATGTGTATAAGTTAAAAAATATCCACTAAAAATCGATCGATAAAAATTAATTTTCTTTAATTGGAAAGACAAGGAAAAAAGATTTCAAAGCAGGTAGACATGAGGACGCTGCGGTTTTTCTTAATAGCATATTTTAATACGGAATTTTAACTTTTTAAATATTAAATTTTTTGATTAAATTTTATGGCATCCCGATGTCAAATTTCTCGCTGATTTTATTGATACCTATTTCTAAGTCCTATCTTAATTACAAGCTGAAATATTAATTATTTATTTAATCGGTTTAACTCGCAGAAGAAGAAATGTCGGTAACTCCCACATGTGTATTTTAAACAATTCTTTCTAAGTGAGCCCCTAATTATGTTGGAGACATGAAATTTCGGGTACTTATAGCTGGACACTTCACATCAAACAACAAGTGATAAAATTTTGGACCTTTGGGCTCCCACATGTGTATTTTAAATAATTCTTTCTAAGTGAGCCCCTAATTATGTTGGAGACATGAAATTTTCGGTACTTATAGCTGAACACCTCACATTATACGAAAAATCATAAAATTTTGAAAAAGTCGTACATTTAACCCTTTGGGCTCCCACATGTGTATTTTAAACAATTCTTTCTAAGTGAGCCCCTAATTATGTTGGAGGCGTGAAATTTTGCATACTTATAGCTGGACACCTCACATCAAACAACAAGTGATAAAATTTTGAAAAAGTCGTACATTTAACTCTTTGGGGTCCCGCATGTGTATTTTAAACAATTCTTTCTAAGGTGAGCTCCTAATTAGTTTGGAGGCGTGAAATTCTGCATACTTATAGCTGAACACCACACATCATACGACAAATGATAAAATTTTGAAAAAGTCGTAAATTTAACCCTTTGGGCTCTTGCATGTGTATTTTAAACAATTCTTTCTATGTGAGCCCCTATTTAGGTTGGAGGCGTGAAATTTTGCATACTTATAGCTCAACATCCCAGATTACACGACAAATCATAAAATTTTGAAAAAGTTTTATGTTTAACCCTTTCAACTCCAGCTCGTGTATTTTAAGCAATTCTTTCTAACTGAGCCCCTAATTAAATTGGAGATTTTAAATTTTGCATACTTATAGCAGAACACCTGAGGCCAAGCGACAAATCATAAAATCTTGAAAATGTCTTACGTTTAACTCTTTGAGCTACCACATATGTATTTGAAGCAATTCTTTCTAAGAGAGCCCCTAATTAAGTTGGAGACATGAAATTTTGCATACGTATAGCTGAATACCGCAGACCACACGACAAATCATAAAATCTTCAAAAAGTCTTATATTATTTACCTCTCCGGGCTCTAGCTGTGTATTTTAAGTAATTTTTCTAACATCCGCCCTTTTAACCAGGGGAGAAATTTTCCAACTTTTGCCGACACCCCTTTGACCCTTCTTTCATATTGTGCACCATAGCCTTACATATTTTAGTTCCATTTTTTACAGCCAGGTGCGCCTACTGATCTCAGGTGCTATGGGCCCAATCCCCTCGACTAATATATCTGCGGATAGTATGTAAAACTGGATTTCGTTCGGATAGATGTTTGTTTAGAATCGAGTGCGCCCCCTGGTTGCGAAATATGGAAGTAATAGATTTTTCAAAAAGATAAAGTGTTTTGAAAGGAATATTAAACGAAACCATCTGTGCGATCTGTGATCACACTTACCCACTTGTTTCTGTGATGTTCCTCCCCCGACCGAGAATGGAGCGGGTTTTTTACAATCAACTGATTAATTTTGTTTTTCTTTTATTGCTACTTTTTTATGTTAGTGTGGTGATCTTTCAAATGCTATTGCACAACGAGGCGATAAACGCGCTACTCTGTTAGTGGCACGGCAACCCTCCAGTATACAGGTGGAATTGATAAAAAGAGTTTTTGTAGTCGGAATATGCGGAATGTTACAGAATAGTGACTGGTTTAATGAAAGCAGAATAAAAACTTAATATTTAATTTAAGATGCGAGTCAGATTAATATATTAATTGAAATGGTTACTGAGTAATCACTTTATTAGTTTATACAAAGTCTAATTATCATGACAGCTACAATGCAGCTGCTAATGAAATTTTGTGAAACCAATCTTTTCTAAATAGTAACATGTTCTGAATTGTTCTTATTTACAATTATACTTCATTACCACAAATACCATATAAGGGAGCTGGCTACTTTTATATTTTTTAAAAGTAAATTATTTAAAGCTTTCTTTTAAGCATATTAACTTTAAAATTAAATAAAAACAAGTATCTTACTTTTGCAAAAAAGCTGTTTTATCTTATTTATCTATAAACTTTAATTACTAAATAAGAAAAAGTATCATGATGAAAATTTTTACTTTTAGGAGCTCAAAACAACCAGTCAGAATAAAATGGTTCATTTTGAGCTAATCGTGATAATTTAAGTATATAAAGTAGAATTTACTATCAGTCGAAAATATGTCCAAGACTGAAATCAGTCCTGAGACTGAAGGTCTTGCACCCATGGCTGTAATCAATTAGCCTAAAAGAAATGCTTCAGGTGTTTTTTTTTTTTTTGTTTTTTTTTTTTTTCTGTTTTTCTTTTGTTACAGAGATAAACGGCAAGAATTTTTTTCCCCTTTAGGTTAAATTTTATAAAAATAAAATACTACGATGCTTTAATTTTTGAAGCTGAAAAGAGTTATATTAAAAAATAAATAAATAAACGAAAGATGTCATTTTAAGTCAATTTTCGTTTATAATATTATTAGAAACGATTCGCAAATGAATCATTTTATAAACGGGATTGGAAATCTTAATTTTGATTTCGTCATACCTTTTATTTAAATTGTGCGTTCTTTAAAAATGAAAGATTTTGTTTAATTTCTTTAAAAGAAAACTCAAAATTAAATTAGTAATCTATCTGTATTACACTCACATATATCACAAGAAATACCTATGGCACACATGAACGTTATTTTGTAAGGAAAACAGTTATAAGTATTGTTGAAAATAAAAACAATTCAGAACATTATACTAATTAGAAAGGATCGGTTGCAAAGAATGCTGTCTGGATAATTAGAAATTGTACTCACTTTCTCCCCTTGGAATACCATTTCAAGATCTTTGATATTTCTTATTTCTTCAGTCAACTTCGCGTATCGCGTAGTGATACATGGCGAACGCGATGAATTTTCATTTCGATACGAGAATTTTTTTAAAAATGTGAAATATTTTCTCCTTAAAAAATGTTTACTTACTATGAATAACAATGAAATAAAATACCTATAATTACAAAATACTGCTCCATTTTAAAAAATCAGCCTAAGTATTTTAAAGCACATAATAAACTGTTTTCGTAGTTTAAAAAAAGATTTATTGCCAATATTCAGATTTTTAACTGTGACCTAAACCGCGCAAAACCGATGTGCAACGTTCTGTCTGCTAGCCCATAGAATAACATGTAATCCGCGATCCTATGAAGTCCATTTTTTCATGCGGATTATATAAAAATTAAGAGTTTTCCTAGATACTAGGTTAGTCTTATCCACTTCGTCAAAAACAGATTCATTTTATATATTAATGTTTTAAAAAAAATCTAGACCGTTTCGGAGAAAAAAAAAAGACAAACTTACACCATCGAAATTGCTTTCAAAATGGGTTTACAGATCTGAAAATATACTGCACGTAGAATTGTAAAAAATTCAGAATAGGATTAGACTGCAGATATAAGACTGTTTTAAAAAAAATCAGAACAATAGGACCTATATTTGATGAGTTATTAACAGGCGGCTTTTCGCATTTTCTTTGATGTCGAGTTAGCTGTATATATGAGTTCCGCCATCTACGAATTCTAGGATACGATACGATACGATTTTAGGCTTAAGGCTGCGTCACTCGGAATACTACCGTCTTCCATGATTACATTCACACCAGTAAAAATAAACAGTAATAGATTTATGTTGAAAACTTTCTTAGGATAAATTGTTTATCTCTCGGAGTACTTAAAAAAACGGGCGAGCCCCATATTTCCGGCTCCTCGTTGTATTTTCATGAGAGTAAAGTCATCGTCATCTCGTCACCGTCTGGTCTGGGTATAATGTCAAAATTATTTTTACAATGTAAGTTAAAGGCTTTCCCAATAAAAATTACATATATTCTATAACGTTATTTGCCAAAAGATTTTCGTTCTTCCAAGATTTTGTTTCGAATCTCGTAGAATTTCGGGGCTGGTAGAAATAACGTCATTTGGGTGAACTTATATTCTGGCAAATTTATTCAAAAGCCTTTTATATTTCTGAATTAAAATAAATGCTTAAAAATATATAATTTTTCTTGCTAAATCATTTTGTTTGTAATGTCCTTGTGAAAAGTTTTATTCGTCATCCTAAGGAGGAAATAGTTTAAAATCTGTTTTTCTACTTTAAATTAAATTATAAAAGCTACGATGGATTTTTTTTTCTTCTTTCGTCAATAGGCTTTATCTCTATCTTTCAGAGCTTCTAATGTATACAGCCTTAGAAAGAACTATAAAATTTCTATGACATGGTGTGTTGACAAAGTTTCAAGACTGGTCTGAGAATACAAAATTTATTAAACATTTTTGTACAGTGAACTGAAATTCTTCGAAATATGACCCTTGAGCATCAACACACCGCTGCCAGCGTTTTTTCCACTATTCATAGACTTCCTGGAATTTTTCACGCGCAAAACTGAGGGTGTTCTCAAATCCAAAAGGGCAACTTTCTGACATAAGTTTTAATTTATTTTTGTTCGAAAATGCATGAAACTTGCTGGTGTTGTTGTTCAGAAACTATGTAACTGAGCTGTTTTTTCCATTTTTTGCAAACGCAATAGATCTTTCAGAAAATAATGTCAAAATGGGCGTTTTGAACTGAATTTCTGCGCAACGGGTAGAAAGAGCACTCAAGAGCGGGCGAAAAACGTGTTTTTCACGTGATCAAATTCGCTTATAATTCAATAGGTAATAGATTGATCAAAAAACGGAAAAAAAACAGTTCGATTCCAAATCGCTTCGATGGCCACTCTTTCCAATTTTATACCTTTCCGTTAAAAAATGAATTTGTCAATGTGTCAAAACGTTTTGCGCTTGTTGAGCAGAACAGTTAAGAACAGCCTTAACAATACTGAGAACCATATTTATATGAAAAAAATACAATGCTTCAATAAACATAGTGCCATTATAAGAAAAAATCTCTGAAGAAATAGGATAATGCTGCAGCTTGCACCAGAAATGGCTTAAATCTGTTTTGAGATTGAGTTGATTCTCGTTTCCTTGATGATCACATTCAACATTTTTATACCGCGGACAGCAAATATATGCTTCCTATGTTAGATGGGACGAAGCAAGTTATTGTTATATAATAATGTAAAATAATAATAATAATAATAATAATTACAAAGATGGCATCGTATCAAGATAATGAATTTTTCATAGAAAAGCAGTTTGATAAAATTAAAATAATCAGTATCAGCTATGTAATATCTATAAAACGTAGTATACCGTAGCTGCCAACATCTTACGCTTTTTTGTACCACAAAAAAATTATAGTAAATTTTACCTTCTTAAATCGCTGTAATCTGTCGGTTAAATAAAGCAATTACAATCACTACCCCCTACATACTAGATGCCTCGCGCATTCACTGTTTTCCCCATATAAGAACTGGAAGACAGCTTAGCCTCACAATGCTCTGCCACATATCGATGACAATTGACATGATTTAAAAAAAATTACACATCAGTAACGTAAGCAAATGCTGTTTTGAGAATATTTATATAGAAAATTAAAAAATAAATTAGCTTAAAAAATAAAATTTGCTTTTTTTTTTTTTTTTTTTTTTTTTTTTGTTATTTATTCTTAGAATTTCACTTTTCCCCCCTCTTTTCGTATTTGTTAACCATTTGGAAAAATGGTTATTGTCCTCTGTCAGGGTAGGAAATCAAAACAATATCTGAGGCGTTTTATTGGTTGAATCCGCATTTTATTCGTTTTCTGATCGGTCTATACAGTAATCTGTATTTCCCTTTACTTTCAACAGAGATGGATACTTCTGTTGCCACTATGACAAAAAAGGTAATACAAACTACAAAAAAAAAAAAAAATAAATAAATAAATAAATAAAAATAATAATAATAACTCAGAAACAAATTGAGATACAGCTTTCAAACAAATTGCATTTAAAAGTACATTTTTTTTCTCTATACGACGGTGTAAAAAGTAATATTGTGGGTTGTTTAGAAGTTTAAAAATGAAATTTTATTTAAAATTGGTCGTCAGATTTCTTAGAAATCTGACGATGGAAAAGTCTTTTCCCGAACAGCCAATGAAATGCTTGGATAATACGTAAGTTTCAGGTGAAGGATAGATAATACGCAAGTTTCAGGAAATCTGACGAGTCGCAGGTGATTTTTCTCGCTTGCAATTTTTACGTGTAATAACACTATTAATGTTTAATTCATGGCGTACGTAATGTATGATCAACTCCGTGCGATTTTTTATGTCTTAAATTTTAGTCTTTGAAAAAAATGATTTTCCAAATGGTCGTTGTAATTTGTTAAATTGCTTTTTTAAATTGTTGTAGTAAATGATATTTTTTCTAAAAAATATTTGAAAAGAGAAATTATTTCATAATTTCTCTTCAATTTCAAATGATGAAGGATAAAATAATACACATCATTTAATTTTATTATATGAATTTTAAATTATATGCTCTTTTTAAAAATTTATTATAATATATAAATTAATAGCACTTACATTTACTTGTAAATAGATTTCCATCAATTATAAAATAAACAATGCTTATGAAGTGAAAATATTTATTAACACTATAAAATGCTAAAATTTAGTTTAGTTAGAAAGCACATAACACAATTAAAAATTCACCTTTAGCAATTTCTACCGATAGACGAAAACGTGCTTGAATTTTTTTGTACACCCTTGTTTACTAATTACAGAGTTTTATTCAAGCTGAAATTTAATTCAGGCGAAAACATGCTTAAAACTAATGAAATCACACTTCCAGCAATGGACCTTATGCAGGTGACGTCAGGCGCCAGAGCTGGCGGTATGTTGATCTATTATTCTAGCCACTGCACCGCCAGAATGCCAGCATGCGCAGGCGCAAACACCGCTAATAGATGACTTTAGCCTTGATCCAGGTTGAGTGCATGCATTTTAACTGAAAATTTGCAAACTTAGGGAATTTTCCCGCATACAGAACAACATTTTGAATTTATATTACAGTATATTAAGTATATGCCGCTACAACAAAGATTTTTCTTTTGCTGTATTTTTAACAAACAAGCATTAATAACTCACACTCCATAGACTGCTATGCTAAATACCGCCAGTAAATGCCACCAGCAGACGAATTTTAGCCTCGACCTCAAGTTGCGTGCATAAGGTCCATTACTATCAAAAGGCGGCCATGTATCCAGTTCTTTGCATATCCCTGTATATTGTATACACAAGGGACGGCAAGCCTATGGCATGCGTACCACTTTTGGCACGCGAAAGAATAATTTTGGCACGGCATTGATTGTGGCTCTAAATCAAAATAAAGTGAAATTTCACGAAATCGCAACTGACTGTTTCTTAATTCGATTAAATGGAAATTGAAAAATTTTAATTGCATATTATATTCCAATCTAATTAATAATGGTCTCAAAATATTTTCAAACAAATACGATATTTGAAAACTATCGGCAAGAACTGGTTATTAGACATTACTAAATTCCGAAGGTAAAGTTATGGCAACTTTGAATTTATTTCAGAGCTATTCAGAGAAACTGGCGTTTGACATTTTAACTGTTTTTTTTTGCCTATCTATGCTTTCGAGTCGCTGTTTTCACAAATGAATAATATCAAAACTCAGATTGAAAGCATTTGTCACATAAATCCAGAAAAGTTTGCTTTTAAAATTAACCTGATATTAAGATGCAACAACAGAAATCCAATTACATCGCATTCATTTTTTTAAAATTAAATTCTAACTATATTTGTTTCCATAATTATTATAGTGTAGCACCTACATGTTATGTTTCTAATATTGTTTAAATCTTAATAGAAATTTTGAAATAATTTTAATCCATTATTTTTCTATCTACTAAATTTGTTTTTTAGTTGGCACGTCATGATCAAGTAAAATATTTTTTGACCAAATTTGGCACGCTACAACAGAAAGGTTCGCCAACTCTGGTATATACAGTTTGACTTCAAAAATCCAGCATCAAAGTAATATTTTCACTCCTTTTAACCCGACTGCCAAAAAGGGTTATGTGTTTCAGGCGTATCTGAGTATGCGGATTTCTTTATACCCTCGAAACATCCCAATACGGGATGGATTTTAATGAATGCTGTCTCTATCGATTCGTCTTAACCGTGTGATGGTTATAGGCTAGGTTTTGTTTTCATAAATTCAAAATGGGAGCCGTAAAATACAAAATGGTGGTAGAGGCGAAAAATAAATTTTACGCACCCTATTGGGTGGCATATCATTGGATAGATCTTTCAAAATGAAGACGATGTTTCATTGACTTTTTTACAGTCAGAAGCTCCGTTTAAATATTACACAACTTGGAAGTTGTGTAGGTAGGATCTCCAGAAGCTCTACTGCAACTCTAACCTTCATAGACATCTATAGGCCTCATCTAAACAGTATTTATAGATAGGAACTAACAATTAAGGATGTTCTCAAATCCAAAGGGTCAACCTTCTGACATAAGTTTTAATTCATTTTTGTTCGGAAACGCATGAAATTATAAGGTGTTGGTATTCACAAACTATGCCATCGAACTGTTTTTTCCGTTTTCTTGTAAACGCAATAGATTTTTCAGAAAATGCTGTCAAAGTTGGCATTTTGAACTGAACTTCCGAAAGAAAGAAGAAAATCCAGTCAGTAAGGGGGGGAAAAATGCCGTGTCACGTGATCAAAATCACTTATAACTCAATAGGCGATTGATTGATCAAAAAATGGAAAGCACAGTTCGATTCCAAATCGCTTCCATGGTCAGGCGTTCCAATTTTGTACCTTTCCGTTAAAAAATGAATTTGTAAATGTGTCAAAACTTTTTGCGCTTGTTGAGCAGAGCAGTTAAGAACAGCCTTAAACACAACTTAAAAGGCATCAATACAAGTAAATAAAAAAAGAATAGGTAAGTAATGTAAAAAATAGTTTCACATTGATGAGAAATAATTAATTACTTCGCTTTTTACGCAGTTGGGTTTTTTGATTTTTTAAATTTAATTTTTATTTGTTTACACTTTTAATTTACGGCAGAAAAAAAATTGCTGGATGAACATGTGTATTTTTCTACTCTGAAAGTTTCGAAAGTTTTTATTTATTTATTTATTAGAGCTAGTACGAAGTCTTTTACAAAATCAGGGAATGTTTACTTCTAAAATAAAGCATTTAAATTTGTATATTGCAGAAAAAGTGAGCTTGAAAAGAAGTTTAGAAAAGCTATATGAAAACGTTGTGTGCTGAGTATGAAATCGGATCGTCGACAGTTCATGACATTAAGGGTGTTCTCAAATCCAAAAGGGCAACTTGAACTTTGACTATTGAAGCGATTTGGAATCGGAAGACGTTTATAATTTTTTGACAGATAAATTATTTATCTAATTATAAGTTATATTTGTCACATGACGGCAGATTCTTCTCCTTTCTCTCTCTGCCATGTCCGAAATTCGTTTCAAAACGCCATTTTTGACAGTATTTTCTGAAAGATCTTTTGTGTTTATCAAAAGAAGGAAAACATCTTTCAATTACATAGTTTCTGAATAACAATTCCACGCGCTTCCGAACAAAAATTAATTTTAAGGGTGCTCTCAAATCCAAAAGGGCAACTTTCTGACATCAAAAATGCATGAAACTAGCTGGTGTTGTTGTTCAGAAACTATGTAATCGAGCTGTTTTTCCTTTTTTTTTTTTTTTTTTTTTTTTTTTTTTTTTTTGCAAACGCAATAGGTTTTTCAGAAAATAGCGTCAAAGTTCGTTATTCGTTTCAAAACGCCATTTTTGACAGTATTTTCTGAAAGATATTTGTGTTTATCAAAAGGAGGAAAATATCTTTCAATTACATAGTTTCTGAATAACAATTCCACGCGCTTCCGAACAAATGAATTTCCGCGCGAAAGTAGAATAACCACTCAAGAGCGGGCGAAAAACGTGTTTGTCAGACGATCAAAATAGCTTATAACTCTATAGGTAATTTATTGAAAAAAAATGGAAAAACAGTTCAATTCCAAATTGCTTCCCTGGCCAGACTTTCCAATTTTATATCTTTCCGTTAAAAAATGAATTTGTAAATGTGTCAAAACGTTTTGCGCTTGTTGAGCAGAGCAGTCAAGAACAGCCTTAAAGAAATGACTTAGAGCGAAAAGAATGATTTTGAGAAAAACAATTTTCGATGGTGAAAAGCTTATACTTCGATTAATAGATGGCAGCACCAAAAATGCCACCAAATCTCTCTTTTGTATATTGCGTTCAGACCATAGAAATAGGAATGAAAATAGTATGATCCTATTTCTATGGTTCAGAGTTCAGACTATTTCTGTTTTTGCTTGTACTTACTCTGCTTGCTTTTTGATGGAAGCACTGAAAATATCAAATCTTTTATCCAAAGCTTTCTTTTGGTACACCTTGCATTCAGACTAGGATTGTTTTTAATTGTACCATGAACGTAAAAAGAAGTAATTTATACGTTCATGACGTACTTAAGGCTGTTCTTCGCAAAACGTTTTGACACATTTACAAATTCATTTTTTAACGGAAAGGTATAAAATTAGAAAGCCTGGCCACGAAAGCGATTTGGAATTGAACTGTTTTTCCATTTTTTAATCAAACAATTACTTATTGAGTTATAAGCGAATTTGATCACGTGACAAACACGTTTTTCGTCCGTTCTTGAGTGCTCTTTCTTCCTTCGCGCAGAAATTCGGTTCAAAACGGCCATTTTGACTCTATTTTCTGAAAGATCTATTGCGTTTGCAAAAAAAGGAAAAAAAAACAGCTCAATGATATAGTTTCTGAATAACAACACCAGCTAGTTTCATGCATTTTCGAACAAAAATAAATTAAAACTTATGTCAGAAAGATGCCCTTTTCGATTTGAGAACACCCTTAATCCTCTGTGGGATTCATGATTAATATTTTAACGCGCTGAATTAATCTTTATTCTATCTAACAGTTTATTGTTTAAAACTAGTGCCTGGATCAAACTGTTTAAATAATTTTAATTGTTGCTAAAAAGTGTGAAAATGCAATCGCTGCGAATGTCATATGCTGCTTAATAGAATATTTTTTCTTAGAAAAATGACAATACGAGCGCCGTTGACAAAAAGTGTGAGACCAGGTGAAAATTTATCTTTCTGAGGGGGACCTTGATGGGGTTCTCTTCAGTTCAGGCCCGAGTACAACTGTCCCTCTTGATTATTATAAGCCGCTCAATTGTGTTTTATCTTTAAAAATCATAATATGTCGCACAAATCTTACTTATTGTAAAGTACAAAGTTCTATCAGACAGGCTGTGTGAACAGAAAACACATGCAAATTAGCTTTAGTCATAATTTACATCACAAGATGGCAGCACCATTCTTCAACATTATATGAAAGGAAGCCATTGTATAGCTTCTCTCCTTAGAAGAGAAATTGAATTAGTATATTAGAAGTCTGTGCTTCTCTCTGACTCCTCATTCAAGTTCTTTGAATGCATACTGTTCCGCTCAACAAGAGCAAAACGTTTTCACACATTTACAGATTCATTTTTTTAATGGAAAGATATAAAAAAAGCCTGACCATGGAAGCGATTTGGAATCGAACTGTGCTTTCCATTTTTTGATCAATAAATTACCTATTGAGTTATAAGCGATTTTTATCACGTGGCAAACACGCTTTTCGCCCCTTCTTGAAAGGTTATTCTTCTTTCCCGCGGAAATTCGGTTCAAAACGCCCACTTTGACACTATTTTTTGCAAGATCTATTGCGTTTGCAAAGAAATGGAAAAAACAGTTCGATGACATAGTTTCTGAACAACAACAAAACAACTGTTAGTTTCATGCATTTCCGAACAAAAATAAATTAAAACTTATGTCATAAAGTTGCTTTTTTGGATTTGAGAACACCCTTAAGTAAGATTTAAGGCTTTAAATCTTCCTTATAATTCATTTTGAATTCTTTTATTAGCCGTGTTAGTTAATGTTTATTTTTTGAAAATCGTTTGTAATAAACCTTCAATGGAAAGAATTAAAAATTAATTTTATTCATGTGATTCCAGAGTTGCGATTAATTGTGATAAACTCATCTAAGCTTGTTTACATTCTATAAAACCAAAAGCATTGAGGCTGCTTCATTGCTACACCCTTCGTCAGTCGCGAAATCCACTTTAACCTATCAGAAATTTAAATAGATGATTACTCATTACCTAATATAATTATCAAAATACGATTGTCACCATCAGAAAACAGACGTTCACTGCCGACGTAGTGCTTTTTTAAATTTATCTTCTGAAATTTTAAGTTTTATTTTAAAGATGGCAAAATTCAAAATTTCCATAAGTAGAAATTTTACAGTTTACAGGATTTTAAAAAATATTTAAAATTAAAGGAAACAACTTTTACAAATGTACTACGTCACAATAGGACGTCTGATTTCTGACGGTGAAAACCGTATTTTGTTAACTATATTCAGTTGGTTCTCAATTTCCCTGCTTAACAAATGCGAAACTTTCTGACATATTTTGAATATAAAGGCATAAAATTTGCAGGGCTGACTATAGAAGTGATTTAGAATCGAAATGAGTTTTCCATTTTTTTTTAAATAAATAAATTAATTATTGAGTTATAAGCGATTTTGGTTACGTGACGACATGTTTTTCCCTTTCTCTCGCTGTCATGTCGATATTCTGTTCAAAACGCCAACTTTGATAGTATTTTCTGAAACATCTTTTACGTTTACCAAAATTATGGAAAAGACTATTCAATTACATAGTTTCTGAGTAAGAACCGACCAATTTTGTGCGCTTCTGAACAAAAATGAGTTCAGAAATGTATCAGAAAATTGCTCCTTTGGATTTGAGAACAGCCTTAAGTAGTGAGTATTCATCTGTTTAAATTTCCTTATAGGTTAACAAAGTACTATTTCATGATCGACGAAGAGAAAAGATAAATCAGTATAGAGTGCCGTTAAAGTTCCTGGTGCCATTGTGGTATTAAAATTAGGTGGATATTTTACATCCCACCTAGACCGGGAGGTGGCAGCAAAGACAATCACCTCATCGAGTTCATGGCTGAAATTCCACAATTAGTTAAAACGCGATTCGCATATTAAAACGCAATCGGTCTGCCAAGACATATCTTGGTGGAAAACACCTGAAAACCCGATTTCAGCGGTTGACTCGTAGGTTTACCATTGTGTTTTCCTGCACTCAAAGGTATGAACGCATGGAGAACCGGAAGCAGGAAAACACAATGGTAAACCTACGAGTCAAGCGCTAAAATCGGGTTTTCAGGTGTTTTCCACCAAGATATAACTTGGCAGACTGATTGCGTTTTAATATGCGAATCGAGTTTTAACTTATTCCGGAATTTCAGCCATGAACCCGATGAGGTGATTGTCTTTGCTACCGTCTCCCGGTCTAAACGTTTACTGCGGTTTTCAAATCGTCTGCTCAGCAAACGCGAAAATTTCTGACTCATTTTTAAACGTAAAGGCATAAAATCGGCAGGGCTTACTATTGAAGCGATTTAGAATCTAAAGACGTTTTCATTTTTCGATAAATAAATTCATTATTGAGTTATAAGCGGTTTTCATCACGTGACGACTGGTTTTTCTCCCTTCAAGCACTGTCGCGTCCGGAAATTCTGTTCAAAATGCCGACTTTGACACTATTTTCTAAAAGAAATTTTTCTTTATCAAAAAAGGGAAAACTCTATCGATTACATCGTTTCTGAATAAGAACATCTACCAATTTCACACGTTTCCGAACAAAAGTGGATTCAGAAATGTGTCACAAAATAGCTCCTTCGGATTTGAGAATAGCCTAAATTCTCTTTAGTACAAAAGTGAATCAAATATAAAAAAAAACTTTATTATTATCAATAGAAATTTTTAATACTTGTTGCCATGGAAATTACGATACATTCTTTACAACCTAAAAATTTATTACATCGTTCTATTAACACTTTCCAATATAAATTTTCCATTATGACTTTGATTTGTCTGTCTGTCCTTCCGTTCTCTAACTCTCGTAACTCGGATAGCCCTGTAATTTTTAAATGTTATTGATGTTAACTATAGCACGATTCAAAATGGAGGAGTAGCATTTATAGTTCGTTTACAAGGAGATCCAAAAGTATTCCATTTCATTCTGGTCAATGGGAAAAAAATCGTTTCAAGAACATCTCATTGAAGTTACACCATTTCACCCATAATGAAGTAAATTTGCATTTATGCAATGCACTGCAAGATGCATCGAGTAGAATATAAGTGCAAAGCATTTACTAATCATTTACAGGGCCACACAAAAAGATTCCATTAGATAATGATTTATGGGGAAAAACTGTTTGGAGTCATTTTAATTATGTTGCACTATTTCAAATATAGTGAAAGTTTTATAGCTATATAATGATTTATACAATAAAATTGCTTACATTATGTAGGATTACTACAAGATACTTGCTGTAGAATATGATGTGCACGCAACACTTTAGAGACACACACAAAAGATGCCGGATACAGTACTGTATCTTCAGTAATGTTTATTAGCAATAATTGCTGGAAGCGCGTTTTCCGCTATGGTACGCGTTTTTAAACTACATTTTTGCATACTATGAGGTATGTTTTAATGCTATAGATTGTATACAGGGCTACACCAAAAAATTCTTAAATGTCACTGTTCGTTTTTAATTGAGCTATGCATTTTGAAGCTGAACTAATATATTTAGTATACTAATGAGATATTTGTAGAATATAAATAAAATCATTTACAGGACTACTCAAAGAACTGGATACATGACTGCTTATGAATAATAATTTCTGGAAGTGAGATTTCGGTAGTTATAAGCTTGATTTAATTTGAATTAAATTTTAGCTTAAGGGGGCTGGTTACTCAGCTTCCGAATTCCCCTTACTAATGTAAAGTCTATGGGCGATTTGATGCTTTTGTATATTTAAAATATCTCCTCGGGAAATTAATATTTTTAACTTCCATTTTTTGTGTACACTTCCTAAAAGATGTCTCTTTTTTTCCAAGTTCTCAAAATATTTCTAAAGTATAGACTTAATTTTATAGGAAGTGTTAAAATCTTACTCCCACTTCGCCCGCTTTTAACACATAAAATATTAAATTCAGCATAGATTTTAGAAATATTTTGAAAACTAAGAAAAAAAGAGACATCCTTTAAGAAGAGTACACAGAAAAAAGATGTTAAAAATATGAATTTCCCGAGGAGATATTTTAAATATACGAATGCATCAAAAGTCCATAGACTTAACATTACGGTGGAGAATTCCGAAGCTGATTGATCGGCCCCTTTAAGGCTGGTCTCAAATCCAAAAGGGCAACTTTATGACATAAGTTTAAATTTATTTTTGTTCGGAATTGCATGAAACTAGTAGGTGTTGTTGTTCAGAAACTATGTCATCGAGCTGTTTTTTCCGGTTTTTTGCAAACGTAATAGATCTTTCAGAAAATAGTGTCAAAATGGGCGTTTTGAACCGAATTTCCGAACGAAAGGAGAAAAAAAAACCGTGTTTGTCACGTGATTAAAATCGCCTATAATTATAGATAATTTAATGATCAAAAAATGGAAAACACAGTTCGATTCCAAATCGCTTTCATGGCCAGGCTTTCCAATTTTATATTTTTCCGTTAAGGGTGTATTCGAAAAAATATTTTTCCACCCTCAACAGCTCGAAATTTTCTGAGACATTTTCAGACTCATTTTTAAAAGTAAAAACATGAAACTTGCTGGGGTGATTTCTGAAGACATGTTTAACATGCCGTGTGATTTCATTTTCAGCTCAATTAATTAGAATTTGATTTTTAAACAATTACTTCCTCAGAATGACCCTTTTTTTCATTCCCAGATCGCCCGCTTCAGAAAATTCAGTTCAAAACGCCAACTTTGACAGCGTTTTTTACAGTATTTTCTGCATTTATCAAAAAATTAAGAAGCACGGCACATTATATAGTTTCCAAATAACAGAATTTCCCAGTTTGATGCGTTTGAGAGCAAAAATGAATTTTAAAATGAATCAGAAAATAAGCAGTTTGGATCGAAATACACCCTTAATGTGTCAAATCTTTTGCGCTTGTTGAGCAGAGTAGTTGAGAACAGCCTTAAGAGTGCTGTAAAATTAACAGTAAAAAAATGCTTAAATAATACAAATTTGTTGTAAAATCTGAAAAACAAAATTACTGTAAAATTAACTGCAAAAAATTATGTAAATTTACAAATTTGCAGTTTACCCGTGATAAACAAAATTGCTGTAAATTTACACCAAAATTTGCTGGCACCCATATTGCCAGCATTTTTTGCTGTAATGATACAGTGTTTTTCTCCCCCCTTTTTTACAGCGTATATCCTAATTTCTCTTACCCACAGGGAAACATTGATCAAATATAGTTTAAACGACAGTTAATTGTTTATAAATAAAATATGTAACAGCATGCTGTTTCCACCTGTGAATCTTTTCGAGATTAGGATTGCACAATAAATTTTGTAGGTTTCATTTCGATTAATATTCAGTATGCATTGTCACTTTAATTTGGAATGGTGCAAATAAATGTAAACTAATAAAATAACAGAACTTGTGTGGATGTGCAATGGCTAGAAAAACCTGCCATACATAGAAATATGAAAATCTGGATGAGGATAGTAAAGCCTGTTGGACAAGCAGAGAAATTTCAGCAAGCTATATAGTTTCTGCAGCATCTATAATTCTTGCTGAAGCTACACAAAAGACTGGGACTGCATATGTAACAGGTGAAATCAAATTATGTTCTTATGATATAAATTATTTAAAAGATTTCATATTCTATCTATGAAGTACAAATTCTTCTTTGTTTTAAGGTGGTTCTCAAGTGCACTTCTCAAGGAGCCTGAAACTCTATGACACAGTTACTAACTCATTCTTAAGGCTCAACTGCTCTGCTCAACAAGTAAAAAACGTTTTGACACATTTACAAATTCCTTTTTTAACGGAACGATATAAAATTGGAAAGCCTGACCATGGAAGCGATTTGGAATCGAACTGTTTTTTCCATTTTTCGATCAATCAATTACCTATTGAGTTATAAGCGATTTTGATCACGTGACACGGCATTTTTCACCCCTTACTGACTGGGTTTTCTTCTTTCGTTCGGAAGTTCGGTTCAAAATGCCCACTTTGACAGTGTTTTCTGAAAGATCTATTGCGTTTATAAGAAAACGCAAAAAACAATTCGATGACATAGTTTCTGAATAACAACACCTTCTAGTTTCATGCATTTTCGAACAAAAATAAATTAAAACTTATGTCAAAAAGTTGCCCTTTTCGATTTGAGAAACACCCTTAAAGGTAAAGAAAAAAAATTGGCAGTGCTGACTACTGAAGTGATTTGGAATCGAAATGAGTTTTCTTTTTATCGATAAATAAATTATTTATCGAGTTATAAGCGATTTTGGGTCATGTGATAACCGATTTTTCTCCCCTCTCTGGCTGGTTTTTATCCTTTCATGCGGAAATTCGGTTCAAGATACCAACTTTAGCGGTATCTTCTGAAATATACGTTCACCAAAAAATAGCAAACGTCTTTCGATTACATAGTTTCTGCATAACAACAATTCGCCAATTTCACTCGTTTTCGAACAAAAATGAATTAAAACTTGTGTCATAAAGTTGCTCTTTTGGATTTGAGAACAGCCTTAAATGTATTTAAAGATTTTTTTTTTTGTATAGTGGCATTTACTTTCTATAAGTTTCCTTATTCTTTAGCACATGGGACCGCAAATTTATTTCAAGGATATGACTCAGTCATTCTTAAAAAATTAAAGAACGAATATCAAAACTCTGATAATAAAATAAAGTCATTAAGCATACAGGTTTTGTTTTCAATATGTACTTTATTTACAAGAATTTTTTTTTCATTTTGAATAACAAACAGAATGTAAAAACTACAAAACTGCAAAAGTCACTAACAAAGTAAAAGGCACAGAGCATTAGCTAGATGTTGTCTAGCGTGCTACATGACTTAGAATTGTTGCTTTCTAGCTTGCTACTTGACTCAGAAACAGATGAACTGAAATAAAAGAAAAGAGATAACATTTTAATATATTATAAACAAATATTTAAAAAATATAATTAGCCTTTGGGGCCATTCAAATATTACGTAAGCATATCTTTAGTCATTTTATACCCCCCCCCCCCTTTGCTTACGTTAAGATTTTATGACATTCTAACATTAACACTGTTTGCCATAAAAAATTACAGTTAGTGATAAATTACGTTATTAATCCAGCAAATTTACATAAATAGACATATAGGGGTTGTGGTATCGAAGGAAAACAAAATCGGTTTAATCTATTGTTGCTTATTCCATTAAACAATTCATTGAATAGAAAATTGTTTTTAATATATTATTTATAGCATTGGAAAAAAAACTTTAAGAAATACAACAGGCCTTAACTTATTTAGGCGCATAACTAAAAAATTTAACAAGAATCATAGGAATATTATACGTTTGGCCTTCACATTTCTAGTCTGATGTCCAAGATCTTTGAATCAATGTTTCTGCATTGTCTATTATTACGTTTTAAATGTAGTGGTGGGCTGGAATGGTCCTCGTTTACAATCCTTGTTTACTCCCTATCTTTTTTCTCAAGTCGTTCAATATCCGCAGAACGTTTATCCAAATCATGCCCTTTTGCTATTTGTTGTTAAACTATAGTTGCTTCGTTGTCTAATGCTTATGTAAAAATTCTCGTGAACCCCCCTCTCCCCCTTGTCAGCAAAAATAAGCAGACATTGGACTCCCCCCTCCCCCCATTACTGCTTACGTAATACTTGAACAATTCCTTTCCATAACTATGCTAATAAGGGATTGTGGCAAAACTGTATTCTAGGTCCATGTCTCTATTTTTGACTGCACACAAAAACAAAAATTAAGAGGGACTGTGGAAGCGTGGTATTGGCCACATCAGCCACCCTGTAATTCAAGCTGGATATTTTTTCCTGAATGAAAATGTGCACAGGCCGGTACTCAAACCTAGGACGTTTTTGACTTTAGTTGCCTATGATCTACCATAAAATTATCCCTGACAATTCCAGAAGACACTTTACTAAATAGAGCCCCTTTTCATTAATATCCAATCTCTGATAAAGCTCATCAGGTTAAATCTCAGGCAATAAAACTCCATATTAAATAATGGAGGGGACAACCATGATATTGGCTACCTCAGCCACCCTCGAATTCAAGCTGATTTTTTTTTTCCCTGTGTGAAAATGTACACAGGTTGGGACTCAAACCCAGGACGGTTTTGGCTTTAGCTGCCCCAACGGTCTAAAGCTATCCTGGGCAATTCCGAAGAATCTTCTTTGTCAAATATCCAATCTGTGATAAAGCTCATCAGATTAAACCTCAGGCAATAAAACTCCATATAAAATAATGGATGTGTAAATATATTGAATTATTTTATTCAATCAAACTGATTGATAAGGCAATTATACAAGCTGATTTCTCTCCCCCCCCCCCTCCCCCAACTGAGTGAAAAGTGCCCAGGCAGTTGAAAAAAAAAAAATAGTTTGTTTGATTTTATTATAAATCAGTTTGATTGAGTTAAAATAATTCATCACCCTGTAGTCCTACAACTGATAATCACTAACATATGTTTCATTTTATAATTTTAAATTCCTTTATTATTGAGATAATTCAGGAGGGGGGGGGGGGGAGGGTTGTCAATTAAAGTATTTAAAGTGTAAAGAAATGATAAAATTTTTTGAACTGGCAAAGTAAAATTTAATTCTGAACAAACAAATAATATTTAAAATGGAATTTTAAAACATATATTCCTTCAAGTTAATAAAAAAAAAAAAAAATTGTCTTATTGTTGCATTGAAAAAAAAAATGCTACAAGATTAATACAATTTTAGTTTTTAAAGTTCCATCATGCTGAATCTATTATATTAAAGCCTGACTGTCTATTTGTATTTCACAGCTCTTCCTACTAGAATATGGAATACAGTAGGATGAAATTAACACCAGTTATTTGCATGGATCCGAGGATGTTATTTAAACTTTCATAATTTTAAAATTCGAATTAGTTTGCAAAATATTATTATTATTATTATTATTATTTTTCTAACTTTTAACGAAGTTTGTCTAAAGATGGCAACTAAATTACTCCATTTTTTGTGGATGAGAGTGGTAAAAGAGGAAATAAAATGGATTATTATATTTTTATTGGTACCATTTTCGCACTAAAATTGAAGATAATTTATTTTGAAATTAAAAAAAAAAAAAAAATCCTGATTAAATTAAATTTTTTAAGCCAAGTCAAAGAAATTAAAACACATTTTCATGCATACATAAGCTTTATGACTGAATTTATTTTAGAGAACCGAAAATCATCTATCGCATTAGGACGTTTAGAAGGCATTAAATCATTGACTTTTGTAAAACTTTGCATTCAACCAAGGACACTGTTTATTATCAGCACTGTTTATTATTAGGTAAGAAATTAACACACAAACGCATTTTATTAAAACACATTTTCATGTATACAAGTTTCATGACTGAATTTATTTTAGAGAACTGAAAATCATTTATCGACATATGGACGTTTAGAAGTCATTAAATCATTGATTTTTTTTTTTAAACTTTGCATTCAACCAAGGAGGAAGATTTCAGCATTGTTTATTATTAGGTGGGCAATTATTGCTCTTCAATCCACAAGGAAGATTAAGAACGTACAGTAAAAGAAAAATCATGTACTTTATTCAATTACTTATTTTTCAAAGAGGGCGATAAAATGTTCCACGAAGGTACTAACAATATTATTGGTTTAGCAGCTAAAAATTAAATAAAGCATTTTATATTATTTCAAAATGATAGACTATTTTTTTTTTTTTTATAAGTTTGTCAAATTGGCGTCTCTTTCATTCCACCACCTGCGAAACTAGAGACAAATCTTTTATATATATATACATATACTTTTGACAAATAATGCTTTGCATAAAAAATCATGTAATCAGCAAAATGTAATTTTCAAAATTTCTATTTAATCTACAGTTTAAATATGATTTCTTATTTAAAGTTCAGAATTTAATAAAATTAATATTATTATTATTTTTTAAATGTAGAATAATTCCTTTAAGAAATCAAAAGATCTCATGAAATGCAAATGCAATACATTGGATTACCACACAGTTTTTACTCCCTATTTAATACATTATCTCCACATTCATACATATTTTTTTCTAGCTTATACATCTATTTACACTATATCTATTTTGTACTGCCTTATAGCACAAATACAAAGATACAACAATTTCTTTTTTGGCAAATAAAATTGATAATAGTGACTACTGCAGAATCATCCATAATTCTTATAGAACTATAACGGAATGACTGAGTAATAGATTCTCTTCCGCAATACGTCAATTGAAAATGATAAACAACTTTGTCAATTAGATGGAGACTAATTTTACTGTTATGTATAACTGATATAACGCGGAATGTTCAATGAGAAAAGGGTTATTTTCTATTATAGTTAGCTTAGATTTGATGTTAATTAGCACATTTCTTTTATTAAAAATTTTATTAGAAAGCCTTTTTAAACCACATTGGCAAAGCATAAAAAATGATTTTATATTTTACATTGAAACTGTTTTTTGGTCTTTGGAAAAGCACAATTTTTTTCTTCCATTCAATAGTAACATTGTAATTTTTGGGGCTCTAAAAATCTTTATTTCAAAGTAAAAAAGTCTCCATCTTAAGTAGGACCTCATCACCATGGCAAACTAGAATCATTACATAGCATGGGATATCATTGAATTAATTACGCGTCTCTTCTATTAATACTTTTTTTACGATTTCCGGAATAGCTCTATCTCAAAAACTAATGCACGAATTTTCATCAGACTTCAGATTCAGTTAGAAGTTGACATAAATACTTGCTGATTAGATTTTTGTGTAAATCACCTACCCAGTCGCTCTGCTATGCTGCATTTTCAGGAAGTATTAACATGTATAAGATAGAGGAAAGTTTTGGGATTGCCAAATCCGATTAGTTTATTAAGTTTTGATTTAATTTTCATAAAATCTAAAATGAAAAAATTCTGCAATGATTATGTAGATTAACTTTCAAACCATTAGGTTGGATAATTTTTCCACTGTTATATGCGGACAGACGGACCAGACGGCGACTATATACGTGCTACGTATTTATATAATTATGAACGCACCTAAAAAGAGTAAAAATTGACAATTACCATTTTTTATTTGTACGTCGTCCAATGTGCAGAATGACAGGACCTTGTTTAATTTTTTTAAATGCTGCAATTGCCTCTGAATGGGACAGACCTTGGAGACTTTGGCCATTAAGCGTGTAGAGTTCGTCACCTGAAATAAGAAAATTTAAATACAAAATTAAAACGGATGCTGGTACAAGAATTGACTTAATAATTTTTAAAATTCGTTCTTGTTCGGAAACGCATGAAATTGTTATTCAGAAACTGTGCAATCGAAAGATGTTTTCCATTTTTCGGCAAACGCAAAAGTTCTTTTAGAAAACACTGTCATTTTGAAACGAATTTCAGGCATGACAGAGAGAGAAAAGAGAAGAATTTGAATCCACGTGACAAATATCACTTATAGATAAAAAAATGATTTATAAAAAAAATGGTAAACGTCTTCCGATTACAAATATCTTTAATAGTGAACCCTGCTAATTTAAAATTTTTACGTTTAAAAAAGAGTCAGAAAATTTTGCATTTGCTGAGCAGGGGACTTGAGATCTGCCTTTAAACAATTTGATAACATGGCAAAATAAAAAAAAAAAGTTTGTTGAGTAAATTTAGATTATGATGAAACTTCATTACAAGACTCTTACACTGTTTGGTATGAAAAAATAATTTTAATTTTCATTGGTTTTCTCGAACTCTTTCCAATAATTTTCTGATTTTGAACCAAAATTTACATTTAAGGCTGTTTTCTGCTCAGCTCAACAAGCGCAAAACGTTTTGGCACATTTACAAATTCATTTTTTAACGGAAAGATATAAAATTGGAAAGCCTGACCATGGAAGCGATTTGGAATCGAACTGCGCTTTCCATTTTTTGATCAATAAATTACTCATTGAGTTATAAGCGATTTTGATCACGTGACAAACCTGATGTTTTTCTTCCTTTCTTGAGTGGTTATTCTTCTTTCGCGCGGAAATTCGGTTCAAAACGCCCACTTTGACACTATTTTCTGAAAAATCTGTTGTGTTTGCAAAAAAAAAAAAAAAAAAAAAAAAAACCGGAAAAAACAGCTCGATTACATAGTTTCTGAACAACAACCCCTGCCAATTTCATGCATTTTCGAACAAAAATAAATTAAAACTTATGTCATAAAGTTGCCCTTTTGATTTGAGAACAGTCTTAAAAGCTGTTAGTTCAACAGATTGTTCTTATTGTAAACATTCTGCCCTGATACTTACTCAAATGACAATGGTTGTCTTTAATAATAATGAATGATTTTATAGATTTAAGAAAATTCCCCATCAGATACATATCAAAATATATATCTTGATCCCCATTATGCAATTAGTTTAAGGCTGTTGTTCTCAAATCCAAAAGGGCAATTTTATGACATAAGTTTTAATTTATTTTTGTTCAGAAATGCATGAAGCTAGCAGATGTTGTTGTTCAGAAACTATGTAATCGAGCTCTTTTTTCCGTTTTTTTTTGCAAAGGCAATAGATCTTTCAGAAAATAGTGTCACAGTGGGCCTTTTGAACCGAATTTCTGCGAGAAAAGAGAAAAATCGCTCAAGAATGGATGAAAAACGTGTTTGTCAAGTGATCAAATTAGCTTATAGCTCAATAGGTAATTTATTGATAAAAAAATGGAAAACACAGTCCGATTCCAAATCGCTTCCATGTTCAGGTTTTTAAATTCTATATCTTTCCGTTAAAAAATGAATTTGTCAATGTGTCAAAACATTTTGCGCTTGTTGAGCATAGCTGTTGAGAACAGCCTTCAAGGACAGATATTTTGTTACAAACTTTCCTTTTACTGCAAACAACATAATTTCATTACACATATAACAATGACACACATAACGTATTAATGTTCTGTATGTAAAATCTAATGCATCATGCCCTGTTTTGATTTAAAAATCATTTCGCCCCCATTGCATGCAGAGTGTTCCTTCATACCATTGAGCAATTCTAAACATTTATCTTTCAGAGTTGCAAATGCAAAAATGTTTTAAAATTTTCCATTATAAGAAAATTCATTTATGTCAAAATAGTTACTGTTTTCAGTTACGAAATTTAAATTTTTATAAGGTCTGTGGGTTTTATAACTAATATTTAGAAAAACATTCTCCATGCCTATCAAGTAAAATAGTAAAAGTCTATGACCAAAACTTATCGCATTACATTTTAAGAAATTTGGACATTTTCTGGTACCAAAAAACAGAAAAAGTGTTTATAGAATAAAAAAAATGTGAAAATTTACAAACTTCAAAGTATCATAACTCAGTAATTTTTTGTCTTACTACAAAGAATTTTTACAGTTTTAATTAGTAGGGTATTGAAAATTTTTTTTAAAAAATATAATACATAGGACTAGGAACCGTAAAAAAATTTGAATTTTGTAACCTTTTTATATAATGAAACATGAGAAAGATTTTTGCACAGGAACTGCACTACTGAATAGGAATTAGCTATAAATCAACAATGAAAATAAAATTTTATGTTCTAAGCTATGTTAATACTTCTTCATTATAACGATTGGAAATTTGAATTACCTTAGTATCGCAATATATGATAAAAGCTGAAAATTTTCTTTCTTTCTTTTTTTTTTTTCACTTATTGCTTTTAAATCCATAAATAAATACAAGAAATTTTTACAATATGTTACAGCAATAAAAATCCCACAAAAGTTTTCTGATGAAAGACAACAAAAAATTGTTAAAAGAAATACCACATCAGTTATGTTATTGATCACTGAATTAATAAAAAGGAAAATATGGTAATCAATTAGTAAAAGATAAGATTTTTAGTAAAAAAAATATATATATATATATATATATATATATTTCAAATCATCATAATTATATAGACAGTTTGGACATTGTTGCTTGTTAAATGACAATATAATATAATGTTATGTAATATGTCTTATTATAACAATTGACAAGTTAAATATCTTAGTATCATAATATATTATGAAAGCTGAGAATTTAATTTCCTTCTTTACTTTTTATTTTTTTTTACTTATTACTTTTAAATCTATAGATAAATAAATAAAAGAAATCGTTACAATATGTTACAATAATAAAAATCCCACAAAAGTATTTTGATGAAAGGTAACAAAAAACTGTTAAAAGAAATACCACATCAGTTCTGTTATTGATCACTGAATTAATAAAAAGGAAAATATGGTAATGAATAGAAAAAAGATAAGATTTTAGGTAAGAAAAAAATAATAAATATTTTTTTTTTCTTTATAATCATCATATTCATAGACAGTTTCGATAGTTATAGATGCAAATAATAAAGTATAGTGGCTTGTTGCAAGTACTTTTTCCCTAAATGTTACAAAATAATTGAAAAAATTTTAATGTTTAAGTAATTTCTCCAATTTTTCATTAACGAAAAATTATAAACATTATAACTAATTAAAGGCTGAAAGACATAAAATCCAGTAACAAGTGGTTATTAATAGATTAAAAAAAAAAATGAAATACGTACTTTAGTCATAAGTCCAACCAAGACAAAAATTCAGTAACATGAGATTAATATTAGCTTTTTTAAACTCATGATTATTGCAGTTTTATAGTAATCTCCCCCACCCCCCTAATTTAGTAATTTTTACATTTTTTATTTGTTTATCTAAGATAAAAATTTTGCCTTTATTTTAGATCGGGAGGCGGTTACACAGGCCATCACCTCATCGAGTTGATGTCTGAAACTCTAGAATTAGGCAGAACTCCATTCACACATAAAATGCTACTGGTTTGCCAAGTTATATCTTGGTGGAAACCACCTGCAGATCCGATTTTAGTGGTTGATCGGTAGGTTTACCATTGTGTCTTTCTGCACCCAAAGGTATGAAAACTTGGTTGGTTGGTTGTGTTTATGACAGCCAATTATCGGTATGAGAGATATAGGCCAAAAGGGGGGGGAGGGAATGCCCTCCGTGGGAGGTCTTTCTAAGGGAACCTAACCCTTATTTACGCTTGGAAAACCAAGGTTCGAAGAAGACCACGAAAACTATGAACGATTAGGCCGACGGGCACGCGACTGCGATCGAAACCAGCACCTACCAGCTTCAAGAGCAGAACCTCTCGGCCACTGGTGGGACTATGAAAACTTGGAGGACTGGGAGTAGGAAAACACAATGGTAAATCTAAAACTCAACCACTAAAATCGGGTTTGCAGGTTTTTTTCCACCAAGATATGACTTGGCAGACTAGTTGCATTTTAATATGCGAATCGAGTTCTGTCTAATCCTAGAATTTCAACTGACAACTCGATGAGGTGACGGTTTGTGCAGGCGCCTCCTGGTTTATTTGTAGCATTGAAATTTAATTGAATTAGTCATTAATTATGCATTGAGTAAAAGTCAATTATAAGAATGTTTTAAGTTTTGTATTAACAGTCTAAACCAAACAAAGTAAAACTTGTACTTCTAAGTAAACCAATCAGTAGTTAAATACTTAAAAACAGTGAAACAACTCATTTTTATATAAAAAACAGAAAAAGTTACCTTCTTTGAGGGAACCAGTTTCTGCTGCTTGTCCATTTGCAAAAATGGTTTTCACATAGAAGCCTAGTTCACCCTTTGGCGAATCTTTTCCTCCCACTATACTGAATCCTAAGCTTTTGCGGCCAGGACCTTTCTCGAAGACCACTGTATGCAGTGATAGTTGAGATGACTTAGGACGTCTAGGTAAGGTACAGATACCATTGCTTCCCATCTGTTTAGAATTAATATAGAAATAATGTTAATAATTTAAAATTTACCAATAAAATACATTAGTTCCTTCTATATAGATGCAATTTTAAACTATATATAAAAAAGGAACTATAAAGTTAAAATGAAATTGTATACAAAAGTAATTTTTCAAAAGGTTTACAGGCCATTTTCTTCAGTGTTGCCAGATTGTGGAAATTTTGTATTCAAAATATTATCACTTTTTCCAACTAGTAATCTTCACTTTATTTAATTGAAATGCCTATCATTACATAAAACAAAGATTCCTGTTGTGAAAAAGTAGTAGATGTTTTGAAAATATCTACTTTTAATTAAAAAAAAAATTCCCCAATCATAAAAATAGCGCCATGGCAACACTGATTGTAAGAGAAGATTTCTATTTTATGTATTACTTTCAAAATAACGATATAGATGGCAGCACTATACATTTCTTTAAAGAGGAAAAAGTGTAAAATGGGTATAATTATATCACAATAGTAATAGTTAACAGAACAATATATTTCTTTGAATAACATAGAAGAGTTAAAAGTGAGAGTAATAAGAATAAAGGGTGATTAAATAATACAGTTACATTATAGTATAGTTAAAACGTAACGGTACCACGAATAGCAGCACAATATATTTTTTTCAAATACAATACGAGTTGAAAGTGATAACAAGAGTAAAATTAATAATTTAGTAATAATAATAAATTAGTAAGATTAATAGGCATTTAAAACATATTTTTATCGTGAATTTTTCTAATAAACACGCATAAAAAAGAAAAAGAAAAGAAAACTGCCATGTCTGTATAAAATAAGGGAATAAATAAAAATAATTGATGCTAGGTTTGTTTTTGTTTTGAAGACATGGGCGTACGCAGGACTCCCGTTGGGAATTGAAAGGGTGGGGCGGGGACTGTTGTATCTAGTTGCTACATTCACTTAGCACAAAGGAGAGAACCATTGCTGCTCCCTATATTTTGAAATTTAATTGACTAAATTTTCGTTATTTTTAATTATTAAAAAAAATCTTTCTTCTGAAGTGACTTTAGAATAATTAAACATTATGAGGAAGAGAAACTGAGAATTTTTCGTCAGAGATAAACCTGAACCACCCTCCATGGTAGACAATTTTTAATATGTTTTTCTTTTATATTCACGTATCTCCAATTAATCGGGGGTTCAGACAGCACAGACCCCTGACGAAATGAACTTTTTCAATTCTCCATTTTTAAACCGTTGGTCGAAACTTGCTTAATATTTCAGAAACGTTAAATTTTTGTGTTGTTATGTTTCAAAATTGTCTTGCACTGAGAGTTCTGAGACTTTTTTTTATAGTTTATTTTATTTAATGTTTATATTTTGCATTTTGAAAAAACGGTTTAGGCTGTGGACCACTGCCGCCATTTGTTACAAAATATTTCACCTCTCCAGATTTCTTTCTGACAGCACCCATGTCTCTCAGTATTTCAAGTTATATCTTCTTTTTCAAAGATTTAGGGCGGTGTGTGTGTGTGGGGGGGGGGGGGGGGACGCTGTACTCACCTTATGCTAGGGAACATGATTTAATAAATGGTGGATCCAAGGAGGGGAGGTCACGGAGGGGGGTCATGACCCCCCTTCCCCTCTGAACACCAACAAAAATATTCTAAAGGTCATTTAAAAAATGAAATATACAGTTAGAGTCCCGATTATCCGAGCCCTGCTTAACCGAGTTTCCGCTTTCACCGAGTTATTTTCTTCTGATGGACTGATGGCTTCGATTATTATGAAACAGCCATTATAAATGAAGTGTTAGGTGTAGATGAAAGAGCAGTCGTAAAAAGTTAGAAAATCAGAGTTCTAACTTTTTACGACTGCTTTTTCATCTTCACCTAACACTTCATTTATAATGGCTGTTTCATAATAATAAAAGCCATCAGTCCATCAGCAGAAAATGATCCATACCAAAGGTATAATCTTTCATTTGCCGCCCGCGGCACATGCCCCCTCTGCCCTCCCTTAGTTTCGGCCCTGATATTTCCCCTCTCCAGATTTCTTTCTGACAGCACCCATGTCTCAGTATTTCAAGTTATATCTTCTATTTTCAAAGATTTAGGGTGGTGTGTGTGTCCGGGGGGGGGGGGGACGCTAGGGAACATGATTTAATCAATGGCGGATCCAAGGGGCGGGGGGTCACGACACACCCTCTGAACACCAACAAAAATATTCTAAAGATCATTTAAAAAATAAAATACACAGTAGAGTCCCAATTATCCGAGACCCGCTTAACCGAGTTTCCGCTTTAACCGAGTTATCTTCTTCTGATGGACTGATGGCTTCCATTATTATGAAACAGCCATGATAAATGAAGTGTTAGGTGAAGATGAAAGAGCAGTCGTAAAAAGTTAGAACTCTCATTTTCTGGTTAAAATGGGGGAAAAAAGGCAATAAGTTTAAAAAAAAAAAAAAAAAAAAAAATACGGCCATAATAGGAATTTTATGGATTTTCATGAATTAAGGAAAACAAGTTAGTTTGGATTTGGCCATAATTTTTTTGGAAAAAAAAAAAAAATATGGTCATCATTTTCCCATTCTGATCAGAAAATCAGAGTTCTAACTTTTTACGGCTGCTCTTTCCCCTTCACCTAAGACTTCATTTATAATGGCTGTTTCATAATAATGGAAGCCATCAGTCCATCAGAAGAAAATGATCCATTCCAAAGGTATAAGTTTGATTGGAAAAAAACTATTTAATACTTTGAGCAGAAAGAAGAGGCTACACCTGCAATTTTCATGACACTAATAGAATCACATAGCTGCCAAAGTGTACGGTTTTGTTACCTCTAAAATTTAATAAAATTTTTTGGCCTATTTAATCGTTGTCAATTGTTAGACTTTTTAAACTGAATTTTCGGAAGCGGCAGCCAATTGTTCCCTTGTGACGACATTTCTGTGGCTGTCAACTCGTAAAACTTGGCTAAAAATGCTAACTTTGAGAACATTTTCTGAAGAAAATGGGAAACTCTTTAATTTGTTGGTATCTGATCAAAATCGGTAAATTATATATTTTTACGAATATTAATGCAAATTTTTTGTATTTAGGAAGGAAAATGACTTCGCGAAAGTGTCAGAAAAGTAGTTAATTTGAAGTCGGAAATGGCTTTCAATATAAAAAATTCTCATAAAGAGATGTGATCTCCCTCCCACCCCCAAAAGGAAATCCATGATCCCCCTCTAAATGATGAGCTGGATCCGCCCTTTTGGATTTAATATTGATCAGCCAAATTGTAGATAGATACATTTTTTTCTTTTTTTTTTTTAAACAGAAATCCCTTAGCTGTTCATTGTCAGCCTTCGATTTAAGAGAAATCTCTGGATGCGAGCGCCTGTTGTCTTCTTTAGATTGATGACGAGACATCGGACTGTCGATGCTTGAAGCGAGGCACATTCGTGGCGTTAAGAGGCTACTTCAGTCGAATGAAAAGACCCGTTCGCTAATGTTAATCCTATGGAAGAAATTTATAAAGATATCTCCGTCGCATTTCAATATTTTTAAATGATTTCTTTTGCATTGAATAGTTGAGATCGATCTGTATGCAGGCCGTTTTTTACTTTTTCGATTTTGCTTACAGGTATTTCTTATGAGGACACTTTGATTTTCGGAACCGGTTTTGAAAGTAAAAGCATCCTCATAAAAAATATCTACAATCAAAATCGAAAAAGTAAACAACGGCCTGCATACAGATCGATCTCAATTATTCACTGCAAAAGAAATCATTTAAAAATATTGAAATGTGACCGAGATATCTTTATAAATTTCTCCCATAGGAATAGCTTTAGCGAACGGGTCTTTCCATTTGACTGAAGTAGGGCCTTAAGTTGTATGTTACTATTTTCAAAGATTTAGGAGAGGGGGACCCCTGTATCCACCCTGTATTATTTCTGGCGCTTGTGGCTTTAATTTAGTTTTAGGGCAGGGTATTCTTGTACCCATCCCATGCTTGGGGACATGATTTAATATTGAACAGTGAAAGAGTAGATGGATTTTTTCTTTTCTTTTTTAAACAGAAATGCCTTACCCGTTCATTGTCAGCCTTCGTTTTGGGAGGAATTTCTGGATGTGAGCGCCTGTTGTCTCCTTTAGAAGAAGATGACGAGACATCGGACTGCCAATGCCTGAGGCGAGGCACATTCGTGGCTTGATGAACATTGCTTGACTCGTGGAGTTCTGGCACTGGAGGCAAAGTGGTGGGCAGGCGAGAAGTGTCTTCTTTGAAACACAAATCTTCGGAAAGCTAAAAGAAAACAATAAGATATACATACAGAGCTTAAATATTGCTAATTTTTAAGCTTTAAAAGCATAAACAAATTTAATCAGCAATTCAAAAAGGTCGAAAAGTTCATATATTCGTATATTACAGTAAATATATGAGGCGTTAAGAGCCAAGGTGGACTTTCCCACATTTTTAGGAATAATGAATTTGAAGTGTCAAAGCATTGTATGTCATGCCGTTGCCATCTATTGGCTGTATAAGGAATTTTATAAGTTTCGAAACTATTCAATTGACAGAGGCACTTTAACAGATGGTCCAGCATAATTTGGATATCAAATTTCCAGTGAAAGAACGGATCAAGTGGCTTAGTCACTCCGACACTGCCAACTTAATCACCATATGGTTGCTGAAGAAGCTTGGTATCCTCTGGCCACTTTTAAAATTGACTAAGGAGAAAAAGCGTATAGCAAAAAATTTTTTCAAATTGTGGAAAGCATTTTTCTCGAAATCAAAGCTGTCGAGATTGGTCCGCCCTGATTTTCAACGCCTCATATAGGAGAAGGCTTAAGGCCGGTTGCACACTGAGGCGACATAAGGAAGATGAAGTGCGACTTAGGAGGAGAAACAAGTCGAAACAAAGAAGAAAGTTGTTTCAAACTCGCTTTTGTCGAGCAACATGTTGCATGAGACGTCTAGCGTGCGACCTGCCTAACGCAAACGGAAGTGATTTAAGGTTGTTCTTAACTGCTCTGCTCAACAAGCGCAAAACGTTTTGACACATTTACAAATTCATTTTTTAACGGAAAGGTATAAAATTGGAAAGCCTGGCCATGGAAGCGATTTAGAATTGAACAGTTTTTTTCCATTTTTTGATCAATCAATTACCTATTGAGTTATAAGGAATTCTGATCACGTGACAGACACGTTTTTAGTCCGCTCTTGAGTCTCTTTCTTCCTTCGCGCGGAAATTCGGTTTAAAACGTACACTTTGACATTATTTTCTAAAAAAAAAAAAAAAAAAAAAAAAAAAAAAATGGAAAAAACAGCTCAATTACATAGTTTCTGAACAACAACACCAGCTAGTTTCATGCATTTTCGAACAAAAATAAATTAAAACTTATGTCAGAAAGTTGCCCTTTTGGATTTGAGAACACATGAATGTAGCATCAAGAGCCATAACGCCGCTAATGACAAACTTTGATTTGGAGATACAAATTTAGGCAGAGAAATAACTGAAAAATCTGCACAGAGAAAATACACAAGTTTAACACTAGGAAAAACGCAAGGACACTAGCAGCAAGATTACGACTTACTGGAGTGCACCGGGCATATTTGTAAACTGTCTCATTGTTGGTACCATTTATTTCTTCACGACAAACCGTTCAACATTATCTCTAAACACCGGGTTGGCGGATAAGTAAGTCGGCTAGAGAAAAAAAAAAAATCCTTATTCTTGTAATTGTTCCGAGAAAATCTTCCATTTTATACCATCTTGTTGGAATTCAAGAAAAACAAATCATTCGTCACATTAGATGACGTTATATCTTCTAAGGCATTCGCAGGGTCCAAAAACCCCACCAACTATGTTTTGTATCATAATCGGTACAGTCTCCGAAGCTCTATGGTGGAATTGATTAATATAATAGGGACAGATGAACGTAAAATAGTCTAATTCAACTTTGGATTTGAAGTTTTATTTAATTAAAAAATTTTTCTAAATAGATTAAAATCTTATTAGACCAAAACAATGGGAAAACGGTGCTACGTCTTTCGAATACCGCTTTAGGGAATATTTCGATTCTTTGACACCATTTTAAATATGACGATGAAATAAAAGAAAAAAAGAAAAGAAAATCGTTTACATCAATTTAATTCATATTTAAGCGACACTTTTTTAAATTTTTAATTCCAGTTCCAGTGTCTTAGAATAACAAACTAAACTATTCAAAAATTTAATTAGTTTACGGTTTTCCTTTGTTTTTCTCTCCTTTCTAATAATTTTTCTCGAGGTCATAAAAATAACTGTTCTTTTTTTCATTCTCTTTTTAAGAGTTGTACTTGATGAGAATTTAAGTTATTAAACAAAATTTTATTATTTTAGAATTGTGGCGATTTAGTTTGATTTGAATAAGTCAACTTAACCTACTTAAGGCAAAGGGAATAAATTAAATCCTCGTTTTTCAACTTATATAATGGGATGCAATACTTCTCAGAAAGGAGACGGCAGAAATAAAAAGATTGAAAAATATGTAACATGCAAATACACAAAGGATATTGCTAATAAACAGGCTGATTCAGAATCTATCGCTCAAACTTTAAGGGATGGTAGAGCACACTACAACAAGAAACAATTTTTGTATAGGATTTTTGTTTATAACTTTAACGATAATGAACATATTTTAAAGAAATTTTCAACACTTACCTTGCTTGTAAGTAAAACAATGAGGTCACGAAAAATGCTGGAAATTATGCTATTTCACTTAGCGAAACCGCATGCAATGTTAAATACATTTAAAAATATGAAGCGTCTAGTTGAGTGCAATCGCGACCAACGACATACCAGGCCAGTTCATGACTTTTACAACGTCACAGGGAGTAGATCATATTTACAGGCACAAAACGATGGGCGTACCGCTTTGAACCAATCACCGTGTAAGATGATCCACTTCGTGTGACGTTTTAAATGTCATGAATTTGCCTTGTTAGTTGCGGTGCACTTCTTTAGATGTGGATAGTGGCAACATCTATCCTTTCTAGTGATATTGTTACATATCACACAAAGAAGGTTAAATATGCTTCAAATTTTGTTAACATATCTTCCTTATTGTTGAAGTTATGAACAAAAGTTCGAGCTCGGATTGGAGCAAGACACTCTGTATTTTTGAAAGGCTAAATAGATTACGAACCTGGTTTCCTATACAAAAATTGGTTCTTCTAGTGTGTCATACCACGCCCTAAAGTTTAAACAACCAATTCTGAATCACTCTGTATTTATTACATTTTCGATATTAGCTTTAATCAGATATGGCAATAAAATGGAATCAGGATATTTTCCTTCTCTTGATAACGGTCAAAATTGCAAGGTATATTGTAAGAAAAGTATAAAAAAGCATGACAGCGACGCCTGTTTGGCGGTGTACACCCAAACTTAATAAGGATCTTATTATGTCAAGGTTTAACAGAATGTGGAGTTTGGTGAAATACCGTGCATTAGTTCTTGAGATATATAGCTATAGCGAAAATCGTGAAAAATGCACCATAGCAGTACTACCTGTCGGGCAATTTACACCGAAAGGCTATACAGCACCAATTTATGTCAAGGCCTAACTGAATCTGAAGTTTGATTATATGCCGTGCATTAGTTCTTGAACAGAGCGCCCACAAAATTTGTGTCACACGAAGACAGACATTCACACAGACACTCAGGGGCAATCATTTTCTAAAAACAATCAAACCGTGTTCAGGATTTTATAAAACGTATAAATCCGTCGAAAACCGAAAGTCGACATTCCTCACGAATCCAATACTTTCTTCTTGTAAAGATAGTAGAAAGTAAAAAAAGAGATGAAACTGTTTTGCATAACTTACCTCTCTAGCAACTAGTAAATGCACTTCTGCTTCAGGTACTCGTAATAGCTTCCTAGCTTCTTCTAAACTCACTCCTTGTAGCTGTTGCCCATTCACAATGAGGAGTTCATCACCTTTAAGTAGTTTGCCACTCCTGGAAAGAGAAAGACAAATCCATGAGATTGACAAATGTAAAAATACAATAAAGCACAGTTCTTGCTTCCTCATCAGTTACATTTCAAAAATCCCCCCCCCCCCTCCCATGCTAAACCTACAGGCGTGGAATGCATTCATATTTTTTTCAATTTCTCATTAGAAAATTAAATTTTTTTTATTTATTTTTTCTCTATATACTCTTCTTAAATTATGTTTCTTAGGGATATATTTGACAAAATATTTTTTGGAAGTGATAAAATCTCAAAATAACCAAAATAAAAATAAAATGAGCAAATAAACACCGAAAAACGGACAATGAAACGCATTAAAATAATAAAACTTTTATAAATTACCATAAAATCAAAACAACACACAGGACGCGTTTCGAGCTGAAAAATATAACAGCTCGTCATCAGCCAACGTAAATACGTGTCCGTAAGGGGACAAGGTCACAAATGAACAGAAAGGGGAAAGAGCAGCTTACAGAGGGTGCGACAGGTGTTGTTAGCTGGAAAGTAAACATCACTCACAGAGGAGTACATGCAGAAGAGGAAAGTGTTGCCACTTACAGCTACCGCCACCTGTCGCACGCTTTGTAAGCTGTACTCTATTGTTTTCTGTTCATTTGTGACCTTGTTCCCTAACGGATATGTGTTTACATTGGCTGATGATGGTCTGTTATATTGTTTTGTTCAAAAAGCGTCCTGTGTGTTGTTTTGATTTTATGGTGATTTATACAAAGTTTTATTATTTTAATTTTATTATTTCAATTTAAAAAAATGAACTACACATTTATAAAACATTTTGCTAAATAAACCAGTAAAACAGATTATCTAAGAGGAGTGCATATAAAAGAGATTAAAAATCCCAATTCTCTGACGAGAAATTTTGATATCTGAATGATAATAAGCCCTAACATGGCATTATACCAGGGTTGCAAAAAAGCCGACTAAAATTAAAAAAAAAACCCACGCCGGTGGCTTTTATTGGTTTTAATCGGCTTTTATACAATGAAGCATTGTAATTAGCAACTACACATTTTAAAGTGTTTTTAATGACATTTAATTGATTTAGAGCTTAATAAGTAACCAATTTCTCAATCATGAAGACATTAATACTGAAATAAAACTTAGACAGTTTTGGTAGTGATTTGTAGTCAGAATCAGAATTGCAAATATGTCAGCTAAATTTTAAAAGGGCCATACCAACTGCTTTATCTGGTTTACACTGACCTTTAACTCCCCCCCCCCTCCCCCCACCCAACCCAATTTTTTCATTTTTACTGCTTTATAAAATTAAAGGACAATGATTACATGCTTTATTACTTAATTAATTTTAAGAGCTATTAATATACAAGTCTTATTTTATTTCTAACATTTAAAATTATACATAATCATATAATAAAAGCACCATTTCTCACTATTAAAAACATTATTAATAGTATATGCATGAATATTTTGTTCTTGTTTAAATGCTCTATTTTTTTATGCACTTATGTACTACCAAACTCTCCTCAGATATTATATCCTTTCCAATTCCTCATTTAAGATTTATAACTTAACCTCTCCATATGGACACATAAGAATGTTTCCATTTTGATGTGCTACATTTTGTCATTGTTTAATTAAATATAATCTTTAAAATGTGTAGTATTTGTGGAGCTATGTAATATAGAACTTCAAAACACCAGTTTGGGGTCCAACTTATAGTATTATTTTCGTTTTCAATATTTATAATCCCCCCCCCCCCCCAGACATAATGCTTTCACAGTTGCCTTCTAGCAGTTATAAAGACTTATTTATTTGACAAAATTTAATAGAAATTTATAATTTTTTTAGTAGAAAATATTTATAAGTGTATTAAAAATTAATTGATCCAAATTTAAAACGAATTAACTGTAAACCAACTATTAAAAATAAAACCCGGCTTTTTTTAAGTGGTTAAAACTAAAAAAAGCCGACCGGCTTTTTTTGGCCTGGCTAAAAGCCGGCAACCCTGCATTATACAGCAGGATAAATGCATGACTGACCGACTTTACAAAATTCAATATTTGTAATTATGATTTTGTGAAAAAATCGTAGTTAAATAGCAAAATAGTAATTGTTTTGGTTAACCTTCTACAAATAAAGGATTCGTTTAAAAATTTCGATTCATTTTTAACCGACTGTAATATGAGAGAGAAAGACAGAGAATGTTCAGTTGATTTTTATGTATAAACATAAATATTACGCACACATGTATGATTTTTGCTTTGATTCTTCGATCAATAATTTTGTAGAACAGTCAACCATTTATCAATTTTGTCTTTTTCTGTACTGAAAAAAGGGCTCCCTTTTGTTGCTCTGAAACAAGCTATGTGCTACCCCCTTCCATCCTTTTGATTTATTTTTTATTATACGCTGATCTTCTTTTTGCATACTCAACTAAAACATCTTTAAGATTACGTTCAGAAGCATGACTATATGGTGATATGAATAATATCATTAATGATTTTTCATTCATATGCCAGTCATTTATCTAATTAGTAATCGTTCTTCATTAGGACTGGCTTTAGGCTAGGTTTAAGCAGTCCAGGGGCGCTTTAGCATTACCCTTGCCTGTGACGCCCGAACTCTGTTCGGGAAATGTAAACGCACCAATTTTGGAAAGCCCGACCTATGTCCGAGCAAGAGAATTATCGGTGTTTCAATTCCGTGAAGCCCGAACTCAGTTCGCCCAATGCATAATATATAATTTACTATTTTCCCAATAGATGGCGATACTTTCCCGCGAAAAGTTCGGCAATTTCGCGCCATTTATCGGATTTTTGTAATTTTGCAGTTACAAACAAAATTAAAGATTTTTTTCTTTTTCTTTTTTGCACGGTTTTTAGGTAGATTTCGTATGAAATACTACCTATTGGGATCGTTCCTATGTTGGAATTTCTGAAAAATTTTTGCAGATCTACACCGATCATGACTCCTAGAACCCAAAACCACCCTCAGTAAAAAAATTTATATATCTATCTATCTATCTATATATATCACTTTCTTCTGGACACGATAACTTTCGTAATTCTGCACCAATCTCTTCCAAACTGATACATAAAATCAAAGGGCATAAAATCTCGGTCAAGTTCGTTAATGGGCAAAATCGGACCAAGGGGATGGAAATAGGGAGGGGTTTTGTAAAAACAGAAAACCACCCATAACTTCTTAATTTTTGTACATATCAAATCAGTTTAAAGTTTTTATTACTTCTAAAAATAGGGCCAAAATTTTATGTATCACAGATTTTTGATAAAGTTAAAAATGGGCTCAAGGGGCGCAAAAAATAGGGTTTTTGGGAGAAAAAAATTCATAACTTCGTCAATTCTCAAGATATCAATTCCAATTAATTTTATTATAAATCTGCATAATATTATCTACAACTTTTATATTCACATGTTTTTGATAGGACCAATTCGTACCGCAAAAAAAAATTAAAAACGAAAACAAAAAGGGGGGTTGAAGAAGTAAAAAATCCATAACTCCGTCAATTCAAAAGTTATAAAATCCCCATGAATTTATCATATATCTTCTTAATATTGTCTACAACATCTATATAGACAAGTTTTGGATAGGACCAATTTTTACAGCAAAAACAAATTAAAAATACAAAGCGGTTGAAGAAAAAAATCATCTAAGTTGATTCAAATTGTATTCAAATCCAAACTGCGTATTTTCTGACACATTTTACAAATCATTTTTGCTCTCAAAGGCTTCCAATTGGTACGTTTTCTTACTCAGAAACTATATAATGTACCGTAAGGGTCGATGTTTTGATAGAGGCAGAATATATTTTTAAAAATGCTGTTAAAGTGGGCATTTTGAACCGAATTTCCCGAAGCGGATTGTGTTGGAAAAATCATTGCATTAAGGATGCACTCAAATCCAAACTGCTTATTTTCTGACTCATTTTTAAATTCATTTTTGCTCTCAAACGCATTTAATTGGTAGATTCGTTTATTCAGAAACTATATAATGTACCGCAATGATAGATTTTTTGATAGAGGCAGAATATATTTCAAAAAATTATGTCAAAGTGGGCATTTTGAACGGAATTTCCCGAAGCAATTGTGTTATCACTTTCTTCTGGACACGATAACTTCCGCAATTCTGCACAAGTCTCTTCCAAACTGATACATAAAATCAAGGGACATAAAATCTCGGTCAAGTTCGTTAATGGGCAAAATCGGACAAAGGGGATGGAAATAGGGAGGGGTTTTGTGAAAACCGAAAAAAACCCCATAACTTTTTAATTTTTGTACATATCAAACCAGTTTAAAGTTTTTATTACTTCTAAAAATAGCGCCAAAAATTCATGCATCACAGATTTTTGATAAAATTTAAAATAGGCTCAAGGGGAGCAAAAAATAGGGTTTTTGGGAGAAAAAAATGTCTTACTTCGTCAATTCTCAAGATATCAATTCCAATTAATTTTATTATAAATCTCCTTAATATTATCTACAACTTTTATATTCACAAGTTTTTGATAGGACCAATTCGTACCGCAAAAAAAATTAAAAACGAAAACAAAAAGAGGGATTGAAGAAGTAAAAAATTCATAACTCCGTCAATTCAAAAGATATGAAATCAACATAAATTTACCATATATCTTCTTAATATTGTCTACAACATCTAGATAGACAAGTTTTGGATAGGACCAATTCTTACAGAAAAAACAAATTAAAAATACATAGCGGTTGAAAAAAGAAATCATCTAAGTAAGGGTGTATTCAAATCCAAACTGTCTATTTTCTTACTCATTTTTAAATCCATTTTTGCTCTCAAACGCATCCAATTGCTAGATTCTCTTATTCAGAAACTATATAATGTACAGTAATGATCGATTTTTTGATAGAGGTAGAATATATTTCAAAAAAGGATGTCAAAGTGGGCATTTTGAACAGAATTTCCCGAACCGATTGTGTTAGAAACGAAAAATATTGCCCTACTGAGAAAATAATTGTTTATTAATCAAGTTTTAATTAATTGAAAGAAAAATAAAAGCACAGGTCGCTTATAAATCTTTTCAAAAATCACGTCAGCATGATTCAGATATATAATTTTTTTTTATTAAAAATTAATCTGAAAATGTGCCAGAAAATTTCGTGTTGTTGAGTATGGAAAAATATTTTTTTAATATCGCCTTAACATGATTCTGATAAAAGCATCTATTTTATAAAAAGGAAATAAAAACTCCTCAAAAGCAGACGGATAAAACTGTTAAAGTGGATTTATATCTAATAATGATTTAGTTTTTGTTGGTGAAATTAGTATACTTAACTTCGAAATCTACCTCTGCCTGTAGGCCGGGCCGGCAGGGATTTTTTTTTTTTTCAAATATATTCCACAGCCAAGAGGTTAAGGGCGACTGTCAACTGTCTTAACAAAGTATTAGTTTTTTATTTATTATTTCCCAGAACTAAAAGCTGTAAAGAGGCGCCAATGCAAGAAAGTGCCTAGGGCGCCATATACTCTAGAGGTGATCCTATTCTTCATCATAGCATTTAATTAATTAATTATTCTTATGGAAAAATAGAATTTTAAAAGAGGCTTAACAACTATACACATTAACAAAATTAGCATGAATAAACATCATTCTAATTATTAGGATTTTTTAAATTACCAAATATGTTTGATATGCAAGTAATGACCATACAATTTTTTAAAATACCGGTCATAATAAAATTAATAGATAATGACGTTTTTTCTATTCATCATTAGAATACACCATTAATAAACAACCACAGCCAATAACGTTTAATTCTATATTATTTAGACTCAGAATAAATCAAGACTTCTTAAAAGAGAGATAATGGAACGAAAAATAGATAGCCAAGCATATTATTACACAGCAAATAACAAGCTCTAATAAAAGTTGCCTTAAGAAAAATGGCTTGGACCAACTGTTCAATAATAATAATTTTAGACACGCCATTTATGTCTAAATATCAAAATATGTAATAGGAATGAATGCGTTTAAATATAGCATCAAAGTGTTACATTAACTTGTATAAATGTACCTGTAGCAATAAATGCGAGATGGGAGGTTCACACCGCATATTTTTTATCAGACTCCGTGTAAATTGTTTTGGCGCGTATATTTATTTTTTTATTTATTTATAACCCCTTTTTTACCAGATGATTTACTATATTTTTTGGATTAATATTATACTTATTTTTCGGACTTAGAAAAATTTGGATTGGAAAAAAAGAAAAAAACCTCCATAAAGTGTCTATCCTACTGGGGAAACAATCTTGAACTATTATTAATTATTTTAGCTATAATTTGATTAATATTGGCAGGAAATAGTGACCAGGATGTTTACATCAATATTGTACCAATATCAACAAAGATATTGACAATAAATATTTCGCCATCGCACTGCCAACACAGCATTATTAATGTAAAGCTAATATTTCTGTAATTATGGTATTTCACGCTGGTAATTTTGCGCTGGGTAATCATTTTTTTTTTTTTTTTTTTTTTTTTTTTTTTTAATCTAAAAAATATCTAAAAGTTATATATCTAATATATAAAAATAAAAATTTGTCTGTATGTCTGTAATGCTATACAAATCCACTGTTTGGAAGCCAGAATTGTGAAATGTTATGTACATGTGTATTAAAATACGGTCGAGGCAACTAAAGCAATCCGGAATCGAAATAATTTATAGTTAACTCTTAATTAATAAAACCCCGTCTATTTAACAGCAATTTCCTATCAAATTTAAAGATTTTTCGTTATAGCAACTGCCAGCAATTAAAAATTCACAATAAAATCCCCCCTTTTTTTTAAATGTTCAACCCGTAATCGCGCGAGTTCTTTAACCAATGTGAAATATACATATTATGTACGTCACGCTGCAATACTAAAAAACTGTAGCGGATATTACGATAATTCTTTTATTTCACATGCAAATAATTAGAGATATACATGTTACGTAACGCCAGGCTGCAATACTAAAATGTTCTTGCTTATATTACGATAATTCTTTTACTTCACATGCAAATAATTAGAGATTATTTAATTGCGCTTAATTATTACAATTAAAAAAAAATAAAGACAAACATTTTATCTGAAACACCAACAAAACTTTTTTATTCTATTTATTCCCTTATTCCAAGGATATCGTTTTGTCGTCTTCTGCCATAGTAACATGATAAATTAAATTTCATTAAAAAAAAAGCGGAGTAGTAGAAAAATATTTTACTAAATTGAATAGTTATTTTTCATTTTGGTTTTAGAATTGAATTCATGAACCCCCGTGCGTAGAACGGGTTAAACAGCTAGTATTAAAAAAAAATGTATTAGAGCCTTCAATAAAAAATTATATTCACTTACTTATGTTCTGTAACCCGAGCCAGGTCCCCCATTTTTCATAAACCATTAGTTCTTATCCTTAAGGCTGATCTTAACTGCAGTGCTCAACAAGCGCAAAACGTTTTTACACATTTACAAATTCATTTTTTAACGGAAAAGTATAAAATTGGAAAGCCTGGCCATGGAAGCGATTTGGAATTGAACTGTTTTTTCCATTTTTTGATCAATCAATTACCTATTGAGTTTTAAGCGAATTTGATCAAGTGACAAGCACGTTTTTCTCCCGCTCTTGAGTGCTCTTTCTTCCTTCGCGCGGAAATTCGGCTCAAAACGCCCATTTTGACACTATTTTCCGAAAGATCTGTTGCGTTTGCAAAAAAATGGAAAAAACAGCTCAATTACATAGTTTCTGAACAACAACACCAGCTAGTTTCATGCATTTTCGAACAAAAATAAATTAAAACTTATGTCAGAAAGTTGCCCTTTTGGATTTGAGAGCACCCTTAAGATAATAATAAAATAAAATTTTATCTTCCCATCATAAAGTTAAGCTTGATCTCCGTTCCCCTTCCACACACACACACACACACACCCTCCAAGGCTTGAAACTAATAGTTTCTTTAGAGTTTCATCATATCTTACTTTAAATCCTTCCAAAAGTACACTGTGATCAAATGCTATAATTTCTCTCTATTCTAAAAAAAAGTAACTACCGCTGTCACCGCCGCCGCCGCCGCCGCCGGTTTTGAATTTTTTGTGACCGGAGGTCTTTCTTCGTTAATATTGAGAAAAATAATGCATACAAAAATATGAAAATCAGTGGTTTTATACAGAAACGTTTGATAAACACGCTGATGCAGACAGTTTTCAAATCGAAGAACTATTTTAAGAGATATTTAATGCTAAAGTTGGACAAAATCGTTCCACTAAAAAAGTTTTATAGCAGCAAAAACTATACATGGCAGGGTAATCATTTTTATATCATTTTATGAGTTAGAATTTGCCGGAGTGCAGATTGCATTAATTTTTTTATTTTGACTCATTTTTTCAGGTTTTATTTCTATTTTAAATTCAAATTTTCAGCATTTCTAGAGATATTTTTTACAGATTTCAGAAAATTGTACTAATTTAAACTGTTGCCAACTGTATAAAAAGCGCAAGCAATAATGTTTGCTTCGAATTAAAAATTTATTTACTCGTGACTATTATAAACAGGAAAAAAACTTTCAAATTAGAATTAAATAATTATGTATAAAAAGCAGGAACTTATTAAAAATTACGTCATAAAAAGTATACACGTGAATTTTAAAAGAGAAAGGATATTGTAAAATAATAAATTCATTAACATGCGTTAGAAGTCTTAGGAGAAATTACGTCATATTTACGTCACATTATAGTTATTACATAAAATGAACACAAAATAATATTGCAAAAAAGTTTAAATTTAGAAATTGTGCTAGACAATTATTTAATATTTTGAGAGGATATTTTCAACTATTTTTGTTAGGAAAGCGCAAATAATATTTCATTGCTAACAAAAGTACTTTCACGCGATTATTTAAAAGAGAAAGAATAGCTTGGTAAAAATTACGTCAGATTAAAAACGATTAATTTAAAATATCTCATTTAAAAGAACTTTCTTTTCGCTTTGTTAAAAATACCAGGAGACAAAGACTCTGTTTACTTAATTCCTTTTATATTAGCTTATTTTGAAATGTTGTTACGCGTGTCTACGTCATCAAGTTATTTTTATTTCGACGTTTTATTTGTATTTTTATCGAATTTATTTGTTCTTTCGTTATTTAAAATAAAAATTATGTCAATTTGTATAATTTGGCGAGTGGTTTGGCGATTTATATAATTTGGCGAAATTGGTCGACGGGATAATCAAGTAGTACCGCTGCGGATTTGGCGCTAAAATTCCCCAATCAAAGAGAAATGAATAGAAATTCGTTTATTGGGAGATCGCCACTGTTTTTTAAATTATAATTCAATCTTTCGAAATCTTTTTAAAGCCGATCAAATTAGCGTGCATTTAGAGCCTGCGGTGTCTGGACGGGGGTTGGCGAGCGTAGCTCGTAGGGGGCCGAGCCCCCTAGTATTATAAAAAGAAATCAATTGCGTTACAAATCTAGATAGCCGAAGCTATACGATGAAATAAAAAAATTAATTAAAAATATTTAATCACAACTATTACAAGATGATTTTTATATTATATATTTTTAATTTTCCCAATTCACTTTAAGTATAACAGATAAAAACTTTGAAGTTATTCCTGCATATTATTACAATAAAATATATTTTTTGAAATAATATATGTTTTATTTACAAATCATTCGATTAATATTACAGCATTCTCAGCTAATCCGTTCAGAACCATGTGTGCATATATGCAATGCACCTTCAAACAGTACATCCATAACTTCTTTTCAGCGCCAGTAATAAAGAAAAGAAATATTTGCTGTATTTAATTTGAGCACTTTCGTGATTATGTAAGTAAACGTAACTTTTTAAAAATAAGTGGTGTCAAACGAATAAAATTTGTGTAAGAGAGGTCGGTGTCGAAAGGGTTAATCAAACCTTGGTATAACTTCGAAAATATGCGCATAACAGAAAATAAAATGTGCTAGCATGCAATAGAATGCCACATACTTGGAAACCGACCCTAATATCCTTTATTTGAACTTCGTACAAAATGAAATCTATTATGTTTAGAAGAAATGTCTGGATAATTTTATTTTAAGAACAACATATAATTATAATTTGTAATTTTACTCCGAGGAAATCAAATCCATTTTGTATCTTTGTTGATCATATTAAACTAAATAAGAGAGGGTGGAGTACGAAAATATAACATAATAAGAAAGAAATCAAGGAACTAAAATATGATAAGAATGGACTGTTACATATTTAATGAGCCACAATCATTACGGTTGGGATGATGGAAGGTTGCTCTGATAAAGTAGGTAATAATGTAATGATAACTAATACAATTTTCCATAGCTGAAATAATTCTAAAGGACAAATTGAGTAAAATCGGTTTTCTCCCTTTCGTATTTGGGATAATACAGGGTGTCATAAAATTCATGGATATATTTTAAAGTTCAATATAAGACCAAATAATTGTGGTGCAGCAATTCGGTTTGGACTTTCTCAGATTGAAAAGTTTTGTTCACACGAGTGAAAATAATTAGTTCCAAATTTCGATCATAGATGGTGTCACTATTGCTTTCAAACATGCTTTTTTTTCTTATTTTCAGATTAATTTTGATGCTGTGATACAGAAAGGACGATTCTCAGCGTATAGTCATCATTTTTGTGTCACAGCAGTAAAATGAATCTGAAAATCGGGAAAAACGCATGTTTAAAAGCAAACAGACGGACGCCATGTAGTGGCACCATCTATGATCGAAATTTGGAACTAATTATTTTCATTCGCTTGAAGAAAACTTTTCAACCCGAGAAACAGTTTAGTTCAAACCGTAGTCATGTACGCCAATTATTTGACTTTATATTGAATTTTAAAATGTGTCCAAGAATTTTCGGACACCCTGTATTTTAAAGGGTTATTTTTCTACTAACAGGGGTTTGATCAGACTTTTCTGACAGGGTCCTGTTTTTGCGAAATTCTGAATAGTTTTCTATATTCGTGAAAATTTTAATCATAATTTTGTGAATTTGAAATTACTGCATTCAGGTTCCTGGTTACCTATTTTTAACAAGATCTATTTAATAGACTATATAATAAGCCTATTTGAAAACAAAAATGATCAAGCTTGTGAAAGTTTCAATTTGGAGACGTAAAAATTTTGTAAAAGGCCCATTTTTAAGATAAATTTTGTGAAGGGTCAGGTTTTAAAGCGAAAATTTTTGTGACGAGTCTTATTTTAAGATGAAAACTTTTGTGAAGCATCCTGTATTAAGATTAAAACTTTTCTGAAGGGTCCTTTTTTTTGAAAATTTCTTTGAAGGGTCCTGTTTTGAGATTAAAAAAATTGTGAAGTGCCCTTTAGTACTCAAATTTTTCTTAAATAGATTCCTGACTATTTTTCATTTTACACTCATTAACCAGTTCAAGAGCAGGGCGGCTGTCACGTATACATACTTTAACCCTTTTAGGGGCAAGTAATTGTGTTGATGTAATGTTGAATTCACACTGGAATCTTTCAAAAATGGTTTGTACGTTTTAGCACAATGATTTTGACAGATTCAGCGCTGGGTTCGCCTAGACACTGTGTTTGTCATGGAGCATGTAACGTATCGCACCGCGACCAACGACATACAAGGCTGTTTCATGACGTTTAAAACGTCACGCGGAGTGGATCATCTTTACACGGTGATTGGTCAAAAGCGGCGCGTCCATCATTTAGTGCCAATCGCCGTTTAAAAATGATCCACTCCGTGTGGCGTTTTAAAAGTCATGATGTCTTTTATGTCGTTGGTCGCGACCGTACCAACTCTAAAACCAGTGGCGCCAACTTTTCAAAAATATTGGGTGGGCTCAAAACCAATTTACGGTAAAATGACACTGCTATTTGTATACGTAAAAATCATGAAATTTGTAGACATGATTTCTGAAGTGTTTTGGAATCAAATACAATTATTCATTTAATATTTATACATATATGAGATGACGCATGTTGAAAATTGTTTTAAAACGCTTTGGCAGCATTTTCTGAAAGATGCTTTAAGGGGACTCTTCACTCACTCGAAAACACCGTTCGCTAATGTTAAACCTATGGGCAGTTTGTTTTTGAATTTCTCGTTTAAATTTGAATATTTTTAAACGGTTTTCTTTTTTTTTTTCATAGGATAGCTAAGCCCGATCTCTAATAGGGCTAATTTCATACTTTTTCGATTTTGGTTGCACATATTTTTAATAAAGGTACTTTCACTTTCGAAACCGGTTCCGAAAGTAAAAGCACCTTTTATTAAAAAACATGCAACCGAAATCGAAAAAGTAAAAAATAGCCTTATTAGAGATCGATCTCAGCTATTCTCTCCACAAAAAAATCGTTCATAAATATTCAAATTTAAAAAATAAATTCAAAAACAACCTGCCCATAGGTTTAGCATTAGCAAACGGATGTTTTCAAGTGGGTGAAGAGTCCCCTTAACCCCAAAAATAGAAAGTGCGGAATAGTAACAACAAATTTAGTGCATTTAGGAAGAAAAGTTAATTCGCGAATACATAGGAAAACTCTTTTTGAGAGGATATTGACTACATGTATTATTTTAGGATTAAGGATTGGAAGGGGCAGGTTGTGTTTTAGGCTCCTGTGTGTCTGTTATTTTCTTATTTATCATTATATTTTTAACATTCTTTATCATTATTCATTTATTATTCTTTACCGTATTTTCAAACAAAATAATTTTGTAAATGTCAGCGAAATAATTTATTTTCAGCAATTGAAAAATAAATAAGCACGAAAATAGAATAATGGAAATTAGGTAAGCTGAAAGCGCAAATTATTGGGTGGGCTCTGGCCCCACGGGCCCATATAAGTTGGCGCCACTGTCTAAAACAGAGGGACACTAGGCGTCATAACGCTGGACAAAAGAACTTTTCCCCTTAGAATTCTATCAAAATAGATATCAAACGAAAGGCGCCTTTCAGCCAATTTAAAAAAAGATGTAATTTATTTTTATTTAAGTACAGAAAATGTTGAGCGATTACGCAGTTCCGCATTATTGAATTTATGGTATCCCGAAATGGTTCATAGGGCGGTGATAAATTACAAGGAAATCTGTATCAAATTATTAAAAACGTGTTTCAATGAAGCAATTTCTTTTTTAATTCAATTTACTTAGCAATTCTGGTACACAGGCACTAAGAGAAAAAACGAATTAAATGTTGGAGATAGGTATAGTGTCTAAAAGTAATCCCTACTATTTGACAAAAAAAAAAAAAAAAAAAAAACTAGAAAACAGAATTCTGCTTTTTCAGAATTTAGTGTCGCCCCCGATGAAAAAAAATATGTATATATAAATAGTACAAAACATATTTCAATTTTAACACTTAAAACACACACTTTTATTTTATGTAAAATGACGTCATTCGCATCCGCTTAAGAATTCCGCATTTACGATCCATTCTTAAACACCTACAGTAAAACATGCATAGGATGTCACTATCGCAAAATAATACACAAATGCAGCAAAAAGATGCCGTCATTAAAGAAACTTGACAAAAAAAAAAAAAAAAAAAAAAGGCTATCTAATGATTTATAGGCCTTCATTTGTTTGTAACATTAAGAGGCTACTTCAGTCAAATGAAAAGACCCGTTCGCTAATGCTAATCCTATGGAAGAAATTTATAACGATATCTCGGTTGCATTTCAATATTTTTAAATGATTTTTTTTTTTGCATTGGATAGCTGAGATCGATTTGTATGCAGGCCGTTTTTTAGTTTTTCGATTTTGATTACAGATTTTTTTTATGAGCATGCTTTCAGTTTCGAAACCGGTTCCGAAAAGGAAAGCGTCCTCATTAAAAATATCTGTAAACAAAATCGAAAAAATAAAAAACGGTCTTTGTACAGATCGATCTCAGCTATCCAATGCAAAAAAAAAAAAAAAAAAAAAAAAAATCATTTAAAAATATTGGAATGGAACCGAGATATCGCTATAAATTTCTTCCATAGGATTAGCATTAGCGAACGGGTCTTTTCACTTGACTGAAGTAGCCTCTTAATATAGATAACTTAAAATTAAATATATTTATGATAGCTCCATGTTTTAACAGAAAGTTTTAGTTTATATTTTTTCAAAATAGCACGTATTTTAATTACATTTTCTTTCGGTTGTTATGAGAAAATGGCAACAAAAAGTAATAATAACAAAAATATAATTGCTACTTTTCAAATATTTTCTCTTTACTTTCTACAAAAACGGAGTACTTGAGTTGCCAAAATTAAACAAATGGGCTAAAAACTACAAAAAAATTAATGTTTCAAAAATCAATGGAGATACAGTTTTCAAACAAATTGCATTTAAAAAAGTAGGGTAGACCGGGGTTAGTTGGCCATAGGGACATGTTTTCCCAGTCGCGATATCTTTTAAACTTAGCGTTAGGGAACATTGTCAGTCCAGCCAAGTATGCGTTGTTTCGCTTTCCTCCTCCAACATCAGCACAATTGAAGTCGGAGCGTCCGTTAAAGAATTATTGAGAATTTTCAAGATTTTGCAAATGTGAGTAAATTTCCTCTCTTATAAATAATCGTTTTTTATTTGTTTGTAGATTACATTTTAGATTTTGATATATAATAATTCAGAAAAGTAATTGTTCGTAGTTATTTTAGGGCATGTTTTTTTATTGAAATATTTTCAGAATAATTTCTTACAGTCATGAAAAACAAAAATGGCGATATGGGGCTAGTTGGCCCATTTGGCACAGGGCATGTTGGCCCGCGGTTCTGCGGTATTGGAATTTTGATAGCAAGGAATTATTTTATTAATTGAATTTCTGGTTATTCCAGTCAAACTTAAAAAAAAAATGAAGTTATAATGTTATTTAATTGCTCCCCAAATTAAATCAGCTGCTCCTGTTGTACAAAAACATTTATAACTTTCATAATTATAGAAAAATTCCTGTTGGCTTGGCCTACAGGCGCAGGTAGATTTCGAAGTTAAGTACGAATTTCACCAAGAATTTAACGGATTAAGGAAAATGTGTTTTTTTTTTCCTTATCCAACCCCCCCCCCCCCCCCCCACACACACACACACAATTTTTATTTTTTACTTTTAATTTCTTTTTGCTGTTCTTTTGCTCCTATCAAAAGTTTGTCAATACAAAAGTTGTTGATAATATTAAGAGGATTTATGATAAATTTAAGTGAATTTTTTTTTTTTTTTTTTTTTTTTTTTTTTTTTTTGCACTCCCTGAAGCCATTTTTAATTATATCAAAAATCTGTCATGCATAATTTTTGTCTCTTTTCCTAGAAGTTTTGAAAACTTTAAACAGATGGGATATGTTATCGTGTCCATAAAACAGTAAAATATTTATATATATATATATATAGATAGATAAAGTTTTGAACTGGGGGGTGGTTTTGGGCTCTAGGGTGATTGGTGTAGATCTGCAAAAGTTTTTCAAAAATTCCAACATATGGGAGATTGCAATAGGTAGTATTTCTTACGAAATCTATCTAAAAGTTCGGCCTCCTAGTGTTACATACTATCGCTAAAAATAACAAATCTAACAATTAAAATCTACCCTACTCTAATATTTCTCAATTATTAATAAAATCCCCTTGTTCCCCCGTCCAGAGAAGAATTTGCCACAAATAATGCTTTAATAACATCACATCTTATGAAGTGAAAACCTGGGTAGTTATTCGTTGAAACTAAATAATCCTTTCTGTCTTCATAATCCATAAAAAGGGCAGTTTCAGGAAACAATTTTTTATTTATCAAAAAATATCTTTTCCTTTAAGAGACATGTTATCCCTTCCACAGACAGAATCGTACTACACTTCCTGAACCGTTAATAAAAATCAGCAGTCAAACAAAAAATATAAAAAAATGATATCATCCAACATAATTATATCAAGCACATTGCTATATTCTAACTTATTAGATTATCTGAATCTCATTATACCAATAATAAATAATGAATGTAGTCAATAATATATATATTTCATGGTAAAGAAATTGGGTTTTTTATACTTGATTAAGAATTAAAGTTTTATGTAAACGAAAATTATCATCATTTCAAAGAAACTGACATTACCCAAAGCATCATGAAGCAATATTACATTTTACTGACAGAAATTTAAAGGGAAAACATAATAAACGAAAGAAATTAATTATTGCACTTAACAGATGTACAGAGGCCTTGATGCAAATTATTTATCATCTGGTGTTTATAATAATTCACATAATTAAAGTTGAATGATTTCTTAAATTACTGTACTCTAAGATTTACGGTGTTTTAACTCCTAGCATGTTTTCATTAAAATTTATTACTGTTCAGTAATGCATTATAGACATTTTTTAGGAGGAAATAAAATCAATTTTTAAAGCAATTTTAGTTAATAATTTGCATAACTCATAGTTTTAATATTTAAAATTTTTATTTTAATTTATGAGGCTATACTGTGTTTTCGTTCGCAAGAAATAAAAATTAAGATTTGATAAAATTTTGGTCATTTCTTAAACTTCTACGCTATCAGAACATCCAAAAGTAACGTGGGCCAACTTACCCCGCAATCGGGGCAGGTTGGCCCAAGCGACTTGGTATCAATTTGAGCTTCTAAACTAATACTTATAGTTAATATTTTCAAGTTTTACTATTGTGACTTCTTCCTGAAAGTACACTGATAGTGGTAACATAAAAAGAAATTTAAAATGTTGAATTGTAATTTTAAAAAAAATATTAGAAGAAAAAGCGGGCCAACTAGCCCCGGTCTACCCTACTCTTTTTTTCCAATACGACGGTATAAAAATTGAAAATGTGCGATGCTTAGATATTTTTAAAAATGCTATAGAGTATTTAATTGTACAATGATACATCTGCTTTGTTTATTGATGGCTTCTGCAAGGTAACGTTATTTTTTGGACACAAAATAAGCTGGGAGAAAGAAATAGCATACCGTACCGGAGGCTAAAAAGAAAGAAAGAAAGAAAAAAAAGAAAGAAAGAACAAAAAAAGAAAAAGTGTCAGTAAAAAAGAGTATAAATTTACAATGGTAGTATTATATAATGCAAAAATTAATATGGCCTAACTTGCAAGTTTACCGTTTTTAATCATTATTAAGCACAGTTAAGTCTTCAAATCAAGGCCATATTTTAAATGCAAAGCATTCATTAAAAGAGCAAAACAATAATATAAAATAAGACTCATTTAAATGTCCTAATTCTGATAGTTATTTAAGTGTAGATGCTTTCCTCTAATAGTTATTAACTAAGGCAAATACAAACGATGTCATGATAAAAGATTACAAGATTTATCACGCGGACAACGCTCAGATAATTTTAATTTCGAAACCTCAATTTCGTGATTACAGTTAACTAACTACATTGTTGTTCATTGTTGCTTGACAGTGCAGGCTCATCAAGTGACTGATGACTGTTAAAGTTGTAAAAGCTAAGCCTTAATGAAGATAATTAGCTGATCTTTTCACTTAGGAAAGATCTGTTAGTAGTGAAATCTGTTGTTCCCGTTAACAAACAAACAAAAAAAGGGGTAGTTGTTAATAATAAACAGTCTTTCTTTTAAAAACTGAAGTATTAAAACATATTACGATATTTCTTTTGTTACATGGGCCTTGACGCGATAGAGAAAACAGCAAGGTTGAATTTTGCGAGGAAAAAAAAAAAAATCAAAATCATTTCCTGGCAACCTTTATTTACATTTTAAAATCTCACCAAGTTATTATATATCTTTGTCAAATAACTATAAACATACCAAACATTCAAGTAAGTTGCTCAATATTATGTCATTTGATACATACATCACGGGCAGTTTATTTAACATACTATTATACATAAATAAACCATATAATATTGTAATACAAAATATATAACATATGTCGACAGAAATGAGCCGTATATGATTGGGAATTTTTTTCATTGGCCGCCTTTTCAATTTCATGACTGTTTATACGAAGGTCATCCAGAAAGTTAGTTTCCCATGGCTTGTAAAAAGAAAAACAACATAATTAACAGGAAATATTTATTGCAAAAGATACAATGTTTCAGCTACTTCTCAACATAAAAACCACCGGAATTGTAACACTTAGTGGGATAAGTTTTTGCAGTATAGTGTCATAGAAGTCTGCCGCCAGGGAATGGAGCCAACTTGTTACAATTCTCAACGCACTTCTCATCTCCCTTAACGGTCCTCGTTGCCCTCATCGTGTCAAGAAAAATGCAGAAAAGTGCTGAAGAAAAATGCAGAAAAGATCGGCGATGCATGAAATCATCACGAAATACCCGTTCTTCCTGAAATAAGGCGCGAAGTGGGAGCCGAAGAACCTTACATCCGAACACAAAAACAAACGCATGGGATCAGCATTGACTTTTCTGCAGCGATGCCACGATGAGGCCAACGAGTACCTCAACAAGATCGTTACAGGCGATGAGACGTGGGTCGACAACTGTGACAAGCTGGCTCCACTCCCAGGCGGCAGATTTCTATGAAACTGGAGAGCAAAAACATAATCCACGCTATGACAAGTGTTACAATTCCGGCAACTCTTATGTTGAGAAGTAGCTGACACATTGCTGTGTCTTTTGAAATAAATCTTTCCAGGCAATTATGTTTTGTTTCTTTTTACGGGCAGTGAGAAACTTACTTTCTGGATGATCCTCGTAGTATTTGCCACAAAATTACACTATCTTAAGGCTGCGTTATGCCAAGGCCGTACAACAAAGAAGTACCACCTCCGTATTTTTAGAATTCCAAGACAAGAAATTATTCTTTTTTAAGGAAAAATATTTGCCAATTTTTAATTAAAAAAATAAAATGTATGGCTGTTAATGTAAAAGAGCTTTCGCCTCTGCATTATATGCATGCATTATTATTGCTGGTGCTTTTTAAATTGAAGGGAATCCCCTTGAAACTGTTGTGACTTGTATTTCCTATATTACATGGTGTAAATTTTTTCCTATGTGCCATACAGTTTGATAGTGGAGTTTTCTTTCATATCTGAAACGATTTTTCTTTTAAAGTGTGAATTAAGCATTAAGGGGTTACACACGTTTTCAAGTTTCTTTTCTTTTCTTTTCTTTTCTTTTTTTTTTTTTACGGGAATTAAATTCTTATAGAGTTGTGATGTTAAATAATCAGTTGATGTAATCTAATTTCTACTAATCAATTTAAGAGTTGTTAAGTTTTAAAGAACAAAGTCAAGCCGTCTTGTTCTTTAAAACTTTAAAAGATGTAAGAACTCTTTCCTGAAGATGGTCATAGATGATAACCGAAATGTCGATTGTTATAATTTTATTTTAATGTTTGTATAGTTTTTAAACTTTACAACGTTGTGTATACACCACTTAGTATACTTGTGATTTTTATTTTCACGTTAATATTGAACTTTTTCATAGTGCAAATGTCCAGTTTTTCTATTATCAAATAATTTGTTTTTGTATTGATAGGGAAACTCATGCAGTAAAAGCTTACGTAATATATGCGTAGGGCTTTTTAACATACGTATTAACAAGTTGTAGCAGAATTATTGTTAAATTTACCGATACACGGTAATAACAGTTAATGAATGATAAAAGCGCGACTATTTTTAAACAGCAGGGTGAATAAACTGCCTCTAAATAATAAGATTAAATGTTTTGTGAACATAAACAATAAAATGCCCGACAGCTTAAAGGCATTATTTTCTTTTGTCTCTTTGCATAATGCATTTAAGAAGGAGAAGCCTTGTGAAGTGAAGCATTAAAAACGCTGAACAAGAAGGAGACGAAAGATTTGAATAATTTTTAAAGGAAGGGGTCATAATTATCGAGAATGAGGCTAAATGTGGTAATACGAAATATAAGAAACGATTCGTTTTTGAAAAAATGTACCATTGAAATAGCCCTTTAAGATTGAGTGCTTGTTCATCTGCTCTTACATTTTCGGAAAAATTTATAGTGATGGGGAAAGAGAAAGAAAAAAATTTAGAAAATATTCTGAACATTAGCTGAGCACTACATCGTATAAGGCGGAAGAATATACAGCTGAATGCTAATTTTAATATTTCTGGTCAATACAAGGATTTTCAAAATACGTTTTCTGTTATTAGTTTAGAAAAAAGTCTAGACAGACCCTTCCTAAGTCCTGACAGACAAATTTTCTGTTTTAAACAGATTTTTAGAAAAAACACGAACGTTGTCTATTCGGGATTAATACACTATTTTTATCTAAGAAGCGATTTCAAATGACAAAATTAATCGTGAAACAATTTTTAAAATGTTATTAACAATTTTCTATTGCGTACATTCTGCATCGGGTTCAGGCGAAACACAAGTTTTCGGACTCGAATTAGAAAAAAATGAGCTCGAACTCTTCCCTAGCCACTACTACAGTGAGATAATATCGTTGCATTATTTATCTTAAGGGTGTTCTCAAATCCAAAGGGTCAACTTTCTGACATAAGTTTTAATTCATTTTTCTTGTAAACGCAATAAATCTGTCAGAAAATACTGTCAAAGTTGGCATTTTGAACTGAACATCCGAACGAAAGAAGAAAATCCAGTCAATAAGGGGAGAAAAATGCCGTGTCACGTGATCAAAATCGCTTATAACTCAATAGGTAATTTATTTATCAAAAAATGGAAAAAACAGTTCGATTCCAAATCGCTTCCATGGCCAGGCTTTCCAATTTTATATCTTTCCGTTAAAAAATGAATTTGTAAATGTGTCAAACCCTTTTCCGCTTGTTGAGCAGAGCAGGTGAGAAAAGTCCTTCCGGCCAGTGCCGGGAGGAAGAGGTAGCTTTCATATTCCTTATTTTAAAAAAGCCAACTTATATTATTCAAACACACGAAGCTCAATTTAGTGGAAACCGAATATAGGAGATTCAATACTAATTTTTATCAATACTAAATCATTATGAATGAGAATTTCGCGAAATTAGTCAGCTTTATCCAAGTTGCTTTTATTTAAAGTAACTTATATTTGGCTGCCAAATTCGGCGATTTCTTAAAGTGCCTGCCATTTTAAGACAACATGGTGGATGAGGCTAACCAGTGAACTTGGTCGAGACCTTAGTAATTGCTGTGCACATGCTCACTCACATCGGAATCGGTTGATATATAAGAGTGCTGTCGCAGGCAAAAAATCAGATTTTTCAAAATGTCACCCAGATTAGAAATTGAAACTGCTATATCTGAGCCATTTTTTAAGATAAAGACAAACAAAAAATGCTCCTGAATCCTTATATCAAGGTCAAATACTTATGAAAGAAACCTTTTTCAATTTCTAATTTTTTTTGCACCTCACTTTCAATAATTTTTTTTTTTAATTTGATGGCCGCCATTTTGAAACAAGATGGCTGATGAAGCTGACCAGCGAACTTAGTCGAGATATTGATGTATACTATCCACATGCCTTCTTCCATCGAAATAGGCGAATACATGTGTTATCGCGTGACAAATACAAGATCGTTTCAAAGTGTTAGCCATGCTAGAAATTCAAAGTGCTATAATTCAACCATTTTTTAAGATATAAACAAAAGAACAAATTTTCAGAAACAAAAACTGCTCCAGAATCTTTGTATCAAGGCCAAACACATAAAAAAAATCTTTTTCATTTTCCAATTTTTTAATACCTTAAATTAATTATTTTTTAAATGGCAACAATTTTGAAACAAGATGGCGAATGAAGCTGGCCAACGAACTCGGTCGAGACATTGGTATGTACTATGTACAGAGACAGACCAAGTTACATCCAAATCGATTCATAAATACGCCTGTTATCGCGTGACAAAAATCAGGTCGTTTTAAAATGTCAGCCACACTTTGTATTAAGGTAAAACACATACGAAAAAAATCTTTTTCATTTTCTAATTTTTTGGTATCTCATTTTAAATTTTAAATTTTTAAATTTTTTTTAAATGGCCGCCATCTTGAAACTAGATGGCGGGTGAAGCTGGCCAACGAACTCGGTCGAGATATTTGTATGTACTATGTACACGCCAAGGTACATCCAAATCGGTTCATAAATACGCCTGTTATCACGTGACAAAAATCAGGACGTTTCAAAATGTCAGCCACGCTAGAAATTCAAAATGCTATAACTCAGCCATTTTTTAAGATATAGACGAAACAAAAACTGCTCCCGAATCTTTTTATCAAGGTCAAACATATAAGAAAAAAATATTTTTTCAATTTTCAGTTTTTTGCTACCACATTTCAAATTTAAATTTTTCTTAAAAATTTAAATGGCCGCCATTTTTAAACAAGATGGCGGATGAAGCTGGCCAACGAACTCGGTCGAGACATTGGTATGTACTATGTATAAACGAAGTTACATTCAAATCGGTTCATAAATACGCCTTTTATCGCGTGACAAAATTCAGGACGTTTCAAAATGTCAGCCATGCTAGAAATTCAAAATGCTATAACTCAGCCATTTTTTAAGATATAGACGAAACAAAAACTGCTGCGGAGTCTTTGTATAAAGGTCAAATACTTAAGAAAAAAATATTTTTCCATTTTCAATATTTTGGTACCACATTTCAAATTTTAAATTTTTTAAAATTTTTAAATGGCCGCCATTTTGAAACAAAATGGCGGATGAAGCTGGCCAACGAACTCGGTCGAGACATTGGTATGTACTATGTACACACCGAATTACATCCAAATCGGTTCATAAATACGAGAGTTACAGTATGACAAAGGTCAGATATATATATATATATATATATATATATATATATATATATTGATATATATAATATATATATATATATATATATATCAATTTTGAACGGAGGGTGGTTTCGGGGTCTGGGGGTCATGATCGATGAAAATATACCAAAATTTTTTGAAATTGCTTTCCTCCGAACGGCTGCAATAGGTAGCTTTTTGTAATGAAAGCTACCTAACAGCTTTAACGAATTTATATGACCAATACTTAACTTGTGAGTTTCATTAGAATTTTTTCTACGCTTTCTTTGCCTTAAGGCTGGTCTTAAATCCAAAGAAGTAACTTTATGACACAAGTTTTAATTCCTTTTTGTTCGAAAACGGATGAAATTGGCAGGTGTTATTAAGAAACCATGTAATCGGAAGACGTTTTCCATTTTTTGGTGAACACAGAAAGTACCGTCAAAGTGGGCGTTTTGAACCGAATTTATGGACGAAAGGAGAAGAAGCAGCCAAAGAAAGAAGAAAAAGCGGTTGTCACGTGGTCTAGAATCGCTTATTAATAAGTAATTTATTTATCAAAAAACGGAAAAATCATTTCGATTCAAAATCGGTTCCATAGTCAACCCTGCCAATTTTGTGCTTTTACGTTTGAAAATGAGTTAGTAAATGTGTCAGAAAATTTTGGTCTTGTTGAGCAATGCCCTTGAGAACCACCTTAAAAAAATATATATATATTGTAACGAATGCAAAATGTGAGACTTTCATTACAATATTTCCTACTCATTATTTATCTTATAGTTTTTTTTTTTTTTTTTTTAATAAACAAATGTTGATAACCTTCTATTGCTATTCTATCTCTAAAACAACTCCTTCCTTACACATGTGTTCTAACTTGCAAACACATTAATGACTTTACACTAAACAACTGTAAAATCATATTAATAAAATTGCTTGGCTAATTTAGCATCATATACATTATCTATAGGTTATTTTGTATTTTTGCATATATTTGCCATTAGGCTAACATTTTCTGGCTTAAATTTGCTGTTCGCTTATTTTTATTTTTAAACCTGAAGGGGGGGGGGGGGGAGAGAAGAAATCACATTAACTTTTATTCAAAAGAAAATTGCCATGGTTTAATGTTAAAAAATAGAAAATATTTCTATTGATTATTTAGAAAACTTATTAGCTTTATCACTTAAACAGTCAATAGTGCTAACATAAAGTTAATAGTTTCAAAATAGTGAGGCAAAAATGGGAATATTCTACGATAAATGGTGCAAGGTTATCAGAGCGTCTTTTCAAAACTTAATGATTTTAACTTCGGAGAAAATATTAATAATCGCAATCTTTATGTATGCTGCAGTAATTTAAGATAATAATTTTAATAAGATTCTATTCAAAGAGATGTTTATTTTAAACATTAAGAAGGCAATTTTTAAATTTATTTACAGATTAGTTTTTACTTTAAGAAAAGGTACACTCGTGTGTACATAATTATTTAAACCAGGCGTTGGCACTTCTCTCATTTAGTTTTTTTTTAAATAATAATATAAGGGATGACATATTAATAATATTAAATAATAAATTGGATGTGAAAAACAATATTTTCTGGTACTTTTATGTTAGTCGGACGCAACTATCGTCAGTAGCATCCCCCCCCCCCCCTCGCCAGTTCAGGCTTAATTTTTTTTGCGTGTTAAATGGTTTAATGTTGAAATAAAATGTTTTGGCGTACGGCATTATTTCTTTTTATTTCTCTCTTTCTCTCTCTCTTTTTTTTTTTTTTTTTGTATTTTAAATGAAATGCATGTATTTTTAATGCATATAATGTATGTAATTTAAATGCATGTATTTTAAATTCAAAGTTGTGTGTTTTAAATGAAATGGGTAAAACATTTATATTTTAAATGGAATGAATGCAATACGAATAATGTAGATGGGAACAATATTTAGCGGTTTATCACTTGCGCCCGGCTCACATCAAAGTACTTATTCTCTAATAAATATACAGTGAAACTTCTTTGAACGGCCACCTCTAAGCAACGAAAACCTCCGAATACCGGCCACATGTTGATGGAACCAAACACGTTCCATAGCATTAAGATTAGTACGAACCTCTAAATAAGGAATTCTGAATAAAGGCCACTCAAAGGTCACGAGAAAAAAAATTCGCAGCTCCTGGTACAATTTCATATTTATTTGCAAACCGAAATGAGAAGCAGATCAAACAAAATTTACGTATGTGAACAAACAGAAAATGAAGACATTAATAATGACGGAAAAATTTTACATAATATTCTTAGAACGGCAGGCATAACTAACATAAAGGCCGGCTTGTTTGCATGTCGGGTCAAAAATTTGGCAGATACTGCCGCATTTGATTCCATTTAGCAAATGGTGGAAGATAGGAGAGAGGAAGAGGAAGTAGATTATAGAATCATCATTTTCACTATTAACACATATATCGAATGTTTGATGAACCTTCGTGAAATCCAAAATTTCTCATTAAATCATGAGGATGAGTTGTATAGCAAATCAAGGCATATTTTTTTTTTCTTTGGAGAAAGACATTTGCAGCAAAAAACAAAACAAAGCAACTGCAAATCACTGATTTTCTTATTATATTAAAACAATGAAGATGAATTAAAATGACTGCGTGTATTTCTGTTTAAATTTATACTTTTTTTTTTTTTTTTTTTTTTTGTTATGAAACCTTTGAATAATACCCACCTCTGAAGAGCGGTCACCTTTCACCGGTCCCTTCGGTTAGTCGTTATTCAGAGGTTGCACTGTATTGCATTTTGAGTTATAATCGATTTTTGCCTCACGGTCCTCTCCCGAGCTATATATAACATACCGAAAATCAACTAAAAATGCCAATTTTGGTAACATTTTCTGAAAGATCTTATTACCATTATATATATATATATAAAAATGGAAAATGTCATTCGGTTTTTAGGTGCGTTCGTATTTATATAAATACGTAACACCTTTTGTCGTCTCCTGGTCCGTCCCTCTGTCCCCCCATAACAGCGCAAAAACTACCAATGTTTTTACCCAACTGAATAGTTTGAAATTTAACCTTTTGTAACTCAACAACCTCGATTTGAAAAATTCTTACACATATATTAAAATGCATCCTTTTAAGCATGGAAAAAATAATAAAAAAATTTCAGAACAGAAAAATAAAAGTTTATGCATTTAAGAATAAAAGTAACTTCTTTAATAACTCGTCAGAATGTAGTCAACCTGGATTTTCCTTAAAAAAAAAAAAAAAATACCTTAAGTAGTTGTATTTTAAGAGCAATTGCTTGTCCGCTATGTATCAATTCTTAGAAAATTATGAATCTATTTACGACTTAAAATTAATAAAATTTAAACATACCTTTAAAATTTTATAAAAATGGGTCTAATAATAAAATTTTTATGATAACGAAGTATAAGCTTTTGTTATTTCAAAAGTATCCGACCTTTTAATGAGCAAGAATGTAACTCAGTGAAACAATTAACCATCTCCTATTAAAGAGAAGTTAAATTCCTTCATAACTTAAAAAAAAAAGATAACTTTATGCGACATCAGCTTGAAATTTCAGCACTAAAAGAAACCATTATGTAATCCCATGCGAAATCAGAAGGCAGATATAATCCTTTTTTACATTCTCAAGCAGTCATCTTCTAACTACTCTCTCTTTTAGTATCTCATTAGTTATTTTTGGGCAAATTACATTTGCTACCGATTCTCTTCTTTTTTCTTGCCGATGACACGAAGACATGAAAAGGGGACGACGATAAAGTAATTTTTAACAAAATGTATTGATGAAATGTAAAAGCGAAAAAGAAAAAGGCTCAGGTTAACATTTAGAATAACCGATACGAGTTCATTGCTCTTTTAACAAAGTTAAAATGGCAGTATTCATTGTAATAATAATAAATCTAAAATTTTTGGAACTTGGCCACCTCCAAGGCGGAGGGAGATTAGGTAGGGCAATTGCTCTCCTTTGGATTTTTAAATTTAATTAACTAAGATTTTTCTATTTTTTAATGAAAAAAAAATCTGAAATTATTTAAAAATAATCAAATGCTTTTAGAAAAACAAACAAAGTTTTTTTTTTCGTCAATGCCTCCCCCCCCCCCCCCCCTAAAATTCCTGTAACCCACATGCACGAGAATTTTTACTTTTGTTATTGTTTTCACGTTTGTGAGTTAATGAATTTAAACGGAGGGTTCGGGATTCGGAGCCTCTAATGAAAAAAATAGTAAACTGTTTCAATAGTAAACTGTTCTTCATCTTAAAAAACCCGGTAGAAACAGCTTATTTTTAAACATTTCATATTTATCCCCTAATCGTTACATTTTTGTACTATTATTATTGATATAATTCTTTTTACATTTTGAAGGAGTCATCTTTTAACTACTTTCTTTTTTAGTATATCATTAATTATTCTTGGGAAAATAACATTAGCTACCAATTTTCTTTTTGCCGATGACACGGAGGACATAAGTGGAGAGCAAGTTTAAATAAAAAGTGGTAATGAAGTGCAATGCCAAATAAAAGAGACAACCGATACGAGGTCATTGCTCTATTGGCAAAGAGAAAACGACAGTATTCGTAGTAATAATATCATTATTATTATTAAAACTTTTAAAACATAAGCGCCCGCAAGGCGGTAGTGGGAAAGCAAAGACAATTTATCTTCTCTGGATTTTTAAATTTAATTAAAAAAAATTCTTTTGTCATGATTTAAAAAACAAAAACAAAACATTCTTCGTAAATTAATTAAACACTAAGAGAAAAAGAAACTAAGGTGTTTTCATCAGGAGAGAGGAGAGTCTCTCGAAAGGGACGGGGGGGGGGGGAGGTCTCTACCCGCCTGAACCCTTGTGGGAATTAATTTTTAGTTCTGTTTTCTCTTTACTTTCATTTGTTAAAAAATGACCTTAAACAGGAAGTTCAGTGGGGCGGAGCCCAAATAATAAACTGTTTGAATCCTTCTTCATTTTGGGAAAAAAAAAAAAAAAAAAAAAAAAAAGGTAGAAGTAGGTTATTTTTGAATATTTCATATTTATCAATTATTAAGGTTGTTCTTAACTGCTCTGCTCAACAAGCGCAAAACGTTTTGACACATTTACAAATTCATTTTTTAACGGAAAGAATAAAATTGGAAAGCCTGGCCATAGAAGCGATTTGGAATTGAACTGTTTTTTTTTTTTCTATTTTTTGATCAATCAATTACCTATTGAGTTATAAGCGATTTTGATCACGTGAAAAACACGTTTTTCGCCCGTTCTTGAGTGCTTATTCTACTTTCGAGCGAAAATTCGGTTCCAAACGTCCAGTTTGATGCTATTTTCTGAAAGATCTATTGCGTTTGCAAAAACAAACAAACAAACAAACAAAAAAAGAAAAAAGAAAAAAAACCAGCTCGATGACATAGTTTCTGAACAACAACACCAGCTAGTTTCATGCATTTTCGAACAAAAATTAATTAAAACTTATGTCAGAAAGTTGCCCTTTTGGATTTGAGAAAACACTTAAATTTCTCTATTATTATAATTACTGATATAATCCTTTTATGTTTTCGGTTCGTCTGCCGCTTGTCTGTCCGTGTTCCAACTCTCGTAAATATACTCGGTTTACCATGTAATTTTTATACATTATTGAAGCTTACTATAGAATGTTCGCTATTGAAAATGAAGTCTTTAACATTTATAGTTCGTTTACAGGTACTCACAAAAGAATTACCCGCTACATTGTGGTCTATGTGAAAAAGTAGTTTGCGGGCATTTTATTGATGTTACGATACTTCAAGCATAATAAAATTGATAATCATCATAGAGATGGACATGCTTTTTGTGGAATAAAGAATAAGTAGCATTTTCAGTACATTTTCAGAGATACAAAGAAATTCATTAAATTATGATCTATGGGAAAAATTCGTTTGCGGTGGATTTCAACGATGTTACGATACTTCAAACATAGTTAAATTGGTATGGAATGGATCTTTGAAATTAACTACAATATGCATTCTACAGATTATGAAGTGCATAGGGTGAAGTGCATCGTTCATCTATAGACAAACGCAAAAAATAAAGAAAAAATAGATTATAGACTATGATCGATAATTGCTAAGTGCGTTTTCAGCTGTGGTATACATTTTTTATTACGTTGTGTGTATAAATCAGGGTTCGTGATTTTTTTGATTAAAAAAATCAAATTAATCAGTGATTTAAATCAGATTTATTTTATTATTTTTTTAAACCTCATACAATATTATTATTTTATGACTTTTAATTTATAAAATGAAAATTATATAGACATAATGTGCTATAAAAGTAGTACCAATATATATTAATATTATATAATTTAAATAAATGATTAAAATTGTAACATTTTAGACTCTCAAAACGTTTTGTTATAAAAAATGCATGAAAAACTACAAATCAGATGTCAAAAATAATCCAACCTTACATATTTTAGTTAAAATAACTGCAGAACATAAAAATTGTAAATAATTTTAGAAGCACGTTAAGATGTTAACTTTTGTTTTTTGTTAAAGTGCTGGTACAGAAAAATGATTTTTGTAGCTTTATCAGTTCCTAATTTTCAAATGTACTGAACAATAAGCAGAAAACAATCATTTTGCTGAAGCACATGGGGCTATTGCAGTAAAAGTGTTCTCAAATCCGAAAAGGCAAATTTCTGACATATGTTTTAATTTTTTTTTTTTTCGAAAATGCATGAAACTAGCTGGTGTTGTTGCTCAGAAACTATGTAATTGAGCTTTTTTTTCCATTTTTTTTGCAAAAGCAATAGATCTTTCAGAAAATAGTGTCAAAGTGGATATTTTGAAAAGAATTTCCTCGCGAAAGTAGAAAAATCACTCAAGAGCTGGCGAAAAACGTGTTTGTCACGTGATCGAAATTGCTTATAACTCAATGGCTAATTGATTGATCAAAAAATGGAAAAAAACAGTTCAATTCCAAATCGCTTCCATGGCCAGGCTTTCCAATTTTATATCTTTCCGTTAAAAAATGAATTTGTAAATGTCTGAGAACGTTTTGCGCTTGTTGAGCAGAGCAGTTAAGAACAGTCTTAAGTTTTTAGTATTATTCTTTTCGATAACTGCAACATGTGTCTTCCACCATTCTAAAGGGCAGAGTTCTTTCACATCTTCCACCTAGTTCTTCCACAGAGTTCTTTCAGATCAGGGTGGCGAGTAGTCAGGGAAAAACACAGTTAAAAAAAGTGGAAAGTACCGGTATTTACTTCTAGAAAACACTTCGAATAATATATAGGGATTAAAGAAGGCGAATTTCTCTTTAACAAAATACTGGTATTTAACATCTTTTTACCCGACTGCCAAGAAGGGTTATGTGTTTAACGTGTATCTGGGTAAGTGGATTTCTTTATACTCTCAAAACATCCCAACGGCTGGATGGATTTTAATGAATGAGGTCTCTATCCATTCGTCTTAACCGTCCGATGGTTATAGGCTAGGTTTTGTTTTTATAAATTCAAAATGGCGGTAGACACGAAAAAATAAATTTACGCACCCTATTGAGTGGCACATCATTGGATAGGTCTTTCAAAATGAAGACGATGTTTCATTGACTATTTTACAGTCAGAAGCTCCGTTTAAATATTACACAACCTGGAAGTTGTGTAGGTAGGATATCTACCTTTAGTGCAACTCTATCCATCATAGACGTCTATAGGCCTCATCAAAACAGTGTTTATAGATAGGAACTAACAATTAAATACAACTTAAAAGTCATCAATACAAGTAAATAAAAAAATAGGTAAGTAATATAAAAAATAGTTTAGCACTGATGAGAAATAATTAATTTGTTCGCTTTTTACGCAGTTGGGTTTTTTAATTTTTTAAATTTAATTATACGTCTGCAATGATATACAAGTACGGTTATACATTTATTTGACTGTGTTTTTCCCTGACCACTCGCCACCCTGTATATTAGATTGAGACAAAAATTCATTGAATGATTTAGATTTTACTTTAAACATAATAAGCATCAACAAAGTAATTTCTCTTTAGCAAACAATAATGCTGATATTTCCTCAGAGCTTGTTAATTTCTCTCCTGCATAATGGGGATTCAAAAGATAAGATAATAAATGTGATGGGCACAATGCCTGTTTGTAACGAACAAAGTCATACAGTTTTATTTTACTTAAATCTGCAAAGGTTTTTCTAAATACTAATAGGCAAGTAAATATTCCTATATTTAATATATTCCTGCTTAGAAATCCTTGCTGTTGCAAGTTTATTATACAATTTGATTCAAATGAGATTTGAAACCATTTTTTATAAACTTTAGATTGTACTGTACTTTTTGACAAAGATTAAGCTTTATACTAGATGTAAATTTCCAACTGGGCGAAAAATGTCTGGACCAGGATTCGAACCAGGGATCTCCTGGCTGAAGCCGCCAGTGATCTGCCATCTGAGCTATCCCGGACGAATCTGGTGGAACTTTTTCACCCAGCTAACCTAAATGGAAATTTACATCTAATATGATTTATTTACCAATTAGAATAAATCTATTAGTAATTTCGTATACAACGATTTCTGGAGTTCCATTACCTGAGATTTATTCTGTTGAGCTGAACCAGGTTTCAGACCAGATGCTATAATCATTTAGGTTAGCTAGGTGAAAAGGTCTCACCAGATTCGTCCGGGATAGCTCAGATGGCAGAGCACTGGCGGCTTCAGCCAGGAGATCCCTGGTTCGAATCCTGGTCCGGATATTTTTCGCCCAGTTGGAAATTTACATCTAATATGATTTATTTACCAATTAGAAGAATTGTGTTAAAATTAGTCTAGATTAAGCTTTATCTTTTTAAAAACTGATTGATTAATTGTATTATATAAAACAAAATTATATTAAAGTACCTTAAAATGTTTGTTTACATTTCGAATTTATTTTAAAATAATTTTTAAAAAATCTGATTTAAATCAATGATTTAAAAAAATCAATTAATTTAAATCATGATTTTAATTACGATTAAAATCAAGTTGGTTTAAATCAACGAACTCTGGTATAAATTCTACAGGTCATATACAAGGCTGCACAGAAGAATTCGCACACAGCAATAGAAAATGGATTTTTACTGCGCTATGTGTTTTTAGAATTGATATCTCATTTTATTGCATGAAAAATGATATTCCTTAACAACATTTTATTAGTGTTGGAATGTGTTTGATAATCTATACTTGATGCATAAATTTTTGTTCTTATTTACTTTCTTCAAAAGTCATCTTCTAACTACTTTCTTTTTCAGTATCTTATTAATTATTTTTGGGGAAATTACATTTGATATCGATTTTCTTTTCGATTCTTGCCGATAAAAAGCGAGACATGAAAAGTGGAAAGCGATAAAGCATACATACATAATATATTTAACAGAATGTATATAAAGAGAAAATGGTCAGGTTAATATTTAGAACAACCTATACGAGTTCATTGCTCTTTTGATAAAAGTGAAAACGACAGCATTCGTATATTAATAATAATAATTAAAATTATTGGAATCAATTATTATTGTTATAAAAATCATTATAAAAATTTCTCCTTAAATTTATTCTGTCTATAGTTACACTAATAGGATGAAAAACTTGCGAAAAAAATTAATCATAGTATTTAATACTTCTCAATTTTATTCGGAAGAAAGATTCTTTAATAATCTTTAGTAAGTTATCCCATCGAGATACGAATACATTTTATGTCTGTTTAAGGTCCGTGTACTTCGATCTTATATAAAGAAAAATATTGCATACGAAGGTATTATTTTCATTTCTAATGTCTTGTTAAGGGTATTCTCAAATCCAAAAGGGCAACTTTCTGACATAAGTTTCAATTTATTTTTTTTCTAAAATGCATGAAACAAGCTGGTGTTGTTGTTCAGAAACTATGTCATCAAGCTGTTTTTTCCATTTTTTTTTTTTTTTTTTTGCAAACGCAATAGATTTTTCAGAAAATAGTGTCAAAGTGACGTTTTGAACCAAATTTCCTCGCTAAAATAGAATAACCACTCAAGAGCGGGCGAAAAACTTGTTTGTCACATGATTAAAATCGCTTATAACTCAATAGGTATTTGATGGATCAAAAAATAGAAAACACAGTTCAATTCCAAATCGCTTCCATAGCCAGGCTTTCCAATTTTATATATTTCCGTTAAAAAATGAATTTGTAAATGTGTCAAAACGTTTCGCGCTTGTTGAGCAGAGTAGTTAAGAACAGCCTTAACTAATCCTGTTTGAGAGATAAAACCAACCTCATGTTTTTACTAAGATATTGCAGTATATATATATACATTATAGACAATACAATATATATAATTTTGAATTAATTCCGTCTGTATAAAAAATGGAGTAATTTAACCGCTATAACTGGTATTACGTTACACCATTATAATGTGAATTCTGATATTTTCACACTTTTATGGTGTAATATTACACCAGTTAAATCAGTTTAAATTACACCATTTATATCAGTTAAATTACTCCATAAAATTGGTGGCAGCATGCTGCCACCAATTTTATGGAGTAACGTTACACCATTTTTTTTTTTTTTTTTTACACTGTATAAACAGAAAATAATAAAACTATTTTCTCTTTTTGGAAAAAGAGAGATTTGGTCTGTATTAACGGAGAAGAGATTTGTACCAAAATTTCATTCAGTGATTATATCTCAGATAAAACTGTACAAGATTTAAAAAAAAAAAAAAAAGCCAAATTTCAGCATTGATATTATTAATCAAAAATTATAAAAGAAATGCATAATATACCAGAGTTTCCCCTGAATTTAAAAAAGGCACTATTTGTTTTCTTAAGGGCACTTTTTAGAATCTTAAATCCACGTTTAATATTTTAAACTCAGATAACCCTTTTCAAGATAACAACGAGTCGGTTTTTACTATGCAAGCAAATTTTTTAATAGAAAAAGGAGAAATGACACCTTTTTTCACACAGAGGCAAGAAAGGTGCTAATTTTTTGGATGAGGGACAGAAGGGTGCTATTTTGTAAACCAAAGGGCAGACAGAGTGTAGCACACTGCTGAAACTGCCCGTGTGGGAAACTTAATATACTACAAAATCTTAGCAAAGGTCGTTGGATTTATCTCTCTAACATGATATAACTTAACAAGATGCTATAAACTAAAATAATACGCATACATGTATATAGAATATTTCCCTTTACATCCCAAACTCATTTCGAAGTACAGGGCCTCAGATAAATTGTGTTCGTATTTTGAGGTGATAGCAAAATTTCAGTGCGGGGCCATTTTGCCATGTTTATCCTGCTAAACTCTTTCGCTTTATCGAATTTTGTTCTAGCGGGGTTCGACTGTGTGAACTGTAAGGTAAATACATTTTCCGCGAATCCTAAAGAACTTTGATGTCACATCTTTCTCTTTAAACTCACATAATTGTATTCTGTAACAAAAATATAACTCAATAATAAGATAAGTAAATCCCCACTGATACACATTTTAATCCTTGAATCGCATACCTTACACTAAAGACTAAACCGTTTTTAACAAACACTCCAACAGACAAAAACAGTTGAAAACTGCAAATACTAAAGGTAAAAATAAAAGTGCTAATAATGAAGGCTAGCTAATTACGCTTCTGTTGGAATATATCAGATTAAGCAGCACTCGAAGGTAATTTCTATCTTTAATGAAACAGAATAAATATTTGAGAGAAAAGGAGAAATATCCCCCGATTCATTTATCTAATGCATTCACTTGAAAAATATCACATTAAAATAACGAACAAAACTTACTAAAGATCAGCATAAACTGTATTTTATGCAGAAATTCAAATAGAATAATTTAGTTACAATCGAATTATTTCGCATATATATTTCTAGAAGAAAAATATCTAGATAAAGGGGGAAAAAATAAATTAAGGAGCTCGCGGGGAAAATCGGCAAATAACAGCGAACTGAGGGGTGGAAACAATCCAGCTTTTATTCTCTATCCAAGATTGCTTCATTAAAAAGACGGGCTAGCTTGGCTATCTTCCTAGACTTTTGCCCATTTAGGAACAGCAGAAAGTCTAGATTGGCAAAGAGATAGTTTTGTAGCGAGAATCTTTTCTCAGTGAAATGGAAAAAAAGAAGCTAGAACAGAGAAAAAAGAAGTTGAATAAAAGCTTTTGTTTGTAAAGGCAGTGATTTTTTATGTATATTAAAGTAAAAGATTTAAAAAAAAAAACTAAGAAAGAAAAGGAAAAGAAAAGAGAAAAGATGACCAAATGAGAAATAGTCTGAATATATCATACCATGCAAGAAATGGGAAGATAGCAAATGGGAGCGATCGAGTAATAGATTTTGTTAATGGGAGAAGATAAACTAAGAATAAATATTGAAACGACGAAGCGAAATGGAATGTATTTCACAATTTGAAATAATATTTACGACAGGGTGCTGTTTTATTTTTGGCTTTGCATTTCTTTCTTCTAAGATATCAATTTTCATTTAAGGCTGTTCTCAACTGCTCTGCTCAACAAGCGCAAAACGTTTTTACAAGTTCATTTTTTAACGGAAAGATATAAAATTGGAAAGTCTGACCATGGAAGCGATTTGAAATCGAACTGTTTTTTCCATTTTTTAATCAATAAATTAGCTATTGAGTTATAAGCGATTGTGATCACGTGACTCGGCATTTTTCTCCGCTTATTGACTGGATTTTCTTCTTTCGTTCGGAAATTCGGTTCAAAATGCCAACTTTGACAGTATTTTCTGAAAGATCTATTGCGTTTACAAGAAAACGGAAAAAAAACAGTTCGATGACATAGTTTCTGAATAACAACACCTTCTAGTTTCAGGTGTTTCCGAACAAAAATTAATTAAAACTTATCTCAGAAAGCTGACCCTTTCGATTTGAGAACAGCTTTAAATGAAATTATATTATTCTTGGGGAAAATGTAATACTGTTAACCATTGAATATTTTTGACATCAGGGATGGAGGTCTGCACGAGCTGGAATTTCCAGGCCTGGGCCCGGTCTGTGCTAAAATTAGTGAAAATAGACCCAGTGCGGCCCGTGCAAAAATTAATGAAATCAGACCCAACTCAATTTTCACAGAAAATACTGATTTTTCTTAACACACAATTAAGATTTTTTCTAGAATACGGCATACATATTTATAGGAAAATTTAATATTACAGGCTACTGTATGTTTTATTACTATATGTTTGCAAGTCATAGAATGCAGAATAGTATCAGTTCGCCTTGTAGGCCCAGTATGTAGAAAGAAAAGTAAGTGATATATCAAATTCTCCTCGGTAACGTTAAACCTATGGGCGTGTAATGGGTGTATGATAGGCGTGTAATAGGTATGTATTTTTAAAATAGCTGCCGAGGAAATTAATCATTTTAACTTGAGGATATTTGCCAACAATCGACTGCAAAGGGTTAAAAAATACGAATACATCACACGCCGATGGGTTTAATATTATCTAGGAGAATTTGAGATAACACAGATCCAATTCGATATTTTTCTTAAATTACAACTATCCAGGTTGATTTTCAAGAGTATTGTTGTTATTATTTCGATGCCGCATTATTCTGTTTTCTAAATTAAGCTTTTAAACGACGAAGAAAATGGATTCGATTTTTCCATTTGAAAACCATTCCATTAGATTTTACCCAGTTTTGTTTTCTTCTCATGCAAACAATTGCATCCTTTTCAAAATCACTTTTTATTTCCTTGAAGGAGGACGATTAATAGAAAAAACAAAGTTTCACAAATGTAGATCCGTCAGGTGAAAAAATTATGTAATATAAAAATGGGTCATATATTTTTATTATTTTATTATTTTCAATTTGAAATGTAGTCAAAAACATTATTTCTGCTACTTTCATAATAATACAAAGTAGTTAGGAAATTTTAATAAAATTTAATTATCTAGTAAATAACTTACTTAAAAAGGACATTATTTCAAAACAGGTATATATAAATTCGTGTTTACGACTTAAAAAAAAAAATTGTTATTGGTATTTGGTATAAAATAATTTTTTTGTTTCCATAATCACGAACTTAAATGCTTAAGCAAGAAAAAAAAAAAAAAAAAAAAAAAAAAATGGAAGGCGGATTAACGATGTTTGAATACTTTTGGCTTCTCTGATTAACGCAAGATTAGAACAAACTTAAGTGTTTCATTTTAGATTGTTATGTGTGAACTAGTTAAGGCTACATCTTGGAGTGTACAAAATTAGTATAGAAGGAAAACGATGTAGTACCTCAGTTATTTTTCAAAATAGGATAGATTAAAAAAAATATGAATGTAAATTTAAAAATAAAACAAAACAAATGAAAGCTATGCATCTTTTCTTGGCTACACTGTAAAAAATTGGTGTAACGTTAGTCTATAAAATAGGTGGCAGCATGCTGGCAATTTTATGGAGCAATTTAACTGACATAACTGGTGCAATTTAAACTGATATAACTGGTGTAATATTACACCATAATAATGTGAAAATATATATCACAATTCACATTATTATGGTGTAACGTAACACCAGTTGTAACGGTTAAATCGGTTTTTTGTGCATAAAAAGTGTTAATAATAAATAAAAAATATTAAAATAATATTTTTATTGCTTAATAATTGTCATTAGCTCTATGTATGTGACCTTTTGGGGAAAAAACTTAGGTAGCCGGTATTTAGACCCCATTTTCAAAACTCAAAATTTGAAGACTTTCGGAATTTTGCTTTTTATAAACAGGAAACGCCTTTTAAATTGATTTTTTTTTTCACTAAAGAGCTGTAAAACCCGTCAAGGTACCCTGCTGTCACTTTTTCTTTTACTAATTTTGAAAATTGCATGATCTAGATTGAAAACAAAAGTAGTAGCCGGTATTTGGACCTTCTCCTCTAATAAAGAGGATATACTTAATTTCCCTAAGCTTTCCCGTTTAAAGGTCCATGTTTAAACTTATTTTTCTCAGTTCGCAATTTTTTATATTTTCATTTTAATCGAATGCTAAGGCGGAAGATAATTGTATAATTTTTGTTCATGATTATACTTTCCCAGGCGTTTGACTTTTTTTTTTTTTTTTTTTTTTTTTTTTTTTTACAATGTTGTAATAAATAATATTATAAATCACCAAAAAAAAAAAAAAAAAAAAAAAAAAAAAAAAAAAAAAGCAATTTATCAAATTACAACGACCATTTGGAAAACGATTTTTTTGAAGACTAAATTTAAGACATAAAAAATCGCACGGAGTTGATCATACATTACGTACGCCATGAATTAAGCATTAATAGTGTTATTACACGTAAAAATTGCAAGCCAAAAATATCGCCTGCGACCCGTCAGATTTCATGAAACTTAATTACTATTATCCACCTGAAACTTATGTAAATAAATATCCAAGCATTTCATTGGCTGTTCGGGAAAAGGCTTTTCCATCGTCAGATTTCCAAGAAATCTGACGGCCAATTTTAAATGAAATTTCATTCTTAAACTTCTAAACATCCGACAATATTACTTTTTACACCGTCGGATAGAGAAAAAAATGTACTTTTAAATGCAATTTGTTTGAAAGCTGTATCTCAATTTGTTTCTGAGTTATTAATTGTTTTTGTAGTTTTTATTACTTTTTTGTCATAGTGGAAACAGAAAGTATCCATCGTTGTTGAAATTAAAGGGAAATACAGATTATTGTATAGACCAATCAGAAAACGAATAAATTGAGGATTAAACCAATGAAAACCTTCAGATATGTTTTTCATTTCCCATCCTGACGAGAACAATAACCATTTTTCCAAATGGTTAAGAAAAAAAAAAAAAAAAAAAAAAAAAAAAAGGAAGGAGAGAGAGAGAGAGAGAGATTGATTTAAATTACACAATAAGGTAAAATCTGTTGGCAAGCAGTGTCCTGTCATAGCAGCAGTTGCGAATCTTTTTCCGAATCTCATCCAATTACATGGACAGTTAGAAACTATTTAGTAAATTAACAGTTTTGTCAACCGCACCAATTGCTTGATTTTATATTAAATTTAAAATATTGTCAAGAATTGTTGGCCCATACTGTAGTAATCAGCAATCCTAAGAAACAAAACCGTATAAAGATTGAGGAAAATCGCCTGATAGCGACTTCTCGCCAAACAGATAGCGCTACGTCACTTGATGAAAACCGTTGAAAATGAAATATTTTAAAGATTTGTTGTTGTTGTTGTTGGTGGTGGTTTTTGTTGAATTTCTAAAAAAACTACTGAACCAATTTTGACGAAAATTAAATGGAACTAATTCGAGAGTATCCTCTTTCAATTAAAAAGAAAAAAAATCAGATGAATTGATCCCGTAGTTTCGGAGTAATCGGTGAACATAGATTAAGGGGTCTCAGGACTCTTAAAGCTTCAAAATTTTCGAAATTTTAATTTTTCTAGATGTTATACACTTATCTTTTCTGAACATTTTAATATAATTATTTCCTTGAAATTCTCTTTAGAACAGAAGTTATGGCTTTTAGAATTATACCCGCTCAATAGCCGAAACTTTGAAATCATTTTTCTCCAAATGACATTTTTGGGCATAACGCGCAGGATATCTCAAAAACTTCTGAGTATTTTTTCATACTTTTTTTTTTTTTTTTTTTAAACACACGTTTCATGTTAATCTGTATAAACTGAACCTCAAATTTCCTTTTTATTGTTTAAAAAAAAAATGAAAAAAAAAATTCTTTTTTTTTAGGTGATTATGTTGTTGAAATTTTCAAAATTTTGTATTAGCTAAATACAACTTTGTATTAAAATATAAAAATGCTTTAAATACAAATTGATTTAGGTTCACGGTATTTATTACAATCTGAAGTATAAGTAGGCACCAAAATTTCCATTCTAGTTGCAAAATGTATTTTCTAATCGTACCCTTTGTAAATGGTAATTCTGCATTTTTTAAATACATAAAATGAAAGAACGTACTTATATCTTTCACCTCAATAAAAATTGTGTTTTAAAATCATACATATTTTAAGATATTAAATGTTGAAAATGGTCTCTTTTTTTTTTCATTTTTTTCCAATTTTAAAAGTCCTAAGACCCCTTAAAAAAAAAAAAAAAAAATACTCATCGAATTGAGAGCTCTTTATTTTAAAGTCTGTTAAAAAGGAAGAGAAAGAAAGAAAGAAGGAGGAAGAAGAAAAAAAGAATTGAAAATAATTGACATTTGAATGGTTGTAAGAATAATCATTAAAGTAACGAGTATTAATTACATATAAATATAAAACTGGTGGCGCTAAAACAGGGTGATTTTATAATTAATACTTTCAAATAATTAAACATGCATTTCTCATTAAACAATACACCCAGCAAAATGTATATTAGCAAAGAAAGATTTTTAAAAATGTTTAAAATAAGATTAACTGAAAGGATAATTGCAGGCTTTATTTATTCAAGTTAAACAAATGCAAATATTAACACAAAAATTAAGAAAATAAACTAAGATACCAAAAGCTAATAAAAATGCATTAACCCCATTTCGTGCCATCACGCGATAGTCGGTATTTCTCAATTAGCGCGACAAGTTATTTCTGACAATCCATTGTTGTTACAATGACCTAGGTTGTAATCGCTGCTAATGTGTTTATATTTTTCTCTTTTTTCGTTTTAGAATTTCTGGAAACATGCATAGCAAAATTAATTTTGTGGGGCATCGTAGAGAATAGCTAAATTTCCGGGAGTACACGCCCATCATCTCGTTTTCATGATAATGGAATTTCTAAAAATAAAACGCGTTAATCAATTTCATTTCCCTGGTGAGAAAAAAGGGAATGTGTCCAAGAAAAGCAACAGCATAATGTGTATTTTGGTATGAAGCATTTTGGTACTTAAGAGTCTATAAAATTTTAATACAATGTACAGCCTCTCGCTCTCCCTCCCCAAAAAAGAAAAGTAACGTTTTAATTTGGAGAAAATGTTTTCTTTTTTGCTGTTTTTTTTTGTAATTTTATGAGATTTATTTTTTTTATAAAGGGTCATCTACATATTGAAAGTGGACCGAATGTTTAAAACTTCCAAACCTTTTATTATTATTATTATTATTATTATTATTATTATTATTATTACACATTACAATTAAGCTATATGGACATTAATTACTGGACACTTTCAATTTTAAACATTTTGTCGAATATTTAATAATATATTTCTTGGATTTTTTTGGAACTTCAGGATTATGAATAAAATGTTCGACTTCATATTTATCAACGGCGATTTGATCAGAAAGGCAATTAGGGGGCCAACAAAAAATCAAAGAAAAAAATAATGTTTGTGATCATCCTGTAAAATAAAATGCACGAAATGATCTATCGCTATAGCTTACGAATATATGGATATTGCACAATATATGCATTCTTTTGTGGAAGAATAGAACGTATTCATGGAGATATATCGATTTTTTTTTTTAAGTTCAAAAAATGTTTGCATATTTTTTGTTTATATCATCCAGGGCTTTTTACCAAATTTAATGCCAGTTTCAGAAAATTTGACAAAATGTAGTAAAAATAATATAGAGCAATTGGAATGTAAAAATATTAAATATTTGGTGAAATATGAGCAGTTGTATGAAATATTTTTTATATGCGCATGCGCGCACGATAAATTTTTTTTTCCATGATTTGAGCAAACAGTTGCATCATTTGCTCTTTGGGGCAACTGATAAAAAAAGCCCAATCAAATATCGTGAAAATTCAGAAAGATATCGGCAATATAGTGAGCGAATTTCTAGTTGCTCTCTAAAAGCTGCTGAATGATAAGGGATTTTCCACAAATTGTCATTTAGTATTATTTGGCTTTCAGCAATAGAAGAAATGCTTAGATTTTGATACTTCTTTTTTTCTTGAAATAGGTTCGTTATGGTGGTTTTCCAAGAAAAACTAAAGTATCAATAAAAAATGAAAAAATAAATAAAAATTAAAAACGACAATTTATGGAAAACCCCTTATCATTTAGCTGTTTTTAGAGAACAACTAAAAATAAGCTCAGTCTATCGGCGACATCTTTCTGAACTTACGATATTTGACTGGCTTTTTTTTTTATGACTTGCTCCATAGAGTTGATTATCAAATCATGAAAAAAAATATATATATATTATTTATTGTGCGCGTATGCGTATATAAAAAATATTTCATACAACTGATCATATTTCAGCAAATATTTAACATTTTTACATTCCAATTGCATTACATTATTGCTACTACATTTTATTAAATTTTCGGAAACTGGCATTAAATTTGGTAAAAGCATGATATATATACAAAAAACATGCAAAAAATTTTTGAACTTAAAAATCGATATATCTCTATGAATATACGTTCTATTCTTTCACAAATGATTGCATATATTGTACAATATCCATATATTCGTAAGCTATAGCGATAGATCATTTCGTGCACTTTATTTTACAGGGTGATCCCAAACATTATTATTTTTCTTTGATTTTTTGTTGGCCCCCTAATTGTCCTTCTGATCAAATCGCCGTTGATAAATATGAAGTCGAACATATTCTTCACAATCCTGAAGTTTCACAAAAATCCGACAAATATATCTTTAGATATTCGACACAATGTCTAAAATTGAAAGTGTCCGGTGATTAATGGCCATATGCTATATATATATAACCATTATAAAGCAATACAGATTAAAATCAACAATTGTGAATATACAAATTATTATTGAATTTTTATGCAATTTAAAAAGGAAGTATTAACCTTTATATATATATATATATATATATATATATATATATATATATATATATATATATATATATATATATTCTTTTTTGAAACAGATCGTCATAACAAGTGAGACAAGGAATTGAAAATACAATAAATATCGGAAAAATGTCCTTTTATATTTTAATTTATGATTTTTACTTTCCTAGTGTATGATGTATTCATTATTCGTTTTCTTTAACGAACGGAAGTGACTGATTTTTTAAAGCTCATGAAGGAAATCATTTAAGGGTGTGTTTTGTTAAATGTTACGAAATGTTAAAAATAATATAAAGTTAAATATATTTATACGTCTAACATGCCTTGTTCTATTCTACCCCCCCCCCCCCTTTATAAGAACCACTACGATCGTAATATTTGATAGAATAAAAGATGCAAATTTCATTCGACTTCTTGTTTCCAAACCTTAGATTATATGGATCCGAGCAAAAAATTGTTTAAAACGCAACACCTTCTATGAAACAATCTCAAATTTAAAAGGGCAACTTTCTGACATAAGTTTTAATTTATTTTTGTTCGAAAATGCATGAAACTAGCCGGTGTTGTTGTTCAGAAACTATGTAATCTAGTTGTTGTTTTTTTTTTTTTTTTTTTTTTGCAAACGCAATAGATTTTTCAGGAAATAGTGTCAAAATGGGCGTTTTGAACCGAATTTCCGCGCGAAGGAAGAAAGAGCACCCAAGAGCGGGCGAAAAACGTGTTTGCCACGTGATCAAATTCGCTTATAACTCAATAGGTAATGGATTGATCAAAAAATGGAAAAAAAAGTTCAATTCTAAATCGCTTCCATGGCCAGGCTTTCCAATTTTATACTTTTCCGTTAAAAAATGAATTTGTAAATGTGTCAAAACGTTTTGCGCTTGTTGAACAGAGCAGTTAAGAAGAGCCTTAATACTGATTAGGTTCTCGACGCCTCTTTTAACATCTAAAAAAGGTAATTGTTTAACTCTTTAGTGGAGAATACTTCTGCCTCGAAACGCGTAAAAATTTCACTCCTCCCCCCCCCCCCCCCACCTCCTACACCCCAGAATAAAGTGACAGTTACTTTTGGTAATTTCAAAACGTTAACGTAATGTAACGTTAAATGTCTAACACTCTAATGTTAGCTTAAAATCTCAAGATTAAGTTTTATCAGTTCACTGTTGGAAAATCCATTTAAATAAGTTTTTAATGACTTAGATAAAATAAACGAAAACAATCTTTACAATAATTAAAATTTGAAAACCACATTAATGTTTTTTAACACTCCGCTAGTCGCGTGTTTTTTTCAAACAAGTGTGGTCGCGCTGTATCTGTCAGATACACCAGTATATATTCTTAATATTAATAAATAAAGCAGGTAAAAAAAAATAATAATAATAATAATAAGTAGAAAAAAAAATAACATTAAAGTTAATTCTCTAATATTATGAATATATTTTATGGTTCATAAAAGAATTAATGTATTAAAATATACCTTAGAATTCTCTAGTTTTCTGATTCACAAGTTCGTTTTCTGCTGTCGTGTTTTTGTGAGATAAGGCCCGACTAACGAAATGTTAAAAATAATATAAAGTTAAATATATTTATACGTCTAACATGCCTTGTTCTATTCTACCCCCCTACCCCTCCTTTATAAGAACCACTACGATCGTAATATTTGATAGAATAAAAGATCCAAATTTCATTCGACTTCTTGTTTCCAAACCTTAGACTATATGTATCCGAGCAAAAAAAATGTTTAAAATGCAATACCTTCTATGAAACAATCTTTTCTTAAAATATAAAGAAATATATTTCCTATATTTGTACTTCTTTAAATTAAATTAATGAATCTCGTTTAGTAAAGTATCATTTATTAAAGTAGAAAAAATATTATACTTTTGAAAAACGAAAATTTCCCCTTCAAGTGCAGTTTCATTCACCCAACATTTATCAACATAAAAAATTAACCAAAAACTCTAAGTCAGCAAAAAACATTTATATTTAGAATATAATTAGAGGATATTTAATTGCAGTTTTACTCTCAGTAAAATAGTCTTTAACTTTTATTAAGAAAAATGCATCAGTGACGCAAGCGTATTAAAGCAAGAAACAACAACATAACCTTTAGGAATCTAACACAAAGCCTAATAATATTTCTAATACAAAATTCGATTTCTTTTGTGAATTTATTATATATCACATATTAAAAGCACGTTAAAAATATGTTAAACTGCAAATTTGGAAAAACAAATAAAAAAAACATAGAAATATGTTTATTTCCTATATTTTTACGCTTTCAAATTTAATTAATAACTAAATATTGTGATTAATTATTTATCAAAAAGAACTTACTATCTAGATTTTAGAAATAAATATTTACACTTGAGGTATATTTCTTACTTTTATTTACTTATTTATTTTACCTTCTTTTAAGGTCACTTAGATATATCTCAAATTATTACTTTCAATTATAGTACAATTAATTGCACTTTCATCCTGGGAGAAATATTTTCTGGATCCAGTGAAATATTTTAGGAAAATGTCTCACGGAAATACATATATACCAGAATAGATGAACAAAAATATACCTTATCTTAGAGTCCCAATATAGTTCCGCTTTGTTTGCATAAAGCGTAACAGAACCTTCCAAATCGAAAATCAAATTCGTGAATTAATGTTAGGTTCGATGGTTAAAGTGTAGCATAATTGTGTCAATCAATAATTTAATTTAGCTACAGTTGCTCTGCCTTATTCACCGGGCACATGTACCGTGGGTAATAAAGTTACTGTTTATGTTGATTATCGCCAAATATTTTGAATAGAGAAAAGGATTTAAATAGCATAATAAAATAACTTAATTTTCGGAGAGTCTGTTATTCTGCAATTTCTCTCAGGCAAGTACAGATACAAAATTTCTCTTAAGGAGTATTATATTTAGTTGCATTTTCTTCGTCTAATTAGATTTAGTCACTGTTGATTTATTCTGATCATAACAAAATTTTGCATTGTGATTTATTTTAAGTGAATTATGCCAGTTTACTTTTAACAGAGTGTTATTCACAGTCGATTTCTTTGAAATAGAAGAAAATTACGAAATAATTCAACTTTGAAAACCCAATATTACAATTATATCTTTATATTATATCCAATATCTTTATATTACAATATTTTCATTTATTTTTGACATAAAAGCTTGGCAAATTCAATAATTAATTAATTAAGTATTTTTTCGTTATTCTGTTGCACATCAGTTGTTTGCGAATAGCCGGCTCAGCAGATGGGCGTCACTGCACGAGCCGCCGATGTATAATAGAACTAAGAAAAATCGAGAAAAAAGTATACAAAAACCGCTATTACAGCGCTTCCTTTCCGCGGACTACTTCGAAATTCAAGGAGAACCTGCTTGCTATAACCAAAAACATAAATATGAAATTTGGTTCAATTCTTTGCATAAATTCATACATTTTTCAATGGTACAATAATGAAAATGGCGCAAAATAGCTATTACAGTGCCTTTTTTCGGCGGAATATTTCCCAAATTCAAGGAGGACCTGCTGACTGCAGCCAAAAACATACAGGAAAAAATTGGTTCAATTCCATCAATAACATCATACACTTTTCGATGGTACAATGGCGACACACGGACGGACAGACATTTTGTATAAGTATGATTTTTTGGGATCTCGGACCCCTAAAACGTGTAAATCCGTCGAGAACTAGAAGTCGGAAAATTTTCGATTTTCTTCTACTGAAGATAAAACAACGCAAAAAATACGAGAACTAAAGAAATGATAAAAGTCCGCGTGTTAACCGTTACTCGTAAAACCTGTGAAAATAATGAAATCTAAAACCACACATACATAAATAAACTAATTACTACTATTAATTTCTTTAATTATTAGTAATTCCAAAGGACATGATAGACGTAAGGTAATGCAACTGATCACTTCCCTTTTTCCGGGAAAAACTTGGCTAACGTTGCAATAGTAACTGCAATTTCGAGCTTATTGATTTCACATATCTTTTGCAGTTTAACAGTGCAATAAAAGACTTGAACAGTTATTGAAAATTCCCTAATATTAATATTAGCAACATTGAAGTAATAATAATAATAAATAAATTTTAAAATGATTTAATTAACTTTTAACTAATGAGACAAAAAGTGTCAATACGATTTTATTAACCCTTAACTACTGACAAAAATTGAATTGTCACATAGTTACTATAAGCGGTCTCCGAGACCGCTTTATTAAAAGATGAATGAAAGGCTAGGTTATCTCATAGGTAGGGTGTATAAAAATCATGATTTTTTTTTTTTTAAATCAAAAAAATCGTTTTTTTTTTTTTAAATTTTCCCCTGTGTTAAAACATTAAACATCTAGTATCCAGAATTAAGCATTTCAAAACTGAATAACCCTCCAATTACTAACATAATCTATGTTTTTTTTTGCTTTAATTAATAAAATTTTAATTATGTAATTATAGAAGTTACAAAAACTGCAAATTAAAAATTTCTTTAGTAACATACAAAATTATGTGCATTAATATTTTGTAATAATTATGTAAACCAATATTAAATACTGCTTATATTTTAAAGTTATTGATAAATTGCATTTATTTTCAAATTGATGATACAGATTAAATTTTGTAATTATTAAACAATTAACTGTTTAATTAAGAACACAATCTACATTTTTGAAAAAGTGGTTGAAAAAAGGTGATAAATAATAGTTTGATAAATTCATAAAGCAGCCAGTAATTTTACACAGGTTCTAAAGCGTATGTACATCGAATTGATCAAAAATTGTAGCAATGTATACAGCAAACTCGCACATAATTTATAAATAGATTACAAAAATTGTATTTTTGAAATTTAAATCAGATTTTTTCCCCCACAGCATCAAAATATTTGTATAGCTACTAAATATTATAATGTTTTGAAGTTATTTAACATTTAGTTAGATTTTTTTAAAATGTATAATACTTCTTTTTACACAGTTTAATATTGTTATAATTAACAATAACAAATATTACATTTTTTACAAGTGATTTAGCGATAATTTCCATTACTGATTATAATGCTTTTCCACCCTATTTTAAAATATCAGAAAATATGTGATTTTATCATCTGATTTAAATCAATTGATTAAAATCATTGACACTCTATTGCTATGTTTATTGTACATAAAAGAATGAATAACTTGATTATTAAAAGGAAATGATGACATTGTAAGTTATATTAGATTTAAATATCATTTTAAAATTAAACGCTTTTTATGTTTGTTAGATAAAAAACCATGCTTTTTACAAACTTACTGTACTTAAATTTTTCACAATACTCAGGAATTATGCTTCGAAACAATTATTTAAAGCTTTGTTTTGTGTATTCATAAGTCACAATACCTGTAGAAACTTTCCAAATTATGTTCATTTTAGATTTGAATACTTTTTTATGTAATTTTAAACATTTAAAAATTTTTTGATTTTAATCATTGATTAAAAAAAAATCACTCGATTAAAATCATGATTTAAATCAACTGATTTAAATCGTTGACACCCTACTCATAGGATACCGTTTCTGTATTAAATTTTAAGAACAGAACTGCTATAATTAAAATCGATAGTACTAAGAGTTAAAAACGGAACAAAATTACACTAGTATCTATACACTGTTAAAAATTTTGCAGCATTCTGGCAGGTCATTCGACCGTTTTTTGAAAAAACGGTTTCATAACCATAACTTAACTTAATTCTTACCATAAAATGGCCAATAAGAATGGCTAATCAGAATAGTGTTAAAATTACGGTTGTGTAACCGTTTTCGGAAAAAACGGTCAAATGACCTGCCAGAATGCTGCAAATTTTTAACGGTGTAGCTCACCCTTTAGCGGGCGGTGTCCGCAACAAAGGACACCTAATTTTTAGAAAACTGGCACCCAGCAAATTTAATTAAAATTTTCCTTTTATAAAGTAAGTTTATATTTTCTGATAAATTCGTTTGTAAATTCTGGTGTCAATCCATCTTTTCATCATTTTACAAACAGAATTACTCCGCGCCGGAAAGGGTTAAGGCTGTTCTCAACTCCTCTGCTCAACAAGCGCAAAACGTTTTCACACATTTACAAATTCATTTTTTAACGGAAAGATATAAAATTGGAAGGCCCGACTATGGAAGCGATTTGGAATCGAACTGTGTTTTCCATTTTTTTGATAAATGAATTTCCTATCGAGTTATAAGCGTTTTTGATATCGTGACAAGGCATTTTTCCCTCTTCGCTGACTAGTTTTTCTACTTTCGTCGAGAAATTCGGTTCAAAACGCCCACTTTGACACTATTTTCTGAAAGATCTATTGCGTTTGCAAAGGAACAGAAAAACAGTTCGATGGCATAGTTTCTGAACAACAACACCTTCTAGTTTCATGCATTTCCGAACAAAAATAAAAAACTTGTGTCATAAAGTTGCCTTTTCGGATTTGAAAACAGCCTTAAGAGGCTACTTCAGTCACGCGAAAACACCCGATCGCTAATGTTAATCCTATGGCAGAATTTTTTAAAGATGTCTCATTTGCATTTCAATATTTTTGAATGATTTTTTTTTTTTCATTGGATAGCTGGTCGATCTCTAATAAAGCCCGTTTTTTGCTTTTTCGATTTTGTTAACATTTTTTTTTTTTTTTTTTTTTTTTTTTTTTTTTTTTTTTTTTAAGGATGCTTTCAATTTCGGAACCAGTTTTGAAAGAGAAAGCACCCCCCCCCCCCAAAAAAAAAAAAAACAAACAAACAAAACAACAACAAAAAAAAACTTGCAAGCAAAATCGAAAAAGTAAAAAAATGGTCTTTCTAGAAATCGACGTCAGATATCTAATGCAAAAAAGAACAGAAAAAAAACAATCATTTAAAAATATTGAAATGCATTGAATTGTGTTATTAAAAAAAAATCGTCATGGGATTAACATTAGCGATCAGGTGTTTGCGAGTGACAGAAGATTAAACAGAAAATTGCATGTTAAGCTGTGAAGATTGAAAAAAGCAGTGGTCTGCGAACTGTGAATCGCTGCAGTTAAGGGTTAATTTTCAAACATTCTTGATTTAAAAATAAAATTTTGTTATCATTTGACCTTACGCACATGCATCCATAAAAAAAAAAAAAAAAAAAAAAAAAAAAAAAAAATAGCAAGGTCAAAGAGTGTAAATAGAACTATTTTCTTTTCCTTTTAATTGACCTTGGATACATGATGTTTCGATTTAGTAAGGACAAATTTCAATCCTTATCTTTATTTTTGCCGTACATTAATATGTTGTTGTTGTTATTTCCTCATTTTGTAGTAATTAGGATAAATAATTTCTCAAATGCAGGTTAAAATATCCTCACGTGTAGAAAAACAGAGCTAATTTATGACATTAGATTTTTTTTCCATGCCTCATTTCAAATTTCTTATTTATTACTGATAAAGCTTTAATTTCTTTATGGAATATAAGTCGGAGACAAATGCTGAACTATTTACATTAAGTGTAAGTGGGTTATTTTTCCATAATCGGGCTGCATGCAATTAAGATAGATTAAAAAAATAAGCTTGCTTGAAAATTATTTTAAAAACTATAAAAAGTCAGTAAATTATAGTATTCAAACAAACTGCATTTGAAAGTAATTTTTCCCCCAATTCAACGGTGTAAAAAAATGAAATTGTGCGACGTTTAGAAATTTATAAAAGCAAAATTTATTGCCCACGTCGTTGTCACCTTCCAAATGACGTCAGCGTTACTTACGGACACATTTTTTGCTTTATAATGTAAGCCAAAAAGCATTTTTGGTAGTTTTGTATTAGCCGGATGCAAGCGGGCAATCACGAAACATTTTATTAATTAGAGCAACTTTTGTGGTTTTGATTATTTTCGTGTTTAAGCGTGTAGTTCCAGGGGCGGATTTAAGGGGTCACGATGGTCGCAATCGCGAGGGGCCCCCGCATCCCAGGGGCCCCCAAATCCTCTTTTGAGTTTAAAGAGAAATGTGACGTCTTGAAAAAAGGGTTTTCTTAGTGTTCTTTTTAAAATTTTCGGTTAATATTACACAATTTTCATGTAATAAATAGAATTTTTTTCTACCATTTGCTACTACTAGAATGTTTTAGCTTTCCCTTATCTTTTTTTCTGTTATAAATTATCAGGACTATGATCGGTTATGAAGGGATGGGGGTGGGATTCAAAGGAAACCTGGGTCTGAGCCGAAAAGAACCCAGTTAAGAGACCATTTATGACGATTTAATTATACAGATTGAGGGCTTGATTAAATCATGGGCCGTCACCATGGGGCCCCTGATTTTTGGGGGCCCCATACTTAGAATGCAGTCTTCATAAAGCTGATATTTTAAATGTATTTTTACTTTGTTACCGATTACCTATGCTAATAAAAGAAAGTTTCGCTCTATGTGTCTGTGTGCAATAGCTAGCAAAATCTACCGCACGCAGAAGTCTGAAAATTTGGGTGAGGATAGTCTAAGCCAGTTTCTGATGCACCTGAGGGTCAGATCTTTAATTCTTTAAGACCCGGGTTCCCTGGGCCCCTTCAAGTTTTTATGCCTTAAATTTTTAATAACTTGCCCTCTTTTTATCCGATTATCTGAATTTCTGGATCCTGTGTCCCGGTACGCCAACCTTGAAGTTTTTGTGCCCTAAATTGTTAATAAATTGCCCCCTTTTAATCCGATATTCCTTTTTGGGCCCTCTTAGGTGCGTTCGCAATTATATACATGCGAAACACCTATATAGTCATTGTCTGGTTCGATCGTCCATGTGCCTGTGTGTAACAGCGCAAAAACTATCCAACCGAATGGTTTGAAATTTAAAACATGTAATCGTTGCAGAATTTTGTCGAGTCATTTCAACTTTTATGAAAATCGCATCTATAGGTCAATTACAGGTACAGTCAAAAGTATTCCGTTACATTACGGCCAATGGGAAAAATAGTTTCAAGTGCTATTTAATGATGTTACGGCCTTTCAAACATAATAAAATTAATATGAATTTATGAAGTGAACTAAAATATACATTCAGCAGAATGTGCGGTGCAAAGAATATTTATTATTCATTTACAGGGCCACTTTTGTTAACACAAATATTCCGTTACATAATGGCATTGGGGGAAACATTTGTGGAGTATTTTAATTATGTTAAACTGTTTCACATAATGAAATTGATATACGTTTCTAAGGTTTATTACAAGTAACTTCCTATATAATAGAAAGCACATAGTATTTACAGGGACACTCAAAAGTATTCCATTACATTATGGTCTATGGGGAAATTTAGTAATTATATAAATACGTAGCACCTATGGTCATCGTCTGGTCCGTCCGTCCGTATATAACAGTGCAAAAACTAACCAACCGAATGGTTTGAAATTTAATATATAGAATCCTTGTAAAATTTTGTCGAGTCATTTCAAATTTTATGAAAATCGAATCAAAACTTAAAAAGATATTAATAAAAGTTTTCTTCGTTCTATTAAATTCTATCATACGTAATTAATTGAATGATATCTCATGATAGGTAATGATTCCAGGTTGCCATTGGTTGCCAGGTTGCCATTCTAGATTGTTTACGTCATTTTTTAAATGTCGTCATATTATTTCCGCTTTTCTGACTTTAATGAATATAATCGTAATAAATTTGTATTCATGCGTTTTCTCATAAGAGTGCAACAGCTATTGCACCAAGATCTGAATATTTGTAAAACTAGTTATAGTACGAACGCACCTCATTTGCTATGTTTGACGTACAATTTCCGACTTGTTCATTTAGTTATTCTCCCGATTTTACATTCCAGTTAAGACGCTGTCCCTCTAGTGCGCCATGCATTTTCACCCCCTTATTGTGACACCCTCTCAATGTATAATTTAAAAGTTGATTCTTAGACTCCTGTCTCCGGGCCAACATTCTCATATGTTTATTAGGTCCCTAGGGCCTCTTTTAAAGCATTTCCCTCCATTTTTTGCGAATTTTTTTAAAATTTCATTCTAAGGATTAATTCATACCCTATGCTTAATTTCGTCTAATTGAAGATCTAAAGCGCTAAGTACTTGCACCTTTCAACAGGTTTCCATTTTTGAGCCCTGCTCCCAACTATCAGTTGGCTTCTTTTGGGTCCCCTATGATAGCTCCCTTAAAAATGGTCCGATTCACTAGCTTTTTTTTTTTTTCTAACAACTTCTTAGGTCCTCCAGCTAGTACATGAACGACAAAAAAATTCTCAGACTTCAGCTACTACCAATTTTGAACATTAATAGTCTACTTGGGGCCCTTTGGTGCACCATCTTTACAAATAATCCAATTCTCTTGCAATTTTCCTTTAGATAGTTCTTGGGTCATTCGGATACTTTATAAACTACTAAAAATTTTCCTTATACCCAATTACATTCCAGTTAAGACCCTGGCCCACTGACACCTGGTACAGGGCCCTTGAATTTTTGTGCCCTAAATTCTTAATAAATTGACCCTTTTTAATCCGATCTTTGTTTTGGGGAAACTTTTTCCATTTAGTCATTTCCCCGTTTCTATATTCTAGTTAGGGCCTTGCCCAGTCCGGAGCCCCTTAAATTTTTGTGCACCATGCATTTTTCTTCTAATTGTGTTACACTCTCAGAGCATAACTTTAAAGTTGAGTGTTGGATTCTTCTCCCCGGATCAAAACCCTTATATTTTAATTGAGGCACTAGGGCCCTATTTTAAGCACCCCCCCCCCCTCTTTTTGCGCATTTCCTTAAAAATTTTATTCAAATGAATAATTCATATCCTATGCTTAATTTCGACTAATTACAGATCTAAAAGTGCTAAGTACTAGAGCCTTTCAACATGTTTTTAACTTGGGGCTCTGCTCTCAACTATCAGTTGGTCCCTTTTGGACCCCCTATTATCGTTCCTTTAAAAATGGTCTAATTCACTAGCTTTTTTTCTAACAACTTCTTAGCACCTCCAGCTACCCCTCACATTTTTATTGGTGCCTAGGGCTATTTTTTTAAAGAATTTTCCACTATTTTTTACGCATTTCTTAAATTTTTTATCCTATTGATTAATTCATACCCTATGCCTAATTTCGATTAATTGAAGATCTAAAGAGTTAAGTATACTAGGACCAGTGGCGTGGCGTGAAAATTTTCGGTGGTCATCGCAATTATTTAAGTTTGTGGTGAAAAATTATTAACTCTAAAATTCAATGGTTGAATGTTCAAAAAAGAAACTTTAAATCTTACCTTCACTTATACATGAACTCCAAATGTTCTGCTAAAACCGGATCGTAGAGTTTTAAAAGCTTATTAAGAGTTTTAAAATATTGCTTGGTCATCGCCGCATCCAGCGATGACCGGACGCCACGCCACTGACTAGGACCTTTTAACACGTTTTCATCTTAGGGCTCTGCTCTCAACTACCAGTTGACACCTTTTGGTCCCCCTATTATAGCTCCCTTAAAAATAGTCAGATTCACTAGCTTTCTATTTTCTAGCAACTTCTTAGGTCCTTCAGCTACTACATGAACGACAAAACAATTGCTCAGACTTCAGCTACCACCAATTTTGAATATTAATCGCATTCTTGCAGCCCTTGGTGCAGCTTCTTAATCCGATTATCTTGCAATTTTCTTTAGCAGAGTTCTATGGTTCTCCGGCTACTTTATAAACTACTAAAAAATTTCCTTATGCCCTTGCTACCACCTTTTTCGAATATTATTCTTTTTCGGCATCAACTTACGTTTACTAACCACAGCCGTAAATTTAAAAAAACAAAACAAAAAATAAACGTTACAGTTAAAGGTAAGTCGTTAACTTTATAGGAGGTGATTTCATCCATAAAATAAATATTGGGTTAATGTTAAAGGTATAATTCGGCAAATTTATTGGAGAGGGGGCACCTTCCACCGCTTTGGATCGCATTCTTTCTTCGGGTTCTATCGGTTTGATTTCAACGGGAATTGATTCGTTCAACTTAGATTACGATTCAGCTATTTTCTGCATTATGAAAGTTTATCTTGGACTTCTTTTACCACCATTTCGAAGATTAATGACGCATTCTTTTCTCGGTTTCTATGGGTTCGATTTCAATGGAAATTGGTTCATTCAATTTAGCTTACAATTGTTTTAGAGGTTTTAGTTCCATTTTCCACCGCCAAAAGTGCATTCTTATCTCAGATTCTATGGTCGCTGTTAGTATAGAGTTTTGTCATTCAACTTTGTTTTCGATTGTCTACAGCGCGTGCGAAACACTCCCGGTCCCGGTATACGCTGCCTTAGGCCGCGGGGACCCAGATCACAGGTTCGTTCGAAAAGAGGTTTGTTGGAAACATACTAGACGCTGCCGAAGGTATTGGGGCCCCGATTTTCCTAAGATATAAAATCATACGTATTTGAGTTTTGTTTAAGGTTATTATAACGGGCCCAAGCAATGCCGGGCGGATCAGCAGTAATCACTATTTTATTAAATCTTTGTAAGTGTTCATACTTTTGCTCTCTCAAAAAAATTCGCCACATCCAGATCAAAAATGACACACGACAATCAGATATATCATGACTGTCAAAGACCATGTCCCCCATAGTTAAATTCAATATGATTTTTTTTTGCATTTTAGCAGATGTTTCGCATATCACAGTTATGGAAGTGCCACTTTTACATTTTTTGGGCCATTTTTTATGGAATTCGTTATTAAGACACACTCAATTACAAACCTATATACAGATTAGTTAATTAAATTGGTGGTTAAAAAATGTATTTACATAAAAATGCAGTGCAGATGGTTATAAAATAACTCGTGGAGCTTCGAATTATTTTTACATCGGGAAAGCAATTGTCATTCTTTGAATACAATTGTGTAAAGAAAAGAAAATATAAATTAATTTGATTACAATTGATGAATTTATTTGATTTCTGAAATTGTTTTATTAAAACATTAAATTAAAATTGCAAGCAAGATAATGGGATGCAGTGCAGGCCGCTGCAGTCCCATGTATTAAAACCCCATACATTTATATCTTATTTCATGTCATAAATGAGCCAAAAACGAAAAGAAGCGAAAAGAGGTTTTCAGTTATATCTAGGCAGATACTAAAACATTGTCTCCTTAGTTTCTGATTTACCTTGATTTGAAGTTTAAATTATCATTTTATGTTCTTAAAAATGGAAAGGAAAATAAGATACATAACTTTAGCACATTTATCCGCAACAGTATGTAAGTAATTAATCCTTAATGATTTGAATACATTTTAATTACTTTGTAAATAATTATTGTAATTAAGTTTTGAATATCTATTATTTTTAAATTATAAATGCACCCAATTTTTCAAGAGGGAAGGGCCCCAAAAAGTTCCAGTGAGAGGGGCCCCTCACTTCATAAATCCGCTCCTGTGTAGTTCGATTACATATCTGTTAAATTTTTATTCTATTTGTGAGTTTTAATTTCATTCGGCAATTTCGTTATGGAATATTGCACGGAAACACACAAATATGGAATTATTTACAGAGATTTAACAGCAAGGAGGTTAATCTTCCTCAATTGGATCGCACGCAGATTTTAAAACATTCATATGCTTAAACATTATTTTAAAAACTATAAAAAAATCAATATATTGAGATACTGTTTTCAAACAGATTGCATTTGAAAATACTTTTTGTTTTGCAAAAATAAAACGTGCAATATTTAGAAGATAAAAAAAATTGCAGTAAAAACGAAATTAATTGGTCAGGTCATTGCCCCGTCAATATGGCATCAGGGTTACTCACATTTTTTTCACTTTGATAATATAGATATACTTGAGGGGGCTGGTCACTCAACTTCCAATTTCCCTTCCCTAATGTAAAGTCTATAGGCATTGGATGCATTCGTATATTTAAAATATCTCCTGGGGAAATTAATATTTTTAACTTCTATATTTTACTCTCAGTTTGTTCGCTTTTAACACATAAAATATTACATTCAGCATAGATTAGGAAAAAAAATATTTTAAAAACTAAGAAAAAAAGAGACATCTTTTAAGAAGAGTACACAGAAAAAAGAAGTTAAAACTATGAATTTCCTGAGAAGATATTTTAAATATACGAATGCATCAAAAGTCCATGAATTCTTCTTGCTAATAGCGTAGGATGCATTCGTATATTTAAAATATCTCCTCAAGAAATTAATATTTTAACTTCTTTTTTCTTCGTATTCTTTTTAAAGGATGTCTCTTTTTTTTTTCCTAGTTCACAAAATATTTCTAAAATCTATGCTTAATTTAATATTTTATGTGTTAAAAGCTGACGAACAGTGAGTAAGATTTTAATACGCCTCATAAAATTAAATATATATTTTAGAAGTATTTTGACAGCTAAGAAAAAAAGAGAAGAATTAGAAAAAGCCTTTAAGAAGAGTACAGAGATAAAAAAAAAAAAAAAAAAAAAAAAAGTAAAACATACTAATTGCCTGAGGATATATATAAAATATACGAATGCATTCTACGCCCATATGTTTAACATTAGCTAAGGGAATTTGGATGTTGACTAACACAGTACCTTTTACATTATTTTTCAGTTTTCAATAGTATTGCAATATACAGTAATATCTGTGATGGAATTATGCAAAATACTATAATGCAAATTAAAAAAAAAAACTTGCAAAAATGCTTATTTAACTTAAATTTAAATTTTTTGAATAATTTTTAACTTTTTAAAAATCCCTACTACTTTTTTAAATATGAATATTTTTGCTTCAAATTTTTTTTCCACAATCCTAAAAACATACCACATAAAATTGCTTATGGATTTAACATTCAAGATAATAGTTATTTTTTTTTTAATCATTTCAATTATGAGTTTGTTGAGTTTCCTTGATTTTTTACTATACAAAAGAGAAAAAGATTCAAATTAAATGTAATATCCCATACATCTAAAAATCCATGCGCAGTTTTATGTAGTATAATCTAAGGAATGTAGAAAAAATTTTGAAACAAAAATATTGATATTTAAAAAATTAGTAGGGATTTAAAAAAATTAAAAAAAAAATTAAAATTAAAATTTTAGTTAAATAAGCTGTTTTACAAGATTTTTTTTCTTTTGAAATTATATTTGCTTTATAAGTATTAAATATAATGTCACTACAGATATTACAGTATATTACAGCATTATTCAAAATTGAAAAAAATAGTTTAAAAGGTACTGTGTCCCCTTAAAGATTTTTATAACAATATTTTTCAACTTATTGCTTGTCTCTTCTCTTCGCCTTGGTCAGCAAAAATAAGGGAAAAATTTACTGCCTCACACCCCAAAATATATTTAAAAAATAAGAGTTAAGTGTGAAATTCGTTTTGAAGCGATCTAGATTATTCCCACGCTGCGAGCAAAGATGCAGATAATAGATCGATAGCTCCTCAACTATGTTGAACCAAACTCAGTTATTTTAGTCACATTCTTAAATTTGAAACCTTTATTTTAAACCATTATGCTTGACAGATATTAAAAAAATATATGCAATCGCAATTTTTATTTTGTTTTAATTGGGTCTAAGCTCTAAGGTTATTTGACTATTTTGTCTTTTAAAAACTTGATAATTATTATCTCTTTTGTTAAATGAGGACATTTGTGTATAATTGGTTTTTTTGGACAACCAGTTGCTTCCATGTAATTTTTTCACCGAATTTTTTTCATTTGTTCAAAAAATTCCATCGGTAGAAATATGAGCATGAGAATTTTAAAACCGAAACACCTGTTAAAATGAAATCCTGTCTTAAACGGGAAAAATTCGGGCGAATGGAATGCAATATAATTTTACTAGCTAAGACTGTTTTTTTCCCTCGGTCCTTAACGATTCAACCTTAGCAGGTTTTATTATGTTATAACATTTTCAATAATAATAATGAAAAAATCACTTGAGTGTTTAGTTATGTTAGGTTAAAAAGGAATATTTAGTTCATTTTATAATTTTTGATGTATTATATCTTATCTTGCAAATAATTTTAAATTTAACTATTTTCCAATAACAGTTGCGAAACGTAAGTGTGAAGAACTGAAATTTTTATATTGTACATGCAACCATAACAAAAGAAATACACGGTAAAATCCTAGACAATATCATTAGAGAAAAAATTAACTGTAAGTTGCCATATTGGTTTCATCAATTTTCAGTTTTCAATAACAAATTATGATATAAACACTGGATTTTTTAAACTATACAAATGTGTGAAACCTTTCAAACATGATGAATTTTGAAAAAATTTGTTATGTAGACTCAAAGACCAAAATATCAATTAGATTTATCATAAAATATTATACATCCATGAATATTCTGTAAATCACGAAATTACTTAAGTTCATTCAAATTTTACAACATCAATACTACTACAATATCATTAGAGAAAATATTAAGTGTAAATTGTCATATTGGACAGTTTGCAGTTTTTAATAACAAATTCTGATATAAGCATTGGATTTTTTAAACTATGAAACTGTGTGAAACCTTTCAAATATGATGAATTTTGAAAAAAATTGTTATGTAGACTCAAAAATTTTTTTTATATATATATAAATTATATTTTATCAAATTATTATATAACCATGAATATTATGTAAATCACAAAATATTTTTTCTCACATTGTACTACTAAAAAACACATTTTTAAAATGATATTACATTAACAACAACAATAAAATCCTTAATGTTTAATCATTTTATATTCCGAATAGAGTTTAAATATTCATCGTTAATTAAAATTAATTAATAATTTCTTAAAATCATAATTTTTTTCTAAAAAAAACCTGTGATTTTTAAATCTTTTAATATTATTGTGTAGCCAGTAGATAAATAAATGATGCTATTAAATCACTTATCGAAAGTTTGTCTATCTATGGATGTTTTGGAATGTAAATGAAATTTAGACTCTTTATGAAATACAATTAAACTATTAGTATAATTATCTTTCGTAATTCTGTATGTCATACCTGCTTAAAATAAAAATGTTGGAAACGCCTGATTGGCACTGTCAAATAACATATAGATGCACTAGTACACACATAGTAGAACCCCGCTATAAAGAACATTTAATATTGAATTATGTTTCACTATATAATGTTATTTGCTATTATAATGTATGTGACATGCATCAGAGATTAGACGAGATAAGAAATTTAATTCGTTATAGCCAGAAATTTGTTAAAAGCTTGATTCATTATAGCGGGGTTTTTATTATTTATGATACATATATATATATATTTATAAATAATTTTAAGCAAAAGAAATAATTACCTGTCTGCAGGTCCTCCTCTTTCAAAGTCCACAATAATATAACCTAATACATTTTTTACAGAGTCAGTACATCCTGTGATGTAAATACCTAATTCCCCATGTTCATCTTTTCTAAGATCCACTGACACAAGTTCGTGTAGATCCAATTGAGAGGGTAATCTACAAGGCTTTTCAGAGCCATTCGGTGTGGACACAAAATTTTTGTTTGCACTAAGAGGTTCAGGGGAGAGAATATCTTCACTGTCAGAGGCAGATAGCTGTGACTGCAACCATAACCTCCTCCGTGCATTGTTATTGGTGGTGGATGCACTTTTGTAACCAGCCTTTTTTAAACGAAGCTGATAGTTCAGCCCCCCACAATTTGTAAGGGAAGAGTCTGGACTAAAAGGTGACTCGCACAAGCATTCTATACTACTGCTTGTTACTGAATTTAATGTAGGCAAAGATTTAGTTTCAAGCTGATGGTGAGTAACAGGTGATTCGTCAAGTGAATTTGGGAATAAGGAAGATTGAAAGATACTACTCCGTCGGACAGGGACACTTATGTCCAACTTGTCATCGGGGAGAGCTGTTTTTTTCCACCGACTTCGGAGTAACTTTCGGTCAAGTGTCCATGCTTTGAATTGACCTAATTTTGATCCACTATTCCTATTTTCCTTTTTAGAATCATCTGTCGGTGTTTTACAAGAGGAATGTTCTTTAGTTTTGGTTAAAGAATTTGCCGGTGGTGTGGAGTGATCTTTCCCGGCATGTCTTTGTACAAGATTGGACAACATGGTCGGTGTACGTAGCCGTAGACTTCGCACTTCGTAGCCTTTGGCAGGTGATTTACTGTTGGTATCATCTTTTTTAGAGTCCGCACCGATACTATGGTTCGTGAGTCTCTGAAAAAGGGCGGCGAACCTCTGAACGTTAGTGTCCGGAATGTGTCGTTCAACTATTAGAGGGACAGGGTGGTCCTGATCTTGTTGGGGAGTAACGTTCTCGTCATTTCCATTTTTTGTACCGTCACTTTCGTATCCAGATTCATCTGACCGATGCTGGATAGAGCTTGCAAGGCTTTCGGTATCGCCACTTCCGGAAGGGTGCCGGTCGAATTCCGCCGACACCTCTTCCTCAAGAACGGTTCCTAACTGCTGGGAGACTGCGGCTTTCGGGTCGCAACTACCGCCCTCTGGTGATGATACATCCTCACATGGATCGATCAGATCTTCGCAGCTCGAAGCAGCCTTCAGAAAGCACTCCAGAGAGGAAGGAGGAGAACTAAAAGTTTTTGAATTGTTATTATTATTAACTGTCACATCAATCTCTACGCTTTTAAAATATTCCTTGGGATCTTCCAGAAGCGCTGAGGTGGAAACACTTCGATACATGATATTTTGTTCATTAGAAATCACGTTGTTGTTATTCAGGTAGTTGTTGTTTGTTAAAGATTCCGTGCTAGGGTAGGAATTATTGTACAATAATCCATTCTCATAATGCACTTGAGGTTGTAGATGGGACGATGAAGAAGATGGTGTTTTTCGGAAAGTTTTTAGAGGCTTGGGCCACTGTGGCGAGTAGTCGTTGAGGGATAGCTGGGAGACTGCAGAACGCATCAGCGTGGAACCGGGCTCGACCGCATCCAGTGGACTTGGATTGACTGCGTACTTTTTCGGCGCACTGTGCTTCCTGTTCAGCCACGGAAACGGGAAACCTACAAAAAAGGGGTAAAGAACAAAGCATGTGAATGACGGCATGACAAATATTTGAAAACAAACACGCGCTCACCAATAATAATGACACAGAGCAATAAAAAGTAAAGAAAAAAATGAAATGTTGCCGAGTGGTGTTTCTTTTTTATGGCTAAAACACATTTATTCTTTAGTACCGGCGCATAACATCAAACAATAGTAACTCCAGATAACATGTGATGCAGAAATTTATCCGGCTACAGACTATAAATTCTTTTTATTTTGTAATGACTGGCGGTGTAATAACTCGACTAAAGAGCTAAGTTATCGCGACAAATTCTTTTTCTTAAAAAAGAAAAAAAAATAGATAGAAAGAAAGGAAATAAGGAGAATGTTTTATGTCGTTAATTATTCAGTTTATTTATTTATTTTTTTTTTTTTTTTGGTTGCTGCAAATATGGACACCCACTGCCTCCACAATATTTGATAACTTATAATATAAATAATTGAATCTAGTCCTTTCAGGGCAAAGTACTTCTATTCATAAAATGCTTAAATGATTGCTTGACGCCTTAATTTATAAACAAATTTGATTGAAAGCTGGTAAAAGCTTTTCTTCACAAACTTAATAAAAATAAAATTTTCATTCGAAAACTCTGGTGGTAATGTGGCATTAAGTGGTTAAAAAATTAACTCCCGCCCTTCAAGGGGTTAAGAAGATGTATCAGCAGAGTGGTTAGTTTACAAGGCCGGAATATCAGTTCAGTGCTGATATCCGCGGGTTCGATTCTATGCACCGTTGAGCAGTGACTGTGTGTAAGGTTTCAAGGACACAAACGCAAGATTATGGACCTTTTTCTTTAAAATATTTTCTATTTCATGGCGTATCTTCCATGGTGATACTATGCAGGTACAGCATTATGTGCATAATGATATGATAATATGTATTGTTATACATGTAATGTATGAATAATGTGTATTATCATATATATGAAATATGCGTGAAACATTTACTTTTAAAAAAGCTTAACATATAAAGAATAAATTTCGATTTGTTGTGAAATAATCAATTAAAGCAAAACACATTTTTCAGTTTCCCCCAGGCAGTTTCAGGGGTTGGGGGGCGGTGCTGCGCCCCGCCTGCCCTTTGGTTTACAAAATAGTACCCTTCTTGCCCCTCATCCAAAGAATTAGCACCCTTCTTGCCTCTCCATTAAAAAAAGTGCCTTTTTTTCTTTTTTGCATCAAAAAATTTACTTACATAGTAAAATCTGACTCAATGTTGTTTTGAAAAGAGATATCTAAGTTTTAAATATTAAAAGTGACTTTAAAAATAAAAAAAGTGGTCTTAAGAATCCAAAACATGTCCTTAAGAATAAAATAAGTCCCTTTTCTCACCAGCAGCACCCTGCCTTTTTTAAATCAAGGGGAAACTCTGCATTTATTTATAAATTGTAATTATCTGTATTTTTTTCTCTAGACAAAAAAAAATTAAAATGCCAAGCGAATATAAATTTTAAAATACCACAAATAAAACATTTCCCTTCTTTCATCTCATTAAAAAAGTTTTCACTTATATTTCTCTTTAAATCGGCTTATTTGTTTTAGTTCTGTCACCTTTGCAGGCGTGGTTATACCAAACAACAAATAATCATGGATACAATATACAGTTACGAGAAGTTCTTAAATTAAAATCCGATTATATCACGTTGCTCCCAAAATAACTTGGTTATTGATCTTTTAAAAATGCAGCATTGATAGCTTCAAAAAAAGAAACCAAACTAAAATACAAAATAATTTTAGTTGGCTCAGTTCAATGCTTTTAGATAATTTATGCATGTATCAATTTTATTTAATATGCATTAGGCACTTTTTATAAGTAGTAGCATTGAAGGATTTTTTATTTTCTTTTTTCCTCCCCATGGTTACTTTATTTGCCATGTAAAATTATACGAATGACGACAGGCCAAATATGTACCATAGGATAGAATTTTAATATATACTTCCTGGTGTGTGTTTACTTTTAGTAACGGCAATATTTCTCTCATGAATGCGAATATGCCACTTTATGCAGAGAAAAACTTGCTTTAAACTTGTTTGTACTTAATAACATACTTATTCATTTATTTGATTAATTTTCATTTCAAATTACATCTCGTACTAACATAACTGTCAACCTTTTTGTTATACAGAGTGTTCCAAAATTCGACCGACAAATTAACCCTTTATCTACTGACGGTACTTATAAGTACCATTAAAGTACCTTGTTATGAAATTCATTTAATACATCGATTAGTTGTAATACAGTTTAGAATGCGTTATAGGTGCATCACTTTATCTTGTTCCAAAAGCATTATGGGTTACACAAAACAAAAACATTCTTAAAAGGATGTTGTCTTTTGCCTTTGCATCTTTTCTGCTTTTTTGGCGGTGTAGGGGAGTTTTCAATTCGGAAATATTTCTGTACTTCTATTGTAAGAACATCATATTTGTACATTTCCTAATTCTACAAAATACTAAGAAAAAGATTTAAAATAAAAGATTTGAGTGGGGTTTTAAATATTGCACAAAATACCTATAAATTTAAGTGTAATTAATCCTTCTAAATTCTTCAATCCTTCTAAAATTTATTAAACGATTATGTAAATCTTCTAATGTAGTTTAAACAATTCATGAAAAATGCTTTAGAAGATAAAATTTTCATGAATACATAATTCAGTACATAAAGGGTAAAGGTGATGGAAGGCGTCAATTGAATGAAAATTTACCATAGGTCGCAAACTACGTATTTAATCGAAAATACTGGGTGTTCTGCCTTAATTCAATTTGTGTTGATGGCAATAACTTTCAGAATACTGAAGTATATTATAATAAAACTTTTAATAGTCATTCTCACCTTTGTTATAAATGTGATAATATCGAAAAAAGTGGTAGAAGTTTCCATTATGCGCGCAAGCGCACTTGAACAAGACCGTAATAAATAACAAGATAAAAAATAGTACAAAAAAGATAAATAAGCACTTCTTCGGCATGCTCAGCCATTCTACGCTTATGACACTAATCTTAAGAATTAATACGTGATTCATTACATTTAATCATAATGAAAATCTGCTTTTTCGTTGACAGATTTCAGTTTCGCGACGAAGTGTGGTTTCAAGACATGTAAAAAAAAAAAAAAAAAAAAAATTACTTTTAACAATGTCTTTTTTTTTTTTTTTCATTTAATTTCCGGTGCAATTAGCTCAACAACTGAATACGATCAGCAGGGGAGGGTGATTTCTAGAAAATCTTACCAGGCAAGGAATTATTTTACCAGCCAGCAAAAGGCAACGTACAGTTGGAATTAGTTTCGAAGACTACCTAAAAATTCTCTCGCCCTGTCAGAAAATTCACTCGCCAGTGGCGAGTAAAATGAGATCAGTGTCGACTTTAGAGAGAGGAAAGGTTGGACGATCACCCGAGATGCTAAAAAATAAGGGACCGAAACTATCCAAAATACTGGGTTAAAACTTAATAGTTTCTTTACAAGACCCCCGCCCCCTTTAGGAGTGTTCAAGAAAATCTTGCCAGGGAGCCGTAGCTAATAAAGCCGCTCTTCAATAAGAATAAAAACATAAGGAAAAAACAAATACTTTCTTTTCAAATTTATTATTTATTCTCCCGAATTCAACAATTTGCAAATAAAATATAGTCCAGAGCAAAATTAATGGTAGTACTGGAAATCGGCTTTCTAGATGTTTTTTAGGTCCCTGAATCCGAATTTGTAACTTCCCACCAAAATTTCCCCCGGCAACCTCCCCAAATTTTGGTAAAAAGCCCCCCAAACAGGTTTTTATTAAAAAAATCAATGTTTTTATTGTTTTATAGAAAAAGTATCTAGAAATTCAGAAAGTAGACAAAATTTCCAACAAATTAGATATATGACATTATGACTTAGGATGAAGGGGAAGGGGGGTTCTGCCTCGGAACATGCGCGCGGTGCTGCGTAAACTAAGTTGCGCAATTCCACTTAACCACTCACACGTTTACATTCGCACCCCCCCCCCCCCCATCTCCCCTCCGAACTTTCTCTATAACGTTTACTTTAAGATTTTTGGGTCGGCGAATCCGAATTTTTAACTTTCCCCCAAAAAATTTTCCCTCCAAACACCCCCCCCCCCCCAAAAAAAAAATAGTTGTTTTTAACCTAAATTTATTATTGTTTTAGGGGAAAGGCATTACGAAATTCAGAAACTAGACAAAATTTGCAACAATGACATTATGAATTAGGATGAACGGGGAGGGTGAGGGCTGCCTCTGAACATGCACTGCGGCGCTACGTGCACTAAATTATGAAGTCGGGCAATAGGGGATTTTATCTGGCAAAATTAATACTAGTTCTGGATTTCGACTCACTTTATGTTTTTTGGGTCGCTGAATCCGAATTTGTAACTTCCCACCAAAATTTCACCCGGCAACCCCCCAAAAATTGATTTTCTGAAAAATTTTGTTTTTGAGAAAAGCGCGCGGCGAATGTTCCGAGGCAGCCCCCTCTCTCCCTATTTATTTTACGTCATAATGTCAGATATCCTATTTGTTGCAAATTTTGTCTAGTTTCTGAATTTTGTAATGCTTTCCCCCTACAACAATAAGAAATTTAAGTTAAAAACAACTATTTGGGGGGTTTTCGGGGGGGGGGGGAAATTTTGGGGGTAAGTTAAAAATTAGGATTCAGCGACCCAAAAAACAAAGTAAACCTTATAGAGAAAGTTCGGAGGGAAGATGGGAGGGCTAATATAAACGTGTGAGTGGTAAAGTGGAATTGCGCAACTTAGTCCACGCAGCACTGTGGCGCATGTTCCGAGGCAGATCCCCCTTCCCCTTCATCCGAAGTCATAATGTCATATATCTAATTTGTTGGAAATTTTGTCTACTTTCTGATTTTCTAGATACTTTTTCTCTAAAACAATAAAAAAATGGCATTATTTAATAAAAACCTTTTTTGGGGGACTTTTTACCAAAATTTGGGGGGGTTGCCGGGGGAAATTTTGGTGGGAAGTTACAAATTCGGATTCAGCGACCCAAAAAAATCTAGAAAGTCGATTTCCAGTACTACCATTAATTTTGCTAGGTAGAGTCCCTATATGGTCTCTATTGCCTGGACTAATAGTAATTTTTGAAGAAATATCTACTTAAGGCTCTCAAATCCAAAAGGGCAAATTTATGACATAAGTTTAAATTTATTTTTGGCCGGAAATGCATGAAACTAGCAGTTGTTGTTGTTCAGAAACTATGTAATCGAGCTGTTTTTTTTTTTCATTTTTTTGCAAACGCAATAGATCTTCCAGAAAATAGTGTCAAAGTTGACGTTTGAACCAAAGTTCCAGAAGAAAGCAGAAAAAACAGTCAGCGAAGGTAAAAAAAAAAAAAAAAGTCTTTGTCACGTGATCAAAATCGCTTATAGCTCAACTGGTAATTTACTGATAAAAAAAAAGGGAAACAGTTCGATTCGCTTCCATAGTCAGGCCTTCCAATTTTATATCTTTCCGTTAAAAAATGAATTTGTAAATGTGTCAAAACGTTTTGCGCTTATTGAAATGTCTGCAAATGCAAAGGGTATATAGGGCTATCAGTAACAAGTACGTCATTTTTCAATATTAAGGAAGTCCTGTAAAGTTAAATGATGGGCGCAGCAATCTCGCATCTTCCACCTACCGTCTGACCGACTTTCTCAAAACAAAAGAATTTGATTTTTTCCCCTTCCTCCCCAACATAAGAACTTTCTCCGCTCGAAAGTGCCTCGTTCTATTTGAGCCCGGTGACCTAACAACAACAGCTGGTAGAAAAATAATGTGAGAACTTGCCGATATCGAAACTGAGTCTAGAAAAATGTGCCCGAAGCCACAAGGTGGAGGAACCTGATCGAGCGGTGCATTTACAGACATTACGGAGCCAATGTTCCAGAGCCTGGGCACTTTTTATGCTATGAATGACCCCAGGTGCTGTGTAATTACTAGGATGGACGATGCTAGTGCAATGCCCACAAGTTTCTGGCTTGATTTCTGTTGCAAAAGGCAATCGAGTTTGAGTGATGCAACTCTAGCCGATGTCAGGCATATATGAAAAAAATTGGAGTTACACAAAACACTTAGCTGAAAATAGCAGTGTATTAACTGCATTCGGACACTGAGAATTTTAATTTTCTATAAACTCTATAATATTTTAATAATAATAAAAACTAGCATTTTAAATATTTTGATCTCTTTTTCATATTGATTACCGTTTTGTACAAGACCGTTGACAAAAATTGAGAGATTCAGTATCATACATATGGACTGGACACTGGACCCCTACATGGCATATTAGAGTACGACCTCGTAATTTCATGGTTGTTAAAAAATCTGGAGGTGAAGGGGTTAAAGTATACTATATACAGGGCTGCCACGGGCGGCTATTTTTCAATTCTACCTCGCACCACTTTCTCAAAACAAAAATCTTTGACATACAGTTTGACAACATTTGCAAGAGAAATGTACTATAAACAGGGGTGATTGTGACTCAGAGTGAAAAACCCTGAAAATTAATCGATACAAAGTGAAAAACCCTGAAAATTATCGATGCAAAATATACTAATATCAATTTACATAACAGCTGATGCTGCAACAGCATGACAATCAAATGACATATTTCTGCTATTGTTTGAAATATACAACTGCAGAAAAACATAATTTGATAAACTTATGTTAATTTCACTGAAAGCTAAATGACTTCATCAAATGGAGAATGCAATTTATCTTGTTATATACAAAGTTCGAATTCTATATTCAGTAAATGAATTTATTCTAAGTACTCATGAAACAAGTACAAATTATGTGTTAAGAGTTATCTCTTAGTAGAATTAATGCAAGTCATATCTAGTTATTTGAAAACAGTAAAAAAATGTCAAAACCAATCCAATTTTACTTCTAAGTGGCTAAGTATTAGAAAAAAATAAATAAAAATCTATTTTTAAAGCTTTACTCTTACACAAGGTAAATTTCTTTTCCCTGCTTTCTTCTTGGGTATTACACATTACAGATATGCAATTCTGGACATTTTTGTATTGAGATTGAGATAGATAACATAATACCAGGGGTGATTCTGAGTAAAAAAAAAAATGTATCTGAAATTCACAGCAACTTTTCTGAAAGGTTACAGAAGAGAGGGTGGTGAGAGAATCACTTCTGGTTCTAATTATGTGTTTTTTCTATGATCCTTTCACGAAATTTGCGTTTTTTCGCGATTCTTTAAAGAAATTCATGTTTTTTCCCCGTGATCCTTTAACAAAATTTCGTTTTTTTTTTGCGATCCTTTGACGATATTTCCGTTTTACTAGCGATTCTTTGACGAAAATCGCGTTTTTCCCCGCGATCTTTTGACGAAATTCGCGTTTTTTTCCGCGACCTTTTGACGAAATTCGCGTTTTTTCCGCGATTCTTTGAAGAAATTGTTTTTTTTTCGTCATCCTTTATTGAAATTTGCGTTTTTCCCGCGATCCTTTGGCAACATTTTCGTTTTTCCCGCAATCTTTTGACGAAAATCTTGTTTTTTTTCGCGATCCTTTGCGAATTTTGCCCTTTTTTTCGATTTTTTGACGAAATTTGTGTTTATTTCGCGACCATAAGAAGAAATTTCTTTTATTTCGAGATCATTAGACGAAATTTATTTTATTTCGGGATTCTTTGACAAAATTCGCGTTTTTTCCCGCGATCGCTTGGTGAAATTTGAGGGTTTTTTCACGATTATTTAAAGAAATTAGTTTTTTTCCGCGATCCTTTAACGAAGTTCGCGTTTTTCCAGGGATCCTTTGGTGATATTTCCGTCTTTCCCACGATCCTTTGACGAAAATCGCGTTTTCCCCCGCAATCTTTTGACGAAAATCGCGTTTTCCCCGCGATTCCGGGATGGGGAAAATCCTTCCCGTTTCTAATTATGTGTTTTTTCAACGGTCTTTTGACGAAATTCGCGTTTTTTCCGCGATTCTTTAAAGAAATTAATGTTTTTTACGTGATCTTTTAACGAAATTTGCGTTTTTCTGGCGATCCTTTGACGATATCCATTTTTCGCGTTCCTTTGACGATATATCCGTTTTTCCCGCGATCTTTTGACGAAAATCGCGTTTTTCCCCGCGATGTTTTGGCGAAAATCTTAGTTTTATCGCGATCGTTTGCGAAATTCACGCTTTTTTTCGCGATCCTTTGACGAAATTTGTGTTTATTTCGAGATTCTTTGACGAAATTCACTTTTTTTTCCCGCAATCCTTTGACGAAATTATCGATTTTTTTTCAGCGAACGATTGAGGAATTGATTTTTTCGGCGACCATTTGTCGAAATTCGCGATATTTTTTAGTCCGAATTTTCCGCTACACGTAACGATCTCATAAACCCGGAAGGATCGACCGAAAAACCCGGAAATCCGGCCTACACCCGGAGCACAATCACCCCTGTATAAAATTTATTTTTTAAAAATAGTGACGCCTGTGGCAGCCCTGTATACAGGGTGGTTCAAAAGGTCATGTCCAAACGGCACGTGTGGGTGTGGCAGGTCATGAAGAACAAGATTTAAATGGGAACCAGGGGTGATTCTGAGTGAAAAAAAAAATTTCGGACATTCACATCGCATTTTCGGAAATACATCGGGGGGGGGGGGCGAAATTTGCTGTTTTTTCGAGATCTTTTGACGAAATTTGTCATTTTTTCGCGTTCTTTTGACGAAATTTGCCGTTTTTTTCGCGTTCTTTTGAAGAAATGTGTCTTTTTTCACGTTCTTTTGACGAAATTTGCTGTTTTTTCGCGATTTTTTGACGAAATATGCCGTTTTTTAGCGATCTTTTGGGAAATTTGCCTGTTTTTTTCGCGATCTTTTGGGGAAATTTGCCCGTTTTTTCACGATCTTTTGGGGAAATTTCCCGTTTTTCCGCGATCCTTTCACGAAATTGGCGTTTTTTCACGATTCTTCGACGAAATTCGCGTTTTTCCAGCGATCCTTTCACGAAATTGGGTTTTTTTTCGGCGAACATTTGTCAAAATTCGCGATATAGTTTATGTCCGAATTTTCGGATTTATTACAGTTTTTTTTTTTTTTTTTTTTAATTTTCGGATATGACTGCCTTAATTTTTCGGAAAATTCGGAACAGAATCACCCCTGACGGGAACTGGAGGTCGGAAACGCGATCGTGGCGTGCAATTGCATCCTGACCGGGACGCAAAAAAGATAACAAAAGACATTTATTTTACAAAACACAAATGAAAAATGCGAAAACTCATAACAAGTACTCAAGATATGTCCCATTAGCCGTGATGCATATGCTTCACATCGGCACAACCGGCGAGTATATTTCGTGCATAAGGTTATCTGAGCAAAATATGCTCGTCGGCTGTCAGCCCAGTTAGCTTAAATGGTAGAGCATTGGCTCTGTAAGCCAAGGATCTGGGTTCGATTCCCGGCATAGAATTTTTTCGTTCAGTTGGAAATATTCAATTCGTAAATCATTTCACTTGTAAATTTCCAAATGGCGGAAAAAAGTTCGGGCCAGGATTTGAACCAGGGTGCCTTGGCTAAAAAAGCCAATGCTCTACCAACTGAGCCGTCCCGGAAGAATCTGATTCGCCCAGCTAACCTTTAACGATCATAGCATTGGGTCTGATATCTAAATCAGCTCAACAGAATAAATCGTACTACAGTTCCATAAAAAACCTAGGATTTATTCTCTTGAAGTAATTCAGATATCAGACGATATGCTGTGATCGTTAAAGGTTAGCTAGGTGAATTAGTCCTCCAGATTCGTCCGGGATGGCTCAGTTGGTAGAGTATTGGCGGCTTCAGCCAAAGCATCCCTGGTTCGAATCCTGACCCGGGCTTTTTTCTCCTATTTGGAAATTTACAACTGACTAATACCTATAGTTAAACTGAAAATTTCATGTAAAACTCTGAAAATTAAAGAAAGCAGCGGCCTGTGAGACCGCTAACAGCAGTTAAGGCTGCTCTCAACTGCTCTGCTCAACAAGCGCAAAACGTTTTGACACATTTACAAATTTATTTTTTAGCAGAAAGATATGAAATTGGAAGACCTGATTATGGAAGCGATTTGGAATCGAACTGTCTTTTCCATTTTTTGACCAATAAATTACCTATTGAGTTATAAGCGATTTGGATCACGTGACAAAGACATTTTTCTACCTCCGCTGACTGGTTTTTCCGCTTTCTTGGGGAACTTCGGTTCAAAAGGTCCACTTTGATACTATTTTCTGAAAGATCTATTGGGTTTGCAAAAAATCGAAAAAAAAAAAAAAAAAAACCCAGCTCGATTACATAGTTTCTGAACAACACCTGCTAGTTTCATGCATTTCCGACCAAAAATAAATTAAAACTTATGTCATGAAGTTGCCCTTTTGGATTTGAGAACAGCCTTAAGGGTGTGTTTCTTCGAATGGAAAAATAACCAAATGTCACCAATTGACCTTCTCAAATGCATCCCTTTGAAGTAATGTTTTTTAGCCGCAAGTTTGCAATAAAAATAATATTGTATTCTTGGCATTCACTGAGTAGCTGTAACTGATAAGGGCATATGTATATAGAATTTTAGCAGACAAAAGAAGCAAGTCATCGCTCAGAGTTGAAGATGTAATGTTACAAATAACTAAGCAGACTCGGAAAAGAAGTAAAGAGTTTGTTCGAATTTATTAAAAAAGATGGATGCTTGAAGGAAAATTATATATATAAAAAGGAAAAACTTTAAGCAATAGGTACATACGTAGATAACACACCTTAGCGAACATACGGAACACCTACAACACACCCTGGAACAGCTGACCCAGTAGAGTATCAAATTCCTGACCTCAACCGTTACAGCTTCCTTGATCAGAATTTTAATCATTTGAAAGACAAACAGGTCACTGCAAAAACGAAATGTAAATGATTTTTCTTGAAAAACTGAGTGGTTAAAGGTGGGAGTAAAGAGAAATTAGAAAATAAGTAAATCACCAAAAGGAGAGTCTGTCACATGCAGATGATAATGATACTACTTTTAGGTTTTGATATTTTCATGTTGATGCTGTTGAGAGCAGTTGGTCACATAAAAATTTTAAGTCTGTTCTCAAACCCAAAGGGGCAACTTTAAGAGACATTTTTTAATTCCTTTTTGTTTGCAAACGCGCATGAAATTGGCAAGTGTTGTTATTCAAAAACTATGTGATCGAAAGATGTTTTCCCTTTTTTCTGAAAGATCTCTTGCCTTTAGGGCGATTCCGTGGAGAGTGTCACACACGTAACGCAACCTTTAAATTGCATTTATTCAATTATTTATTAAATTTTAATGTTAATTCTGATTTTAAGTGGTATGGTAAAAAAGTTATTACCATATTTTTAAATGCAAATGTGTGGCAATAAAACTCACAGAAGTATATCATTTAATTTCATTACTCAAAATGTGCTTTTTTCCTACTTCAGAAAAAAGCACATTTTGAGTACTGAAATTAAATGATATACTTCTGTGAGTTTTATTGCCACACATTTAAATTTAAAAATATGGTAATAACTTATTTACCATACCACTTAAAATCAGAATTAACATTAAAATTGAATAAAATTGAATAAATGCAAATTAAAGCCTGCGTTACGTGTGTGACACTCTGCACGGAGTCGCCCTTTACCTAAAAATGGAAAGTGCTATTCGATTACCATAGCTTCTGATTAAGAGCACCTATCAATTTCATGCGCTTCCGAATAAAAATGAATTCCGAAATGTGTCAGCAAGTAGCTTCTTTGTGTTTGAGAACAGTCTTTATGTAATTTTTCATGCTTTACTTTAAAATATTAAACACAATTAATACAATAATACTTGTATTTCTAGTACCAAGGAAGACAGGGATATAGAAATTGATGCGATATTTGTATGACATACACATTACGGAAAACTGAATTCAGAACAAGACAGTTACTGCAATAATTCATAAAACCAGCCATTCCTCCTTGTTCATACATTTTTCCAATATCGATTCGATGATAAGGCACTCATTCTTCATCCAGTTTCTTATCATAAAATTTCAACACCGGGAGTTTTAGACTTTTTTCTTTCTTTCTTTTTTAACCTTATGAAGTATAAAATCTTTGTTCCTCTTTCACATTTCATATTTTATTCATTTTAGTAGAATGTCGACTATAAAGAGTGTAACGGAAGTTAAAATTCCGTGTAAAATAATCGGATTAAATTATTTTAAACTGCTTTCGTGATAAAACGTAATATATTGAAAGGAGTACGTAAAATAATACAGCATATCATTCTAATGCTAATAATTTCTTTTGATAAAACTTTTCTATGAGCATTATAGTTCTAATGTTATCTTTATATTGCAAAGTAAAGTTCCGACTAAGTTGATGTATATAAAATGGAAACTCGAAACATATATTTGCTATTATTTTTAAATCCCCCCAAATTTAAGCATATACTGGAATAAAATAATTTTATGTCCATGCGTTTGAATTTATTTCTCTATTTATACATTTATCTCAAATGATATAAAAGCACAAGCATGTATACACAAGGATTATTTTAAAACAGTGTTTACGCACAACGCTGTCAGTAAGCAAAACACCAAAAAATGGATATATATAATATGATTAAAAAAGTATATCAACGAATCGCAATAACAATAAATGTACAACAATAACAATTTAAATAGGGCCATGTTAAAATTTAATCAGTACAGGGAACTTACTTTATTCGAAGACATTTTAATAAAATAATTGAATTAGTTCATTTTCGATAATTTGTTATTAGACACATATTTTAAGATCAACAAATATATCGGACAGCACTAATGAAAATCAGTGTAATGTTAAAGGAAATATAATAAACGGTACTGGTAGTTTTTAGAAATGTATTTAATTTTTACTACACTTCCAAATTTTTAGACTAAACTATTTTGAATGTAAGGTTTTTTTTTTAAATCTATACACTAGACTAGGCATTCTCGAAAATTTTATCTTAAAGCATAGAATTAAATTTAAAATCACATCTATTTAAATACATAATTGGTAGCTAAAATAAGTTTAATATTTATGTAGACAAAGACACATAAATAGGCAGTACGTATGCGTTAAAAAAATTGTATTATGCTTAGTATATATAGGTTAATTTAACCTTTAACTGATGTCACGCGGTCTCCCAGACCCCGCGACTCCCAGCTGTAAACACTTTTACAGCTTTTTACTTTTCTGTACTGAAGTTAAATAATCTGAATAAAATACTTTTTTCATGCAATTTAATTCACATGCTCCTAAGAGAAGTACAACGATATTGTTAGGACAAAATGTAAGTAAATTCAATCATTTGAGTTATTTTTTTTTTATTCATTTTATTCGAGGGGTCTGAGAGACCGGATCACATTAGTTGTGTGACAAATTTTAGTCACATCAGTTAAAGATTAAGTAACCTACATCGATACTGTCAGATGTTTTACTTTTAATTTCATGAATCGCTTTGTATCTAAGCCGAGTATTATAACTTTTATAAACCAAGCATCACCCAATAACTTCAGCCATATATATATTTTTTTAAATATTTTCAATCAACAATCAACAGACGTATATTTTTTCCAGAATGCTTGACAATTTTTGGTCATCTGAAAGCAATAGGGCTCTCGGAGACACAGTAACATAAACAAACAAATAAAAAATATAGGGAAAAGAAAAGAAACGAAAATGTTTCAAACTGCAGTAATATAAACAAACCAATAAAAAATATAGGGAAAAGAAAAGAAGGGAAAATTTTTCAAACTGCAGTAATATAAACAAACAAATAAAATGTATAGAGAAAAGAAAAGAAAAGAAAAGAAAATGTTTCAAACTGCAGTAATATAAACAGAAAAATAAAAAGTATAGGGAAAAGAAAAGAAGGGAAAATGTTTCAAACTGCAGTAATATAAACAAGCAAATAAAAAGTATAGGGAAAAAGCAAAGAAGGGAAAATGTTTTCAAACTGCAGTAATATAAACAAACAAATAAAATGTATAAGAAAAAGAAAAGAAGGGAAAATGTTTGAAACTCATCCATTGCATCATATGAAGTCAGCGGACAACAATCACCACTTTATTATTTATTTAAAATAAAAATTATAAATAAGTAATTGCATCAAATAATGCTGCACAAACATAATAATATTCTTGTCTGGCGTAAAAACTTAAAATTACAGCTTACCAGATAATCCTGGATCTTCAAGGTAACCGTTAAATTTGACATTCACCTTTAACAGACTTCCTCATGCTGTGCATATAACCAACTGTTTAAACAGCATAATGCCCACACCTCCGATTCCGACATCCGAATAACAACAGCTTATCTGCTGCATGATGTCAGACGGCGTTAAACAGAGCGAATAAAATAGAAAACGTTATAAAATTGTCTTTTAATGAGCAATTCTTTAGATTTTGGCACATGAAGCTTGCTCCAAACTCAATGCTCCGAGAGCCTTATTTTATTTAATAAATCTAAATCTCCCCTTTTGTCAAGCCTAGCACAAAGTGGCTGCAGACAAAAGACTGTCTTTGTGGAAGCCCCATGATCCGTATTAAAAAGGTCCACTCACTCTATAAAGAGTGCTTCTGTGAACTTTTTCTACTTCATAAAAATACAATTATGGTAGTTGGAGAAAAGAATATCGTTCTACAGCTGTTACTTTAAGAGATTGGGTGAATTTGGTGAAATAAAAGAAATTTGAAGACGTCAACATAATGTATAGCGATAAATTAAATAAATATGTAAATACACAACATATATATAATTAAAATGAAAACACATGTGTAAAAATCAAAGAAGAAGATAATACAAAAATTAAAAACCGAAAATTGAAAATGCATAACTATGAAAATCTTATGGATTCGTCAGCGGAGCTTCATAAGAATAATTCACACTAAAGCTATGTTATTTCGTCCAATATTGTCAGCATTAAGCCTAAAAATAACAACATTAAGCTTCTTATAACACATCGAAAAATTAATAATTGAAAGCATTAAGCCTAAAAATGACAACATTAAGCTCCTTATAACATATCTAAAAATTAATAATTGAAAGTATTAAGCCTAAAAATGACAACATAAAACTCCATATAATATAGGTCAAAATTGGGAAATTTTATTAGCAGCCACTGGCCGGTAGGACTAATTTTTTAAGTGGCCACTTTCTTTAAACTAGCGGCCACTTTTTTATTTCAAAATGCTAAACAGTAAAATTTCTATAAGCATTAATCTAAAACTGAATAGCCCAAATAAATATGTTAATATAAATATATTGGAACCAAAAAAAGTAGAATCCTTGATGAAATGCAAGAAAATTTTATTATCTCCTTGTAAAAAAGTGGCCGGAAGGTGGCCGCTGATAGACAATTTTTCACTAGCCACTTTTTTCCATCTACTGGCCCTGTGGCCGGTGGCCAGTGCTAATTTTGACCTTTACCATATAACATATCGAAAAATCAAAAAAAAAAAAAAAAAAAAAAATAAGATAATCAAGAAATAAATGAAAATTCAACAAAAGGAGATAATAAACTCTAAGACATATAAAACAACTCACCAAGTAAGAAAATGACAAAGATGGAATCGGAAAAAATACATATGGCCTTATATATATATAAGCGTAACGGCATAAAATGGCCTGACTATTGAAACGATTTGGAATCGAAATTAGTTTTCCATTGTTTGATAAATAAATTACTTATCGAGTTATAAGCAATCGTGGTCACGTGATGGCCGGTTTTTCTCCTCTCGGTGTAGCGTCCGGAAATGCTGTTTAAAATGCCAACTTGGACAGTATTTTCTGAAAGATCTTTTGCCTTTACTAAAAAGGGAAAACGTCGTTAACCCCTTGGGGACGAGCGACCAGTAGTATACGTGCCGTGTAAGGTGCTCAGAATCCATGATTATTCTCACCTGTAAATTTGTATTGTAATTTTTGCTTTATTTAATACGAGCATTTTCCCGATTCAATTAGGCAAAAAATCGGTGATGAAAGATTAAAAATTCTATAAAAGATGCTTGTGCTAAAGGGGTTAAATTACATAGCCAGTGATGAACCGGTTTTGAAAAACCGGTGATAAAAGGTTAAAAATTCTATGAAAGATGCTTGTCCCGAAGGGGTTAAATTACATAGTTTCTGGATAAGAACATCTGCCAATTTCATGCGTTTCCGATCAAAAATAAATTTAAAAATGTGTTAGGAACTAACTCCTTATAGGATTTGAGAACAGCTTTAAGAAGTTACTTCACTCACGCGAAAACATCCGCTCACTATTGTTAATTCTATGGGAAATTTTTTTTAAAATATCTCATTTGCATTTCAATATTTTTAAATGTTTTTCTTGTATTGGATAGCTGATGTCGACCCTCTACATAGCCATTTTTTTCCTTTTTGGATTGTATTTACGAATTTTTTTTTTTATATTAGGATACTGTCACTTTCGGCACCGGTTTCGAAAATGCAAGTATCCTCATAGAAAAACCTGCAAACGAAATCGAAAAAGTAAAAAACGGCCTTTGTACATATCGACCTAAGCTATCCAATGCAGAAAGAAAAATCATTTAAAAATGTGAAAATGCAAACGTGATACTTTAAAGAAAATTCTCCCATATAGGATAAACATTAGCGAGCGAGTGTTTTCATGCGAGTGAAGTAGGCCCTTAATTCTGTTGGATGCTATACCATCAGCATAAAAATTATCAATTTTTCATCATGTGAAACATTTTACGCATGCTGAATCAACCAAATCAATCTTCAAAATACTTAATTTATTATTCAAATTTAGTTATCGGATTATAAATACCGATGTCAGCGTGTGAAGATATGTTTAATATGCTTTAAATCATTGTAAGGATTCAGCTTGAACTTTCTTTCAGCCTATATTTCATAAATAACATTGCCCTCAACTCACATCATTATTATACATATTTACATCCAAACAGGTAAACAAAATAGCAACACAATTTCTTTTATAAATTTTATTAATTCATATTCATAGAACCATAAATATCCATAATTTCATAACAAATTTTTAAATTTAAATTTAAGATTAGAATTTTTTTAGCAATGCGTAACTAAGTCATTAAAATCGTCGTAGATTAAATTCTTTACAGTGGAATTACAACATACTTAGTAACCCAATTCCTTATATAAATTTTATTAATTCATATTCACAGCGCTGTAACTGTACATAATTCCATAACAAAATTTAAAATTGAAATTTAAGATTAGCATTTTTTAGCAATGCGTAAATAAGTCATTAAAATCATCGTAGATAAAATTCTTTAAAATGGAATTAAAACAAAATTGTTTCCCGATTTCTGTTATAAATTTTATTAATTCATTTTCATAGCGCTATAATTATCCATAATTCCACAAAAAAGTTTAAATTTTAATTTAAGATTAGAATTTTTTAATAGTGCGTAACTAAGTCATTAAAATCATCTTAGACTAAAGTGGTTCTCAAGTGCACTGCTCAACAAGCCCGAAATTTTCTGACACATTCACTAATTCAATTTTAAACGTAAAGGCACAAAATTGGCAGGGCTGACTATTGAAGCGATTTGGAATCGAAATGATTTTTCGTTTTTTTATTAAAAAAAAATAAATAAAAATTACTTAGCGAGTGTAATAAGCGATTTTGGGTCACTTAATGACCGGTTTTTCTCCTTTCTTTGGGTGTTTTTTTTTTCTTTTTTCGTTGAGAAATTCGGTTCAAAAGGCCCACTTTGACGGTATTTTCTGAAAGATCTTTTACATTCACCAAAAAAGGGAAAACGTCATTAGATTACATAGTTTCTGAATAACAACACCTACCAATTTCATGCGTTTCCGAACAAAAATGAATTAAAACTTACGTTGTAAAGTTGCTCCTTCGAATTTAAGAACAGCCTTAAATTCTTTATAATGTTCCTTTTGGTAAATATGATTTCCACTCGAAAGAATTAATATTTTTTAAGTTGCGCTCTGATTTGACATAAACTTTTCTTTCGAATATTCTTCACAAGATATATTTATAAAATAATAATAAGAGCAGAAAAAATAACTAAATATATGTACAGCGGAATTTAATTGCATTTTTACTTGAACCAAAAGATTTACAGAAATTCGTTCAGGAATTCTTGATATTAACCGCCGTGCTGTATAGCAAATGGGCCTTTTAAGCATTATGTTATTTTCCGAGTGCACCGTATCATTATCTCGGATACGTTGTTAATCCTTTTTTGTATTTTTTCCTACAATAAATATTGAGTATATTTTCCGGAAGAAAAAGCTAAAAATTCTGAAGCTACAACATATTTAAAATTTCATTTTACACCATAAAGAATATAGTAATTTTTCAATAAGAAAAACTTGGACTTACGCTGTCAAAATTTAATAATTAAAAATCTTACGATATTCATCAGCGTTCATGTAAATAAAAACTATATTAAAAATACATTACAAATAATTCCCAACGTTTCGTGCTCTTTCTAACGAGCCATCTTCAGGGGAGATGGCTCGTGTGCTGCCGTGAAAGTGCAGTTGGAGACTTCGCTCCGAGGAGGTCAAGGACTCTCTCCCCTGAAGATGGCTCGTTAAAAAGAGCACGAAACGTTGGGAATTATTTGTAATGTATTTTTAATATAGTTTTTATTTACATGTACGCTGATGAGTATCGTAAGATTTTTAATTAGTAATTTTTCAAATTATTTTTAAAATCATTAATAGGAGAAAATACTAAATACGAAATTCTAGTAAGTATGCATACTTATGACTTTACACTTTTATTTTATTTATTAATTTTTTGAAAGATATATTATCAATTATGCACAATAAGTACAGATGAAAATAATGATTGGGGTTGGATTCGAATATTTAAAAGTGTTAGTGTTCTAGAAAAAACAGGAGATGCAATGACTCTTTTGTGAAGCTCCACCAGTGGCTGAGAGGTTTTGCTCTCGAAACTGGTAGACGGGAAGCGCTGGGTTCGATCCCAATCGCGCCCGTCGGCCTAATCGTTCGGAGTTTTCGTGGTTTTCTTCGAACCATGGATTTCCATGCGTTAATACGGGTTAGGTTCCCTTAGAAAGACCCCCACGAAGGGCACTCCCCCTCGGGCCTATATCCCTAGTGTAGATAATCGGCCGTCACAAAATCAACCAACCGACTCTTTTGTGAAAGTGAAGGAAATATTGCTATAAGTTTTAACAACACACAAAAATTTCGTAACAATCTGAGTGTTTAGACAGTGACTGAAAATCAATATATGATGTAAAGCAAAAAAAAAAAATAATAATAATAATAAAGAAGAACAAATAATAAAAAAAATGTACTGCAGTACATCTTTAGACGGACTTCGTTGGAAGTATTTGAAAGAAAATTGGATAGAGCACGAACCAACTGACAAACAGTCATACAGAAGTAAGTGAAATAATTTTCAACAACTAAAAAAATTTACAGGTATTATATTTTTTAACGAAATCTAACAAATAAAAGTATAAATCAATTAAAAAAGAAAAAAGTTTAATTTTTGAATTTGCTTTCTGTTGAATGAGGAAAAAATGAGGATAAATCAAATGGCAACGTTAAATAAATGATGTTGAGATACTTCATTTTCAGTCCACACATTCGCTTGTAAAAAGCATATTTTTTTTCTGCTCAAATAATTCCGTCTAGTTTACAATCAAGCAAGCTCATGATGTGAGGCTAGAGATACATTTCAACAAATAAGGGTTACTGACCTATTCTATAGCTACATGCCAGTAGAAGCAGCGGAAAATAATTACTGAAATTCATATGGAAGTATCAGATAGGTAGCAATCGACCTATTTTCTCCCAACAACGGAAATTAACAACAGAAACTACAAATAAAAGGAACGTCCATTTTGTTGCTCTTATGATTGACACAATGTCAGATTTCACAGATTTATTGTAAACTGTGAAAATTTCAGGTTAGACGTCTCTTCAGAGTACAATATTATTGTATGTCTTGTTTTTTAACTTAAAAATCTTTTCAAATTTAAATTTGACAACAAACTCTCTAAAAAAAGAAAATGGTACAAAAAAAATTAAAAAGTAATTAGCATAAATGTCAAAAATGAGACTGAATGATATTGCGAAAGTAGTATTATTCTTAAATATCTAGCTTTTATTCTTATGAATGCAAATTTAAATGCGAATTAAACGAACTTATTCATAAATTTATGAGTCATAAATTAATTAATATAAATGTCAAAAATGAAACTAAATGATATTGCGAAAGCAGTATTATTCTTAAATATCTGGCTCTTATTCTTATTAATGCAAATTTAAATGCGAATTAAACGAATAGTTTTTCCTAGACTTATGAGTTATAAAGTAATTAACATAAATGTCAAAAATGAAACTAAATGATATTGTGAAAGTAGTATTATTCTTAACTAACTGGCTCTTATTCTTATTACTGCAAATTTAAAAATGTGAATTAAACGAACACTAATTCATAAATTTATGAGTCACAAAGTAATTAACATAAATGTCAAAAATGAAATAAATGATATTGCGAAAGTACTGTTATTCTTAAATAGCTGACTTTTATTCTTATAAATGCAAATTTGAAAGCGAATTAAACGAATACTTATCATAAATTTATCAGTCATAAAGTAATTAACATAAATGGTAAAAAAGAAAATAAATGATATTGCGAAAGTACTGTTATTCTTAAATAGCTGACTTTTATTCTTATTATTGCAAATTTAAAAACGAATTAAACGAATATTTATTCATAAATTTATGAGTCACAAAGTAATTAAAATAAATGTCAAAAATAAAACTAAATGATATTGCGAAAGCAGTATTATTCTTAAATATCTGGCTCTTATTCTTATTAATGCAAATTTAAATGCGAATTAAACGAATAGTTTTTCCTAGACTTATGAGTTATAAAGTAATTAACATAAATGTCAAAAATGAAACTAAATGATATTGCGAAAGTAGTATTATTCTTAACTGGCTCTTATTCTTATTACTGCAAATTTAAAAATGTGAATTAAACGAATATTTATTCGTAAATTTATGAGTCATAAAGTAATTAACATAAATGTCAAAAATGAAACTAAATGATACTGCGAAAGCAGTATTATTTCTTAAATATCTGGCTCTTATTCTTATTAATGCAAATTTAAATGCGAATTAAACGAATAGTTTTTCATAGACTTATGAGTTATAAAGTAATTAACATAAATGTCAAAAATGAAACTAAATGATAATTGCGAAAGTAGTATTATTCTTAACTAACTGGCTCTTATTCTTATTAATGCAAATTTAAAAATGTGAATTAAACGAATATTTATTCATAAATTTATGAGTTATAAAGTAATTTACATAAATGTCAAAAATGAAATAAATGACATTGCGAAAGTACTGTTATTCTTAAATAGCTGACTTTTATTCTTATAAATGCAAATTTGAAAGCGAATTAAACGAATACTTATTCATAAATTTATGAGTCATAAAGTAATTAACATAAATGTCAAAAATGAAACTAAATGATATTGCGAAAGCAGCATTATTCTTAAATATCAGGCTCTTATTCTTATTAATGCAAATTTAAATGCGAATTAAACGAATACTTTTTCATACACTTATGAGTTATAAAGTTATTAACATAAATGTCAAAAATGAAACTAAATGATATTGCGAAAGTAGTATTATTCTTAACTAACTGGATCTTATTCTTATTACTGCAAATTTAAAAATGTGAATTAAACGAATACTAATTCATAAATTTGTGAGTCAAAGTAATTAACATAAATGTCAAAAATGAAACTAAATGATATTGTGAAAGTAGTATTATTCTTAACTAACTGGCTCTTATTCTTATTACTGCAAATTTAAAAATGTGAATTAAACGAACACTAATTCATAAATTTATGAGTCACAAAGTAATTAACATAAATGTCAAAAATGAAATAAATGATATTGCGAAAGTACTGTTATTCTTAAATAGCTGACTTTTATTCTTATAAATGCAAATTTGAAAGCGAATTAAACGAATACTTATCATAAATTTATCAGTCATAAAGTAATTAACATAAATGGTAAAAAAGAAAATAAATGATATTGCGAAAGTACTGTTATTCTTAAATAGCTGACTTTTATTCTTATTATTGCAAATTTAAAAACGAATTAAACGAATATTTATTCATAAATTTATGAGTCACAAAGTAATTAAAATAAATGTCAAAAATAAAACTAAATGATATTGCGAAAGCAGTATTATTCTTAAATATCTGGCTCTTATTCTTATTAATGCAAATTTAAATGCGAATTAAACGAATAGTTTTTCCTAGACTTATGAGTTATAAAGTAATTAACATAAATGTCAAAAATGAAACTAAATGATATTGCGAAAGTAGTATTATTCTTAACTAACTGGCTCTTATTCTTATTACTGCAAATTTAAAAATGTGAATTAAACGAATATTTATTCGTAAATTTATGAGTCATAAAGTAATTAACATAAATGTCAAAAATGAAACTAAATGATACTGCGAAAGCAGTATTATTTCTTAAATATCTGGCTCTTATTCTTATTAATGCAAATTTAAATGCGAATTAAACGAATAGTTTTTCATAGACTTATGAGTTATAAAGTAATTAACATAAATGTCAAAAATGAAACTAAATGATAATTGCGAAAGTAGTATTATTCTTAAATATCAGGCTCTTATTCTTATTAATGCAAATTTAAATGCGAATTAAACGAATACTTTTTCATACACTTATGAGTTATAAAGTTATTAACATAAATGTCAAAAATGAAACTAAATGATATTGCGAAAGTAGTATTATTCTTAACTAACTGGATCTTATTCTTATTACTGCAAATTTAAAAATGTGAATTAAACGAATATTTATTCATACATTTATGAGTCATAAAGTAATTAACATAAATGTCAAAAATGAAACTAAATGATATTGCGAAAGCAGTATTATTCTTAAATATCTGGCTCTTATTCTTATTAATGCAAATTTAAATGCGAATTAAACGAATAGTTTTTCATAGACTTATGAGTTATAAAGTAATTAACATAAATGTCAAAAATGAAACTAAATGATAATTGCGAAAGTAGTATTATTCTTAACTAACTGGCTCTTATTCTTATTAATGCAAATTTAAAAATGTGAATTAAACGAATATTTATTCATAAATTTATGAGTCATAAAGTAATTAACATAAATGTCAAAAATGAAATAAATGACATTGTGAAAGTACTGTTATTCTTAAATAGCTGACTTTTATTCTTATAAATGCAAATTTGAAAGCGAATTAAACGAATACTTATTCATAAATTTATGAGTCATAAAGTAATTAACATAAATATCAAAAATGAAACTAAATGATATTGCGAAAGCAGTATTATTCTTAAATATCTGGCTCTTATTCTTATTAATGCAAATTTAAATGCGAATTAAACGAATAGTTTTTCATAGACTTATGAGTTATAAAGTAATTAACATAAATGTCAAAAATGAAACTAAATGATATTGCGAAAGTAGTATTATTCTTAACTAACTGGATCTTATTCTTATTACTGCAAATTTAAAAATGTGAATTAAACGAATACTAATTCATAAATTTATGAGTCAAAGTAATTAACATAAATGTCAAAAATGAAACTAAATGATAATTGCGAAAGTAGTATTATTCTTAACTAACTGGCTCTTATTCTTATTAATGCAAATTTAAAAATGTGAATTAAACGAATACTAATTCATAAATTTATGAGTCAAAGTAATTAACATAAATGTCAAAAATGAAACTAAATGATATTGCGAAAGCAGTATTATTCTTAAATATCTGTCTCTTATTCTTATTAATGCAAATTTAAATGCGAATTAAACGAATAGTTTTTCATAGACTTATGAGTTATAAAGTGATTAACATAAATGTCAAAAATGAAACTAAATGATATTGCGAAAGTAGTATTATTCTGAACTAACTGGCTCTTATCCTTATTACTGCAAATTTAAAAATGTGAATTAACCGAATACTAATTCATAAATTTATGAGTTATAAAATAATTAACATAAATGTCAAAAATGAAACTAAATGATAATTGCGAAAGTAATATTATTCTTAACTAACTAGTTCTTATTCTTATTAATGCAAATTTAAATGCGAATTAAACGAATACTTATTCATAAATTTATGAGTTATAAAATAATTAACATAAATGTCAAAAATGGAACTAAATGATATTGCGAAAGCAGTATTATTCTTAAATATGTGGCTCTTATTCTTATTAATGCAAATTTAAATGAGAATTAAACGAATAGTTTTTCATAGATTTATGAGTTATAAAGTAATTAACATAAATGTCAAAAATGAAACTAAATGATATTGCGAAAGCAGTATTATTCTTAAATATCTGGCTCTTATTAATGCAAATTTAAATGCGAATTAAACGAATAGTTTTCCATAGACTTATGAGTTATAAAGTAATTAACATAAATGTCAAAAATGAAACTAAATGATATTGCGAAAGTAGTATTATTCTTAACTAACTGGCTCTTATTCTTATTACTGCAAATTTAAAAATGTGAATTAAACGAATACTAATTCATAAATTTATGAGTCAAAGTAATTAACATAAATGTCAAAAATGAAACTAAATGATAATTGCGAAAGTAGTATTATTCTTAACTAACTGGCTCTTATTCTTATTAATGCAAATTTAAATGCGAATTAAACGAATACTTATTCATAAATTTATGAGTTAAAAAATAATTAACATAAATGTCAAAAATGAAACTAAATGATATAGCGAAAGCAGTATTATTCTTAACTAACTGGCTCTTATTATTATTAATGCAAATTTAAATGCGAATTAAACGAATAGTTTTTCATAGACTTATGAGTTATAAAGTAATTAACATAAATGTCAAAAATGAAACTAAATGATATTGCGAAAGTAGTATTATTCTTAGCTAACTGGCTCTTACTCTTATTAATGCAAATTTAAATGCGAATTAAACGAATACTTGTTCATAAATTTATGAGTCAAAGTAATTAACAGAAATGTCAAAAATGAAACTAAATGAGATCGCGAAAGTAGGGTTATTCTTAAATAACTGGTTTGTATTCTTATTAATGAAAATTTAAGGCTGTTTTTAACTGCTCTACTTAACAAGCGCAAAACGTTACGACACATTTAAAAATTCATTTTTTAACTGAAAGATATAAAATTGGAAAGCCTGGCCATGGAAGCGGTTTGTAATTGAACTGTGTTTTCGAATTTTTGATCAATAAATTACCTATTGAGTTAGAAGCTATTTTGATCACGTGACAAACAAGTTTTTCGCCGGCTCTTGAGTGGTTATTCTACTTTCGCCCGGAAATTCAGTTCAAAACATCCACTTTGTCACTATTTTCTAAAAGATCTATTGCGTTTGCAAAAAGAAAAAAAAAAAAAGAAAAAAAAAACAGTTTAATTACATATTTTCTGAACAACAACACCAGCTAGTTTCATGCATTTTCGAACAAAAATAAATTAAACTTATGTCAGAAAGTTGCCCCTTGGATTTGAGAACGCCCTTAAACGCGAATTAAACGAATAGTTATTAATAAATTTATGAGTCATATTATCCCTAAATTAGAGAGTGAAAGGAATAGAATATTTTCGCGAACAAAAGGCTACAAATTCTGAAGTTACAACATATATAAAATTTTATTTCACACCATAAAGAAGATAGTTATTTTTCAAATTATTTTCAAAATCATTAAGAGGAAAAAATATTAAATACGAAATTCTAATAAGCATACGTACTTATGATTTTACACTGTTATTTTATTTATTTTTTGTTTGAAAGATATATTGTCAATTATCCCGTCTTTAATTTATTTATTGAAAGATATATCAACAATTATAAAGTTTTTAATTTATTTGCTATATTTTAAAATGCAAGATAGACAATTTACGTATCAAACAAAAAAAATGAGAAGCTTCCACTCTTACATATCACTCTTACACTTTTGATAGCTTCCACTTACAAATTTAAGAGAAAGAAAAAAAAAATTAGGATATGTATAATTTTAAAACCAGAGGGGAGGGGGGGAATAAATCTCGAATATTTTTATAAAGGAGACTAAAAAATCATAAGAGCAACATTATATTTCAGATTTAATTTTACACTATCTAATATAACATTTACTTTTTAAATTATTTTCAAAATTATTAAGAAAAAAATTAAAATTCTAATAAGTATACTCAAATTTATGACTTTAGAGTTGTTCGTTGAAAGATATATTTCACAATTATTTATTATATAATTTATTTGTTGCATTTTAAAATGTGAGACAGAAAATCTGAAAATTAAGCTTAAGGGAAAGGGGGGGGGGGGGGGAGAGAAAAAAATATTAAAATGTTCAAATTCTTTTTTTTTCTTCTTCTCCTCCTCTCAAAAATACAAAACAAAACTGCTATTAAATATATGGAATCCCCCACTCCTTTTTTCCAATTTTGGTTTCACCCTAAAATATTTAAACCAGTGTGCATTCTGGAGGTTTGCTGATTTCTTCTCACTTTACCCCTTGATGATGACCAGGGTTTGATCAAAAGCGCTCGGGACTCCGCCGAATTCTTTTATATTTAACATCTGTAAATTGGTTTTAATGTCTTAAAGCCTTTTAATTGTTTTTACACCTATTTTTGTAATAAAACTATGAATCGTTTGATGTATTCGTGTTTTTAATTAAAACTGCTATTTATAATAAAATGAAATAACTCTTTGTAATGATTGAAAATAAAAGGTCACTGGAAAGTCTAAAAATATATGTTTCTTTTATGACGGTCATAAAAAATAAATAAATAACATATTTCACAAAGGTATCTCATAAGTACTTCGCTTTAAAATAAAATAAGAGAAAATTGTATTTTACAAGAGATAAATAAGCACGACACAAATGCAAAGTTTTGAAAATTCATTTCTGAAATGCATATTTTCTTCCCTCAATTATCCTAAATGCGCGAAAATTGGAAAGTCTAGCAGGCTAATTCTGAGGCAATATGTATTTGACTGCCCTGTCCTATTTTCATAAACTGTCAATTGCCAAATTCGAAACGTAGCATAGATCTGTCAAAGGAAATACATTCCATATAGGCAAAAGTTCGAAAATAAACGAAGTAGAAACTTTCAAAGATACTTGACATATTTTTCTGAAACCAGGAAGTATTTACTACGATGGGGACATTTACAGGGTAGTTTAGAATGGCATTTATTATTAGTTTATGTTATTTGATTTTTTTCATTCTGGAAAGGGAGAGAGGATCTCGATTTTAGACCATGTTATTTTATAATGAAGTTAAAAACAATGCAAATTCTTTGTGCAATGTTTGCATTCTTAAAACTAGGGGAGACAAGCCGGTTGTATGTAGGGATTGATCCTGCAAAATCCTGGGGCCTATTTAAGGCTTTTCTACAAAAATCCATTTAATAAAACTGACCCTTTCGCAAAAATTTCTCCAAAATTCCTCTTTATAAAATAGGTCTAGTCACAAAATTCCTTCCATAAAAATATAATCTTCATTAATTATTTTTATTTTGTTAGGTGTAATTTGTAAACAAAAACAGTTCACCAGAAAGAAAAACTGTAGCAGAATAATTAAAGAAGTTATTATTAATAAAAGTTTAGTTAGAATTTGAGTAATTGGATTTCATCTTTCATGATCAAATGTTATAGTACACAAAAATGTAATAAATTTCACAAAAGTAACTTTTACTTTTCACAAAATGAGTTTCAAGGAAAAAACACTGTAAAAAAAATTCCGCAACGTTCCTGGGAAAAAATGGGCAGCTGACTTGCCCATTATTTCCAAGAAACATTTCTTGAAAATGACTGGAACTTTACTGTATATGTTAAAAACTTTCTACAGAAATGCCAGTAAGTTTCCTGCGAAATACCAGGAAAATTTCTGTTGACAGCAAAACATTACTGACATTTCACAGCATGCGGGATCCGCAGACGATTTTTACATTTCTAGTTGACAATTTTCGCTTTACTATCATTATTTGTTAGAATGAAAAAATATTTTGAAATTGACATCAAAATTATTATTTATAACTTACACGTAAAAATAAATTTTCAGTTAAAATTCAATAAAGTAAATATATATATGATATATTGTTTCTGAACTTTGCTTAAAATATAAAAATATATAAATGTAAATAATAATTAGAAAAAAAATCTAGACATAAAATATTTTGGATTTTCGTCAGTAATTATGTTAGTTTACAAGTTAGATATAATACATATAAATTTTCATGAAAAAAAAAAAAAACCTAAACGTAATTGTATATTTTTTCCGAAAATAAAAAAAAATTCAAATTTGCAGCAATTCAAAGTGTCAAATATATATCAAATTTAAATCAAATTGTAATAAAGTGTTAAAATATAAAATTAATTAAAAAAGAAAAAAAAAAGTCAAGAGGTAGCATCGAACTCGGGCCGTACGGGTGGCGTGCGAGCTTTCTGCGTCCACACCACGAAAGACACGTTGAGAGCTGCAAACTAATGGGTATTTGAAACGTATGCTAAACCTCGGCATCTAATTTCTGAAAATCTAAGGCCCATTTGAAGAAATCTTTTCACAAGAATAATTAGAGATAAGAACTCTAAAACATACTTTAAATTAATCAAAATCGGTGAGAATCATGTTTGATGGTTCCCTGGTTAATGGAGATCCAAATAATAGGTGTATTTTTTTACACGGTCTGCTCGTTAAACATTCCACAGACAAGTACGAGAGATAATCTCTTAGCGATGTCACAGAGGTAATTTTCATCTGAATTGTCTTGACAATAGAGACGTAAAGGATTATGTCGTCTATTGATTTATTTGCATTCCATATTGATTTTTTTTTACATTCATTTAAGGAATTCGTTTTCGACACTCGCGCGCGAGCAACGGATTATAGCAAAAAAAAATAATAAATGGCGGCCGCAGCGTTTTGCTGTTTCCAACTTTTGCTCAGGAACGTTTCAGATAAGAAAACCAGAATTTCACAGGAAAGAGCTAAATTATTCTGAAAACCTGAGAAAAGGCGAAACGTTCCTGGATTTTACATGGAACGTTACCATTTTTTTTTACAGTGAACACTGCATCGTCATCTGGTACGGCATAGATTATTTTTCAAAAAGTGATACAAAAAGAATGAAAAAATAGTCGCTGGGACGTACGGTGTCCCAACCACGTAATACTCAAAAGGTATTTACTGATTTTTTTCTTTTAGATAAATTTTCAGAAATCATTTGATCAGTTTTTATCTTTAAAATAATGAGCAAAACATTTATACTTAAGTTTTGAAAAACAAACAAGCATATAAGAGTAATTTAAAACATGTAGAGATAATGTTGGTGATACTGTACTTAAAGTTGAACGTTTCTATCCTATCTTCGCAGCTGATATCTATTATTTCAATATAATTACCAGTCTGTCATCTTAAACGTCCGTTTTAGGTTAACTAAACTAGGAAAGATAAGATGCCCTGATGAACAATCGCCACACGATTGAATGTATGCCATCCATCCCCTTTTAAATAATTGCTATTATAATGCTTTCTTACAAGTACAGAATAAATTAATAAAATTTGATATGGACTAACAGGGCCAGGACTGGGGACTATTTTTATATTCAATCATACCACAATTTACAAATAAAAACTCTTTCTGGTAGATGTATTTTGAATATATTTTAGCATCAGCGTATGAGAGAGATTATTTTTTTAAAAGTGGTACGAAAAGAATGAAAAAATAGTGGCTGGGACGAGCTGTGTCCCAAACCCATACTCAAAAAGTTAATGTTTACTTCTTCTTTTTTTTTTTTTTTTTTTTTTTTAAAAAAGACAATATTTCAGAAATTAATTGATCATTTTTTATCTTTGAAATCTGAGCAAAGTATTTACACTTAAGTTTCGAAAACAAACAAGCATATATGAGTAATTTAAAGCATATAGAGACAATGTTGGTGTTTCTGTACTTGTATACTTAAAGTTGAACGTTTCTATCTGCGCAGCTGATGTCTATTATAACATAATTACCAGTCTGTCATCTTAAAAGTTCGTTTTAGATTAAGGAGCTACTTCAGTAAGGCGAAAATACCCATTCGGTAATGTTAATCCAATGGAAGAAATTTTTTAAGGTGTGTCGTTTGCATTTCAATATTTTTATATAACTTTTTTTGCATTGGATAGCTGAGGTAGATTGTACAAAGGCCGGTTTGCGCTTTTTTGATTTTGTTTACAGGAATTTTTAGGAATTTTACAGGAATTAGGACACTTTCACTTTCGGAACCAGTTTCGAAAGTCAAAGCATCCCCATTAAAAAAAAAAAAAAAAAAAAAAAACTTGTAAACAAAATCAAATAAGTGCAAAACGGCCTTTGTACAAATCTACCTCAGCTATCCAATGCCAATAATAATAATAATAATAATTTGATGTCTTTTGAATATATCCTAGTATTAGTGAATGCCAGAGATTATTTTTCAAAAAGTGTACGAAAAGAATAAAAAAAAAAAAGTCGTTAGGACGTACTGTGTCCCAATCCCGTACTCAGAACGTTAATGCTTACTTCTTTTTTAAAGATAATTTTTCAGAAATCACTTGACATTTTCTATCCTTAAAAATCTGCTGTATTTACACTTAAGTTTTGAAAAACAAACAAGCATATAACAGCAATTTAAAACATGTAGAGATAATGTTGGTGATCCCGTATTTAAAGTTGAACGTTTCTGTCTTCACAGCTGATACGTATTGGTTCAAGATAATTACCAATCTGTCATCTTAAAGGTCCGTTTAAGGTTAGCTAAACTAGGAAAGATGATAAGATGCTCCGATGAACGATCGCCACACGATTAAATTGTATGCCACTCATAAAGAATATTTATAAACGGAATTTTAGATAATAATTTTTTTTAATATATCACGGTCATTCACTTCTGAACGGTATGCTTTAATGAGACAAATCCCTTAGTGCAAATTATGTATGCAAAATAGTGTAGCTATATTATTATTGTTTATAAATACAGTAAACTCTGTCTAAGGCGGAATCGGTCGGGACTGAGAAAATTTTCCGTGGTCGACAACATTCCGGCTTATGCAAAAAAAACTCCCACCTCCCCCTAAAAATAAAACGAAAAAAAAATCTCGATTTTTGATTATTTTTCATTGATTTTCCTGACTCGAAAATCGATTGAAAACTGAAGTTCTGAAAGATTCTTTGTCTTTATAGGTAAATGAGAAACGCTATTCAATTTCTTAGTACTGCTGTAATACATGCGAATTGGAGGTTTACAGACACAAAAAGTAATAAACTTCGAGAATGAGACAGAACGCTATAATTTTGAATTTGAGTGCAACCTTAAAATATAATATATTGTACTTTAGAAAATATGTATTTTCATAAATTTTCATTCTACTAGAAATAATAACTTTTAAATGCAATTTTGTATAGGAAAAAATGTCATAAGCAAGAATTCCTTAAAATTGAAACAGTTTCTGCTCTTTTGAATTAACTTTTTCAAAGTGTTACGGAATTTAACTGACATCCTCCACATTAAGTACTTGACTTAACAGTTTTAAAGTTTGATAAACGAAATTCCTTTCATTTTTAAAATATTCTTTTTTCCGCCTTATGCAAAATTTTGGTTTCGGTGGGACCTTAAAATCCTTTCCGTTTCCGCGTTATATAGATTCCGCCTTATGCAGCATGAGTTAATGCAATTTTCTATGGGTTCGCCGGGACTTGAAGAATTTTCCGCGGTAGACAGATTTCCGGCTTCCACAGAGTCCGCCTTAGGCAGAATTTACTGTACCTACATAATATATGCGTTATTAAATTGATTGTTATAGACCTTTTTGCAAAAGATTTACAACAAATCTTTTAGATTAATTAACACTACCGTAATCTGGAAATTTTATTGAAAAAAAAAAGAAGTCAAATAAGTGCTAAGCAGGTGTAAATCACATTTTATTTAAAATTAATTCTGGTAGGAAATCGAGTTATCTGAGGTTCGGCGGATACGCGCGAAATTACGGTATATAGGCCGCTGACGCATTTATGCGTCATTTCTAAATTCACCCCCAGAAAATTTGAATAGTTATTTTTGGTTATTATAATGGCAAATATTTAGTGAATAAAATAAAATAAAATTAGTATTAAAATTTTTCTGGTGTTCGAACTCGAAATTTCTGAATAAAAACCCCGCCAGATTTGACAACACTGTTTTCGGCCTGTTAAGTGTTAAAAAATAATATTGCTCTTTATGATTCCCCAATTCTCATGAAATAAGGAAGGAAAGTAAATATATCTAATGTGGTCTTATATGGTAAACTATTTTTTACTGATGGGAGATTTCCATCACATATATTTTATTGGCATAAAATCATATGTAAATAGTTGAGAAAATGCCCATTTTTAAAAACATTTTGCTTCGTAAAATTAGCTGTGCTCGCTAAATATGGTATAGCAAAGTATGTTGCATAAATTTAAAATCTTCTGTTATTAATCAATGCATAAATAAATTTTATAGCTTTTTTTACATAAAACACACACACAGAGACACATTCACATATAAAATAATTCTCTCCATTTTAGTGATTGGTAGCTTTAAGAGGCTACTTCAGTCATCTAAAAAGACCCACTCACTAATGCTGATCCTATGGAAGAAAATTTTAAAGATATCTCGGTTGCATTTCATTATTTTTAAACATTTCTTTTTGCATTGGCTAGCTGAGATCGATCTGTACAAAGGGCGTTTTTTTACTTTTTCGATTTTGTTTACAGATATTTAAATTAGAGCAGTTTCATTTTCGGAATCGGTTTCAAAAGTGACAGCATCCTCTTGAAAAAAACCTGCAAACAAAATCGAAAAAGTACAAAAATGGCAGATGTAGAGATCAATCTCAGCTATCCAATGCAAAAAAAGTCATTTAATAATATTAAAATCAGACGAGATATCTTCTTCCATAGGATTAGCATTAGCGAGCGAGTCTTTCTAAGTGACTGAAGTGCCGCCGTTCTCAAATCCAAAAGGTCAACTTTATGACATAAGTTTTAATTTATTTTTGTTCAGAAATGCGTGAAGCTAGCAGATGTTGTTCAGAAACTATGTTATCAAGCTGTTTTTTCCGTTTTTTTTTTTTTTTTTTGTTTTGTTTTCTCCCCTCCGAACGCAATAGATCTTTCAGAAAGTGGGCCTTTTGAACCGAATTTCCACGGGAAAGGAGAAAAACAGCTCAAGAAAGGATGAAAAACGTGTTTGTCACGTGATCAAAATCGCTTATAGCTCAATAGGTAATTTATTGATTAAAAAAGATGGAAAAAACATTTCGATTGCAAATCGCTTCCATGGTCAGGTTTTCCAATTTTATATATTTCCGTTAAAAAATGAATTTGTAAATGTGTCAAAACGTTTTGCGCTTGTTGAGCAGAGCAGTTGAGAACAGCTTTAAACTAATCTCCTAGAAAGCAATCTGGGAAAAAAAAAAAAAAAAGTTTCTTATTTACGAATTTGGAATGTAAAATATTCGTATTATGAGAAAAATGAAAACCAGCTTGAAAAATAGAATAACGGTACAAGAAATTATGCTACAGTCTAATGGATTTTAAGAAAGGGGGGGGGGGGCACGAGAGCCAAACAAACATATTTATGATGCATTTTAGTTATTTGTGATATTCATCTTCAGGTAACTGAAATGAAAATCGCCTAAGTTTGTGTAGTCTCTGCTAAATATTTCATCTAAAACATAGTTGGGTCTTTCATATGCCAGTTCACATTTCACACACAGTGGAGCGTGCCCTAGGTTGGACGTGTCTCTGACCTTATTCGACACGCCCCGTTCACAGGGCACTGCAACGCGGACAGAAAAGCATTGTTAAGAATATATGGAATGTGTCGCTGAACAGTCAGACACAAAAAACAGATTACAGAGGAAGAAGTCGTTAGAAGAATTTGAAAGTAAAAGGAGAATACGCTAATTCCGGAATCATTCTAGCATACCTTAAAAAATATCCCAGATGTCTTTTTTTTTCCCCCTTGGCATAATCAACAGTTGTTAGTAAGAAAACTAACACTTAAAATTCAGACAGTTTAATAAAATACACAATCAAATCACATTAAAAAGATTAAAGCGCATGTAGACATTCCGGACAAAGATTAGTCCCTCATCAGTACAGTAAAAAAAGTTCAAGTCATGAAAGATTAAATTAAGGCTGTTCTTAATCTTAACTGCTCTGCTCAACAAGCGCAAAACGTTTTGACAAATTTACAAATTCATTTTTTAACAGAAAGGTATAAGATTGGAAAGCCTGGCCATGGAAGCGATTTGGAATTGAACTGTTTTTTCCATTTTTTGATCAATCAATTACCTATTGAGTTATAAGCTAATTTAAACACGTGACAAACACGATTTTCGCCCTTCACGGACTGTTTTTTCTGCTTTCTTCGGGAACTTCGGTTCAAAACGTCAACTTTGACACTATTTTCTGAAAGATCTATTGCGTTTGCAAAAAAAATAAAACAAAAAAAAAATAGCTCGCTTACATAGTTTCTGAACAACAACACCTAACAGTTTCATGCATTTCCGAACAAAAATAAGTTAAAACTTATGTTAGAAAGTTTCCCTTTTGGATTTGAGAAACGCCCTTAAAAACAACTTATAGAAAGAACATGTTCAAAACAATTAAAATCAGGGTTTTAGGAATAATCGGCTTTATATTATATCAAAATATCGGCTAGAATTGAATAGGAATTATCGGCTAATAATTTTTCTCTGCTGTACCCGAGGAAGGGAACTTCTAATTAATCAATTTTTAGCGAAACTAACTATACTCTTGATTTTATTTATTATCTGAAGAGTAAAAAAAAAAAAAAAAAAAAAAAAAAAAAATACTTTTCTATAAGAATGGAACTAAAAATAATTTATTACCTCATTTACCAACACAAAGTATGATATAATCAAGGAGTAAACCAATTAAGTAAGAATTGTATATTTCTATAATTACAGAATCGACAACTGTTTCGACAATGCAAAACATCTCACACTGACGCATAACGAGATGAGATAAAATCCTATTGATGTATTCTGCGAAAATAGCCGGTAAAACAAAACATATCTGTACTGTTAACCAACGAAGCAGAAAAATGGTCAAATCAAGAAAGTGTGTCAAATTCCATGTTTGTATGACACAGAGACGACCTGGTCTCTGGCATTCACTTGTTTTAGAAGTCCGCATTTCATAATATCATTTTTTCCTTCTCAGTGAAAATCTATGGAAATCCACGTGGGAAATTCCGAAACCGTATCATTCCGATGGGCACCGATAGTGAAAATACGGCTGAAGAATACCGATTCTCTTAGTTTTCTTATTGCTTATATAAAATGGAAATTCCTAAGAGAAGAAGGATGAATATCACAGGATGCTCTTCAGTAAAGGATTATTGTAAAATCCGTGAGATGCCTGAGATGATTTGAGAAGGTTATTTGTTCTCAAAATCGCTCTTTTTTTTTTTTTTTTTTTTTTTTTTTTTTTTTTTTTTTTGTCAGTCTACGGGAAATTGTTTCTGTGAAAATTTGGACAATAGACTCTTGAATTTCAATAGAGTGTAAAAGAAATTCGAATTATTCCAAAATCGAATTATCGACTGATGGTACTTATAAGTGCCATTAAAATAACTTGTTATAAAATTCATTTAATATAGTAGTTCTTTGTAACACCGTTTAGAATGAGTTATAGGTACATTACTTTATCTTATTCCTAAAGCATTATTGGTTACACAAAACAAAAATATTTTTAAAAGTATGATTTCTTTTGCCTTTGCTTTCAGCTTTCTTGGCGCTGGGGGGGGGGGGGGGGATTTTTTCAATTCGGAAATATTTCTATATTTCTATTGTAAGAACATTATATTTGTACATTTTCTAATTCTATAAAATACCAAGAAAAGTATATAAAATAAAAGATTTGAGTGGGGTTATAAATATTACACAAAATCCTTATAAATTCAAATTTAATTAATCCTTCAATTCTTCTAAAACTTATTTAATGGTTATGTAAATCTTCTGATGTAGTTTAAAGAATTCACAAAAAAGGCTTTACAAGATAAAAATCTTCATGAATTAATAATTCAGTACATAAAGGGTTAATTCGGTTCTCAAGTGCACTACTCAACAAGCCTGAAAATTTCTGACACATTTATTAACCCATTTTTAGACTTAAAAGGCACAAAACTGGCAGGGCTGACTATTGAAGCGATTTGAAATCGAAATGATTTTTCCATTTTCTGATAAATAAATTATTTAAAGCTATTTAGGGTCACGTGACAAAAAATTTTTCTCTTTTCTTTGGCTGCTTTTCCTCCTTTCATTCAGAAATTCGTTCAAAACGCCAACATTGACGGTATTTTCTAAAAGATCATTTACGTTCACCAATAAATGAAAACTTCCTTCGATTACATACTTTCTGAATAATAACGTTTGCAAATTTCACGCGTTTCCGAAAAAAAAAAATTAATTAAAACTTATGTCATAAAGTTGTCCTTTTGGATTTGAGAACAGCCTTAAGGAAAACACACCAACAAAAGTGAGAAGCGAAACAATAGGAAGAAAGGCAATTAACATTCAGTGGTCCTTTCATCTTAATTCATCATTTTGCAAACATAATCTCATGTCACAGTCAAAAATACTTTTACTAACATAATTTCATCTACCAGTAAATAGAAACACATGTACCCATCCCATATTCAACTGACATAAACAAAAATTGACACGAGTAGTAATTTTTCCCAACTGAATAAAAACGTGTTCAGGTTGGGACTCGAGCCCAAGCTTTAATTGTCAATGCTTTTCCAATTGATTATTTGGGGAAAATTACTAGTGTAATTTATGTACCAATAAGTTGATTTTGTTAAAAATAATTAAAGCTAATACCATAATTGCATATACTTATGAGTAATAAATTAACTGCATGCCCCGCATGTATAAAAAAAAGTTCGTACTATTTCTTTGCTTTTCTCTATTTTTATACGTTTACTAAAATCCTCAATTTCATCACATTTCAATAACAAGTTTCCATTTTATCCATTTAACAAAAGCTTTTGTATATATAATGTCCAGTTATTGAAAAGGGGATGAATTTTCTCTAAGCATCACATATTTGTTTGTCATACACAAAAATTGCATGTGCTATCGGACTGACACAGGCGACTATTTTTATATTCTGTTCGCACCACTATTTTTAAAAAAGAGATTTTGTAGTATATTTTCCTTGCAAATTTTGTCAAAGCGTATGTAAAAGATTTTTGTTTTGTAAAATTGGTGCGAAATAGAACTAACCCCTTGAGGGCCGGTGGATTATATCCCACCTGATTTAAACAAGATTCGCACCAGAAACTTTTAACTAAATTTTATATTTTTAACTTTGGGGGGGGGGGGGCGAAATGTCGAAAAATTGCTTTTCCTTATTTTAAAATAATCTTTTTCGGTTATTCCGGTGAGAATTCAATATTACAGAGATATTACTGCTTGCCCGTCAAAGGGTTAAAAAATAGTCGCCTGTGGCAGCCCTGGAACCCTATGAGTAATAATTTAATTGCAGTCTCCGCATGTATGAAAAAGATCGCAATCTTTATTTATTTTCCCTATTTTCATTAGTTTAACAAAATCCTTGATTTTATCACATTTCAGTAAAGACTTTCACTTTTATCCATTTCAAAAAAGCTTTGGTACATAAAGCCCAGTTATTCAAAAGTCAGTGGATACGGACCAAAAATTGTCTCTAATCATCACATATTCAATTGACATATACAAAAATTTCATATACTTATGAGTAATAACTTAATTACAGTCTCTGTATGCATAAAAAAGTTCGTAATCTTTGTTTACCTTTCTCTATTTTTATATGTTTAACAAAATCCTCAGTTTAATTATAGTTCTATAGCGAGTTTCCTTTTTATCCATTTAAAAAAAGATTTGGTACATAAAGTCTAGTTATTGAAAAGTGAATGGATATGGAAGCTGTAAATTAAACAAAAAATTTTCTCTAATCATGACATATTCAATTGACATATACAAAAATTTCACATACTTATGAATAATAACTAATTACGGTCTCCGAATGTATAAAAAAGTTCGTAATCTTTGTTTGCTTTTTCTCTATTTTTATACGTTTAGCAAAATCCTCAGTTTAATTATATTTCTATAACGAGTTTCCTTTTTATCCATTTAAAAAGAGATTTGGTACATAAAGTCTAGTTATTGAAAAGTGAATGGATATGGAAGCTGCAAATTAAACAAAAAATTTTCTCTAATCATCACATATTCAACAGACACATACAAAAATTTCATATACTTATGAATAATAACTTGCGGTCTCCGTATGTACAAAAATTTTCGCAATCTTTATTTGCTTTTCTCTATTTTTTGTACGTTTGACAAAATCCTCAGCTTAATTACATTTTTTGTAACGAATTTCCTTTTTATGCATTTAAAAAAAGATTTGGTACATAAAGCCTGGTTATTGAAAAGTGAACGGATATGGAAGCTGTAAATTAAACAAAAAATGTTCTCAATATAATAACTTCTGGTGGACAATTGGAGAAGAAAAATGACAAAGTAGCGTTTTTTTTTTTTTTTTAACCATTTGGGAAGATGGTTATTGTCCTCGGTCAGGGTAGGAAATCAAAAACATATCTGAAGCGTTTTATTAGTTGAATCCCGTATTTTACTCGTTTTCTGATAGGTCTATACAGTAATCTGTATTTTCCCTTTACTTTCAACAGAGATGGACACTTCTGTTACCACTATGACAAAAAAGTAATAAAAACTACAAAAAAGAAAAAAATAATAACTCAGAAACAAATTGAGATACAGCTTTCAAACAAATTGCATTTAAAAGTACATTTTTTTCTCTATACGAAAAAAAGTAATATTGTGGGATATTTAGAAGTTTAAAAATGAAATTCCATTTAAAATGGGTCCAGGAATTTTAATGTTTAATCCATGGCGTACATAATGTATGACCAGCTCCGTAGAAGTTTAAAAATTTACAGTACCGAAAATTGTAAAACTGAAATTTCTTTTAAAATTTGTTCATGATGGATCCAGGAATGTTAATGTTTAATCCATAGCGTACGTAATGTATGATCAACTCCGTGCGATTTTTTTTGTCTTAAATTTTAGTCTTTGAAAAAATCATTTTCCAAATGGTCGTGCCCCACCAGTGGCCGAGAGGTTCTGCTCTCGAAGCTGGTAGACGGGAAGTGCTGGGTTCGATCCCAATCGCGCCCGTCGGCCTAATCGTTCGGAGTTTTCGTGGTTTTCTTCGAGCCGTGGATCTTCCATGCGTTAATACGGATTAGGTTCCCTTAGAAAGACCCCCACGGAGGGCACTCCCCCCGGGCCTATATCCCTCGTGTAGATAATTGGCCGTCAAAAATCAACCCAACCCATCCAAATGGTCGTTGTAATTTGTTAAATTGCTTTTTTTTTTTTTTTTTTTTTTTTTTTTGAGTTTATTTTTAAACATTTTGAATTTTACAACCGTTGGATATATCAGTTATTTAAGTTTAAAAATTTCGAAATATCCAAAGTTATGGATTGAAAAATCGAATAAGATAGCAATTTTCAGCATTTTTTTTAACTGTACTTTCAAGGGGAATGAGCTACTATTGGAGTTATCAAATTTAAATTAAACAGAGTCATCAGTGTAAAAGAAAAAAATAAAGTTTTTTCTTTTACACTGATGACTCTGTCCTGATATTTGAAAGGTTTTGTGTTTTTGCATTTTTGCAAAATATACTAAAATATCCTTATTCAGATTATAAAAAGCCAGAATTATTTTTAAAGGGAAGGCCGTATTCCTAATGGATAAAATTTAATGTAATATTAATTCAATTTGCGAGGTCTTTACAAACAGTTTCCTGCGCTTGTGTAGTATGTGCATATACAGCCGAGGAACGTAAACAATATTTTAGAAAGAAATATTTTTCTTTTATTGATAAATTAAAAAATAGCCTACTTTTAGTATGATTGACAAAACAAGTTGTCAGAAGAACAGCAGCAAAAAGAACCCATTCAAATACTTTGAAAATAAATAAATAAATCGCAAACAGTTTATATTACAGTACTAGTATAATAGCCGGAGAAGAAAACGTATAAAAAAGTGTCTTCTTTTTTCCCTTTTTTATGTTCGAGTAAAGTTTCGAAAACAACTAATGAACTATTTCCTTCATCATGCGATTAGTGATACTTTTGCCGCATTAACAAAACTACTATTAATCGCTTGAAAACGTGTAAAAAAGTATCTTCTTTTTTCCCTTTTTTATGTTCGAGTAAAGTTTTAAAAGCAACTAATGAACTATTTCATTCATCATGCGATTAGTGTTACTTTTTCCGGATTAACAAAACTACTATTAATCACTTGACAAAGGAAACAGCTAATTAGTTGCTCGTGAAATCTGTGTTTTCACTGAAGAAAAAGAAGCTATGTTTCTATATATAGTTTACATGCCGATTAGTCTATTTTATAATTGCATCAAAATGAGAAATGGTAAAATGGTGGTCATTTATGCGTTGAAATGTCATAAAATTATTTTTAAATATGAAATTTTAATTATGAAAATGAAAATAATAGGACTAATTCCAAACAGTGAAGAAATAAGTTATACTTTATTATTTGTAAAGTTTGGCATGGTACTTTTAACAGTCGTGCTTTAGCAGTGATCTGTTTAGAAAAAAATTAGGTTCTTTAAAGGACCCTTCACAAATCTTTTCACCTTAAAACAGGACCCTTCAAAAAATTCTTTGTCTTAAATACGTAATTTTCATAAAAATTTTCAATCTCCAAAGTAAACTTTAGATAAATTTAATAAATTTTATATAAAATTTTATCTTTACAAAACAGATGGAGTTGTCAAATAACCTATTATTTAGTATTTTTACACATACAGGATCTTGTTAAAAATAGATGCACAACGGGGACCTGCATATAACGATAATTTCAAATTCACAAAATTATGATTCAGGTCTTTCACAAATATAAAAAACTTTTCACGGTTTCACAAAAACAAGACCGTGTGAGAGAAATCTAGACAAAACCCTGTTTGGATTACATAAGCAATGCTTGTAGATAATAGCGATATTGCAAATAGAAAATAACTGCAGCGCATTCCTACAGTCAAACAGTTTACATAAGTTTATTAATTAATCCTAGCAAAACACGATGTTGGTATCTATAATATATAGATCAGTTAGCTAAAATTTCTACAAAGTATGTAGCAGATCAGCCTGAAAACACCCGAATAGTAGGAAAAGCATAAATCAATAAACTATTTTCTGATTTCTGCAAATTCTAACAAGGCTAATTAATAATGTTATACGTTACTGTTATTTCGGTTAAACAAGTTAGTATCTGTAATCAATCATTGACTTTAGGCGGAGTAAAATTAATTGTATTAGCAACAGCTCTATTTTCCCAAGCTCTGCTTGGAAATTAAGTTTAAAAGATTGTGTTGAACTAAAAGCATTTTGTCTATTTTACTGTCGCTCATAAAGTATTAATTTAGTATCAGAATAACCTTTTGAAATTTACTATAACATTAAAGTTAATTATAAAACAAAGAATATAGACAATAAAATTGCACGAAATTAAATATCCTGACATATACACCGAAAAAAAAAATAAATAAAATAAATAAATCTGTAATTCTACAGATGTAAAGTTACAGAAATATGTATGCTTACTAAAATTTTATCTGTACACTGTACAAAAAGAGATGTAAATCTACAAAACTAGTTTTTGTAAAGCTGCAGAACTCTGTAGCTTTACAAAAGAATCTGGTAAAGTTACAGTAATCTTACTAAAATTTTATCTGTAAGCTGAGTTGCAGTTACATAAAAAGTTCTAAGCATCTCAGTTTCTTAAAAAAATTCTTAGTAACCTTGCAAATTTTTTGATTTACAGTGCAAAAGTGTATCTGTTACAAGAATTTTTGTTGTTGTCGTTGCATAGAAAGTTCTAGGAATCCCAGTTTCCTAGAAAAATTTTAGTAACTTTACAGATTTTTTTTTACAGTGTATGACGGATGCATTTTTCATGCCTAGTTAGCACTGTAGTTGAGAGGCATATAAACTGCGGATCAATACGTCAATCAAGGGTGCAAGAAGACCCTCCAAGCCAAGACTAAAAACTTTTTTTGAGTATTAGAAATAACCAAGTGAAAATAGGCTAGAAGATTTCTGTGTCTTGTATTATGACTAAAATTTATCTCTTGCAATAAAAGAAAGGGATTAAAACTTTTTAACGGTAAAATTGTTATTAAAATACCTAAAACAGAATTTACCATCAGTTAAAAATCTCTCCAATCGAATCGATGTTCGGAATCGATATACGAGTTCCAACAGACACGAATTTCAAGCAAGGTTACAAATATAGGTTTGGAAATTTATCTTATATGCAAGGCCCGATTAGCCAAAGAAATATCCAGTGCCTGGTATTCATTCGAAGCCCCTTATCATACACAGACAAAAAGAAAAAAAAATTAAACACTTTCGATGCTTCAGAATCAGGGATCGTAAATATCATGATTGGAAATATCAAAAATACCCGATATTTTGATATATATCCGATATTTTCAAAATCGTCAACTTTGCTGATAAATATTTTCAAGCATAATATAAATTAGAAACTAAAACATATTGCACTTAACATGAAAACATAAACAATATACTAAAAGCACATTTTTTATTTTTATTTATTTTTTTACTTAGAACAAAATTGAAGATCAACTAATTGAAAACCGAAACAATTTGCTTTATGCACTTATATAAAACAAACAAAAAAAAAAAAAAAAAAAAAAAAAAAAAAAAGCTATAGGATTCAGTATCAACTATCAAGAAATCAGAAATTTATAAAACAAAATTTTTAATACAAAATATTGTTTTAATTGAAAATTTTTAACATTTTTTATTCCCTAACATGCTGTATAGTTTAAACTGAACTAAATCAATACCAGAACAGATTCTTTTCTAATGAAGCTGTACATATATAACTGAGTATTTAAATTAGACAGTTCATCATTCAGTGTCTGTTCTGAATTAATAATGTCCCGCATAATCTACAGTTAAAAGTAAAAAATTCAAACATAAAGCTTAGAAAAGATATTTGTTTTCTTCTTCGGCTAAAAAAGTCACTATCGGAATTAAAAATTCTTTATTTACAGAAAAACACAGTCAACAACAGTTAGAAAATTTTATTTGCACTTGTTTTGACTGAAAATATAAAAAATATCTTGCATATCAAATATAGAAAAATATTGAAAATAGCACGCATTTTGATATTTTGAAAATAAATATCGAAGTAATATGCAAATATAGAAAATATAAAAAATCTTGATATTTCCAAAATAAATATCGGATATATATCATGATATATATCTTGATATATATCAACGAACCCTGTTTGGAATACATATGAATATATAAATACCAAATATATATTTAGATAAATACATTCTCGTTTTTATTAATATCCTACTCTAAAAGTTCACAATATTGCTTATAATTGGAACAAGGACAAAATACTCGTAGATTTAAAGTACCAGTTTTGCGAAAATTGCATACAAAAACTAAAGGGGCCAGAGCCACAACTCAGTTGGCCTATGTTTTAATTTGGACCTGCATGTATATAACGAGTATTTGCCAGAGTTTTTCAAAGACGATTTCAGCAGGGTGCTGCACCCTGCCTGCTTTTTTGGTTTAGAAAATAGCACCCTTCTTGACCCTCATAGAAAATTAGCACCGTTCTTGTCCCTTCCCTTATCCAAAATATTTAGCACCTTTCTTGCCCTCAGAAAAAAAAAAAAAAATGAACTTCCTTCTGTTTGCATTCAAAATATTTTTTTGCATAGTAAAAACTGACTCAATAGTAATTTATGGTAGTGAGACCTGAACCACTACACAAAAAGATGAAAAGCTACTTATGACTTGGGAAAGGAAGATCTTAAGGCACATTTTTTGGACCTATTAAAGAAGACAATACATGGCGTAAAAGGACAAATATGGAGTTAGAACAGTTATATAATAAAAAAGATATAATAAATACTATAAAAATAAGAAGAATGCAATAGTTAGACCATCTAACCAGAATGAGGGATGAGCGAAGCATAAAGAAGATTTATAGTGATAATTTAATTGGGAAAAGAAGTATTGGTAGACCCAGGAAGAGTTGGATAAAAGAGATAGAGAAAGATCTTGCAGAAAACCAAATTATAAATTATAAAGTAAAGGCCAGAGATCGGAAGGTCTGGAGAAGTATATTGAGGGAGGTCAAAATCCTACATGGATTGTAGCACCACCGTGTAAGTAAGTAAGTAAGTAAGTAAAAGCTGACTCAATGTTGTCTTGAAAAGAGTGCAATAATTTTTAAATATTAAAAGTGGCTTTAAAAATCAAAAGAATGCCTTTAAAAGAACTGTCTTTAAGGATAAGAAAAGTGCTCTAAAGTATCTGAAAAGTGCCCTTATTAATCCAATATGTGCCCTTAAGGGGGCTGGTCACTCAGCTTCGGAATTCTCCTCCGTAATGTTAAGTCAATGGACTTTTGATGCATTCGTATAGTTAAAATATCTTATCGGGAAATTCATATTTTTAACACCTTTTTTCTGTGTATTCCTCTTAAAAGATGTCTCTTTTTTTCTTCTTAGTTTTCAAAATATTTCTAAAATCTATGTTGAATTTAATATTTTATGTGTTTAAAGCGGGCGAACTGTGAGTAAGATTTTAACATTTCCTATAAAATTAAGTCTATACTTTAGAAATAGTTTGAGAACTAAGTAAGACAAAAAGAGACATCTTTTAGGAAGTGTACGCAAAAAAACAGAAGTTAAAAATATTAATTTCCCGAGGAGATATTTTAAATATACGAATGCATCCAATGCCCATTGACTTTACATTAGTGACAGGAAATCGGAAGCTGGGTGACCAGCCCCCTTAAGAATTAAAAAAAGGGCTTTTTCCCACAGCAGCAATCTGCCCTTTTTTAAAGCTGGGGAAGGGGACTCTGTATTTGTCAGTACATGCTTACATCGCCTTTGAAAACGAATTTTGTAGATGCATTTCTAATGATGACAACTTATTATATGCATAGTATCTTTGACGTTCATTCTTCAATTTGCATGTAAGCGCAGACATATTATGAGCAAATTCAATATTGAAAAAAGAAAGATACTTATGTTCTGCAAAATATAAACACAATAAATTCATAACGTAACTCACCTTCATAAATATCATTACTTGCAAACACAACGAACTTTGCAGTTAAAAATTCACACTGCAATATTGAGAGACGAAATTGCGATACTAAACAGGAGTTCAGCGACCAGAATCATTGTGTTTCATATGCCAAACATAAAAAAGCAATAAAAATCCTTACATTTTCGAAATACTAGCATTAACTTGGCATTTTCAAATAAGTGAAAAACATTGTTAAGTCAAATTTCTTCGGTAGACTTAACTAATATATACGCTTGAGTGATTCGGCATTTTCTCTGAAATCATTCATTGCATTAACATAGAATGTCAATTAAAGTATTATTGAAGATAAAAAAAAAATACAGGCATATTACAATCTGCGTGATTCGATCAAATTAGAGTGAACGCGTTGTGCCAGACAAAACTGCCTAATCCTCAAATTAACAAAGCAAAGGTTTCGAAAGAGAATCTGAAAAAGTTTTTTACCTCACACAATGGATTTAAGAGAGCAAAATAATTGAGATAGATATAATTATACAGTGAATAAATTCCATATTACAACGACAAATTTTCGCATACATTAGGTTCTGCTTCAATTACCATGATCGAATATTGTGAGTTGGTCAGTAAGTGCTTAATTATTCTATAATGTATACGTTAAACTTAAATTCTATTAGCTAAATACAGTACGATTTCATTTAAACTGTAATTTTAAATATTTAGAGAGAGGTGACCTACACGTAGTGTTGCCACGTCCAGTGTCGAAAAAATCGGGACAAGGGAACAAAAAAAAAAAAAAAAAAAAAAAAGCCGGGCATAAAAATACAGTAAACTCTATTAAAATGGAGCCTGTCTATAACGGAAACTTGACTTGGACGTAAAAAATTTATTGTCTCCACGATGGGAATACCTTACCTAACAAAATAAAAACCTGTTTAAAACGGAATTAATTTGCAGTATACGCACTCCTTATACGCGGTTAAGAAAAACAAGGGAAAATGATGGATTTGAAGGGAATTTAAAATAATAATAAGACGTTTCCACTAACTTTGGCAATACTTTATATCAACAGTAGGTGCATAAGAAATCTCCATAATATAAAAAAAAGCCAAAAATATATAGAAAAGAAAGATAAATAAATAAGCTATTAGAAGAAATTTGCGGAGTTGGACACCTTTGCTTGAACAATACACTTTGAAAGCTGTACGCTTCCTTAATTAAGAGGCTACTTCAGTCAAACGAAAAGACCCGTTCACTAATACTAAACCTATGGAAGAAATTTATAAAGATATCTCGGTTGCATTTCAATATTTTTAAATGTTTTTTTTTTTTTTTTTTTTTTTTTTTTTTTGTATTGGATAGCTGAGATCGATCTGTACAAAGGCCGTTTTTTACTTTTTCGATTTTGTTTAAAGGAATTTTTAATGAGGACGCTTTCATTTTCGGAACCGGTTTCGAAAGTGAAAACATCCTCATAAAAAAATCTGCAATCAAAATCGAAAAAGTATGAAATGCAACCGAGATATCTTTATCAATTTCTTTGATAGGGTTAGCATTAGCGAACGAGTCTTTCCGCGTGACTGAAGCAGCCCCTTAATTGTTGCATTACAGTTTGTTGAATAATTTCTGATTGTCTATTAGAATGCACGGAAGATCGCATTTAAATAATTTTGTCACTTTCTTCATTTGTTCGCGATTTTTTTTTATTTTTAATACTCATAATCGGAAATTATGAAATTCGTCTCAGGTTCGAACCGGGGCCTGTTCAAAATTACAAAACAGTGTTCTTTACAGCACTCAAAAAGAAAAATAAATAAATAAAATAAAATAAAAATAAATAAAAATGTTGAAACATTTCCTAATATAACAGATATGTTTAATAAAACAATTTCTATCTTTTTTTTTTTTTTTTTTTTTTTTTTTTTTTTAAGAAACCATAGAGAAGAACAATCAAAAGCTTTATTAAACTCTTTATTTCAGGTTTCGAAAGTAGTACGACCCACTCCGTTGCCTATTTCGGAAAAATTACATAAAAAAATGGCCGTAGAGAATAGTTGATTTCTTTTTCATTAATTTATTGATTACATTGTAAAATCATCGAATTTCTTTTTGTTTATGATTTTTCAATCTTAGGCCAGATATATGCCACTAAGATTAATGGTAATCAAATTCAGAAAATTCTTCGGGATTTGAGAAACAAAGGAAAATTAGTTATCGGTAAAAAAAATTAAGAGCTTATGTTTAATTAACCATGTGAAGCTCTACTAATTACTAAAAGACCTCGATTCTATTTTTCATGAACCCAGTAATTAATATGGATTTAGAATAAATCGATAGCTGACAACCATTTTAATCATGGGAACTTTTTTTTTTTTTTTTTAAATATGGTGTAGGATCATCTCTTGTTTTCTTTCTTTCTTTTTTTGTTAATCCACTTTAAATCGTCTGTCTTTACCAAAAAAAAGAAAAAAAAAACATTTTCTGAAACGTAGTTTCTGAATAAGTGAATCTGCCAATTTAATACATTTATGAACTAAAATTAATTAAAAGTTGTGCCTGAAAATAGCCAATTAGGATTTGAGAACAACCTTATATACTTAGGTATTCTAATGTGAACTTACTGAAGTTAAAAGGCAATGTTTAAGGTATTAATTAACAGTGCCTTTTCCAGACAAAGTAAATTTAAGCATCTGTAATTTCAGCTTTCTTAAAACAAAGATTTTTTTTAAAAAAAGGCTTATCTCCTTTTATACCCCCCGCCCCCCACTCGCTCTATCTACGTTAAAAAAAAACATTAGCGGTTCCCAAATTTAGATTTAGACAAGAACATTTTTATTTCTTTCACTTTTGGTTTTCAGCATTTTTTTTTTACCTCCGTTATCAGGTAACAACCAAGCTTTAAATTTTGTCTTTATTAAAGGGGAAAAATCCGCTCAATGGCGTCGTTTTATTTATCTACAACAAAGGTGTACAAAAAGAAGCGAAAAAATTAAGTTGAAACGAATGTTACAAGAATTGAAACAAACTTAAAGAAACTACTCAATTGTCACAATCTAGTAACAAAACTTGAAAAAACCATTAGTTTTCTCCTCAGAAAAAAAAATTGTAAAAAATAAAAGTCCAAAAATAAAAGGCTAGAGCGAAATTTTCTTTCATCTGGAAGAAGTAAATGCAGCTGTTCTGATCAACAAGACAACTACTTGCGATTTAGATGGATTGCTTTAGTGTGTAGATTTCTTTTCGGGGCGCCAAACGCGCTAGAAATTAGCAGCTCGGAATCTCAGCTCGCGGCAACCAATCACAGCGAGCCAGTGGAGAGGCTATGACAACCCGCCAAAAAGTGAATATCTCTTCTCTATGCTCCAACATCGTTTTCCTTTACGTTGTCTGGCCCTGGGCCCTGCACTATTTTTTTTTAAATTATTATTATTATTAGAACCAACACCGTAGAAAGAAATCTTTAGAACATAGCAACGTAAAAAGCTATAAATTTAACATTTAAGAGGCTACTTCAGTCAAACCAAAACACGCGTTCGCTAATGCTAATCTTATGGAAAAAATTTATAAAGATATCTCAGTCGCATTTCAATATTTTTAATTTTTTTTTCATTATATAGCTGAGATCGATCTGTACAAAGACCGTTTTTTACTTTTTCGATTTTATTTACAGGTATTTTTATTGGGGATACTTTCCTTTTCGGAACCGGTTCCGAAAGTGAAAGCATGCTCATAGCAAAAATCCCCTATCAAAATCGAAAAAGTAAAAAACGGCCTTTGCACAGATCGATCTCAACTATCCAATGCAAAAAGAATCATTCAGAAATACTGAAATGCGACCGAGATATCTTTATAAATTTCTTCCATAGGATTAGCATTACCGAGCGGGTCTTTCCGCGTGACTGAAGTAGCCTCTTAAGAAACACTGAATACCAGAACAACAAACAAGTTTCTACCAGCAATTTAAAAAAGAAGAGTTGTAACAATAATGTCTTATATTTATAGCTGGGGTTAGCTCCCCCCCCTCCTCCCGAACCAGTGTCGCATATGGGAAGGGGGGAGGGACTGGTTGGGAAAGGGAAAGTATTAGTTGTATGGAGTTATATGCGAAGAATATGTTTCAGAAATTTGTAAATTTCAATTACAATTTTGCATAAAATAAGAATAAAAAAATTACACTGCTCAAAATTACAATTTTATAATTTTATTCTGATTTAAAACTGTTTATTTCAAGATTCATGGTTGATATAAGTCTCTCAAAGAAACATTCCATGTAAAAATAATGTAATCCACCATTCACAATACTCTTGTCTAAGTTGGTGTGAAAGATTACATTAAATTTACTCATCTAGCTCATAAAAGAGGCACACATGCTACGTGTGCAAGTTCTTAAATAGTATTTTATATCGAAATTGCAAATATTAGATCTTAAAAGTAAGATTAATTAAAATATTATTTGAGACTATTTAATTAAAAAATCAATTGTTATAAACATAAATATTAATTTTATTTTAAAATAATAAATTAAATAAATATTGATAATCACGTCTAGAATCCACCCTTTTATGTTATACGTGTATGGAACAACATATTTTAATGTCTCAATGTTGTTGTAAAATTTAAATGTTAACGTTCGACATCAGTGACAATTACATATTGGGTAAACGTAGACAGTTTAAATACTTCCACTCCATTTAAGATAAAGGTTTCAATATGAAAAATTATTACTTATAGGGGGTGAAAATTATCTGGCGGATGTATTTTTGATTTTGGCCGCCATCGAACTGTTTTCTAATGCTAAAAACGATTTTATTCCCATTATTAAACTTTTTACATTTCATATTTCTGAATGTATAAGGCAAAGATCAATCTATGAAATTTTATGTCCAAGTTGGCTCTCTGCGCATCGGTCCTGAAACCAGGGCTGCGGAGTCGGAGTCGGGCCCATTTTTAAGCGAAAGAGTCGGAGTCGGAGTCAGGCCCATTTTTGAGCGAAAGAGTCGGAGTCGTCCATTTTACAAGCACGGCTGCGTTGTCGGAGTCGGAGTCGGAGTCGGAGTCAGGCCCATTTTTGAGTGAAAGAGTCGGAGTCGGATCTGCTCAAATTCCCGGAGTCGGAGTCGTCCATTTTCCCCACCGACTCCGCAGCCCCGCCTGAAAACCCAGGTAAAGATATATTTTAAAACGTAAAAAGAAAAGTTCAACTAAAAATTGATTTCGACGGGAGATTGAGAGGGGCTCTGCTCAATTGACGAAAATTCTTTAGTTCCTATTTCTTATAGTGTTTAATTATTTTAAGGAGACAGTTTACATTTTCAAAAAAAAAAAAATAAATAAATAAAAAAAATAAAAAAAATAAAAAAAAAATAAAAAAAAAATTATTTTATTTATTTTATTTAACCATATTTTTATATGGTTTGAATGATGAACTTAATGCATTTCAATGTTCTAAGTTCAATGTTCTCAACTAAAAGTACATTTTGAAAAAAAAAAAATGAACTGTATATTTAATTAAAATTTTTAAAAATTCTGAGTTTTTAAAAATCCCTACTACTTTTTTTAATATCGACATTTTTGCCCAATTTTTTTTAAAGATTTTCAAATGTGTATTACAGAATATTGCGCATGGATTTTCAAACACATCTAAGATTACATTTAATATAATTTTTTTACTGATATAGATCTGTACCTTGGAACAAGAAGGGCCAATGTCCAAAATTGAGAAATTTGAGTTAAATGCACGAATGAATTCAGGATGCGATAAAGAGTAATTGTTAAAAGAGCCAAAGCCTCGAAAACAAAATATTTTGTCGAGGCCAATGTTACTTACTGTTAATGTAAAAATGGCCAATTTAAAATGTAAAAAAAAAAAAAAAAAAAAAAAAACTAAATCAATGTAACATTAGATTGTAGTGAGAAAATATTACTGAATTGAAAGGTACAACTTTGAAATATAATAGTACAGAAATCGTAGCAAGATTCTTAAAACTCCCCAAACTTAAATTGGGTTTTCTGCCATTTGAGAAAAATGGACATCGGCCCTTTTTGTTCCAAGGTACAGATATATAATGTAAAATGATGAAATCTAACACATCTTCATATTACTTTTATTTAATAATAATAAAAAAAAAAAAAAAAAAAAAAAAAAAAAAAAACGTGAAGGCCGTGTAGGATTCATGCACAGATTTATCACATGTATAAGAAAGAACATGTAAAAAAAAGTTTAAATCTCTATCTTAAATGGAAAAAAAAAAAAAAAGCCATAGCATTTTTAAAATATGAAAGTGAAGAAAATATGAACATGGAGAAAAAGCCATTTAAAGCTTTAATTTGTGTAGGTAATTGCACTGAGTGTATTAACAAAATTTACAATATCTCGCGATATAATTGCCGAAAATGGAAAATCAAAATATTCACAATTAAAACAGGCTCTCATTTAATAATAAAATTATAATAATAAAATTCGAAATAATAAAATTCGATTTTTGGATCAATTTTTAGGTAAACTATCCTCTTAAGTAACTTGTGAAGAATAAATTTTACATTTTATTTCAGACTCATCAGAGAAAAAGGAAATTTAGTTAACTAAATTTCAAAATCTATTGTAAAGAAATAAATAAAAAATAAAGCATATTATATCCAAGCCCCAAGTAAGAATACCACAGAAGAACCATCCCCACCTCCCTTCCTATTTGTATTTTCTACGTTGGCGAAGCTTTACCGTCAGCGGACTCTGATTGGTTACTCGCAAGTCCAACTTCTCAGCTACTAATCTCTAGTTCATTCAAACAAACACTCTTCTTTGAGAAGGAAGAACTCATTTACTCCGAGCTAGACACATTGTAGGATACAAATGGAGTGTTTTTAGATCTTCCTTCTGTTCTGGACATCCTGAATGGATGCTTGCATCCACTTTAACAAAAGATCCATTAGGGGTAAAATGTGTAGCTACGTAGAAAATTTGATAAAAATCGATGGCGAGGAGAGTAAAATATCATTATTTATGTCACGCAATCGTCATCTAGAACTATTTTTTACCGTAGTCTTAAAGAAAGTAGGACTATATCTGAGATAAAACGTAAATTGATTAAATTATATATCTTTTCCTGGTACATTCGGAAATATAAAATCAATGTAAAAAATTTAACAATGAGAATAAAAAATCATTTTCAGCATTAGGAAATGTGTAACTTAATAGCGGTCAAAATCAAAAACACGTCCGCGAGATAATTTTCACCCCGTATAAGTAATAATTTTTGATATTCAAACGATATCTTAAATGGAGTTAAAAAAAAATTTAATTTTGCATACTTTTACTCCAATATGTAATCGTTTCTCATGTCGGATTGAAACCTTAAAATATTACGACAACATTGATACATTAAAATATATTGCTCCCATTAAAACATTAAGATGATATGCAGAAGAGCTATCTGTCGTTAAATTTTGTATATGATGTACAAAACATTTTTTTCAAATTTAATCATTTGTATTTGTACATCACATTGAGTTTAAATCAATATTTTTACATAACCATTTTTTAGGTTATTGGGATTTTAAATTGAGGAATCATTTTCTGGATGTACTGCATTTACCTACATTAAAATTCATTTCATCTAGAAAAATATTTTCAATAACAATATATCTTATTATTAAAAACAATAACATAATTTTGTAATATGACGTAAAGAAAAGTAATTTTTTTCTTTCTCGGCTACTATAAACGATAATATATTTCAAAATTTACATTTAAAAAAATAAAATTGTGTAAACTTTAATTTAAGGTTAATATTTAAATTGAAACAGATTTTTTTTTTTTTTTGCTTAAGTAGAATATAACTTGGAGGGAATATTTTCGATTTTTTGTAATTCAAGTGTAAATAAATAATTCAATATTAAATAATTTCTACTTTTAACAGCGTATCTCAGCATTCATAAATCATAATGATTCTAGGTCATCTGTGTTTACTTCTAGGACAAAACGTAGCATGTGTTAATGAATATATTCCAAATTTTTCTCGCTTAATATATATTAAATCTATGGACGTTTGACGTATTCATATGTTTAAAATATCTCTTCCGGAAATGAATATTTTTAACTTACTTTTTTCTGCATGCTCTTATTAAAGGATGCCTCTTTTTCTCCTTTTGACAAAATATTTCTCTGAAATGCATATTTAATTTTATGTGAAGTGTTAAAATCCTTTTCACAGTTTGTCAGCTTTAACACATAAAATATTAAATTAAACACAGATTTTAAAAGTATTTTGCGAAATAAGAAAAAACACCCCCTCCCCCCCCCCCAAAAAAAAACAACATGTTTTAGCATATCAGCCTAAAATAAAAAAATTTAGGCATTCACATTATGAAAATTAAAATTAGAATGCAAATAAACCTCTTTGACGAATACTTTCCAACCATGCTTGAAAAAGAAGTTTTTTGAATGGATTTCTGATATCAATTACGATAGATAATGAGATAAAAAAAAATGAAGAAAAAAAAAGAAATAATTTAATAATTTGTGAATATATTAATACTTATAAAAGTAAGACAACTACTTATTATCGTCAAAAATCATTATTATCGATAAAGAAAGGATTATAATAAAAATGATATTAATTTAATCGAAACAGGTTTTTTTATATAAATATTGATGGTAATTGTTATAATAATAATAATAATAATAATAATGCAAAAATACCATTAGTAATTCCATCATTCTTTAACGATAATCCATAAAAATGAACGTTATATTTCCTTTGCAAGTTTGATCAATATACTTTCTCAACTAATTTACTTGTAATAACACAGCGCATATCACATAAAAAAAGACACTCTTATACAAGAAAATCGAATCATTAAATAGTAGCAATTTCAATTATATTGGAAACATAAAAACGATAAATGAGTAATAAGTAGTTTCTTCTAAACTTCTGTTTCAATAATGACACATAAAAGAAAAAAAAAACTAAGAAAACTAGCAAACAACGTAATGATGCTATAATTATTCACGTTAGCTACAAGTGAAGAAAATGCCACACAACGCGCACCTTTATTGCTAATGACGTTAATAATTGTGACTAACATTTGTGTGCTAAACTACGATATCAGTGTTGCCAAAAAAGGTTATAATAAATAAACAAATATTGCTCATTTCCTCTGTAGCAATATTTGATCTCAACTCATCCTCCTTTTCCTTTTACCGTCGTTAGAGAGCGGAAATAAAGGATTTCCGTTTAGAGAAAATTACCCAATAACATTAGCCAGAGAGTGCCTCTTTTCCGATTGAGGGTTGCTAAAGAGAATACTCATCTCATCTTGACTCAAATGAGATTCGATTTTCGGATAGCTGCTGATGGACGCAGAAACTAGGATATAACTTGCAAACGAGACGGTGAAATTTCCTAATTTATTGTTACAGCTTCATGTTTCAGAAATGGATTGCAGCAGGTGAAATTTTATAGCAAAGATAGGGAGTTATTCGTCTTCAAAAGAATTATCGTTATTTGACGGTTTATTCAGATAATGCAACTTTAATTAATGGATGCTTTGATAAAACGGGATGGAAAATATACTAAAACTTAGATTTAATATTGTATTATTAAGAGAAAAGGCTATTTTATATTGTGAAGATATAAATTCTTATACATTAAACATTAAGGGTCTCAATTCGAAAAGGGCAACTTTTTGACATAAATTTTAATTTATTTTTGTTCGAAAATGCATGAAACTAGCTGGTGTTGTTGCTCAGAAACTATGTCATTTAGCTGTTTTTCTTTTTTTCATTTTTTTTGCAAACTCAATAGATCTTTCAGAAAATAGTGTCAAAATGGGCGTTTTGAACCGAATTTCCGCGCGACGGAAGAAAGAGCACTCAAGAACGGGCGAAAAACGTGTTTGTCACGTGATCAAAATCGATTATAACTCAATAGGTAATTGATTGATCAAAAAATGGAAAAAACAGTTCAATTCCAAATCGTTTCTATGGCCAGGCTTTCCAATTTTATACCTTTCCGTTAAAAAAATGAATTTGTAAATGTGTCAAAACGTTTTGCGCTTGTTGAGCAGAGCAGTTAAGAACAGCCTTAAAGCGGTTCTCAAGCGTTTCTGCTCAACAAGCCCGAAATTTTCTGACACATATACTAACTCATTTTTAAAAGCAAAGGCACAAAATTAACAGGGCTGACTATGGAAGCGATTTGGAACTGAAATGATTTTTCCGTTTTTTGATAAATAAATTACTTATCGAGTTATAAGCGATTTTGGGTCACGTGACAACCGCTTTTTCTCATTTCGTCCAGAAATTCGGTTAAATACGATTTTTTACGATCACCAAAAAATGAAAAACGTCTTTCGATTACATAGTTTCTGAATAACAACACCAGCCAATTTCTGAACAAAAATGAATTAAAACTTGTGTCACAAAGTTGCTCCTTTGGATGATTTAAGAACAGTCTTAATGGATGCTTTGATAAAACGGGATGGAAAATATACTAAAGCCTAGATTTAATGTTGTATTATCAAGTGAATGAGCTATTTTGTGTGGTGAAGGTAAAAAATACTTATAGATTAAACATTAAAAAATTGGCCGAAAATAGCTATGATACATTTTGTTTCATCTGAAGTCAGCAGCAAAAATGTTAATTTCTTCTAAAACTAATAATCAGTACACGCACATGTATTTTTACGTCGAGATGAAGCTATAACTTGCAGATGTGATAGTGAAATTTCCTATTTATTGTTACAGCTTCCTGTTCAGAAAATGGATTTCAGCAGCTGAAATTTTTACAGCAAAGGCAGTAAAGAGTTATTCACCTTCAAAAGATTGATCGTTATTTAACTCTTTATTCTGATAATGCAACTTTAATTTACCGACGCCTTGCTAAAACGGGATGATATGAGATATCCATGAGCTCATTTTTGAAATTGGGGACCCACCGATGTTCACCGTGGACACACACATTAACATTGAAAATAATACTCACCCCTAATTATATAGAGAGCAGGATTTACCCCTACTTCTTCCTTATTACATAACTGATGCTCTATTTACTTTTCATAGTGTTTTTTCTTCTTTCTTTTTCCCTACTGTTGTTAAAATTAGCTACTATTCGTGTTCGAATAGTCTATCATATAATGAATATAAAATGTTATAGTCTTATATTAACAAAAACTAGACAAACCGATTTGCTTTTCGTACATGATTTAAAATTAATGTTAGCCAATTATCCAATTCAAAAACATTTATTGCAAGTCGACACTGCAAACTACAATACGAAGTAACACCGCTCATTCTAGGATATTCAAAAATAAGAACTGTCTGTAATCGTCAAAATATTGCATAAAAAATAAATAAAATAAGAAATCATTAAATATTCATCTCTAGAAAAATTTTATCTATTCAAAATGTAAAACATTCATAATAGCTGCTTGAAAATTTTATCTGTATATGCGAATCAATAACAAGCATTAACCATCTATTATGTATGCAGTCTTTATCATATAAGTGATAAACGCACCTGACAAACAGTACAAAAACATGATTTGTCTTGGCTATTTACTAATGACCGACGAAGGAAATCAGAAAAGTTGATAAGAAATCATTGAATTCTCCGTAACATGCATTCACGTGGCGGTTAACAAATATTTCAGCAACGTCGAATGTGAATGTAAATAACAAGGGGCAGTGTGATGCAAATGGAGGGTCGAAGTTCGAATTATCTGATGGATGTACATAAAATCTACAACTTAAAAAGGAAGTAAGCAAACTCGTAGTAATCTCAGATAATTTTCTTTTAAGATACAAATGACATACATACACTGAGAAAAAAGAAATACCGCCATCACCTAGAATGAATAGCTAGTCATTTTCTGAATCTCTAAACTCGAAGTATAGATTTTCGAGCTATGCGAATAGGGGAAACAACTAAGCTGAATAGAGCCGTACCGAGTACTCGGTAAATACTCGGTACTCGGCCAATTTGCCGAGTACTCGGTACTCGGTGAAATTTTGGCCGAGTACTCGGCCAATACCGAGTAGTTGTAAGAATTTCATTTTTTAAGCATATGAATTTAAAACTGATCTGTAAAAAGTTATTCGAATATCAATGTATAATATATGTATAATATTTATATTGGTTAATAATTGTACATGTTATGTGTCAATTCTCCCTTTTTTTGCTACTGTTTTGAATTGTCAAAAATTGTCTTTAAAAAGGTGCACAAATAAATTTCAAATTTAATTAGTTAATTTATATATATATGTACATTATATATATGTATATACACAGGAATATATATATATATGTACACACATATGTACACCTAAGCTCACATTATGTGCACATCAGCATTTTTTTCCCTTATTACCCAACTACTCGGTACTCGGTACTCGGCCGAGTAGTCAATGGCCGAGTACTCGGTACTCGGCCAAAGTACTACTCAGTACACCACTAAAGCTGAATAGACGAAATGATCTAGAATCTCTAGTTTCTTGTTTTCTAGTTCAAGAAACGATAATGAATCGTTTCAGTAGCGAGAAATTATCGTTTGATTTCTGGAATGGTTTCTTAAACTAGAATTATAGTTATTAAAACTAACCTCTTGTGTTCGCATCTATTTGCAGAGATTTTGAAATAAGTTTGACTATGAGAATATAGGAAAACGTTCTTGAATTCTAGCAGGTACCAAAGGGAACTAGAATTTATAGCGATGACATGGAACTACTTTTTCTAGAGCCACAATTTAGATTCTAGATGGCAGAACCATATTTTTTTCTCAGTGTAGAATGTTTAAATTTTCGAATTTTTTAATTTTGAGCACAGGCTGAGGCAATTCTAAATATAACTAATATATATAATTTGTACATTTGTATAAACAGTATCACACGCATATATGTGTAAGTCTATTTTAAAGACTGATTTACACAGATGCACATATATGTACACTGAAAAAAATTCTGCCACTGGCATTTAGAAAATAAATCATGGCTCTAGAAAAAATAGTTCCATGTCATCCTTGTAAATTCTAGTTCACTTTGCTAGAGAGTTCTAGTTTTCCCTATTAAAATTCAAGGTCGTTTTCCTATATTATCGTGGTCAGACTTATTTAAAAATCTCTGCAAATAAATGCAAACACAAGAAGTGAGTTTTAGTAACTATAATTCTAGTTTATGAATTAAGGCTGTTCTCAAATCCAAAAGGGCAACTTTATGACATAAGTTTTAATTTATTTTTGTTCGGAAATGCATGAAACTAGCAGGTGTTGCTATTCAGAAACTATGCAATCAAACTATGTTTTTCGTTTTTTTTTTTTTTTTTTTTTGAAACGCAATAGATTTTTCAGAAAATGTGATGTTTTGAACCGCGCGAAAGAACAGCTACTCAAGGAAGGGTGAAAAACATCTTTGCCACGTGATCAAAATCGCTTATAACTCAATAGGTAATTGAAGGAGCATAGCAGTTGAGAACAGCCTTACACTAAGTTCGAACTGAAATAGTCGAGTCACTTAACTCGAAGTTTTTTGAAGCGGGCGCACCTGGAAACAAGATTATGACTATAGCAAGTTTCTGAAACTCACTTAACTTTTGATACTCCCTTAACTATGAGTTGAGTGGAAATCTACCTGCTGAAATCTTTTTCTTATTTCAAACTGTTATTAAAATTAGAGTTAAGTTCTACAAATAATTTTTAGCTTTTTCTAATGATCTTTTGAATCGTTTATTTAATTAACACGCCGCAAAGAATAAAAACAATAATAAACTATGTATAGTTAGAAGTTGTAGTTACAAACTTAACATAAGTTAAGTCTCTTAAAACTTTTTGCAATGGGAACAGGTGAAGCCTAATTCTCGGTATCCCGTTTCAAAAAAGTTAAGTGACTAAAAATTAAGTGATACAACTATCTCAGTGCGAACACAGTATTAATTCTAGAAGTCGATAATTTCTCGCATTTCAAACGAATCATGATATAATATATCGTTTCATCACCTAGTAAACTACAGACTAGAAATTTTAGTTCATTTCTTCTATTCAGTTTACTTGTTTACTTTATTCGCATAACTCGGAAATCTATATTTCTAGTTTAGGGATTTAGAAAAGGACTATCTATTCGTTCTAGGTGAAGGCGGTATATTTTTTTCTTTCAGTGTATAGATAGATAGATAATTTACAGTTTTTGAAGGGTATAAAAAAATCTCTGAAAGAGACATTCGTATAATAAGTTTCGCATGAATGCAGGTGGTGAAACAACGGACCCCCCAGCGGTAGCTTTGATACTTCCCTGCTTACAGCAGGAGGAAGGTGCAGGTCCTATAATTATTGTCGGACAGGTATACTTAAAATCGAAACGCGCTCTTTTGAAGCCTGATGAATTGGATAGAAAAGAGCCAAGAGGCTCAGGGGCGCCTAGGAGACACAATGTCCTCTGTTGAATCATAAAAACTTTTCTGAATATTCTGGTTGCAGAGTGCATACGAAACTAAAGTTTTCGAGTAACGGAGCAATAGGCGTACACCATCAATATTAACCGCTTCTCAGCATAGTGCTAGGTGGCATGACACAATGGAAAACAGGAGGTATCCTGCGACAAAGATGGAGTATTTTTCTTTTCTTAGAAAGGGAAAGTTTGTTGTTGAAAGTTGTCTTTTGTACTTACATTGAAAGTTTAGGGGTAAGTTTTTGTTACAGAATTTTTGTAAATTAATCGTTGTATTTGCCAGTGGCGCCAACTTACATGGGCCCATGAGGCGCGAACCCATCCATTAATTTGATCTCTCCGCCCACCCAATTTCAATTGATTTAATTCGTAATTTATTTTTTATTTATTTAATCGCTGGAATGAAATTTGTTTTTATTAACGTTCTCAAAATAATTTTGTTCGAAAAATAGTAAGGATATCCATGAGACTTACAGGAACACTGTAAACCCCTTTAGCGGATGTATAGTTAAATTTCTCACAAAACTAAATTTCCTGCATATTTTGCCATCTGTTTTGATGTCTTGAATTGATAAAGCGCTTAAGGCTGTTCTTAACTGCTCTGCTCAACAAGCGCAAAACGTTTTGACACATTTACAAATTCATTTTTTAACGGAAAGGTATCAAATTGAAAAGCCTGACCATGGAAGCGATTTGGAATTGAACTGTTTTTTCCATTTTTTGATCAATCAATTACCTATTGAGTTGTAAGCGAATTTGATCACGAGACAAACACGTTTTTCGCCCGCTTTTGAGTGCTCTTTCTTCCTTCGCGCGGAAATTCGGTTCAAAACGCCCACTTTGACACTCTTTTCTGAAAGATCTATTGGGTTTGCAAAAAAATGGAAAAAACAGCTCAATGACATAGTTTCTGAACAACAACACCAGCTACTTTCATGCATTTTTGAAAAAAAAATAAATTAAAACTTATGTCAAAAAGTTGCCCTTTTGGATTTGAGAACACCCTTAAGGAAGGGGCCACTTCTAAAACTAGTACTACTGGACACTGGTCGCTAATGAAGTTTCTCAATTCTGCCCTTTAAATAACACTATGCATCGCTGCAGAAGAAAATAAAAACATGTGCGACTGTGCTTGGGTAATTCTAAATGCATTTACATGCATGTAAAGTGTGAAAAGAGAAATAAAGACGAAAAACTGCCAAATATAGGTTATAACTTTAATTTTAATTAATCTAAGAAAAAAAGAAAAGTACCGTTCATCTATTTTTTCCCTTCGAGATTTAAACTCATGCTATTACTGAAATTTAAATATTTTCTTCCTCTACCTTTGATTAAGCCACAAGCAACCGTAATTTAAAGTCGGTAAGTTGTTTGCAGGAGCATATTAATTGTTTAATGACAACGTACAATACGAAAGAAAAAAGAATGTGAATTTGAGCAATGTTTTCAATTCTAGCTAATGTTTTGATTCGTGAAAAGTTCTCTATAAATATATATGACTTATTTTGTGATGAGAGATTATCTAAATAAAATTGAATATCTTTTAAAGTGCAATAGTGACATCTTTATTTAATTTTAGCACAGTAAACAAATGTAAAGAAACATTTTTTTTTTCTTTTTATAAATGCATGGTTAGCGAAACTTAAAATACGCCAAAATGAGCTAATTAGTGTCAAAATGCAAACGTGGTTGTTTAGGTTGTAAGTCGAAATTTAATTTTATAGTTAATTTTTTGTTATATATGCTTTGTAAAAACATAAACGTTCTCTGAAATGTTTTCAATTCTAGATAATGTATGGAAACAAAAATACTGTTTTGATTCTTGAAAAGTTCTCTATAAACGTATATGTCTTGTTTTGTGATGAGAGTGTATCGAAACAAAACTGAACATCTTTTAAAGTGCAATAGTGACATCTTTATTTAATTTCAGCGTTTAAACAAATGTAAAGAAACATTTTTTTAAAAAATATATAAATGCATGGTTAGCTAAACTTAAAATACGCCAACATGAACTAATTAGGGTCAAAATGCAAACGTGGTTGTTTAGGTATAAGTCTAAATTTAATTTTATAGTTAATTTTTTGTTATATATGCCTTGTAAAAACCTAAACGTCCTAGCAGTTTTGGGTTTAACTGCTTTTAGAATAACAATCAAATTTTTAAAAATACAGAAATAAAAACATATGTACATAATGGTAACAATGATAATTTATATTTGTGGTCGAGCATTGAAAAATCTAGTCAATAAAAATAAAAACAATTAAATAGCACTAAAGTATGGACAATTGTAAACAAGGAACTTAGGTGCTAAATCCTTTATTCTGCGATTTTGAGAATTGAAGATATGACCCTGGCTGTAGGTGTATTTGTTTTTACCTCATTTTTTGGACAGTAATAAATAATAAATATATATATGGTAATAATAATAATAATACATGCACATATTGCTAAATATTTTAACAAATAATATGAATTTCCCCATGAAAAGATTATTCGGGCTGTTAAATAAAAACAGCGATAAATTACTGTTATAAAAATACAAAAACGAAAAAACTAAAAATAAAAAAAAAATTAAAACCATCAGAGAATCAATATTACATCTACTTCTGCTACTTATTATTTTGGTGTACTTAATAAATTGCTGTTCATAAGCATTAAATAAATAAGAAAGACAGGTTTCCCATATACAAGTAGCTCTAATAACATATAATTACGCAGAATTTTTAAAGATTCTTGTAAATACAAGACTGAACCATCCCCCCAATAAAGTATGTGTCACAAATACATGTCTCTTATTTTGTCTCCGTAAAAAATACATGTATTTGTTTAAACATTCCATAAGTGTTATAGTAAATACTTGGATGATAGGGATACAGATACGTAAATATTCAATCGATTTATTTAATGATTGATTAATAATCCTGAATTGTTTTATTACTCAGCATTTTATGATTCTAATATTTTTGATATTTTTCTGTGAAAGAAATTGGAGCTAAAATTATGGAATTAGTTAATATCTCAAAAATTTAAAAATAGAGTAATGGTATCTATAAAGCATTTAAACTTAAATAAGTAAATAAAAAAACCCCTTAATATATCGAAACGCTTATTCATTTGTGCACCCCATTTCTTTTCAATAAGGCGGTTGATTCTAATAATGAGCAAAAATAATTGCGATCACCATTTCGTTCATGATTATTGATCTATAAAAGCGACAAATTCCATTCAACCATCGGTTTACTTGTTAGACATCAGTTATGCATATTTACAATAACACTTAATTTATATATGAAAATATTTGCATCATAAATATCGTATTTTGAACTAATACTCACGAAAAAATGATAACAGATCCATTTTCCGATAGATGGCACTTATAACGGCGACAGTAATCCACAAAAAAGGCTGGGCATTTTATAAGTTTCTTTACAAAATTATTTATCAAACGCTAAGTTACACCACTGTACAACATTCGCTGCGCACGACTGGAGAGAAAATCGGCCGGGCAGAATTTGCCGCGAATCTGCTTACCACCAGAGCCCCCGTTTTTCCTAGAATTATTGGAGAGGGAATCAGAAAGTGGAGCCAGATACTGCTTGTAGTCAGTATTTTGTAGCTGTCCATCTTCAGCTGAAAAAAGGGAGGCAGCAGTTCATAGGTTACAGGTTACCGTGCAAAGGAAGGGGACGATATCAGTCACGTTTGATTCGTTTACGATTCTATAAGCAACGTGTTTGTTGTCATTCTTTCAGCTGTTAGGAAAATAGATTAGGCTACTGTACGAAGGTAGGGGGGCTGAAGATGTAAATGATAACAACGCCTGGAACTGTCTACTCAGTGGATAAAATTTGAAGTTTTAGACATAAATGGAAAAATTATTCTTCTCTCAGCCTTGTCTCTCAGCAGACTTGTAAACTGTCGAGATGCTGTTTTCTTATTTACTGGTCAGCAAGATCTTAGATGAAATGATATATATATATATATATATATAAATGCACACTAAACATATGCGAGGATTAGAACTAATTTATAAGGAAAATACATTAGACTACTATTTGAAGTAAGGGAACTCAGATGCAAGTGATTACAACGCCTGAAACTGTCAACCAGTGGATATAATTTTAAGTTAGACATAAAAGAAGAAGTAATTCGAAAGACTTGTGACTGTCAAGATGGCGTTTTCCTATTTGCAGGTCAGTTAGATCGTAGATGAAATGATTTAAAAAAAAAAGTATTCTAGACATATACGAGAGAGAATATAACTAATTTGTAGGGGAAATAGATTAAACTACTATTCGAAGAAGGGGAACTCAGCTGTAAATGATAACAACGTCTGGAACTGTCTACCAGTAGATAACGTTTTAAGTTTTAGACATAAATGGTGAGATTATTCGCCCAGACTTTTAACTGTCAAAGTGATGTTTTTCCGTTCTCTAGACAGCAGGATCATAGATGAAATGATATTAAAAAAAATTACAGTAAAAATATGCACGACTAGCATGAATTTGTTAATTTATTGATTAGTTTGCTGTTAAGGTGTCTAGACATCCCTGTTTTTTTTCGGGGCAGTGCTTATTTAATGCCTGGGACATTTTTCTTAAATGTCCTGGCTTTTAATTAAACCTCTAAATTATCCGGGTTTTAGCTTCCAAAAATTCTATTCGGGAAAAAACAAACAAACAGCAACAAAAAACAAGCTTCGATTATTATTATTATTTAATTTAGGGAATAGGAATTGCAAGAAAAAATTCAATGTCAGTTCTCTAACGACAAACTCGAAAACTCCCCCATCCCGAAAAAAAACAAAAACGAAACATTCAGCCAAGAAAAGTAGGAATAAACTAATGTATAAAATGAACTGAATTTTTGTCTTCATTTATTTATTTTTTAAGTGAATAAGCAGAAAGTAGTTTTTCATCATTATTATAATTAAATATTAATTGTTAAAAACGAAAGGAAAAAAAGATAACTTGAAACATATTACTATCACCTAGCATTGAAAACAGCTGATATATCAATGATAAAAAAAATATGAAAACTCACCACTTTACCAAACTGAACGAGCAGTTAATGATGCTTTAACAATAACATACAAAATCCTTCAAAAGAAAAAAAAAAAAAAAAATCCTCAAGTGGTTTAATTTTAGTTTAAAATAGAGTCGTAATCGTGAAGTCAATTAACTGGTCTTTTAATAGCTCTTTTAAAATGAAAATTTGAAACGTGATAAAAGAATTTTTTTTTTCGTTTTTTTCCCCCATCGTACAAACGATTCAGTTGTAATTTTTTTTTTTAATTAGAAGTAATAATAATAACTAAAGTAGTTATTTCAAAAGCAGTCAGTGTATAAAGCGGATGAATATTTCGATTAGCATTCAGGAAACAAAATCACCAATTTATGAAACTAAAAATTGTGAGAAAAAATTATCTAAGGAATAAAAAACAAGTTATTATCAGAGCAGAATATACAGCTCTCTAAATCAACGTGAAAGCTGGAAAATTGCATAAATGCAAATTTTTACTTGGGAAAAGTTACATTTGCATTTAAGAAATAAACTAATAATGAGATAAAAGATTTAGAAAATGGGTTAATCTGCATATTTTCTTAAATGTTCTAAGTAAATAGCTTTAAAAATGTTTACAAAAGAAAAATAAGAAAGTTTAAGGATATATAAAGGAAAAATTATGAAAATATTAAATGGACAATTTATGCTGTAATTCTAAATGAAATGATTATCCAGGTATTAAAAAAAATGTGTTTTTTTAATTAAAAGGGAAATCTTTAAAATGCCCTTTTATAATAAATTCTAGCCTTATTCGTGATTTAAATCAAGAATATAGGTAATCACAGAAGTAATTTTACAATAACTTTTTATATGGGATACCACAGTTTTAAATACTTAGAATGTTAAGGGGCTACTTCACTCACGTGAAAACACCCGTTGGCTAATGTTAAGCCTAAGGGTGAATTTTTTTTTAATATTTCGTTTGCATTTCAATAGTTTTAAAATATTTGTTTGCATTGGATAGCTGAGGTCAATCTCTACAAAAGTTGTTTTTGACTTTTTAATTTTGTGTACAGTTTTTTTTTTTTTTTTTTTTTTTTTTTTTTAAATAAGGATACTTTTACATTCGAAACCGGCTCCGAAAATGAAAGTATTGTAATAAAAAAATCTGTAAAAAAAAAATTTAAAAAGTTAAAAACGGACCTTTGAGATGTTTACAAAAATTCTCCCATAGGATTAACATTAGCGAGAGAGTGTTTTCGGGTAAGTGAAGTAGCCTTTTAAGCATACTATTCCATTTATTGAGCCAAATATACAAGATGTCTCACTTGGCATAAAACTTTAACAATAATGAATATATTCAAATGAAATTTGCAACAAAGTTTCCCTGCTTTACGCGAATTCTAATGATATCACTAGAAGCGATGTAGATGTTAAAGGCCACCATCCGTATTCATACAGTCCTACACTAGACCGGCCACATTTCCCAATTCCGTCGCATTTTACACAAGATCTTACACAAGATTTCTGCTGAAAATTTCTTTAAAATACCTTCATTACTATTTATAACATTATGAAGAAGAAATCCGGATCTCTAATGGAGTGAGTCACCCTGAATTTTTGACTAAATAAATGGATTGCGGTCCTCGTTTCTCATACAAAAATTGTTTATGCGAACTGTATGCGAGCTTTAAAAAAAATTTTTTTTTCGATCTTAACTTAAGGCTGGTCTCAAATCCAAAGGGTCAACTTTCTGACATAAGTTTGAATTCATTTTTGCTCGGAAACGCATAAAATTAGAAGGTGTTGTTATTCAGAAACTAAGTCATCGAACTGTTTTTTCCGGTTTTCTTGTAAACGCAATAGATCTTTCAGAAAACACTGTCAATGTTGGTATTTTGAACTGAACTTCCGAACGAAAGAAGAAAATCCAGTCAGTAAGGGGAGAAAAATGCCGTGTCACGAGATGAAAATCGCTTATAACTCAATAGGTAATTGATTGATCAAAAAATAGAAAAAACAATTCAATTCCAAATCGCTTCCTTGGCCAGGCTTTCCAATTTTATACCTTTCCGTTAAAAAATGAATTTGTAAATGTGTCAAAACGTTTTGCGCTTGTTGAGCAGAGCAATTGAGAACAACACCCTAATGGAAGAAAATATAATCCATAAAGTACGCTTCTTAGAAGTACACATTTTCTCTCTCACTTAAATACTTTTCCGCTAAAGCATAGGCACTATAAGAGCAGAACCATATACTTTAAAATATGCTACATTATATATATATATATACAGTAAAACCTCCCTAAAGCGACCACGTTCCGTTCCAATAAAAATTGGTCGCTCTGAGAGGTGGTCTTTTAATGGAGGTAATGTTTAAATCTAGATTTTAATTGTTAATTAAAAGTTACCAGCATTTAAAAAAAAATCTAAACTTAGTTTAGAAGTTTGATGAATAATGCGCTCTCCGGAATTACTTTTCTACTAAAACCTTCTTCAAGCGACCAAGAAAAAACAGAATTTGTTCCATTTTCTTGAAAGTTTGTAGTTCAACTGCAATCTGAATAGAGGTAAAACTAGAACTGAGCCTATGAGAATAAATTTCGTTCCATGAAAAAAAATGGTCGTTCAGGGAGGTGGTCGCTTAATGGAGATGGTCGCACAGAGAGGTTTCACTGTATATTTTATTTTTGCTTTAGCATTTATTTCTTATTATAGTTTAGGAATTTTTAAGAATTTCGTTCTAGCCTTCTACTTTTTTTTCTTCAGTAAGCACAAAATTTTACGTCTTCTGCAAACTGCATATAATTAGCGTTGCCATTTGTCCTGCGTGAATCGGGGCTCCAGATACTCTGGACACCACTATTTTAAAGTCATTTTCTTCCCCTTATCTAATGGCAGAAATATCTGCAATTAAACATGGCAAAATAAACTGTAAGAAATTAGTGATGTCCGTTTTTGAACATTCGGAGCCCTGATTTACGCGGGATATACCTGGCAACACTTCGTGTAATTAACTCTCTTTTAGGAATCGTATAAAACGAATAAACAAAAAACAGTAAGAGTAGTGCGAAAAATGATATAAAAGAAAGAAAGAAAGGAAAACATAAAATTTGTGGAACCAATAAAAGTACAAAAATGCCAAAAAATCATGCTGAATAAATTTTCACCTCTTGGTCTTAAACATTATTTGTAAATGAGGAAAATGGTTTTTTTTTTTTTTTTTTTTTTTTTTTTTTTTTTTACCCGGGAGAACTCGTTGCATGAGATTTTCTCTCACCGTCGTACTTTTTTAAGACTCTTATTTAAACCATTTTTCATTTCAATTAAAATTTCAAAATGTTATTTCAATTATTTTACCTCTTTTGTGAATAAAAGTACTAAGCCAACCAAAAAAAGTTGATATTATATGAATGTAAAGTAAAAGAAAAGCAACTGGGCATTCTCACTAGCGAGTTCTCCCGGGTTAAATTGAGAAGTTTCTATAAAAATGCATGGACGAGTCCAAAAATTAGTTGGCGAAAATTGTCTGTGCATAAAAGAATATTTTCAGAGAAACTTAGTGACATTATTGATAAATTGTCAGTCTCTTAAGTGTATGAAATTTGTACACGTATATTGGTTGCATCTGTTAGTATGTTTTACCCCAGGAATGACGTAGCGTAAGTTGAATTTTGCGTCCAACCTGGATCTTCATGCAGTAACTTGGTTTTGTTTGCGGGAATGCTTAATTCCAATTAAATTCAATGCCAACCGCAGGAGGAATATTCCAAGGAAGCAATTTTTGAGTTGCACAGTCATACATATTGTTCGGTAATGGCTATACTGCCACAGAAGATGGTAACCATAAAAAGAGGACATTAAGTTCAACGGATTCTTAACCCGGGAGAACATGCGCATACCCAGGGTATGAAGGATTTTTACTTTGTCACCAATAAATACAAATAATAATCGTCACCTTATTTAATCGGAGACAATTTTGCGATTAAAGAGGTTGAAGATTATTTTTAAAAAGATAGGGGTGACAATTGTAAAAACCTTACGCATTCCGGGTCTTTCAGGCCCGGCGCGCGTCCTCCCGGGTAAATACTGACCGTTAACGAATTGATTATAGCAAATAAGCGAATTACATTACATGATATCAATTTGAATTGCCCCTTCACATGAAAGCGAATTACTACATTAAGTCCCAATATGGATGCTTATTCAACCGAAGCAACACCTTTGACGATTCAGGATTGAAAACATATGTACCGCAGAAATCACGTGTAAAAACTTGACTTCAGTTAAAAATGGACGTTTTACCACCATCTTCAACATAGGTTTCAACATTAAATGTGTCACAATCACAAAATTGTCGCCATTTGCAATCAACTTTTTGACTCACTTGCTGTACATACGTAAATTCTAGAGTTAAAACACAGGTATGTAATGATATAATTTATAAAATACGTTTTATTTATTTAATCTTTTTTCCTAAGGGGAAAAATAATTAAATTTACCGTGAGTAAAAGAAACAATATTAAAATAATTTGAATTCTATTTCGTATTCCTTAATCAATTTATTAAGCATCGAAATCTTAAAAATAAGTCTTTAAAAATATACATTTCCTTCGCAACCAGTTAAAGAAAAAAAAGTCTAATATCCTGAAACTGTTTATTCTTCTATTCCAGTGTTAAGAAGAAAATTACATTGTAATTGTATTGTTGTTACCACCAATTCCATTGTCAACATCAATGTTTGAAAACTTGTCTGTGTTAGCCTTGGTCGCTTCCTAGGCTATATCCACGATGATAAACAAATGATAAAAAGCGAAAGGATTTTTGTTTTCTTTGAGGCTGCATACCTTTGGTCGCGAGGCACTGCTCACTGCCGAGGTCAAGGCTTAAAGAAGCAGTCTGGGCACTGGCTACTTGTTTCGTTGAGATTCTGCCAGTGAAAGCCGTCACATGTTTCAGGTTTCGTTATAGATAAAAGGATGATGAGCATAGGATTTCAACGGCATGCTGCAGAAACTAGAAATCCTTGCGAGTGAGAGAGAGAGTTCACATTTTATTTTTGTGCATTTGTTTATTTATTTATAATCTCTTTCCATTAATAGTTTCAAACGAATCAATGTAAGGCTCTGTTGGGGACTGACAAGAAATTTGCAGGGGCACTAAAATTTTCTCTAATAGCATTTTCATTTCATATATCGAATGATGAAAAAAGTCAAAAAGTCAAAACTGGAACAGACAGTAAGCAATGCGCGGTTTTCATAGAAGAATATGGGATTGTTTAAAAGCGTCAAATTTTATTGCCAGAAAACTTACATTTGTCACTGACAGTTAGTGTTGTAGCAACACTGAAATTGCTGCCTGTTGCTATTTGAACCCTCATGTTACAGAGCTTCTTCGATGCTGTGCTGAGTGTCACGTCTAGAGATTGCAATCCTCAGTCAATGGAAATCCGCAGCGAGATTTGTTTAAAAAAAAAAAAAAATACTTGATTAGTAAAATAGTTATCTTCATTTAATTTAATTGCGGAATGGTTGTGATTAAAAGCTGTCGATTTCGCGTGTTTGTTTATTCAAGAAAACTATCAGAATTTTCGAAAAGTAATTTTTGCTTTAACCACTTACGATTACGAAATTCATTGATTAAAAAAAGCTATGATCACTAATATGAAAATCAGGTACTTTTCTTTTAATCTAGTTGCGGTATTCAACAACTTGCAGAATTTCAATCCTGGTCATGTCACGTCTGAAGACCATCATCATTAATGGCAGCCATCACCTTGAACATGCGTATGCTACAGCTACGTTGCGAACAGTGTTGCTCAGCCGTGCAAATTACTGACTCAACTGAAGCAGTTATTTTTTGGTGGCAAACATAACTATTCTGACAGTAAGATTTTCCGCTCGTATATTAACAGATCCCACGCCTTCTGCACAATTCTGTAGAAACTACATAAATTAAACAACGACCAGAACCTTAAAATCTCTCAGTAAAGATTCGAGCAGGTGATCAGAAGCGGATCGACTGTTATATTCTTTGAAGTTCGCCATTTTGTTTGGCTTATCAGATGCAAAGACTGCTGACCTGCGAAACGAATTTTTTGTGTTTTCCTTTGCTTTTGTTGTTTTCGATTACATTGTTAAAAATTTTGCGATAGGTTGAACAAAATTTTGGTACTTCAGTAGCTGCAAACCTTAAGATGGTGAAATATCGTTTCAGAATCTAAGAGCTATGGGTGAACAGAAGTCGAACCCCAAATGTTGAAACGATATTTCCTCATCTTATGGTTTCAGCTACTGTAGCAGCAAAAACTTGGTTCAAATAAACCATCACTAAATTGTTAAGAGTGTACCTTCTCTATTTGTCATTTTTATGTTGGGTATTGCACAGATCCTGTACCGACCGAACTGTTTTTTATTGCTTTTGTGTTACTGTTACTATCAATGTTTTTCTCTGATCCCTTATCGCACACTTCGAGTACTTTATTAGAAAGACTATACGGAATAAATTACGACTTTTTGGCTTTTGATTGGCCAGCATTGCTATTCTGCTCTTCCACCAATCATTTGCTGCGATGATTGCCAATTTTTAATGCCATTTAAAGAGAGTTCTTTGACAGTCAAGACTAATTTTTTTTTTTTTTAAATAGACTCTTGAATTAAATTGTTTGTTCGAATCACAAAGATCTTTTTTTGACGCGCTCTTCATCAGGTTAAGTGCATAATATGTACAACAGACGTGCACTTATAAGCAAAAATTAGAAGTCTGGATATTTTTTTTTTTGAAAATAATGAGAATATGGACCAAAGTTCTGCGACAAATTTTTACAAAAAGTATTCTTTATCAAGTCAAAGCCACCCAATATAGATCTTAATTTGGTAGAACAGACAGATGGTCTTTTATCCAACTTTTTGATGAACTAGATGATTGTTTAGTAAAAATAGTGCTTTATGCTCCTTACCTATAATTCAGAGCGCAATTACCTTCAAAATAATATATTTACTAAAATAACTGTACATAGTCGAGTATTGAATAAGGTTTCAATCTGAAATGTCCAGGAAAAAATTGCATACTGCTGATGAGATACCAAATCGATATTAAAAATTGTCGTTGAATACAAATTGTTTCAAATCTAAAATATGCCTTCTACAAAAATAAATAAATAAAAAAATAAAGATATTTTGACAAATTTAATATTGTGCCTCAAAGCATGAATGTCATTTACATCTAAATGAGAGAAGAAAAAAAAAGAACAGAAAAGAAACACCCTTTTTCAAACTAAAGTTTTAAAGAAGCGTGAAATTCATTCAGATTCAATGAAATTGAATATAAAAATTCAAAAGAAATGTCATTTTCATATTAAAAATAATTTTGATAAATTTTGTATTTGAATCTGAACGTATGATTCACTCGTATTGAATGACAGGGAAAAGAATTAACGTTTTAAGTGAAATGCCATTTTCAAAAGAGAAAGAAAAATATTCGTTCCATAAACTTATATTTATATTTAACAGTATTAAGGGTACAGTACTCAAATACAAAAGGGCAACTTTATGATAGCATAAGTTTTAATTTATTTTTGTTAGGAAATGTATGAAACTAGCAGTTGTTGTTGTTCAGAAACAATGAAATCGAGTTGGTTTTTTCCGTTTTTTTTTTGCAAACGCAATAGATTTTTCAGAAAATAGTGTCAGAGTGCGCGTTTTGAACCGAATTTTCACGCGAAAGGAGAAAAAACTACTCAAGAAAGGGCGAAAAGCGTGTTTATCACGTGATCAAAATCGCTTATAACTCAATAGGTAATTTATTGATTTAAAAAAAAATGGAAAACACAGTTCGATTCCAAATCGCTTCCATGGTCATGCTTTCCAATTTTATATCTTTATGTTAAAAAATGAATTTGTAAATGTGTCGAAACGTTTTGCGCTTGTTGAGCAGAGCAGTTGAGAACAGCCTTAATGTTCGTATATGTTTTGTTAGTGGAGGCAAAAGCAAGAGAAATATTTTTATTTAAATAAAAGTCTCTCTCTTTCTCTTTTTTAATTTTAATTCTCTTTCTCTCTTTGCAAGTATTTCGAACAAGCTTAAATTATAAAAAACTGCTTTAATTCGGTAAAATTTAATTACCCTTACAAAAGTATAACACATTTTCACTCAAAAAACAACTTTCAACATTTATTAACACAGTTTTTTGTTTTTTAGTTCCCTACATCCTATAATTACTTTTTCACTCCAAAAAAAAAGTTCAACATTTATTAATTTTCATATGTATTAAAAGGGAAAAGAAATACATAAGCGTGTCAACTGAACAGAATACGGATGATAAATACAGTTCAGGTATAAAAATTAAGATCTCGAAACATATGTATTAAAATAAAATTCTTAAAAAAAAAAAGTAAGGAAACTCATGTTCTGTTTATTTAACAAACGGATTCGTCAAAAAGAAAAAATACATAAACGACAACTCGTCAACATTACGAGCTGAACTTCACATGTTTTTAATCAGTTAAGCAAACATTTAAGGGAAGAGGCAGTCATAGACGGAGCAAAAATTTAATCTATATATTTACATGGCAAACACCAACACGTGCCTCCTCAACGGTAGAAATCCCTGAAAAACTAAAACGAAAATATTGAACCTGTTTTACCCATTAGCCGCAGGGAATTGAGCTGCTGCCACCAAAAGAGTTGGTGGATGAAAAAATAAAATGAATAAAAAAATCTGAAGGTGAAACTTATTTTTTCCTTGCTCCTTCTGTCTCTCCTCTGGGCTATGAGGCCAGTAAGGCAACTCAGAGAAATCGACAAAATTCACCAAGAGTATTTTATTTGGATCGATTTTCTTATTTTTCATAAATAAAGGACCCCAATTGCCCTCGGGTGGCAATAAAATCTGAATTTGTAAGTTAGTTTTGAAAATATGTCTTGTAATGTGCTACATTAACGCAGGCAACATTTTATTAAAAGAAGAAAGAACTAACTAAATAAATAATACGCTTATCATATACAAAATGGCCTTTGAATATGACAGGCAGAACATTAAATGCCCTGAATGTAGAATTTGACACAGCAACTAGAATTGGCGTAGTAAAAAATTTGAAATAGAAAAAAAAAAAAAAAAAAAAAAAAATCGATGGCTCCTTCTAACTCTTGTCTGGGTTTTGAAGCCAGAAAGATAATTCAGGAAAAAAAAAAAAGAAAGAAAAACCCAGGAAATATAATTTATTTAGATTCTCTTTCTTGTTTTTTATAAGTAAAGGATTATAACTGACTGCCTTCGTTAGATAAAATAAAATTTGAATTTGTAAGTTAGTTTTGAAAATATGTCTTGTAATGTGCTACATTAACGCAGGAAACATTTTATTAAAAGAAGAAAGAACTAACTAAATAAATAATACACTTATCATATACAAATAACATGGCCTTTGAATATGACAGGTAGAACATTAAATACCCTGAATGTAGAATTTGACATAGCAACTAGATTTGGCGTAGTAAAAAATTTGAAATAGAAAAAAAAAAAAAAAAAAAAAAAATTCGATGGCTCCTTCTAACTCTTGTCTTGGTTTTGAAGCCAGAAAGATAATTCAGGAAGAAAGAAAAACCCAGGAAATATAATTTATTTAGATTCTCTTTCTTGTTTTTTATAAGTAAAGGATTATAACTGACTGCCTTCGGGAGATAAAGTAAAATCTGAAATTGTAAGTTAATTTTGGAAATATGTCATGTAATGTACATTAACATAAGCAAAGTTTTATTCAGAAAAAAAGGAAAGAAAATCTAAATCAATAACATATGAAACCTATAGAAATAAGATGGATTTACAGCGGTGGCACTGAGTGGCCATCGTGCGTGGCCAATTAAGATGGTCACATAATAAATATAAACAGATATTTATATTGTAAAACTTTTTTTTTAACGAACTATTGCTTCAGACATAAATAAGATGTGTCTATAATTAGTTTTCTAATTAAATAACACCAATAATGGAGTAGAATATTATAAGTTTGGTTCATGGTTTTCCATCTCACCTTCAGGATTGATCTTATTTATCAGGTATTTACTATCATTTTTTTAAGAATGGCTAAAATTAATTACTCATTAATAGCTAATATGCATTAGTAATTCATTATAATATACATATATATGAAAATGCGGACACGGATCACTTTTCTGCCAGATTTTGGTTGAAATTTTTGTGAGTATCACCGACTTAGAATATGGCACAGATCATTAAATTCTCCGAATATATACAAATGTATAAATTGATATTGCTACCAGAAATAGTTGAATATTTTTTAACCAGAATTTTTTTTTCACCTCCATAGCTCCTCCTGTTTCCTTTCTGGACTATTAAGCGCCAGCAAGACCACACAGAGAAATCAGTAAAACTCACCGAATGTACTTTATTTGGATTCATTTTCTTATCTTTCGTAAATAAGTGATTCTAATTGCCCTCGGGAGATAGTGAATTTCAAAACTCGCTTTATCCAAAATTTTAAAAAAAATCGAGTTTTTCCTACCAATCTATTCTATTGGTGAACATGCATCGACGAAACACTACAATCTGCAAGAAAAATTAGTTTTATCTGGCATTGTAAAATCTTGGTTTACAATGAAAACCAATGAACGTAGTCAGGGGTTTTTCACGATTTCCCAAAATTTGATTTTTTGGATAAGGCGAATTTTGAAACTTACGTCCTCATATGTAAATCATAGAAAAATAAAATGACTATTTAACATGACAAACAAGATGTTAAATATTCAGATTGCACATGAAAATAGAATTTAACATTGGCACCAAAAAGTTGGTAGTAGAAATAATGTAATCAAGCAACCTGAAGATAATTTTTCCCCTCCTCTTCTTATCTCTCTTCTAGGCTATTAGGGCGATAATACAGCGCTTAGACAATTTTATTTTGATTAATTTTCCTGCTTTTCATAAGTATAAGGGTCTCACTGCTCTTGAGAGACAATAAAATCTGAGTTTGTAAGTTAGTTTAGGAAATATGTCTCGTAATTAATATGCTGAATTATATTTGGTAACATTTTATCAAAAAAAAAAAAAAATTGCTAAAACAATATTTGAATTATACAAAAGTAAAATGCCCTCGAGAGATAATAAGATCCGAGTTTATAAGTTAGTTTTGGAAATATGTCTCGTAATATAGTGAATTATTTTTGGCAACATTTTATCAAAAAAAAAAAAAAAAAAAAAAAAAAAATGCTAAAACAATAATATTTGAATTATACAAAAGTAAAATGCCCTCGAGAGATAATAAAATCTGAGTTTGTAAATTTGTTTTGAAAATATGTCTCATAATATACTAAATTATTTTTAGCAACATTTTATTAAAAAAAAAAAAAAAAAAAAAAAAGTGCTAAAACAAAAATATGTGAATTCTACAAAAGTAAAATGCCCTCGAGAGATAATAAAATCTGAGTTTGAAAGTTAGCTTTGGAAATATGTCTCGTAATATACTGAATTATTTTTGGCAACATTTTATCAAAAAAAAGAAAAAAGAAAAAAACTAAAACAATAATAATTGCATTCTACAAAAGTAAAATGCCCTTGAGAGATAATAAAAACTAAGTTTGTAAGTTAGTTTAGAAAAAATGTCTCGCAATATACTGAATTATTTTTGGCAACATTTTATCAAAAGAAAAAATGCTAAAAGTATTATATGTGAATTCTGAACCGTTATGTTTTCAGATTGTTTGTGAATGTACAATTTCACATAGCCATTGCAGAAAATCTAGAATAAGTAATGTGATAAAAAGAATATGAAGGTGAAACTTTTTCAAGCTCTCTCCATCTGTCCTCTATGCTATCAAAACAGTAAAACAACTAACTGTTAAAGAATATTATTTCGATTAATTTTTCAGTATTTCACAAGTAAAAGAATCCAATTGCCCTCTGGAGGTAAGAAAGTCTGAGTTCGTAGCTGGCTAAATGTTTTCTAAGTTATTAATTTTAAGCACAATTTTATATACACAGCAATACCTTAACATTCGCGAGGGTTATGTTCGCGGAAATCTCCGCAAATGTCATAATCGCGAATGTTGAGACTCTTCCCCGTGCATAAAAGGGGGTTAGGTTCTTGTTATATAGTACAAGGGACTTTATTTTATACATAGCAGTTTGTATATTATGTTTTTGGTATCCATTCAGCGTGTTTGGGGGAAACTGTATTATTGTCAATTCATTCATACTATCACAATTTTTGTGGGTGGTCAGTAATGTTTAATTCATGGTTATATATATATATTATATATATTTATGGAAAAAAGCAATTGAAACTTAAAAATATAATTTTTAAGTATTAAGGAGCACATGCTGTAAATAAATTTGAATAATTATAAACGTACTGTATAAAGTTTAGGTGCTAGTTGATGGCTGAAAAAAATTTATTGATATACGATTGTTTGGAAGAACAGATCTTTTGTTTATGAATTTCTATGTAAAGAAAAGTTGCGGTCTGGATTTCTCTTTTAAATTTAAGAATCCTCACGAATTAAGGATAGCATTGTATTGCTTTCTCAACATGTTGTTGTTGAAGTTTTAAATTTATCCATTCAATGTTTGCAGAAAAAAATTCATTTGTAATAAAAATTTAGAGTTTTAGAAAATTTAGGATTTTTTTTTTTTTTTTTTTTTTTTTTTTTTTTTAGCATCAAGTCCTACTCGGGTTTTTTGGAATTATTGATCTATATTTTGCCTCAATACAAGGGTTGAAATTCTCGGAACTTAGGCTATACACTACAATGCAGCTGTCCAGTGTCAAATAGTTTAAGAAACTGGTAAAACAAAGCGCGTTTACTTTGTAAAAAAATATTCTTTATAAAACAAAATTCACGAATAACCAAGTTAAGTATTCGCGAATGTTGAAATGTTCTTCATTTTTTATTTCCGAATAATTAAAACTCGCGAATGTTAAGGGATTACTGTAATTAAAAAATGCTAAATCTATGCTTCATAACCTTATACAAGGGTGAATCGAATATAAAGGAGACTTGTTAAATATCAAGAGAAAATTTTAATGTTTGTCGTCAGGGCAATCATGATAATTCAAAAAATTGATGTGGCACCGTTTTATTTTTTATACTCACATTTAGTCATTATCATAAAAAGTGAGCTGAAAGTATCTAGCGTGGTTGCACAAAGTATAATTTTCGAACTTTCAACAAACGAAAATGTCAAATCTGTTGAAATTGTGGCACAGATTGAATTTACAATTTGCACTCTATCTATGTTTCAAGAATGCAAATGGCACAAGTTGTTTCAAAATGGCATGGAGAAATTCAAACGAGGTGATACCGTATGGAACGTCGATCCAAAAATGAAACATGCTCCATTGAAGCAAAAACTAACAAACATCTCTTTAATATTTTTGGGATTTACGAGGTATTGTGCTCGTCGATTTTCTTCGTGACTGACATACATATATCATTGTCAATTTTTCAGGAAGATTACAGCAGCATATTTGTCCTAAAAACGTCCCTTTCTGATCCCAATGTTCTTCTTTTCCGGATTAATGCAAGACCTCGCAGGGTGTGCAACGAAACAAAAATTAGGGAAATTTCAATGAATAACATTCAGTCAACTTTCTTCTAGTAAGAAATTACCATCCTCTGACTAACACTTATTTCGATGAAAACGTTAGGAAGAAAAATATTTCCGTAGATGAAGTTTTATACAATTTTTGTGAAATTGGATTCATATACATCCTAGCTCATTTTAAGTTACAGAAAAAAAAAAATGTGAAAAGTGTGTGTTTAAGAACGTATAATTTTGGTAAATAATATTCCAAAAATAATTTATTAAAACAGTTTCCTTTATATTTGATCCCATCCTGGTATAAATTTAAAATGGTCGTAATATGAAAAAATAATGGAAACGTGTCGAAAATCCAGGTTGTTTTAGAAATTGAACATTTATTTATTTATTTATTTATTTATTATTATTATTATTATTATATTGATCTACTACAATATTAATTATAAAATACGCAAATAATAATTCTGACTTATTTTAGTCGCCTTTTTAAAATTCATTTAAATTTTCAAATGTTTTTCAAAAACCATGATTTATGCACCATTTAGAAGAGAAGAAAAAAAGAAGAAAAGGGAGAGAAGAAAAGAAGAAAAATGTTTAAATAGAACGTGAAATGAAATTAAATGTTAGGAAAACCTTTCGCATGGTTTCAAAGAAAATTTTCCATTCGACATCTGCTTGGTACACAAACCAATAATAAAACATTTCAGATAATTCAACCAGCCTTACAGCAACTAATTAAAACATCATATGCAGTGAATTAATTGCTTCTCACAAATCAGTTACATCTTTCCTAATAGGATGTTCCAGTTTCTTAAGACCGTGTCCTAATTCAACACTCATAAATACATTTTGAAGCACGATTCTGCTTTTAATTTTAATGTGGCATGAAATAATTAACACTCGAAAATTAATTGCATTTAATTCCCTACATACGTATCAAAACATGTGTACGTTATGTTTTAAAAGATTTAAGCTAAATTCTCGATTGCATAATAAATTGTTGCTGCCCTTTGTTCTTATTTTTTAATTTTACACTTAACAAATGTTGCTTAAGCACACATTAAATCTCTATAAGCTCGCTCATTTTACATCATCAATCAGTATCATATTTTAAATAAAGAGATTAAAATATATGTAAAAGAACAACAACTAAATGCTTAGAATGGAGATGCGAGACCCCCCCCCCCCCCCTAGAAAGTAATAATAAGCGAAGCAATCATTTTACAAAACCAAAGGTGAAATATTTCTACACAGCAGTTCCTTTAATAACTTTATAGCTAAAAATTCAGAATTTTTTGCACATAAAAACATCTGAATGAAATATGCTTATAAATGCTACTTGTGTGCAGTTTTCTGTTATCGTAAATGATTGAGTCGTAAATCTTGCAATTTTTTTATTTTTTTTTTTTTTTTTTTATGATGTATTATTTTTTTCTCCATCCCATCATGTCAACTACTGTGATCACAATAATAATAATATTGATAATGATAATAATTTTCAAACACGTTTGATTAAAAAAATGTTAACGTAACAACAAGTTTGGTTTTGTAAAAATGCAAACAATATTTTCTAATTCCTTAGAATGATTTTCTTAATATTTGCTGATTTATATTTCTTGAAAATGTGAAATACCTTTTGTTGCAACTTTCTTTTCATATTTTCGTTTAACAATGCGAAAAGCAGACTCTAATAATTTGTAGCTAAATTTTAAGTCGTCTGAACGAATCCAGGAAAATGTACATGTATGGAAGGATTGAAAGTAATTGATTTATTAATTTATGTTTTCTTTCAAATTAATTTTCCCTTTCCTTTCAAAGAACAATTTCTAGATTCCTCCTTTCTTTCAATATTTCTAGAACAAAAATGCATAATAAACCGAATAAAATCCGGCAATGGTACATGTATATAGAAGGATTGAAAATAATTCATTAATTTCTCTTTCCTTCAAATCTCTTGCTTCTTTCAAATAAACATTTCTAGATTTGTCCTTTCTTCCAATATTTCTAGAATATGCATTATAAACCGAATAAAATCTGTAAAATGTATATGTATGGAAAGATTGAAAATAATTGATTAATTAATTTATGTTTTCTTTCAAATTAATTTTCCTTTTTCTTTTCAAGAAACATTTCTAGATTCCTCCTTTCTTTCAATATTTCTAGAATAAACACGCATAATAAACCAAATAAAATCCGGCAAATGTACATGTATGGAAGGATTGAAAATAATTCATTAATTTCTCTTTCTTTCAAATTAATTTTTTTGTTTCTTTCAAAGATTCAAAGAAACATTTCTAGATTTATCCTTTTCTTCAATATTTCTAGAATATACATGCATTATAAACCGAATAAAATCCGGAAAATGTACATGTATGGAAATATTGAAAATAATTGATTAATGAATTTTATTTTCATTTCAAATTAATTTTTCTTTTCTTTTTCAAAGAACATGCATTATAAACCGAATAATATCCGGAAAATGTACATAGATGGAAAGATTGAAAATAATTGATTAATTAATTTTATCTAAAGAACCATTTCTAAATTCCTCCTTTCTTTCAATATTTCTAGAAAAAAAAATGTATAATAAACCGAATAAAACCCGGCATTGGTACATGTATATGGAAGGACTGAAAATAATTCATTAATTTCCCTTTCCTTCAAATTAATTTTCCTGCTTCTTTAAAATAAACATTTCTAGATTTCTCCTTTTTTTCAATATTTCTAGAATATGCATTATAAACCGAATAAAATCGGGAAAATGTATATGTATGGAAAGATTGAAAATAATTGATTAATTATTTTATGTTTTCTTTCAAATTAATTTTTCTTTTTCTTTCAAAGAACCATTTCTAGATTCCTCCTTTCTTTCAATATTTCTAGAATATGCATTATAAACCGAATAAAATCGGGAAAATGTATATGTATGGAAAGATTGAAAATAATTGATTAATTATTTTATGATTTCTTTCAAATTAATTTTTCTTTTTCTTTCAAAGAACCATTTCTAGATTCCTCCTTTCTTTCAATATTTCTAGAATAAACACGCATAATAAACCGAATAAAATCCGGCAAATGTACATGTATGGAAGGATTGAAAATAATCCATTAATTAATTTTTATTTTCTTTCAAATTAATTTTTTTTTTCTTTCAAAGAATCATTTCTAGATTCCTCCTTTCTTTCAATATTTCTAGAATAAACACGCAATAAACAGAATAAAATCCGGCAAATGCACATGTATGGAAGGATTGAAAATAATTCATTAATTAATTTTTATTTTCTTTCAAATTAATTTTTCTGTTTCTTTCAAAGAATCATTTCTAGATTCCTCCTTTCTTTCAATATTTCTAAAATAAACACGCATAATAAACCAAATAAAATCCGGAAAATGTACATGTATGGAAGGATTGAAAATAACTCAGTAATTTTCCTTTCTTTCAAATTAATTTTCTTGTTTCTTTCAAAGAAACATTTTTAGATTTCTCCTTTCGTCCAATATTTCTAGAATATACATGCATAATAAACCGAATAAAATCCGGAAAATGTACATGTATGGAAAGATTGAAAATAACTGATAAATTAATTACATTTTTCTTTCAAATTATTTTCCTTTTCTTTTAAACCGCGAATAAACTTTTCTATATTTCTCGTTTCTTCCAACATTTCTAGAATATACATGCATAATAAACCGATTAAAATCCAGCAAATGATCTAACAACTTTTCATTTTTTACACGCCTCCCCGTAATATGAATAAGTAGGTAAATAGCGTAACATATTCAGTTAAGTAATAGCTGTTACTTCTCCAACCTCACACGTTTGTTTCAATGACAAGAAGTAGGCGATACTTGATTTGACGCAACAAATTATCGAGTGTATCAGATTTCTAGAGCTGGCGTAGCTACAGAAGTTGATTTGATTGGAATAAATATATCAGTTTTCATTAGAGGAAAAAAACAAGTAAAAAAATATATAAGGTATCAAATTTTTAAGAAAATCGTTGAAAAAGTGGCATTTGTATGACGTTGAAACAAGTTATTTAATTTGCGAAAACGCGAAATATTTAACTGCATGAATACATCGGACAACATTAGATAGGTTGACTTGATAAAGCGTTTTGTTATTTTTGGCACATTCTCAGTGACTTGGATATTTTTGTTAGAATGAATTTAAATTCCCAAGGCAGAGTATTAGGAGCAAATATAAAACATACATTGAATATAAATAGTTAATTGAGATAAATATAGATTATTTTTTAAAATAAATCCTAACAATGTTACATATTGAAAATAAATGTCAAAGAAATTCATAAAAGAAAACATAAAACGAAAAAACGAACACACACACAGGCAGAATAATAATAATAAAGAAATAGTCGTAAAATGATTTTTTTTAAAAAACGTAAAGATAAAAAAATAAATAAATGTGGAAAATATTGTTCCGAAGGTCAAAAGTAAAATGCATTCATTTCAGTTTATGACTATTGCAACTTTACACGTTCAGGATACTTAATTTCATGATATTTAATTTCCAGCCAGCAAGTCTTTTGTTTTTTGTTTTGTTTAATTTATTTATTTTCGAATTAAAAACATTAAAAGAGCAAAATATACCATAACAGAATATGTTGGCCACTAAATGAAAAATTTGTGCTTTCAAAAATCCTCCCTGAATGTATCCCCAGTGCTCGTAGGGTTCCTAAATTTTTTTTACATTTGTTACTACTATCTGAAAAGATAAATGTTTGCTGTAGGTTCCTTTAACATCTGCAGTGCAAACATACCAGAAATTTTACTATACCATAATAGTGGTATCAGAGGTAGAAAATTTTAGGAACGCTGCGAACCCTGAGTATCCCTCCTATAGCAATATAGCGTAATCTGACCGATGCTTAAGGCTGTTCTCAAATCCAAAAGGGCAAATTTATGACATAAGTTTAAATTTATTTTTGGTCGGAAACGCATAAAATTAGAGCATAAAATGAGCAGTTGTTGTTGTCCAGAAACTATGTAATGGAGCTGTTTTTTCCGTTTTTTTTTGGCAAACGCAATAGGTTTTTCAGAAAATATTGTCAAAGTTGACGTTTAGAACCGAAGTTCCCGAAGAAAGCAGGAAAAACCAGTCAACGAAGGGAGAAAAACGCCTTTGTCACGTGATCAAAATCGATTATAACTCAATCAGTAATTAATTGATCAAAAAATGGAAAAAACAGTTCAATTCCAAATCGCTTCCATAGTCAGGCCTTCCAATTTTATACCTTTCCATTAAAAAATGAATTTGTAAATGTATCAAAACGTTTTGCACTTGTTGAGCAGAGGAGTTGAGAACAGCCTTAACAACTCTCCCTCCACCCATCTCCCTTTCTTATATACTTTATCAATAATAATAAGAGAACGCTGGATGAATTGGGAAAAAAAGAAAAGAAAAAGGAATAAAAACATTTTTAAAACTTTTTATCACGTTACTCATCAGCAATTGATCCTTCTATTTTGGATATACCTGATAAAACAGGAACCAGGTATACTCTTTAATTACCTTACATCTTGCTTCCCCTTTTCATATATATATATATATATATATTTTACAGCTTTCAAATTTATACAAAGCATCATATGATGGGGCGCTCAACCATAGTAGACTAAGTCCATAAAGAAAAAAAAAAGAGAGAGAGAGCGAGAGAGAGATAGTCCATTTAGAAGGTACATACAATCTGTTTTATCCACTCCCACAGTGAACGAAGCCTGTTTTCACATACTTTCTCATATATGTCATCTGTTTATAGACTCTGTTTACTATGGGAGTGGATAAAACAGATTTTATGCACTTTCTAAATGGACTATCTCCTTTTTTTTTTAAATTCAAAATGGACTTGGTCTACTATGGTTGTGAGCCCCTCATATAAAGTTTGAAATTTTACACATTATCAACATGCGCATTTCTGAAAATTTTCAGTTTCCTGAAATTTAAATTAATTAGCTATAAGAAGATAAGCACCAGAAGATAAGAAGACCAGCACGAAGAAACAAAACCTCTTTTCTCTATGCACCTTCTTTTTCTTTTAGGTACAACTTCCAAATTTATAGATAAGCATTAGCAGGAATTTTTAGGTGCGTTCGTAATATATAAATACGTAGCACCTATATAACAACTCAAAAATACCTAACCGAATGCTTTGAAATTTAATACATATAATCGTTGCAGAATTTTGTCGAGTCATTTCAAATGTTGTGAAAATCAAATTAAAACTTAAAAAGATATTAATAAAAGCTGTCTTCATTCTATTAAATCCAATCATATGTAATTAATTCAATGATATACCACGATAGGTAATGATTCTAAGTTGCCATGGTGATGACGTCCTATTTAACACTGGAAAGACGGGAATTTTTACTCACGTTTTGTAAAAATATTTAATACCAGAATTGTTATTTAGAATTGTTTAAGTTATTTAATTAGCTCTTTTTCAATTTGTGCCTTTTAAACTTTTTTATAAAGAAATTTCTGGTTCGAACCGAAATATATCCATGTGGTTGGGGCCAAAATCAAAATGGCCCCTCACCGTCATTTAAGATGGAGTTTTATATTTTTTCCGTAATACTGAATTTAATATGTGTAATCGTAATAAATTTTGTATTCATGCATTTTTGCGTAAGAATGCAACAGCTATTGCACTAAGATTTGAATATTTATAAAACTAGTTATAGTACGAATGCACCTCATTTGCATATTTGACGTGCAATTTCCAACATGTTTAATTTTATGCATTGTCTTGTGCATTGCAGACATACGTTTTTATGCATGAGAATCACAGGGAATTTGCAGTTTTCCACAAATTTATATTAGTCAACAATAATAAGAGAACACTGTATGAAAGGAAAATTGGGAGGAAAAAAAAATAAAAACATCTTCCAAAACACGTACAATATCTTTTTATCACGTTACTCAAAAGCAAGTGCTCCTTCTATTTTGAACTTGCTGTGATTAAAGAGGAACCACGTGTGGTGCGCTTTCTCCCCTACTTCCCTTTTCATTTTTCCACGATTCTCAGGTTTTATGCTCAAGTATTTTACGAAAAAAGAGGGCCTAAAATGCCAAGCATAACTGGAAGGCCCTCTCCAGTTGCCTCTGCCAGACGTTATATTACTTCATCCCTCCCCTACCGAGATCAAGATTGCACCCGTTTTCCTACCTCCTCCCTCCCCCCCCCCCCTTTTTTTATAGATAAACAGGGAAGTAGCTTGTTATCATTCTCAGTTCGTCGTGTTCACAAGTTATAAAAATAGGAGTATGAATAAATAACACGGAATTCTGAAACTGTGAAATATAATGAGAAAAATCGCAACAAAGTATTAAGTATTCAGTTTAATATTCACTTTTTTATATTAAATTATAAACATGTGAGTAAAAATAATATAAGATGGAAGAGGGCTTAGCTTAAATACATACTTTTGTTGAACAAAATAATTTTAATCGAAAAATTTTTCATTATTTTTTAATAGATAAATAGAGAAGCAGCTTGTTTTTCTCAGTTCGTCGTGTTCACAAGTTATAAAAATAGGAGTATGAATAAATAACACGAAATTCTGAAGCTGTGAAATATAATGAGAAAAATCCCAACAAAGTATTAAGTATTCAGTTTAATATTCACTTTTTTATATTAAATTATAAATATGTGAGTAAAAATAGTTTAAGATGGAAGAGGGTATAGTTTAAATACATACTTTTACTGAGCAAAATAATTTTAACGGAAAAATTTTTAATTAGTTTTTTAATAGATAAATAGAGAAGCAGCTTGTTATTCTCAGTTCGTGGTGTTCACAAGTTATAAAAATAGGAGTATGAATAAATAACACGAAATTCTGAAGCTGTGAAATATAATGAGAAAAATCCCAACGAAGTATTAAGTATTCCTTTTAATGTATTTTTTTCACATTAAATTATTAATATGTTAGTAAAAATAATTTAAGAGGAAAGAGGGTATATTTAAACACATACTTTTGTTGAACAAAATAATTTTAATGTAAAATATGTTAATTAGTTTTTTACAGATTTAATATGAAAGCAGCTTGTTATTCTCAGTTCGTCGTGTTCACAAGTTACATAAACAGGAGTATGAATAAATAACACGAAATTCTGAAGCTGTGAAATATAATGAGAAAAATCCTAACGAAGTATTAAGTATTCAGTTTAATATTCCCCTTTTTAATAGGAAAATAATTTTAATGGAAAATTAATTAATTAATTTTTTATAGATAAGTAGGGTTGCAACTTGTTATCATTCTCAGTTCCTCGTGTTCACAAGTTATAAAAACGGGAGTATGAATAAATAACACGAAATTCTGTAGCTGTGACATATAATGAGAAAAATCCCAACGAAGTATTAAATATTCAGTTTAATAATCCCTTTTTTAATATTAAACTATAAACACGTGAGTAAAAGTAATTTAAGATGGAAGAGGGTATAGCTTAAATACATACTTTTATTGAACAAAATAATTTTAATGGAAAATTTATTAATTAGTTTTTATGGATAAATAAGGAAGCAGCTTGTTATTATTCTCAGTTCATTGGGTTCACAAGTTATGAAACCAGGAATATAAATAAATAACACGAAATCTGAAGCTGTAAAATATAATGAGAAAAATCCAAACTAATTACTAATAATTTTCACGTGATACTCATAATTTTCACGTGAATAAAAATAATTTAAGATGGTAGAGGATATCGTTTAAATACATACTTTTATTGAACAAAATAATTTTAATGGAAAATCTGTTAATTATTATTATTATTTTTTATTTTTTTTTTTTTTTTTTTGTAGATAAATAGGGAAGCAGCTTGTTATTATTTATTCTCAGTTCGTTGGGTTCACAAGTTATAAAACCAGGAATATAAATAAATAACACGAAATTCTGAAGCTGTAAAATATAATGAGAAAAATCCGAACTAAGCACTAAGTATTCAGTTTAATATTTTTTTAAACATTAAATTATTAATATGTGAGCAAAAGATATTTAAGATGGAAGAGGGTTTAAGTTCAAAGACATACTTTTATTGAGCAAAATAATTTTAATGGAAAATTTGTTAATTAGTTTTTTTAAAGATAAATAGAAAAGCAGGTTGTTATTATTCTCAATTCGTTGTGTTCAGAAGTTATAAAATCAGGAATATGGATAAATAACACGTAATTTTGAAGCTCTGAAATATAACGAGAAAAATCCCAACGAAGTATTAATTTTTTACATTAAATTATAAATACGTGAATAAAAATAATTTAAGATGGTAGAGATATAATTTAAATACATACTTTTATTGAACAAAATAATTTTAATGGAAAATCTGTTAATTAGTATTTTTGTAGATAAATAGGGAAACAGTTTGTTATCATTCTCAGTTCGTCGTGTTCATAAGTTATAAAAATAAAAGTATGAATAAATAACACGAAACTCTGAAGCTGTGAAATATGATGAGAAAAATCCCAACGAAGTACTAAGTATTCAGTTTAATATATATAATAAAACTTTTTGTAATTATAAACTATTAATGCAAATAAAAAATCGACAAAAGAATTTTTTTTTTTTTTTTTGTTTTTTTTTTTTTAGTTATGATACTATAAAACTGATAATCCATAATACTATATTTTAAAAAGTGGAAGAATCAAATATTTAAGAGTAGAATTAAAAAAAAGGAATGTAAAATCATTACAAAAAGAAACTTGAAAACTTATGTTGCAGAACACTTCATCATGGGCAATATTCCCCAATATAAGAAAAGCACAATTGATTTTGGTTGAGAAAACCATGCGAAGGCATAAAGTGCTTTTTCCAATTGCCCGATCAATTGTGATAAAAAAAAAAAAAAAAAAAATCAAAAGATAAGTTAAAACAAACACAATATAATGAAAAAAAAACCCCTTCAAAAATACTGAATTACCTAATTATTATGAACAGAAAATTGAAATAATAATTTAACTAACCATGTATTAAATTATTAACATACGAGCAAAAATAATTTAAGATGAAAGAGGGTATAGTTTAAACACATACTTTTACTGAACAAAATAAATATAATGAAAAAATAAAATAAAATAGCATAAATCTGAAAGTTGATTATTTAGTGTGACCGGGGTCCGGATTTAAGGGGATAACAGGGACTCGTATACAAACCCAAACCGTGAGTTCCCTCGAACCAAAGTTGTCCTTCCTGGTAAACTTGTTTTGTTTGCAAATTACACATTTAAAATCCTATTATTATTTTTTTTTTTATGATAAACTTTTCTTCTACTATTGAGGTTTTATGATACAGTGCATTTAGCATTATTGGAATGAAGCTATTTTTTAACGTATTATAATACTTTTTCTAGTGTCGACTTTATCTTATGATTTAATAATACTTTTATTTAAAAAAGTTTTATTATAGTATATAAATATATATATAAGACTATTTATAAGACAACATAGATTTCACCGCACACATACACAAATTGAAAAAAAAAAAAAAGAAAAAAAGTCATACCTGGTATGAAAAAATCCCAAACAAATGATAGTAATAATAATAATAATAATAATCGAGATAAGAAACAGAAAAATAGTGAAATATTGAAATATTTGTGGTGTCGAGGCAGATATATACATATATAGTGAATAGAAATTTTAATTACAAAAAGTTTAATTATATATATAGAGAGAAAACCAGAACTCAAATGTTGGTGTTATTGGTGGGAAACAAGCGAAGACCAATGGTCCAAGTTGTGTGAGGATCAGATCCATAGAACTCGAGATATTGAATAAAAAATAAATGTACACTAGAGATCGCCTCAATAAGAATAGTTCATGTGTGTGTGTGGAGGAGGGAGGCTCTTTCATTAAATAGAATTTTATCTATTTTCCCCTGGGGGGAGGCTCTTTCGTTATATAGAATTTTATCTATTTTACCCTGGATTGACCTCTGTATTTGAATTATCCAAAAAATTGAAGTAACCAAATTTGAATTAAACAGAGTCTACTGTATTCATAAAGTACAATAAAATCCATAACGTTAGAAAAAACAAAACCGTAAGTTATATAAATAAAGCAATGAAAATTGCAAAGGTAAATTTCTAATGACATGATTTTATAAATTTTTAGATTATATTTTCAAGCATAGACATATGATAATCCATAAGGCTGCCTTAAAATATTTGAACAGAATAACTCTTATTTGAAAAAGAGATAAAAAATTCTTCTACACGGAAGAAAGATACGTCAACGAGACTTATTTTCCGCAGTAATACAGAACGTTATGAATAAAAATAAAAAAATAAAAACTTTCAAAATCATGACGTCGATACTTGTTAGGGAAAGAATCCTATACATCTTGGATATGAATCTAATATTTGAACAGTCGTGAAAACCGGTAAAATAAATATTACGAAGTCAATATGTGTATGTATTGAATAACTGTATTTTAAAGCTTTTTTTTTCCCCCTTTCTCATAAAACTGCTCATTTTTTAATTTAAGTGAAAGTAATAAAGGGAAAGACCATGAAAAAAAATTATGGTGACCAATGATTACGCATCTTTAAATAATTATTAAATATGCAAGTTTACAAAAGTATAATTCAGAAAAAATGTAATTTCTTTAAAAAACCATTCGTAATTATTTTCATACTATAATAGGACTTTTCACATTTTTTAAAAATCTTAAAGTAAGACTCTTTACAATTTTTTCTAAATCTTAAAATAGGATACTTCACAATTTTTTTCCATACTAAAATAGGACCTTTCCCAAATTTTTTTCTTTTTTTCTTAATAAAATAGGACCTTTCATTTTTTTTTTTCATCTTAAAATAGGACCTTTCACAATTTCTTCATTTTAAAATAAGACACTTCATAATTTTTCCCTATCTTAAAATAGGACCTTTCACAATTTTTTTCCGCCTTAAGGGTGTTCTCAAATCCAAAAGGGCAGCTTTCTGACATAAGTTTTAATTTATTTTTGTTCGAAAATGTATGAAACTAGCTGGTGTTGTTGTTCAGAAACTATGTAATTGAACAGTTTTTTTTTTTTCATTTTTTTGCAAACGCAATAGATTTTTCAGAAAATAGTGTCAAAGTGGGCGTTTTGAACCGAATTTCCGCACGAAGGAAGAAAGCGCACTCAATAGCGGGCGAAAAACGTGTTTGTCACGGGACCAAATACGTTTATAACTCAATAGGTAATGGATTGATCAAAAAATGGAAAAAACAGTTAAATTCCAAATCGCTTCAATGGCCAGACTTTCCAATTTTATGCCTTTCCGTTAAAAAATGAATTTGTAAATGTGTCAAAATGTTTTGCACTTGTTGAGCAGAGCAGTTAAGAACAGCCTTAAAACAGACTTTTCAATTTTTTAAAAATCTAAATACCACCAGTACAAAACAGATTGTCTTTAACATATAAAATAGACATTCCGCGAAACTTTTCAATCTCCAAATTGAACCTGTATAAGCATATACGGAAAACGGATCATATTAAAAATGTATATATAGAACCTAACATATAAAGATAATGTCGAATTCAGAAAAATTACGACTAGAGTTTACACAAACGTGAAAAAGTTGTTCCCAACTTTCTATCACTTCTTCAACTATCTGTGATCATCTATCATATCTTCATAGATATGATAGATAGATTCTATCATATCTTCAACTATCTGTGAGGGAAGACTAGACAGATCTCTGTAAAAACTATTCGTTTAGCATACATAATAAAGCAATTTTCATTGTTGTATATTTTAAACACCATTTATCTTCAATCACAATTAAAAAAAATAGTAAAGTGTAAAAATATATATATATATAAATAAAAAGCGCCGAATTTTGATTTATTTGTATGCAGATTGTAATTTATGCAATTACATATCTATACAACTTATTATACAGACAATAAAACAAGCTATTACTTTAAAATAAATTAAAAAAGCTTATAAGAAACAATACAGTAAAATATTATAATAGAACCCTAAGCCTAAAATAGCGTAAATAGCAAAATTCGTAATAGGTGAACTTTTTATAATAACTTATTAAGATGCTATATTTTTCATTCAAACAAATGATGCAAATATTAGAAAATGTATTTAAAATTTTAAGCCCGGACAAAAGCTTGATTTAGCAATAATAATGCTTTTTTTTTTTTTTTTTTCTAAAAAGGCTATAAAACATAAAAATGTCATTAGAATCTAACGTATTTTTATACGGTATATTTGAAGAATAAAGATAAATAAATATAAACAGAAATCAGAAATATTTTTTAATTATGACAGAAAACAAATTAAAAGAGAATATTTATTTTAAATCATTAAAAAGTCATTAAAACTAATTAGGTGAGGAGCTAATAAATGACTAAATGTAAAAGAATAAATAAATCAGGAAATGCAGATTTTCAGTGTCTTTACTGATAGCCGTCGGTACCTTTTTGAATTGCTCAAAGTATAATTATTTCCTTAAAAATAAACTAAAAATGTAGAAAGCATAAGAGTTTTGAGATATAGTAACTAACGAAAAATAAAATTTATAAAACAAGAAAAATAATAATAAATCTTCTATACATATTCCTAAAAACTAATTGAAAAATTTAATGATCATTAATTTTCAGAATGATAAGTTAATGACTTAAAGCCGTTTGACTAACATTTCTTTTTACGATATGCTAATTTTGAGAATATTTGGATGTCATAGATAGAAAAGATATATATCTATATATAAACCATTAAAAGCATTTGACAATGTTTTACACGTACACTCTCTAAAAAATTCTAATTAATTTTAATGCAGTTTGAAAGCGATATTTTATTTTCTTCTTCTTTTATATATATATATATATACTATAGTAGAGGGAAAAAGGGGGTTCGATTGGTGAGGCGGTGGAGGTGGAGGAAGAATCCTACTATAGTACGATGAGGTTTAAGAGAAATTTTTTTTAGAATATTTTTTTAATCGTCTTATAGTACGGGGGGGTAGGAGGGGATAATTTTTTTTAGAATATTTTTTTAATCGTCTTATAGTACGGGGGGTAGGAGGGGATAATTTTTTCGAGAGGGGCTAAATTTTGGGGGGGCTTAATTTTTTTAGTGTCGACTTAGACTGGGAATGGAATAATCATACTATAACATGAGGGGTTAGCTATTTTCGAGAGAACGTATGAAGAGCTACTTTTTTATAAAATAATTGAGGGGGGCTTATTTTTAGGGGGGCTTATTTTGAAGAGGGCTTATTTTTTAAAAGTAGAGAATCGGTTTTGGAACCACTTTAAATTATGGAAACGGTTAGACGAGGGGTTACTGCTTCCCTTCCCCCCCCCCCCCTGAAAAATAAGGATTTTCTTTTTTTTTTAATAGTGTCGGCCTCTCTCGATGAGAAAATTTTTACGTGTTGTATCATATTTAATTTTTCGTTTGTTTTGGCATTGACAAAAATAGTAGGTTAGTTTTGATGAGATTAAAATGGACTTGTGTTATTAGATGATGGTGCTTTTTTTAAATTTAATTTGTATTCTTATTGAAAGGTTTTTGTGAACAACTCTGTTTTTTGGAAAAACTTTAGAGAATCTTCGAAAAAATGAGAAATGTTATGCTTTGCATCATTGAAAAAAACAATAAAAAAATTAGTAGTCTCATCTAGTTTTAAGTCATTTGATGAAGATCTGATTGCAGTGGATAGGATTAAACACAGTTTAATTTTGCATCGTCCTGTATACGTTGGGTTTGTTATATTAGTAATGTTTTCCTTACGGGTTTCGAACCCTGAAACTCCCCATTATTCGAATATCTGTAATGAGAATCTAGATGGAAACTTGAAAAATTTCATTTAGAACTGAAAATTGTTAATTATTATTATCCTCTTGTTGCAAGTTCATACATCTCTTTACCTATTCGTCTGGTTTCGAACCTGGAATCTTCCCATTATTAGGTTATTTCTATAACCATTGGGCTGGGCGGGCCCCATTGTTTTTTCACTTGAATTTGCTTTCTTTCAGTTTTGTATCGACTTCTTTTTAAAAATCAGTGGGTTAATGATTTTACGTTTAGTAGAAATTTTAACAAAGTGTTGCCATTGAATTTAGAAAAAATGAGAAATAAACATTATATATTTTTATTATCGTGCACTTCGAGAAATTATTTAATTTTCAGATGAATGGGTTTTGCTAACATTTATTCATTTTAGTATTTATTTCAACATTGGGGAAACTATTAACAGTGTGTTGCCCCTGTATTACGTACTAAACGAAATTAAAGACTGTTGCCATTGAATTTAGAGAAATAAACATTCAATTTTTATATATTATGTACTTCGAGAAATTAATTCATTTTCTTAGATTTAATAATGCCTTCTTCAACTTCGGGAAAGTATAGTAATTTGAACGAAAAGATAAATTATAATCTGGATTTTAGGAAAGTAATATAATTTTTAGCGTAATGATATTTTTTCAATCAGGATTTTCTCGTGCAGTTAATGAACACTTTCATTATCACTCACGAAGAATGTTTCTTTTTTTTTCTTATACTGTAACACAATTTATGGATTTTAGTTTAAAAATATTCGTTTTTGGATGGATTCGAACCATCAACCTATTCATTAACGGTGAATTGCGCTTACCAATTGCGCCACAAAGGCATTAAAATGATATACAATTAAACCAAAACAAGTTTATTCCTAAGCTTTTAAAAACTAACCAGTTCTTCAATTTTCAAAGATTTGTGGTCATATCTATTTGTGTGCTTGTTGTTTCGATCATACATAAACAGGATGTACTGTTTCTAATCTGGATATAATGATAAAGCGTATTTCCGTACTATGTGAAAAACAAGATAATAGTTCTTTTATTCCATTGTATTAGGAAAACAAATTTTCTTAATGGGTCACCATTTTAATTAACTAACAATAAATAAATGAACCAGATTTTTTTTTTTTTTATAACACTCGCATTTCAGTAGGATTCACAAAAAAGTTAATCATTTAATGATAAAAACAGGTTAATTCAAAAAGAAACGAATTTATAAAATGATTCATTTTGTACACTTGCTTATTACATGAACACAACAGTTTATGTATTAAATAGTTATCGCGTGATCTTCTTTTTTCTGATGCGCCACCTACATTGATTTAAGTGTAGTTGGTTTTCATTTCACGTCATTATTCCGTTTTCTACTGTTTTGAATACATGTGCTGTATTTTTCGTCCTCGCACAGTTAAAACAGTTTTTAAATGAATATGCATGTTATTAATGATACACAATCGCCTATTGTCATCAATTCGGATAAGATGAGTGAACAGGAGATAAAAGATGTGCCCGTTTCGATTAGTAAAAGTATTCCTGCTTCATCACAAATGTTTAAATTGCCTTATATTTGTGGAAAATGTAAAGCAGAATTTTACGAGAAACATGAGTTTTTAAAAACATATGAACATTCATTTAGAAAAAAAACTATTTATGTGCGACGTATGTGGAATGTTGTTTTTTCGAAAGAGTTCTTTAATGGAACATATGATAATTCATCGCATGACATCTACCATGTACCAATGTGAAACATGTGGTAAATCTTTTTCAAGAAAGAGTGTGTTAATCAGACACGCAAAGTTTCATTTAGAAAAAAAGCCTTTGAGTTGTGACAAGTGTAAGAAAACATTCGTTCAACAATGTGATTTACGAAAGCATTTGTTAATTCACATTAAAGACGGAAAATTTCATAAATGTGAACAATGCGAAGAAACGTTTTCGAGAAAGATGGACTTAAGGAATCATCTTAAAATTCACATCATTCCGAAGAAAAGTGAGCTTTCCAAGCAATTCAAATGTGATGATTGTGACCAAGTTTTTTCTGATAAATCCGACTTAGTTGAACACAGAAAAATTCATCTTTCACCCACCCAACTTAAATTGGAACAGCGTAATGGATTGATTAAGCAATTAGAAGAATTAACACTTCAATTAAGAACTTTGCAAAATGAAATATCTTCTTCAAATATCGAATTTTCAATGATTTGAAATAGACATATGTTTTCATTATACATATGCAATCATTTTTGTAACTAACGAAAAATAATTTTTTTTTGAATTGGAAAAACGTGTATGTTTTCATTTTAACAAGATGTCTTAGTATTTTATTTCTCCCACTACAAATGATCTCGATTTTTTTTTTCTAAGTGAATGAAACTCTAATAATATTTTGGAAATACATTTTTTATTTTTAAGTTTTCTTCATTTAACTCACTCTATTAATTTGAAACCCATGCAAAATTAAAGTATATTTTAATAAAGTTAAAATAATAAAGTTCTAATTATAAAGTTTTAGTAATATTAATGAGTAGCATTACTAATAATTGTAAATGAATTTAATCATCTACTAATTAATCAACTATCAACATTTTTGAGGGGATATATTAAAGGAAGTATGTATCCACTCATTATTTTATTCAATTTCATATGAGTATGACTACATCGTAATAAAAACTATTTTAAACAATCAACTTCTATTACTTTTGTTTAGAGGGATTAGAAAATGAAGTTATTTAAATTATTGTTATCTTTATTACATATTTTTTAAAGTTTAATTAACAAATAATTAATTTAATTAATTTGAGTATAATTATCATTTTGGTATAATTATCATTTGATTATATTTATCCACTCATTATTTTAATTATCCGCACACTATTTATTTTAATCAATTTCATGAGAAAAAATATGATGAACTTGCGTTTCATTTTCCATGTGTTGCCATTCACAAGTTTAAAAAATATCTATCATAACGAAATATTCATGCTAGCATTAATCATGCTTTTCGGTTTAATCATCAATTTGAAAAATTTACTTGATACCGATTTTTAACTGAAACCGTCACTGATTTGAATTCATATAAATATAATTATTCACAATTTTAATCAATTTCATTTGAGTGTAATTAATTTAATTTGAGTATAATTATCCACTCATTATTTTAATCCCTTTCATATAAGTATAATTATAACTTCCACTATATATTTTAATTAATTTCATATGAATAAAATTATTATTTGTACTGAACTTGTGATTCACTCATCGTGTGTTGCCATTCTCAAGTTTGAAAAATATCTAACATGATGAAATATTCATACTAGCAATAGTCATGCTTTTCGACTCAGTCGGCGATTTGAAAATTTAGTCGCTCACGGTTTTTTAATTAATACGATTGTTTCTAACTGAAACCGTCACTGATTTGAACTTATGTTAATAATCGTTTCGAAATCATCTCAATCAGTTTACTGTTGACTTTTGATCAGACTATACCACATACTGTTTGCTATTTAAAATGGCTTGTGAATTAAATATGCTGAAAAGATCTCCCCTAGAAATGAATTGCGTAGCAAAGTATCAACGTTTAGAATCATCTTTGGATACTGATATGAAGGAATTAAATCTCCCAAGTTTAGAATTTTGTAATTCAAACGAGAACTGTTCAACATTACCCTCAAACAAGGATTTACATGCTGCAGAACCCAAGTTCGATATGGATTCGACGACCCCAATATTCATTCATAATGATGACGACGCAACTTCTACTATGAGTTTTTTAGACACTATTTTTAATGACGTAGATTTTAAAAACTTGGAATCCTTCATTTCCCCAAGTACCTCAATTTCATCATCACAAGAACCAACAAATGCTGTTTTGAATACAATACAAGATCCCCTTATGAAAGACATTCCCAAAAGCAAACCACGCAATTTTAGCGTGATTAAAATCAAGTTGAGTGATTGTGTTTATTTAATTTTAAAACATCGCATCAAACGATTTTATGTGTATATCGGGGAGTTTAAACGCAATGTGATTAGAAATGAAGAAATGATGACGAAAAATAGACTTTGGATGGACATTAATACGTGGTATGAATTTCAATCGAAACTTTTTGCTTTTAATTTGAAATATAAATCCTCATCATTTATTGCTAATAATACTCTGTTGGTAATGAATCACAATAATAGCACTATGCGAATTAAAAACTTGATGAATTTTTCACATTTTGACTTAAACGATTGCCAATTATTAAATTTGAAGGATAAAGTTCATCATTTTAACAAGAAGCTTTTGCAACACATGTATACAAATTATCTACCACGTTTAATTAAGCAAAAATGTACACCAGGTGACGTAACCATCGAAAATGAATCTGCTTTATTTTCAAAGCTCATCAAGTGTATTGAGAGTAATGTAGTGACTATTTTAAACCAAATTTATGAGTGCGTAGGATGTATTTTTGAACACGAAAGCATGAGTCTTCGTACATGTTTCACATTTAATAATCGCGAAAAGTTTAATCAACTAGGGGACACGGTATTAATGTTAGTGAATTTCGATTATGTTGTTTCTATGTTTTTAAACGGAACTGGATGCGTTAGTAAAAACTTTTTATGTAACATCAATGTAGAAACTATACAATATGTATTGTTTAAATAATAAATTTTGTTGTTTTTGTTTGTTAAATGTATATGTTTATTCATTTAGTCTATCTTTTAATTATGACAATCTATATTGGAAAAAAAGAAATTAACAATTACCTAATCAAAATGTATATATATACAAGTTTTTATTTTTTGAATTTAAAATGAATTCCAAGTTATTAATATTTTTAATAATGAAAATAAAAGTTTTCTACTTTTGCAATTTAATAAAATTATATTTACAAGTTTAAAAAAAAATATATTTTTTGAAATAAATTTCAAATTTAGTGGAAATATATTTTTCAAGTTTTACAATTTTAGAATAAAGTTTTCACTTCAAGTTAAAAATATATTTTGAAATAATTTTTTTCAATTCAAGTTAAATTTTAAATTTTACAATTTCAGAAATAAAAAAGTTTTCAATTAATCAATTTTTTTTTAAATTAAACTATTCGTTGTAAAATTTTTTTATCCATGCTTTTATGTTTGCATATAGATAAGTAGTATGTTTTATGTAAGAACAATTATTTAATAGTTCAAAATTATTTACAAGTTAGAAAAATATACTATGTAAGAACAAATATTTTATTAGTTCAATTATATATTTACAAGTTAGAAAAAAAAAATTACTAGTTTACAATTTAAAATAAGTTTTCTAAAAATTACAAAAATATTTTATCAGTTTTAAAAAATTATATAAATTTTTTTTTTATTTTTTTACGTTTTACAATTTAAGAAATAAAGTTATAAAAGTTTTTAAAAATTTTCATTAGTAAAAATTTTTTGTTTGTTCAATTCATTGTATAATTTTTTTATGTTTTCTAAAAATTACAAAAATATTTTATCAGTTTTAAAAAATTATAAAGAAAAAAGTTTAAAGTTTTACAATTTAAGAAATAAAATTATAAAAGTTTTTAAAAATTTTCATTAGTTAAAATTTTTCGTTCATTGTATAAATTTTTAAACATGCTTACATACTACACATAAATATGTAGCATGTTCACAATGTAATATATTGTATACTATGTAACATAGTATATACTATGTTTCATATAAGAACAAAGATTTTTCTAGCTCAAAATTATTTACAAGTGTAGAAAAAATGTTTTATTAGTTTTTGAATTTAAAAAAAGTTTTCTAAAAAATATTTTATAAGTTTTACAAAAGAAAAAAAATTTCAATTAAGTTTTCTAAAAAATATTTTATAAGTTTTACAAAAAAATAAATTAATTCAGTTTTCTAAAAAATAATTTAAAAGTTTTGCAAAAAAAAAAAAAAAAAAATCAATTAAGTTTTCTAAAAAATATATATATACACATATATATATATTAGTTTTACAATTCAAATAAGAATATATATATACATATATATATATATATATCTCACAATATAGATCACATAGTATATATCACATAATGTGTATGTATAACAAAGTAGATAGTTATATATCACATAATGTGTGTATATATGACTAATTGTATACTATGGTCGACTTAAGAATAATCATTTTTTTTTAGTCTAAAATTAATTATAAGTTATAAAATTATTTTTTTAATGAAACTTTTCTTTATCCTTATCTACCTTATTTCTTCAAACTCTAATTTTTACATCTACATTTTTAATACAAATTCATTTATATTCAAATATTAGAGTAATATCTACTTACAAATAGCATTGATTTAAAACGAAGCTTGGCATGTCTCGCTCCTACAGATGAAATGCTCACTGCAGATAACTGACCGGATGTTTATATCATCACGTGACTTCCTCTAACATCTGATAAACCGATAGCAAGTTTCCCATTTCCAACTCAGTCTTCAATTGTGTTGGTTCGTTAAGTTTTAATCTCTATATTCCTTCATATTAAAAAAGAACTACATATTTTCTTTGCACGTTTGATATTGGAAAGATCTAATATAATTTTAAAACCTATCTTTTTATACCTGCAAACTTTCATTACCGAATAAAATCATCATTTTTTAGTATGTTTAGTTGAAAGATCTTTTATTTTTAATTAGATGATGCAATCGAAATTCTTATTAAGAAGTTTTACTTAACTGTCTATTATTTTCTAGAAATAATTTTCTTATGAAAGCGAAAAAGAATATTTCATCATCTATATAATCTAAGGTTGATTATATATTATGTTATCTAACATAATTTGTAATTATCTATACTTAGTATATAAAATTATATACATACTTAGCATATATATATATATATGTATAGCTAGTATATATAATTATATATACCTCTAGTATACATAATTACAAATTATGTTAGATAACATAATATAAAATCAACCTTAGATTATATAGATGATGAAATATTCTTTTTCGCTTTCATAAGAAAATTATTTCTAGAAAATAATAGACAGTTAAGTAAAACTTCTTAATAAGAATTTCGATTGAATCATCTAATTAAAAATAAAAGATCTTTCAACTAAACATACTAAAAGATGATTATTTTATTCGGTAATGAAAGTTTGCAAATATAAAAAGATAGGTTTTAAAATTATATTAGATCTTTCCAATATCAAACGTGTAAAGAAAATATGTAGTTCTTTTTTAATATGAAGGAATATAGAGATTAAAACTTAACGAACCAACACAATTGAAGACTGAGTTGGAAATGGGAAACTTGCTATCGGTTTATCAGATGTTAGAGGAAGTCACGTGATGATATAAACATCCGGTCAGTTATCTGCAGTGAGCATTTCATCTGTAGGAGCGAGACATGCCAAGCTTCGTTTTAAATCAATGCTATTTGTAAGTAGATATTACTCTAATATTTGAATATAAATGAATTTGTATTAAAAATGTAGATGTAAAAATTAGAGTTTGAAGAAATAAGGTAGATAAGGATAAAGAAAAGTTTCATTAAAAAAATAATTTTATAACTTATAATTAATTTTAGACTAAAAAAATGATTATTCTTAAGTCGACCATAGTATACAATTAGTCATATATACACACATTATGTGATATATAATTATCTACTTTGTTATACATACACATTATGTGATATATACTATGTGATCTATATTATGAGATATATATATATATGTATATATATATTCTTTTTTGAATTGTAAAACTAATATATATATATGTGTATATATATATTTTTTAGAAAACTTAATTGATTTTTTTTTTTTTTTTTGCAAAACTTTTAAATTATTTTTTAGAAAACTGAATTAATTTATTTTTTTGTAAAACTTATAAAATATTTTTTAGAAAACTTAATTGAAATTTTTTTTCTTTTGTAAAACTTATAAAATATTTTTTAGAAAACTTTTTTTAAATTCAAAAACTAATAAAACATTTTTTCTACACTTGTAAATAATTTTGAGCTAGAAAAATCTTTGTTCTTATATGAAACATAGTATATACTATGTTACATAGTATACAATATATTACATTGTGAACATGCTACATATTTATGTGTAGTATGTAAGCATGTTTAAAAATTTATACAATGAACGAAAAATTTTAACTAATGAAAATTTTTAAAAACTTTTATAATTTTATTTCTTAAATTGTAAAACTTTAAACTTTTTTCTTTATAATTTTTTAAAACTGATAAAATATTTTTGTAATTTTTAGAAAACATAAAAAAATTATACAATGAATTGAACAAACAAAAAATTTTTACTAATGAAAATTTTTAAAAACTTTTATAACTTTATTTCTTAAATTGTAAAACGTAAAAAAATAAAAAAAAATTTATATAATTTTTTAAAACTGATAAAATATTTTTGTAATTTTTAGAAAACTTATTTTAAATTGTAAACTAGTAATTTTTTTTTCTAACTTGTAAATATATAATTGAACTAATAAAATATTTGTTCTTACATAGTATATTTTTCTAACTTGTAAATAATTTTGAACTATTAAATAATTGTTCTTACATAAAACATACTACTTATCTATATGCAAACATAAAAGCATGGATAAAAAAATTTTACAACGAATAGTTTAATTTAAAAAAAAATTGATTAATTGAAAACTTTTTTATTTCTGAAATTGTAAAATTTAAAATTTAACTTGAATTGAAAAAAATTATTTCAAAATATATTTTTAACTTGAAGTGAAAACTTTATTCTAAAATTGTAAAACTTGAAAAATATATTTCCACTAAATTTGAAATTTATTTCAAAAAATATATTTTTTTTTAAACTTGTAAATATAATTTTATTAAATTGCAAAAGTAGAAAACTTTTATTTTCATTATTAAAAATATTAATAACTTGGAATTCATTTTAAATTCAAAAAATAAAAACTTGTATATATATACATTTTGATTAGGTAATTGTTAATTTCTTTTTTTCCAATATAGATTGTCATAATTAAAAGATAGACTAAATGAATAAACATATACATTTAACAAACAAAAACAACAAAATTTATTATTTAAACAATACATATTGTATAGTTTCTACATTGATGTTACATAAAAAGTTTTTACTAACGCATCCAGTTCCGTTTAAAAACATAGAAACAACATAATCGAAATTCACTAACATTAATACCGTGTCCCCTAGTTGATTAAACTTTTCGCGATTATTAAATGTGAAACATGTATGAAGACTCATGCTTTCGTGTTCAAAAATACATCCTACGCACTCATAAATTTGGTTTAAAATAGTCACTACATTACTCTCAATACACTTGATGAGCTTTGAAAATAAAGCAGATTCATTTTCGATGGTTACGTCACCTGGTGTACATTTTTGCTTAATTAAACGTGGTAGATAATTTGTATACATGTGTTGCAAAAGCTTCTTGTTAAAATGATGAACTTTATCCTTCAAATTTAATAATTGGCAATCGTTTAAGTCAAAATGTGAAAAATTCATCAAGTTTTTAATTCGCATAGTGCTATTATTGTGATTCATTACCAACAGAGTATTATTAGCAATAAATGATGAGGATTTATATTTCAAATTAAAAGCAAAAAGTTTCGATTGAAATTCATACCACGTATTAATGTCCATCCAAAGTCTATTTTTCGTCATCATTTCTTCATTTCTAATCACATTGCGTTTAAACTCCCCGATATACACATAAAATCGTTTGATGCGATGTTTTAAAATTAAATAAACACAATCACTCAACTTGATTTTAATCACGCTAAAATTGCGTGGTTTGCTTTTGGGAATGTCTTTCATAAGGGGATCTTGTATTGTATTCAAAACAGCATTTGTTGGTTCTTGTGATGATGAAATTGAGGTACTTGGGGAAATGAAGGATTCCAAGTTTTTAAAATCTACGTCATTAAAAATAGTGTCTAAAAAACTCATAGTAGAAGTTGCGTCGTCATCATTATGAGTGAATATTGGGGTCGTCGAATCCATATCGAACTTGGGTTCTGCAGCATGTAAATCCTTGTTTGAGGGTAATGTTGAACAGTTCTCGTTTGAATTACAAAATTCTAAACTTGGGAGATTTAATTCCTTCATATCAGTATCCAAAGATGATTCTAAACGTTGATACTTTGCTACGCAATTCATTTCTAGGGGAGATCTTTTCAGCATATTTAATTCACAAGCCATTTTAAATAGCAAACAGTATGTGGTATAGTCTGATCAAAAGTCAACAGTAAACTGATTGAGATGATTTCGAAACGATTATTAACATAAGTTCAAATCAGTGACGGTTTCAGTTAGAAACAATCGTATTAATTAAAAAACCGTGAGCGACTAAATTTTCAAATCGCCGACTGAGTCGAAAAGCATGACTATTGCTAGTATGAATATTTCATCATGTTAGATATTTTTCAAACTTGAGAATGGCAACACACGATGAGTGAATCACAAGTTCAGTACAAATAATAATTTTATTCATATGAAATTAATTAAAATATATAGTGGAAGTTATAATTATACTTATATGAAAGGGATTAAAATAATGAGTGGATAATTATACTCAAATTAAATTAATTACACTCAAATGAAATTGATTAAAATTGTGAATAATTATATTTATATGAATTCAAATCAGTGACGGTTTCAGTTAAAAATCGGTATCAAGTAAATTTTTCAAATTGATGATTAAACCGAAAAGCATGATTAATGCTAGCATGAATATTTCGTTATGATAGATATTTTTTAAACTTGTGAATGGCAACACATGGAAAATGAAACGCAAGTTCATCATATTTTTTCTCATGAAATTGATTAAAATAAATAGTGTGCGGATAATTAAAATAATGAGTGGATAAATATAATCAAATGATAATTATACCAAAATGATAATTATACTCAAATTAATTAAATTAATTATTTGTTAATTAAACTTTAAAAAATATGTAATAAAGATAACAATAATTTAAATAACTTCATTTTCTAATCCCTCTAAACAAAAGTAATAGAAGTTGATTGTTTAAAATAGTTTTTATTACGATGTAGTCATACTCATATGAAATTGAATAAAATAATGAGTGGATACATACTTCCTTTAATATATCCCCTCAAAAATGTTGATAGTTGATTAATTAGTAGATGATTAAATTCATTTACAATTATTAGTAATGCTACTCATTAATATTACTAAAACTTTATAATTAGAACTTTATTATTTTAACTTTATTAAAATATACTTTAATTTTGCATGGGTTTCAAATTAATAGAGTGAGTTAAATGAAGAAAACTTAAAAATAAAAAATGTATTTCCAAAATATTATTAGAGTTTCATTCACTTAGAAAAAAAAAATCGAGATCATTTGTAGTGGGAGAAATAAAATACTAAGACATCTTGTTAAAATGAAAACATACACGTTTTTCCAATTCAAAAAAAAATTATTTTTCGTTAGTTACAAAAATGATTGCATATGTATAATGAAAACATATGTCTATTTCAAATCATTGAAAATTCGATATTTGAAGAAGATATTTCATTTTGCAAAGTTCTTAATTGAAGTGTTAATTCTTCTAATTGCTTAATCAATCCATTACGCTGTTCCAATTTAAGTTGGGTGGGTGAAAGATGAATTTTTCTGTGTTCAACTAAGTCGGATTTATCAGAAAAAACTTGGTCACAATCATCACATTTGAATTGCTTGGAAAGCTCACTTTTCTTCGGAATGATGTGAATTTTAAGATGATTCCTTAAGTCCATCTTTCTCGAAAACGTTTCTTCGCATTGTTCACATTTATGAAATTTTCCGTCTTTAATGTGAATTAACAAATGCTTTCGTAAATCACATTGTTGAACGAATGTTTTCTTACACTTGTCACAACTCAAAGGCTTTTTTTCTAAATGAAACTTTGCGTGTCTGATTAACACACTCTTTCTTGAAAAAGATTTACCACATGTTTCACATTGGTACATGGTAGATGTCATGCGATGAATTATCATATGTTCCATTAAAGAACTCTTTCGAAAAAACAACATTCCACATACGTCGCACATAAATAGTTTTTTTTCTAAATGAATGTTCATATGTTTTTAAAAACTCATGTTTCTCGTAAAATTCTGCTTTACATTTTCCACAAATATAAGGCAATTTAAACATTTGTGATGAAGCAGGAATACTTTTACTAATCGAAACGGGCACATCTTTTATCTCCTGTTCACTCATCTTATCCGAATTGATGACAATAGGCGATTGTGTATCATTAATAACATGCATATTCATTTAAAAACTGTTTTAACTGTGCGAGGACGAAAAATACAGCACATGTATTCAAAACAGTAGAAAACGGAATAATGACGTGAAATGAAAACCAACTACACTTAAATCAATGTAGGTGGCGCATCAGAAAAAAGAAGATCACGCGATAACTATTTAATACATAAACTGTTGTGTTCATGTAATAAGCAAGTGTACAAAATGAATCATTTTATAAATTCGTTTCTTTTTGAATTAACCTGTTTTTATCATTAAATGATTAACTTTTTTGTGAATCCTACTGAAATGCGAGTGTTATAAAAAAAAAAAAAAATCTGGTTCATTTATTTATTGTTAGTTAATTAAAATGGTGACCCATTAAGAAAATTTGTTTTCCTAATACAATGGAATAAAAGAACTATTATCTTGTTTTTCACATAGTACGGAAATACGCTTTATCATTATATCCAGATTAGAAACAGTACATCCTGTTTATGTATGATCGAAACAACAAGCACACAAATAGATATGACCACAAATCTTTGAAAATTGAAGAACTGGTTAGTTTTTAAAAGCTTAGGAATAAACTTGTTTTGGTTTAATTGTATATCATTTTAATGCCTTTGTGGCGCAATTGGTAAGCGCAATTCACCGTTAATGAATAGGTTGATGGTTCGAATCCATCCAAAAACGAATATTTTTAAACTAAAATCCATAAATTGTGTTACAGTATAAGAAAAAAAAAGAAACATTCTTCGTGAGTGATAATGAAAGTGTTCATTAACTGCACGAGAAAATCCTGATTGAAAAAATATCATTACGCTAAAAATTATATTACTTTCCTAAAATCCAGATTATAATTTATCTTTTCGTTCAAATTACTATACTTTCCCGAAGTTGAAGAAGGCATTATTAAATCTAAGAAAATGAATTAATTTCTCGAAGTACATAATATATAAAAATTGAATGTTTATTTCTCTAAATTCAATGGCAACAGTCTTTAATTTCGTTTAGTACGTAATACAGGGGCAACACACTGTTAATAGTTTCCCCAATGTTGAAATAAATACTAAAATGAATAAATGTTAGCAAAACCCATTCATCTGAAAATTAAATAATTTCTCGAAGTGCACGATAATAAAAATATATAATGTTTATTTCTCATTTTTTCTAAATTCAATGGCAACACTTTGTTAAAATTTCTACTAAACGTAAAATCATTAACCCACTGATTTTTAAAAAGAAGTCGATACAAAACTGAAAGAAAGCAAATTCAAGTGAAAAAACAATGGGGCCCGCCCAGCCCAATGGTTATAGAAATAACCTAATAATGGGAAGATTCCAGGTTCGAAACCAGACGAATAGGTAAAGAGATGTATGAACTTGCAACAAGAGGATAATAATAATTAACAATTTTCAGTTCTAAATGAAATTTTTCAAGTTTCCATCTAGATTCTCATTACAGATATTCGAATAATGGGGAGTTTCAGGGTTCGAAACCCGTAAGGAAAACATTACTAATATAACAAACCCAACGTATACAGGACGATGCAAAATTAAACTGTGTTTAATCCTATCCACTGCAATCAGATCTTCATCAAATGACTTAAAACTAGATGAGACTACTAATTTTTTTATTGTTTTTTCAATGATGCAAAGCATAACATTTCTCATTTTTTCGAAGATTCTCTAAAGTTTTTCCAAAAAACAGAGTTGTTCACAAAAACCTTTCAATAAGAATACAAATTAAATTTAAAAAAAGCACCATCATCTAATAACACAAGTCCATTTTAATCTCATCAAAACTAACCTACTATTTTTGTCAATGCCAAAACAAACGAAAAATTAAATATGATACAACACGTAAAAATTTTCTCATCGAGAGAGGCCGACACTATTAAAAAAAAAGAAAATCCTTATTTTTCAGGGGGGGGGGGCAGGGGGGGGGAAGGGAAGCAGTAACCCCTCGTCTAACCGTTTCCATAATTTAAAGTGGTTCCAAAACCGATTCTCTACTTTTAAAAAATAAGCCCTCTTCAAAATAAGCCCCCCTAAAAATAAGCCCCCCTCAATTATTTTATAAAAAAGTAGCTCTTCATACGTTCTCTCGAAAATATCTAACCCCTCATGTTATAGTATGATTATTCCATTCCCAGTCTAAGTCGACACTAAAAAAATTAAGCCCCCCCAAAATTTAGCCCCTCTCGAAAAAATTATCCCCTCCTACCCCCCGTACTATAAGACGATTAAAAAAATATTCTAAAAAAAATTATCCCCTCCTACCCCCCCGTACTATAAGACGATTAAAAAAATATTCTAAAAAAAATTTCTCTTAAACCTCATCGTACTATAGTAGGATTCTTCCTCCACCTCCACCGCCTCACCAATCGAACCCCCTTTTTCCCTCTACTTACTATTACTAACTGAATGAAACACAGCAATTCGTTTTGGCTATGCTTAATATGCGCATAATTATCCAAACCTGATTGTTTTATTACGAGTAAAAATAGAAGCTAAAAATAATAAAGAGCTTAACAGAGTTAATGAAAGGAAATATTGCGTGTTAAACAGAAAATGACATCGTTAGCATTGCTAAAAAAAAAAGGCATTTTTGAAACAAACATAATGCCTAAGCGGATTTCAACAGTTACTTGATTCTGACAAAAAAAATAATAAAAAAGATACGCTTAAAAATTTAATTAATTTTTAAGTATTTAATAAATATGAAAAAGGTAATCAGTAGTTCTGTATTTAATAATTTTAATAATCAATACTGGCTGTTAGGAGGTAGGCACCTATTGATCTAATTAGGTGATAAACTCAGAGGAGGAACCAAAGCATAATTAACTACTTTTAAATAGTGTATGTATGATATAGACGAGAGTGCTTTTTATTCAAAATATCTACTAGACTTTTCGAACATTAATATTCGCTTTATTCACTAACGGAGTGTCTGGCGAATCATGGCATGACGACCATGTAATGATCTGCAAAACACGGTTAATAGTTTTTTTTTTTTTTTTTTTCTCTAATATCAGAGGTTTTAGAGGTTCGATGTGTCTGTCTTGAGTATTGTAAATCTTAACTCCTAAGGCTGATTAGCGATTTATCTATTTATTTATTTGAATTTTAAATACCCAAAAGAAATACCGATTTGCGCATGTTCGGATGACCATGGCGTTCAATGGTAGTAGATGACAATGTCACTAACGTGCTATACAAAATAGGGCAAACATACTCACTCGTGGGTGCACTTTGTCTTATGTCGCCTTTTTTTAGTTCTACAGGTATACCGTTTCAACGGCATTTAAGGATTTCCACGGCGAAGATAATTTTCAGGTAAAAGAAAGTGGGCGTTGGCTTTTGAAATTTTGTCAATGTTACTATAACTGTAAACAGGGGTAAGAAATTTTTAGAAAATCTTAGCAGTCAAGGATTTATTTCACTAGCAAGCTAGATACAACGAACAGCTGTAAAAGTTATGACAAAATTTACGCAACTACAAAAATAATTTATTATACTGCATTTTTTACTAACATTTTCTTTTCCATGTTTCTTATTTTGCTCCTTATTTTTTATATGAATAAACTTAAGAAATGTATACAACAGGGAAAAGTTTATAATAGAATAAATAGAATTTTGTGCCATGTTTACATTTTAGCAATTGGGAGTGTTGCAAAATATGGCTAACAAGTAAAATTATAATTTTTTTTTTTTGTATATTTTCTATACTGTAGTTTTTAAGACTGCCTAAAATTTCACTCGCGCAGTCGTAAAATCTACTCCCCAGTGACTGGTAGAATGCCCCGTTCCGATTGGATGTTTATCTTAGACCACCATTTATGAGGTGATATCCTCCCGGAATTGAATGTCTGTTCACATCACAAAACTCATCTAAGATAACTCTGTGAACATCACTGTGTCTGAGATCTGAACAAAAGCAAAGTATGCGCATGTGCATAAAATAAAATCGTCCGCAACAGTCAATCAGAATGAATGTTAGTGGCTGTATCTAGCCGAAGAAAGCTAAAACTCATTGAAAGAGCTTGTGGAACCTTCTCAGAGAGTTCGGCGGTCTATCTTAAATGTCCAATCTGAACGGGATATATATAATTCCCCATTCCTTACTGTAAGGATCTGATTGTTGTTCTGTACCTTATTCTTGAGATTATACCGTCTAGGACTACCCAAATCCACAATTTAATTCCGTTTCCGGTTACTAGTACGAAAACATAGAGCTCATATATCGGTAAAGTATTTTATTATTATTATTTTTTAATGACCACCCTAGCTATCCTCAAGGCTGTTCTTAACCGCTCTGCTCAACAAGCGCAGAACGTTTTGACATATTTACAAATTCATTTTTTAACGGAAATATATAAATTTGGAAAGCCTGGCCATGGAAGCGATTTGGAATTAAACGGTGTTCTCCATTTTTTTTTAAATCAATAAATTACCTATTTAGTTAAAAGCTAATTTGATCACGTGACAAACACGTTTTTCGCCTGCTCTTGAGTGTTCTTTCTTCCTTCGCGCGGAAATTTGGTTCAAAACACCCATTTTGACACTATTTTCTGACAGATCTTGCGTTTGCAAAAAAAATGAAAAAAACAGCTCAATTACATAGTTTCTGAACAACAACACTAGCTAGTTTCATACATTTTCGAACAAAAATAAATTAAAACTTATGTCAGAAAGTTGCCCTTTTCGATTTGAGAACACCCTTAAATATCCAATCTGAACGGGGTATATATAATTCCGCATTCCGCACTGTAAGAATCTGATTGTTGTCCTGCATCTCATTCTTGAGATTATACCGTCTAGGACTACCTAAATCTGCAATTTAATTCCGTTTCCGGGTACAGTACACCCACATAGAGCTCAGATATCGGTGAAGTATTTTATTTATTTTATTATTATTATTTTTTTATGACCATCACAGATATCCCTAATAATATGAATGTTCTGATTATGCAAAATTAATTAAAAGACCTGAAACTTAGTAACCAGATACATATAGTCTCAGTAGGGGAGCGGATGCTCTTGTTCTATATAATTAAGTAACGAAGGGGAAAAAAAGAATGAGTCACTCTTTCTTTAAGTTTCAAGATGCAACCAAGACCAGAAATAGCGTCAAAAAATAAAAATTCATAACAAGCGGTAACACGAAATGCCTTTGAAACAGATGCGCATACAGTCTATATCATATTATACCCCCATTCCTTAACAATAATAAGGAGGAAAAAGAAAGAATACATACATAAATAGGATAAAAACAACAATTAACGACAGTATAAAAATACGTTTCGTAATTTGGTATCTTACTTCTTTTATTTTTTTTTAATATACCCGTCTGCTTTATTCTAATGACAATGTTTTCCTGTGACTTTGATCCAATACCAGTATCGGTTTTTCTGTGAATATTAATTCTATTTTTTGAAAAATCGATATCATAACAGCTATTGAATACCTCAGTAAAACGTAGCGGTCGTAAGTTGAGTCAAACTGCAAGGTAGTAAGGTAAACGCACCAATTGTGGGCTATACTTAAGGGTGTTCTTAACTGCTCTGCTCAACAAGCGCAAAACGTTTTGACACATTTACAAATTCATTTTTTAACGGAAAGATATAAAATTGGAAAGCCTGACCATGGAAGCGATTTGGAATTGAACTGTGTTTTCCATTTTTCGATAAATCAATTACCTATTGAATTATAAGCGATTTTGATCACGTGACAAACACGTTTTTCACCCATTCTTGACCGGTTATTCTTCTTCCATCTGGAAATTCGGTTCAAAACGCCCACTTTGAGGCTATTTTCTGAAAAATCTATTACGTTTACAAAAAAAAAAAAAAAAAAAAGGAACAAACAGCTCCATTACATAGTTTCTGAACAACAACAGTTGCTAGTTTCATGCATTTCCGAACAAAAATAAATTAAAACTTATGTGACAAATTTGCCCTTTTGGATTCGAGAACAGCCTTAAGGACATTTTCTAATTGTTATTAAAGTGTTAGTGAATTTATATATATATATACTATATATAATAAATTTGAAATCACAAATTTATGAACAAATTGGTAAAGTTCTAATATATATATATATATATATATATATATATAATAAATTTGAAATCACAAATATAAATATTTATAAAAAATTAAAAACTAAAATGATAATAAAAAATTTCTATAGGATGGTTGGGTGGGTAGACGTTAGAGTACGGAGGAGGGTGGTGTTGTCTGGATAATACGCAATGGTTAATTAAAAAAAATGAGGGGGCTTTAGTATTATTACTACATTTCTAATACGTATTTTATATGGATGTTGATTTGATGTTTTATATGTAATTGGTGACTTTTCTTTTTATTTCAATTCATATTAAATTTAACTTATTTAATCAAATTCAATATTAACTTGTTTTTAAAATTTAGTCTACTCAAGACTATATCATATTAATTAATAATAGTATACCATCTTTTTAGTGATTATTATACATATAAGTTTATTTGATATAACTAATGTTATACTGTATGTATTAAAATTGGGTAAATAGTTTTTATTATTATTCCTCTATACTTTATAATATTGTTTTATTTTCAACTTTGTATTCCATGATTAATTATCGGTTTAATTTGTTTGATTGTTCACAATCATATTTTTTTTAGCTTTTTTATGTCTAAAATTATGAAGATAATTCACACACTATATTTGTGATCTTTAGGATATTGGGAATTTTAGTATCTGACAATCTTCTATAAACATCAATTATTTATTTATTTATTTATTTATTTTCTTTCCTGTTCATTTTTTATATGTAATGGTAATTATTCAGGTTTTTCCATTTTATGCCATTTGATAATGTTCTTTTTTTATCTTGAGACTATTCTTTTGGTTCTATTGGTTGTTCGGGTACGGAAGAAAAAAATTTTCAGCTTTTAGCTTTTTTCTCACAGAAAACAACCGATTTGCTTATATCATTGAATTCTGTACTCTTGAAAACGTAATTCAATATATAAGTTTTTCAATTTTTTCGGAATCCATATTCTTCTTTTTTTATTCTTCCTTATTAATTCTTGTAATTAAGTATAAGGTACTTTATTTTATACATACAGTTCTATATTATAGGTTTGTGGCATCCATTTTTATTGTCAATTTATTAACAATAATGCGGCTTTTGATGATGGTCGGTAATGTTTATTTAATGGTTATATATATACCCGTAAGGCATGGTGACGTCACGGCGACGTCGTTGTGAAGTCACACTGTGACTTTGTGACCGTCGATGTGACGTCACGTGACGTGGATGTGACGTCACAGTGACTAGAATGCGAGGTCGTTATGGCCGTTTTAGAGGTCGTTTGTGACGTCACATTGTGACCACTCTGTGAAGTCACGGTGTGACTAATTTGTGAAAAGTGTGTCATTTGTGACTATTTTGGCATTAACTTTGTGACGAACCTGTGACGAAAGTGACAATGTTTTGAAGTCACACTGTGTCCAATTTGTGAAATATGTGTCATTTGTGACGAACTTGTCATAAACTCTGTGATGATTTCAAATGAAAATAAAATTTCAAATTAATTGCTTAAAAGGCGCAAAGGCGAACTAGTGAAAAAGATTCCATGCTGGGACTCGAACCCGGGCCATCAGTATAGCGCACTTACATTCTACCGACTAAACCACACGGAACGATACCCAGCCTGGAAAATTTCTCACTATTACATGTTGGCAAGGCTACAAACGCAGCACAAGATGCAATATTTATCGTCAGCCACCGACATGGCGCAAACACGAAACTTAATTAAATCCAGCATCGATTGAAACTATATTAATACTTGGAAATTTTTTTCTGAGAGAACCATTCGCCTTGCATACAATATTTCAAATGAAAATCAAATTTCAAATTAATAGTGTAAAAGGCAATTTTAATTTGAAATTTGATTTTCATTTTAAATACTGTATGCAAGGCAAATGTTTCTCTCTGGAAAATTTTCCAAGTATTAATATAGTTTCAATCGATGCTGGATTTAATTAAGTTTCGTGTTTGCCCCAAGACGGTGGCTCACGATAAATATTCCATCTTGTGCTACGTTTGTAGACTTGCCAACATGTAATAGGGAGAAAATTTCCAGGCTGGGTATCGTTCCATGTGGTTTAGTCGGTAGAATGTGAGTGCGCTATACTGATGACCCGGAATCGAGTCCCGGCGTGGATATTTTTCACTATGTTGGCCTTTGCGCCTTTTAAGCAATTTATTTGAAATTTGAATTTCATTTGAAATATTGTATGCAAACCGAATATTTCTTTGTGGAAAAATTTCCAAGTATTAATATTGTGATGAATTTTAAAATGGACAATTTTAAAATAAAGTTTTGTTTGAGATATAAATTCGTATCTTTTTACCGTACTTTTTAGCAAAATATAGCTATTTTGGAGTCCTATTCTTCTAAAATAGTTTTAATTTTTCCACTTAAAAAACAATGTTTGTCAACTGACATCTTTTTTTATTAAGTTCTAAGCTTGATCTTGAGTTCAAGCTTGATATTAAGAATGTATAAGATTTTAAGGTGTTGTGGTTGTGATTAATCTTTGCTTTATTAAATACGACGTAAGCCATATTTATTTAAATTTTTTATTTCCGTGTAAATTGTATTTTGTGAATATGAGCTTAAATAGATTTGGTATGTTCTATAGGAAAAGACTGATCTGGAAAATAGAAAAAACAAATAAGAAAAATCATGCGTTAAGCATAGATTATAAAACACTTTCCAACACTTCCCGAATGCTTTAAAAAACTTCGTTATTTAGGGAAATAAGGTAAATAAGAGAACTAAGTAAACATTTTAGAAAACGCATAAAACATTTGAAAAACTCATTTCCGCAGTTACTGGCCATAGCTAAATAGGTTTTCCAATTCTTTTGAACAGCCCTGTATTTGATCTGTAGGTTCATATATATATTATATAATGGGATAATTTAGTTTAGCAAGAAAACGCATAACAGGTTGAAACTCTCTTTCAGCAATTTATACTAATATATGGAAACATACTTTAATACTTTTGTACAACCCTGTAGTTGACCTAGAACCTTCATTACACGCCACCGTTTAGTTAAAATTTAATTCAAACTAAAATAGACTTAAAACAGCTGAAATCACATTTCCAGAAATTATAATTTATAGACGGCCATGTATCCAATTCTTTGCATGACCCTGTATACCATTTTATCTATATTATACAACAGTAAATTAAATTCAGTTCAGCGTAAAAAAGCACAACTCATTTAAAAACCACCTTTAAGTAACTTGCGCTCATATCCAGTAATCCTTGCGAATACTTTTGTGTAGCCCTGTATATGAATTATAGCATTTATATACACCATATACTATGCATAAATATAGTGAATCATAAAAGCGCATATCATAATTAAAAATGCATTTCCAGCAATCCACAAATGAACAGTACTTCGGATACAATATAGTATCTGAACTATATTGTGTGTGCCTGTAAATGCTATATACACTTCATATTCTACATGAAAAGTTTATAGTATGTAAACCTCAGCGACGTATATCATTTTCATTATATATGAAATAGATTTAACATAATTAAAGTACGCCGCAAACAATTCCCTCCACCGCTATATCATTATGTATTGGAATTTCTTTTTAGCCCTGTAAATGAACAATAACTATTCTTTGCATCTCGTATTTTTCAGAATGCATATTTTAGTACGTTTCATAAATGCATATCAATTTTTTTCTGTATGAAAACGTGTAAAATCATGAAAAAACCTTTGAAACGATTTTTTCCCAGAGGCCGTAATGTAACGGAATACTTTTGACTGTACCTGTAAATGAACTAAACATGCTACAAACGTCGTTACACATAGGGACCGTGCTATGGTAAAGGTCAATAACATCTAAAAAATTTCAGACCAATCCGAGTATATTTACGAGAGTTAGAGAGCGGACAGACGGCTAGACAAACCAAAGTCAAACACTTTTCAACTTTGTTGAAAGGTGTTAAAAAGGAAATATAAAAGTAAAATAATGAACTTTAAAAAATATATACTAAAGCAGTTTAATCTATAGGCTTCCTATCAGGCATGAAAAACACTTTATTTCAATGCTTAAATATAATATTTTATTTTTTAAGGGTGTATTTCAATCCAAACTTCTTATTTTCTGATTCATTTTTTAATTCCTTTTTGTTCTCAAACGCATCAAACTGAAAAATTCTCTTATTTAGAAACTACCTAATGTGCCGTGCTTCTCGATTTTTTGATAAATGCAGAAAATATTACAAAAAAATGCTGTCAAAGTAGGCGTTTTGAACCGAATTTTTCACAGCGGAAGATATGGGAATGAAAAAAAAAGGGTCTTACTGAGAAATTAATTATTTAAAACTTAAATTCTAATGAATTGAGGGGAAAATGAAATCACACGGCCTCTTAAACATCTCTTCAAAAATCACCTCAGCAAGTTTCATGTTTTTACTTTTAAAAATGAGTCTGAAAATGTCTCAGAAAATATCGAGCTGTTGAAGGTGGAAAAATATTTTTTAGAATACACCTTTAATGCCAATATTTATGTGTATCGAAAACGTAGAAAATGAGTTTACAATCGAAGAAAATTTAATAACTGATTCTGAATGTCTATAATTAAATATTTGATTAAAATCGCAAATAGAAAAAAAATGCTTACATACAATTAAAAATAAATAAATAAATATACCAATTTGAAAAACACTAAAAATAATAATTAGTATTTTTAATTGTACTATTAAACAACAACTAACTGCAATAGAGGAATTAAATGCATTATTAGATTTAGCAATTTCTCAAAAATCTTTTCATATGTTGTAAGGAATTCCTATTATTTTATAATTTTGGCAAATGTTAAATCTGAAAACATTGGTATGAAGGTTCAGGATTTTAAATAATAATTTAAAATATTATTAGCAAAAAAAAAAAAAATCTTTCAAAAGTTACGCTATTATAATAAGTAAAAAGACATTTTCCCACTATAATGTTAATTTCTAAACTGAAACAGTTTCGTAATATCATACTATTCGAATATAATATTTAACTCCAAAACAATAATGACGATAAATACTGTTATATGAGTGTTAGTAATCAGAAAAAAAAATAAGAAGCCGAAAAAAATTCCACATCACTGTCTCAATCTCAAGTAACTGCAAATTAATGTTTATATTCATCCCACTATAAATGTAGACATGAATTTTTTTTTTGAGCGATGGCCGATTAACACATTTTACAAAACAGTGTCGATTAGGAAAATTTCGCTTCAAGACAATTCCAGATCAGTCATTTTCTATATGTATAACATAAATCTATTTAATTCATAATCGTAATATACAAACAGAAATAAAAAATTTAAATTAAATAAGACTTACCTTTTTTTGCTGTAAATTAATAATATCCGAGTATTTTTGCCCGGAAATGGCAGACGTCTTTCTCTTACATTTAAAAAAGCAAAAACAAAAGCTGACATTGTAGGCTTGGTCATGTTCTTTTCCCGCGTGTATGACAAAAAGTTCTCTGTTTACCCTGCGGTTGCGGTCATATAATCCGACGCAGACGATCTTCAGCAGCTGGTTTTACTGTTTATTTGCAGTCCTAACTTTCAGGTGGAATAGTTTTATGAGTTAGTCTGTAATTAAAATTTTCTATTTGAAGAATTTTCCAATGCATTTTACCATTTCTTTTTTATCAGTTTCAAAAAAATTCATTTGAAAACGGAAGTTTATTAGATAAAACACTGCTTAAATTTTTAAAATGTGTAAAAATAAATTTAATGGTAATAATACCACCCCCCTTTTTTTAAGTAAAGTTTGTTTCATGCGTAATAAATAAAAAATATCTTCTTAATAAATAAAAAAAATGTTTTCGAGGATAAAAAATTTTTCTTTGTCAATCTGTCAATATTTTCATGTTAATTTTCTGCAGAAGAAAACAATTTGTAAAATAACTTTTTTAAAAGTCATACCTCTAAAACACAAATTGGAAATGCGAAAAATTAATTATATCATGTGTTTTGCATAAATTTTGTATATATATTTTTTTTTCGGAAAAGGCTAATTTTATTTAAAAAGGCTGAAAAAAGTAAATTTTTTTTTAAAAAAGCAGTTACTAAAAATAGATTAACAGGAAAAAAATATGACTTGAATGCAAATTATAAAGCAATAAATGCATATATGACTAAACTCTGAAGATTCTTTGTGCGTGCTCATTAAAATCTGCAGACTTAACTGTAATAGAAAATGTTTAGTTTGAAACCACAGAAGTGTTTCGACCAGTGGTCGCCAAAAAAGTTAAAAAATTTCCTCCCTGCAAACTAAATATGTAAAAAGTATAGATTTAATATTTCTAATTCTAAATATGTTTCAAATTGCTCCAGCACATAGCATTTTTCTGAGAAATACTTTTATAATAATAACAATCCGTGATGTATTATTATATTAAATTGCAATGCTAGATAAAATTGAAATCATGAAAAAAGTATACTTTCACTTCTTAGATATCAAATTGATAAAATATAGCATGGAAATCTAGTTTGTTGATACTTGTACCGTGCATTTTTCTTTTTCTCCCCTCCCCCTTCTTTTCGTGCCCGAATTTACTATTTGCTGTCCACTAATATTCATTCCTTATGCCGCTGTAACTAGGGCATGTTTTAAATATTTCTCTTCATTTTCAAAAATTTTTGAAGTTAATATTTTTGTCACACTGTGATTTACAATATGGTGGTTTTTTTTGTCACATATATGACGTGACGTACGTTGCATGCAGTGACATAACAGTGACGTTACAATATTTTTTTAATTGCCGGAAAAATAAAATTTTACAATAAGTAACATGTTTTGAAGAATTTTTATAATTGTTTAAAGTTTTCTAAGAAGTTCACATCTCAGTCACAATGTGACATCACTGAGTGGTGGCATTTTGGTCACAGATGTGACGTGACCACAGTGACTTACAGTGACGTCACAATGACGTCACTGTGACCATGCATGCTATGAGGGTATATATATATATATATATATATATATATATTAGCCTGGTCTCAATCTTCATGTATCAGAATAAACATTCACAGTTTCAAAATATATTCTTCGGAAAAAATAAAAAATGTTATCTGCCTCTATGCTCAGTAGTGGGGCCTAGTAAATTTCTGAGGCTAGTTTTCAGTTTATCTAACGAACTATTTACAATGTAATAGGGTATATCAACAGCAGTTTAATTCAAAATAAAACATAATAATAAAGAAACAGTGTTTTTAAGGAAAACTTGACTCTTAATGAAATCTCTAAGAATTTACCAAAAAATCTGTTTTTGAAGACAATCTAAAAAATAAACAAATGCCTCCCCCCCCCCCAAAAAAAACAAACAAACAAACAAACAATTATCCCAAACTGTTAATGGAATGTTAAAATTTAAGGATGTTAGTCAAATAAATTTCTTTCAGTCTTTTTTAAGAAATGCATTGTGGGCTTGTTTTTAAACTTTAAAAATTAGTGGTCCGCTACTACTACTGGTACATGACACTACTATAAGTGCATAGGCCTTTTTCCTTTTATTTTTTACTGTTTAAGGCTGTTCTCAAATCCAAAAGGCAACTTTCTGACATAAGTTTTAATTTATTTTTGTTCGAAAATGCATGAAACTAGCTGGTGTTGTTGTTCAGAAACTATGTCATCGAGCTGTTTTTTCCATTTTCTTTCTTGCAAACGCAATAGATTTTTCAGAAAAGAGTGTCAAAGTAATCGTTTTGAACCGAATTTCAGCGCGAAGAAAGAAAAAGCACTCAAGAGAGGGCGAAAAACGTGTTTGTCACGTGATCCAAAACGCTTATAACTCAATGGGTAATGGATTGATAAAAAAAATGGAAAAAACAGTTCAATTCCAAATCGCTTCCATGGCCAAGCTTTCCAATTTTATATCTTTCCGTTAAAAAATGAATTTGTAAATGTGTAAAAACTTTTTGCGCTTGTTGAGCAGAACAGTTAAGAACAGCAAAAACGGATAGCAAGAAAAGTTACAACTACAATGACAAAATGTTTATAAATTAGATGAACATATTAAACAAAAAATATAAATAAAGAAAAATATTCTTTGTACTGCATAAGAGCCTGAAAGTTATTATTTTTTTTTTTTTTTTACTCAACCTGGTTTTTGTATGTAAAGATGAAATTTTGCTATCGGTTTTTAATCCACTTTCTGATAGGCTAGAATTGTACAAATTATGTACAAAGGTGCGTTTCCGATGACAATACAACATTTTAATGTTTTTACAACCTAATTATAAATGAATGCATTAATTTCAAGGCATTTTCAATTAGTTAGCCACATGGGGATCAAACGCCATATACTCTCTGTAACTCGTACAATTGTATGGGAGTTGAAAAAACAATGGATTTAATGATACATCAATAAGCACTCGCCAAAGTAGGTCAAATCGCTGTGAAACTGCAACAATGAAGCATTTTAACCCTTTATCTACTGGCGGTACTTATAAGTACCATTAAAATAACTAGTTATAAAATTCCTTTAATACATCGATTAGTTGTAATACAGTTTAGAATAGGTTATAGATACATAACTGTATCTTGTTCTTGTTCCAAAAGCATTATGTATGGGTTACATTACCAAAAAAAAAAAAAAAAAAAAAATTAAAGATGATTTATTTTGCTTTTGTATCTCTTCAGTTTTCTTTGTGTTGGGAGGGGGGGGGGGGGGAGGATTTTTCAATTCGGAAATATTTCTATATTTCTGTTGTAAGAACATTATATTTGTACATTTCCTGCAAAATACTAAGAAAAATATTTAAAATAAGAGATTTGAGTGGGGTATTATAAATATTGCACAAAATCCCTATAAATAAAAATTTTATTAATCCTTTTAAAATCCTTCTTAAATTTATTAAATGATTATGTAAATCTTCTAATGTAGTTTAAGCAATAATTCACGAAAAATGCTTTAGAAGATGAAATTTTCATGAATTCATAATTCAGTACATAAAGGGTTAAAGAGTAAAAAGTGGAAAATAAATTATAAATAAAAAATGAAGAGTGTAAATATTTTAAAAATATGCTTTTATCAGTTAATCGTTTAATATTAATTAATTTACGTTTACACGTTGGGAAATCAATATTGAAATCGTAAAAAGATAGTTTAAATAATGTACCTTCTCTTTTTCCTGTTGCACTGTATTAAAATAAACAGAGCAAATATTACATATTTTTTTAATAAATTCATTTGTTAGACCTTTCTACCAAGTATACAAAAATCCGTAAATGTTTCATATACGAGTAACGGAATTTTTTGGGAAAAAATCATGAAATGCCAAAAAAATAGGCGCGATTTTCAAGATAAACATTGAATGTTTTTAAAAAGCTATTTTTACTTTTATGCTTATTTATTTATTTATTTTAATAACCAACTTATCTATACCAAAATGCTACGTAGAGGATATGGTTCATAGCTATTTAATCCATACGACTATCCTAGCAAATTCACCCAATCCTCTAAGCGGTAGCCGCGTATTTTTCCGTTTGCCGAAAACAACTTAAATTAGCAACAAACAACATTATTTCTAATGAAATTGTCCTTGAATAATTTTTTACGAAGAAAGAATATGAAAGATAATTTATCACCAAAATGATAATTCATCACCACTGAGTATCACCAAACTGCGAAGGAAAATTTAAATTAATTTAAGATGTATAAGCATTTTTATGAAAATGTAGGAAAGCCATCGACGTTCAGAGAGTTAAAACAACAAATCAGGAGATCCATATAAATTTATCAAATCTTACCTTATCAATATCCCTTTTAGGGGGGGGGGGGTCGTTTCCGCTCCGAGGGTTTTCGCAATATCTAAAATTTTGGGGTACCCTCAAACATATAATGCCTATGCAAAGATATAAAGCAATTGATTTCGCACTGCAATTTTTGAATTCCTTTTGTGATACATTTTTCATTCATTTATAATTAACTGTAATTTTTTTTAATCAAAAAACTTTGTTTTAACGAAATATAAAGGTTATATTTCAAAAACCTTGTTTAAAAAACTTTCGCATAATACCTCAATTACCTCGATTATATCACCAAACTGCGAAGGAAAATTAATTAATTTGAGATTTAAAAGCATTTTTATGAAAATGCAGGAAAGTCCTCAGACGTTCAGAAGGTTAAAACAACAAATTAAAAAATTCATATAAATTTATTACATCTTACCTTATTAATATCACCTTTAATGGATCAATACAATAACACTTAGAAAATAATTTCGAATTTCGCCCAAATGTAGTTATACACTATGCAGTTTTAGTTCAACAAATTTCGTTGAGATATAGTTATACACGATGTAGTTTTAGTTCAACAATGTTCGGTCGAATTGGATTAAGAACATTAGAGATACCAGTACATAATTTATCATAAGCACACGATGAATCACGGTGTTAGGTTACCAGATGCTGGGGGAGGTAAGATGGAGGAGGACTGCATAAACACAGTAGTCTAATAACTGTAAACAGCTGCAATTTATCTCTATCAAGTAGGAACCTCTGGGGTTATAGTGATAAGGGATCCAAATGCAGGGGGAGTTCATTTCATTTCCAAGGGTTTTCGCTAAATCTAAAGTTTTGAAGAACCTTCTAAGATATAAAGCCAATGTCTTTGCAGCCTATGCAAAGATATAGAGTCAATGCCTTTGCAGCCTATACAAATATATAAAGCTATTGATTGCGCACTTATTTTGTGATGCATTTTTCATTACTTTATAATTAATAGTAATTTTTTTAATTGTTCTTAACTGCTCTGCTCAACAAGCGCAAAACGTTTTTACACATTTACAAATTCATTTTTTAAACGGAAAAGTATAAAATTGGAAAGCCTGGCCATGGAAGCGATTTGGAATTGAACTGTTTTTTCCATTTTTTGATCCACCAATTACCTATTGAGTTATAAGCGAATTTGATGACGTGGCAAACACGTTTTTCGCCCGCTCTTGAGTGCTCCTTCTTCTTTCGTTCGGAAACTCGGTTCAAAACGCCCATTTTGACACTATTTTCTGAAAAATCCATTGCGTTTGCAAAAAAATGGAAAAAACAGCTCAATGACATAGTTTCTGAGCAACAACACCAGCTAGTTTCATGCATTTTCGAACAAAAATAAATTAAAACTTATGTCAGAAAGTTGCCATTTTGGGTTTGAGAACACCTTTAAATGGTATGGTCATGGTTCCATTAAAAATTATACAAATAGATAGGAGGCGATGCATCTGCTTAGATGGAAACTCGACTAAACGGAATTTTTCTCCAGTCTCTTACGATTTCGCAAGTTTTAATGTAATACATACATGTATTACACTACACATATGCATCTTGAAATGCTACATTTGAATTATTCGCACACTTTTGAAAATAAAATTTTTTTTACAGTGAAAAGTTTAGAAGAACGCTGCAATTAATTATGACTTTGGTATGATGTATTTATTTGAAGAGCTCAGAAGAAACGCTCAGAAGAGTTAATTTCCAAACGAAACTAAGCTACTGATGGTGATTGCTGTAAAGTTGTTCTACGTAAAATGTCAGTTTTCAGTTAGTTTATATTAACTATCACTTTCTGTTGAGTATATGAAACGGTATGTGCTGTAATATATTTTTCTTTGTGTTGTAATATACAGTAAACTCTGTGTAAGGCGGAATCGATCGGGACTGAGAAAATTTTCCGTGGTAGACAATATTCCGGCTTATGCAAAAAAGCTAACCCCCCATCCCCCCCCCCACCACCAAAAAAAAAAAAAATCCTTCAAATTTGATGATTTTTTATTGATTTTCCTGACTCAAAATCGGTTGAAAACTGAAATTCGGAAAGATCTTTTGTCTTTATAGATAAATGAGAAACGCTATTCAATTTCTTAGTACTGCTGTAATACATGCGAATTGGAAGATTACACGCACACACACACACACAAAAACTAATAACACCCCCCCCCCCCCCCCCCCACCACCACCACCACCACCAGCCCCAATAAACTTCGAGAATGAGAACGCTATAACTGTGAGTTTTAGTACATCCTTAAAGTATAATATATTGCACTTTCGAGAAAATATATTTTGATAAATGTTCATTCTACTAGAAATATTAACTTTTAAATATAATTTTGCATATGAAAAAATGGCACAAGCATAAATTCCTTAAAATTTAAACTGTTTCTGTCCTTTTGAAATAACTTTTTCAAAGTGTTACGGAATTTAACTAACATGCACGACATTGAGTATTTGACTTGCCAGTTTTAAAGTTTAATAAACAAAATGCCTTTCATTTTTAAATTATCCTTTTTTCCGCCTTATGCAAAATTTTGGTTTCAGTGGGACCTTAAAATGCTTTCCGTTTCCGCGTTAAACAGATTCCGCCTTATGCAGCATGAATTAATGTAATTTTCTATGGGTTCGCCGGGACTTGAAAAATTTTCCGCGGTAGACAGATTTCCGGCTTATACAGAGTCCGCCTTAGACAGAATTTACTGTATATATTTTCTTTCTTAACAAGCTTTAATTTATTTACAGTATCATCTTAGATAACGGATCTCAGATTTTTCACGACCACAAAGATCATTTTGAAAGCTCATATTTCTAAAAGGAACTTTTTATACCAGATAATGTAATCACTTCCGGTGCAAACCAGACTCATCCCCAAAAATAAGTCGAATATGTCTTAACAACAATACATTAAAAAAAAAAAAAAATAGATTGTGTTTCCCCTATATACTTAATTTGAAAGATCATTATAGGTTTTCTGAATCCTGTATTGATCAACAACATAAGAAGAAATGTTTTTGAAAGGGCGAGCTACAAGGAAAAAAAAAAAGTTAAAATATAAATGCAATTAAAATAGTTTCGACGTCGTCAGTCAAAGTTTCCCTGTTTTTTTTTTTTTTTTTTTTCTTCACTAACTGTGCTAGAAATAGGTGATGAAATAGAATACGAAATAGAGCTGCAAAGATTTGGGAAACTAAATATCGTTTTTGGTTCAATCTTAAAACTATTCTCAAGCGAGATAGGAAAAAAAAAATATCCATGCTCTACAACGAGGAATTTTATTTGTATGTAAAAGCATGAAATTGATAGGCATGACTATTGCAGTGATTTGGAATGGAATGGCGTTTCTGATTTTTCTTTAAGGCTGTTCTCAAATAGACTGTTCTACCATTCTAAAGGACCGAGATCCACTATATTAGATTCAAGCGAAAATTCATTGAATGGTTCAAATTTTGCTCAAACTTTAATATAATAGGCATCACCAAAGTAGAGCACACGAAGTCATACAACTTTATTTACCTCAATTTGAAGATGTTTTTCTAAATACTAACGGGTAAATATTCCAAAATTTAATTTATTCCTGCTTAGATTTCATTATTACTGTCGCAAGATTATTTTATAGTTTGGTTCAATTGAAATTTGAAAGCATTTTTCTTCTAAACTTTACATTGTACTTTAGTTTTTCGCAAAGATTAAGCTTTATCTTTCTAAAAGCTGTTTAATAAAGTGTATTATATAAAACTATATTATATTAAAGTACATTATTATGTTTGTTTATATCTTAAATTTATTTAAAAATAACTTAAAAGAGAACCCGATTTAAATCAACGAGTTAAAAAAATCAATTGATTTAAATCGTTATTTAAATCATGATTAAAATCAAGCTGATTTAAATCAACGAACCTTGATCCAATCTGCAGAAGAAAAAAAAAGAGCTAAAGCAACATAAAATTAGGTATAGGACCGACATATATTTTTGAATGAAATGATAATAAGCGACTTGCAGCATTTTTGCACACACACTCAAAATAATAATAATAATAATAATAATAATAATTGTTTTTCTAGTCTGATAATAACTGAGGCCAAAGAACAGTTTAAAAAATATCTTTTAAAGCTTATCGTTATGTAAGAAATGATATATAATTGAAAATCTTCACGCTCTTCATGTATGTTAACAAGACCTGTTACATTACTATGTTAAGTCATAAAAACAAACCCACGCATCGAATGTATAAAAAATTTACATCAGAATGGCCTTTTCTTAAACTTGTGTAGTAGCTATGCGATGAAATATTTTCCCGCCGATAAAATTACCATTTATATCAAGATCATGTAAAAACATTCAAAAATATTCTCATTTAGACATCATCACAATGATATCGAGTCTATCTTTTCATCCTTCTATTCAGAAAGTATAAGAGAATCGTCCCAATGTCAATATCAAAGGTCTTTTACAAAAGGCAGTCATATTAGTGTACTACTAAAACTGGTGGTCTATTTTGGTTTGCATTACCTCATCTTAAAATTTGTTGAACTCGGTGTTGAATTTAGGGGGTGTCCCGGGTGGGACATCCCCCCCGGAGCAATAGGATGTCTCCCCAGAAGATTTGAAATTTTGTGTTTTCAATGGTCAAAAAGTGCAATCCCCCTCAATCAAGGTTAAATACCCTCATCGAATGCTAATGAACGGTCTCGAACTCCCCACTTTTCTCCGGTGTTATGGTCCCTTCCACGTTGTCAAGCGTTGTAGAATCAAATGATAAGTGTCATATTATGTATTTCCATAAAATATGCTAAAAATTAATTCTTTGTCTAGTCTGATAATAACCGTGAACAAAGTGAATTTTGAAGAATTGTCTTTTAAGCATTATAAATTATGTAAGAAATAAAATCTAATTGAAAATCTTGACGCATTTCATGCATATTGAAAAGACGTGGTTACATCATCATCACGATGTTCATCAAAAGTAATAACATTTAAGCCCACGCATCAAATGTACAAAAATTTGCATCAGAATGGCCTTTAAAAATGGAAATAAATTATAAGTAAAGAAATGTTTTAAAACTTTTATTATAATGTACTAAAAAGGGGGGGAAATGTTGAAGGACAATTGATTGAAATAAACACCTTTTTTATAAAGAAATAAATGATATTGCGATTGATTTATTTATTTATTTTATTATTTATTTATTTATTTATTTATTTTTTATTATTCTTTTTTTTTTTTAAGGGGGCACAGGACCTTTAAACTTTTAAAAAATCAGTTTTCGGTTTTTGTTTTATTCTGAATTTTTAAAATTTTCTCAACAATATGAAAAAAAAAACACATTTAAAAATCTGCATTATTTCTTGAGTTACAATCGTTTATAGATGTCGAGTATAACTGAAGGACCATAGATATTGAAACTTTAAACCCCTTCAAGACCGGAGGCTTTTACACAAATTTTATTTGGTTGGCACCACTTTTTAAAAAAAAAGTTACCTTTGCTTAAACAATCACGAAAATTCTTCTCTTAATTTTTTTTTAGTTATTTTTTTATTGTGGCTACCAGCCACGTCTAAACGTAAAAATTTTAAGGCTCCCTAATGCCTTTGCAACACAGTCACCTCTCCACTGGATGTAAAGTTGCCACTCAACTAGGCAGTCCATAATACAGATTACATTGTTCCATTGTTCAAATTAAAGAAACCAAATATTACTTTTCTTTTTTACTGGTGCCTAAAACAAATTCTGTATGGTCTTTTTGAGGGTGCATATATGCATCTAAGGTCCCGAACGGGTTAAAACGCGTTTTCTCAGATTAGTAAATTTGGAGATTGTGCACACTGTTACTTTCAAACTATGGAAGTTATATAGTTTAAAAAAATTAACCAAATATCCGTTTCTTTATAGTCTACATGCTAAAACCAAAAAAATTCACATACATTGATTATTTATTTTTTTGCACTTGGTAAAAAGTTTGAAATTTTCGATTTTTTTTTTTTTTTTTTTTTTTTTTTTTGCTAAAATTAAATTTTAAACGAAACTTTTTGTGTACATTCAGGTTTTGATTTATAAGTAGGTATGTCCTGATTTTAATTTGTTAAATTTCTTTTTTCTATACGCATAATTTAGAGTTTATCATGCGCGTAGCACTCAATGATTTTAATTCACGCTTTAGTGAGATGAATTTTTCATTTTTAAATTTAAATATTAATTATGTATACACAAAATTTATTTTTCTGGATAATATAATTAAGAATATATACTTTAGGCACAAAGGAAAAAAAAAAAAGATCTTAATTGCATATTGTTTGTGTTTTGGTACTTTGAAAAGGGCGATGTTTTTTGGTCAGTTTGAAAAACTCAAAGGTCCTGTGCCCATTAAATAAAAGGAATATACAATTTTCAATCCAGCTTCCTGGCAAGGAAGAAAATTCTACAAATGTCCTCGTGAAGTTAGAACCCACATCCATTCATACTCTGCGTTGAACTAAAAAAAAAGAAGCATTTACCAACCATCCAACCGAACCATTCAATCAAAGAACACCAGCTTATTTCTGAAGCAATCAATGACATGTAAGTCTAAGTGATCACATACGTGATAAGATTTACGTACCCTTACTGAACAAATGATTTGTCCCCTAAAAATGTTTTAAAGGCAATATTTTATTAAATTGTACTAAATTTTTTTTAAGGGCAATTGATTGAAATAAATACCTTTTTAAAAAGAAATAAATTAAATTGCGAGTGATTTTTTTTTATCTTTTTTTTAAATAAAAGGAGTTTACAATTTTCAATCAAACTTCCTGGCAAGAATTTTTTTTATCTACTAGAGGATCTTTATAACGCAATTCCATATAATACAATTCTACACAACTTCCTCAGATGTAAACAATGAATTTTGCAGTTAAGAAGTACCTGTATTCCCATATTGTAAAAATTGTGACTTTCTAGTGAACTAAATCTGATACATTATTTCAACTTTACATTCTTAATTCAGAACTTTTTAAAGAAAAAATTGCTATTATTAACATGCTATAATAAACATTTTTGAAAATGAGCAATATAATGAATGATTTGGTCCAGGTATATTTGGATTATATAAAATAAATTTAACAATGTGTGAAATGTATACAAAAAATTATTATCTGGATAACTTCTGGTAACAAGGAATGCCGTATAAAGCTATTCTAATGTATTTTGATATGTATCAGACATATTTGACCGTGTTTACAAGGTAAAATTCTATATAACGCAAAATTCTATATAACGAACAACCTTGCGTTTTTTAGGTTTGCGTTATAAAGATCTTCTATATAAACGTCTTCGTGAGAACTGAACCCACACCCATTCATACCCTGCATTGAACTGAAAGAAGACGCATTTACCAATCATGCCACAGTTTAATTGAAGAACATCAGCTTATTTCTGAAGCAATCGATGACATTTACGTGACCGCATACGTGATGAGATTTACGTACTCAGGGGCGCCAACTCATATGGGCCCATGGGGCCTGAGCCCACACACCACCCAATTTCATTATTCTATTTTCGAGCTTATTTAATTTTCAATCGCTGTCAAGAAATTGTTATGAAGATGTGTTAGATTTCATCATTTTGCATTATATGTATCAGTAAAAAAATTATATTATATGTAATATTAGATGTATTTAAAAATCCATACGCAGTCTTGTGTAATATACATTTAAAAATCTTAAAAAGAAATTGGGCAAAAATAATAATATTTAAAAAAACAGTAAGGATTTTAAAAATTTCAAATTTTTTAAAGTAAAAAAAAATAATTAAATATGCAGTTAATTTTTTGTTTAAATGTATGTTTTTTTAAACTTTGAAATGCAGAGAGTTCACCATCTGAACCAGATTTTTAAAAATAAATAAAATTGTTGAAAAGGTAAACTGTCTGTAAGGTAAACTGGTAAATTTGTCAAATTCATGGCACGATAGTAAATATTAGAAGTCCATAAAATGAAAATCGCATGAGAATACAATTAAATAAAACTGCACCTTTATATTCTACACTAAAAAGTTCTAACTTATTATAGCTTGGAATTTTATCTTTTCTCAAACTTTCAAAGCAAGTAAAAGGCAATGGAATTTTACTATAAAATGGTTTTGAGCCCACTCAATATTTTTCAAAAGTTGGCGCTACTGTATGTACACTTATTGGAACAAATGATTTGCCCCCTGAGAGATAGTGGAGGCAAATTAATTTTTTTTTTTTTTACATAATATTGTATTGTCACGCGGAAATACGACACACTACCAAAAATAGATCAACTGTAGTAGAGGATGCGTGTTAAAACAGAATTTACAGAGTTGAGCAGAACGGGACACACAAGACACATTAAGGGTGTTCTCAAATCCAAAAGGGCGACTTTCTGACATAAGTTTTAATTTATTTTTGTTCGAAAATGCATGAAACTAGCTGGTGTTGTTGTTCAGAAATTATGTTACCAAGCTGGTTTTTTTTTTTTTTTTTTTTTTTTTTTTTTTTTTTTTTTTTTTTTTTTAATTGCGAACGCAATAGATTTTTCAGAAAATAGTGTCAAAGTGGGCGTTTCGAACCGAATTTCCGCGCGAAGGAAGAAAGAGCACTCAAGAGCGGGCGAAAAACGTGTTTGCCACTCGATCAAATTCGCTTAGAACTCAATAGGTAATGGATTGATAAAAAAAAATGGAAACAACATTTCAATTCCAAATCGCTGTGATGGCTATACTTTCGAATTTTATACACTTCCGTTAAAAAATGAATTTGTGAACGTGTCAAAACGTTTTGCGCTGTTGAGCAGATCAGTTAAGAACAGCCTTAAATAAAGGCTTATAAAAAAAACTTATACCTGCGTAGATATATGTTAAAATATTTCACCTCTGATAAAAATTACCATTTATATCAAGGGAACGATGTAAAAACATTCCAAAAATATTCTCATTTCGACATCATCACAATGATATCGAGTCTATCACTTTACCTTTTCATTCAGAAAGAATAAGGAAAACGATTCGATATCAATATCAAAGTCAGTAATAGGAAATACGCATGATTTGAATATAAAACAATGATATGATCCGAATAGAGGACGAGTTAATGATCGAAAGGATTGAATGGATCGGGAATAGTCAATCAGAAAACGGTTTATTCTGCAAATCAAACAGCTATTAAAATACTAGAAATAAATAGACCGCATAGATTTGAAATAACTAACCCTTTCCCTTCGAAAACAAGTAAAATGCAAATGTTTCATTTTGTTTATCTTCTTTGCGTAACTATTCAAGATAAAAGAGTGAAGTAGTATTGCTTTTATATAGCCTTTTCAAAACAATTTTAAATAATAATAATAATAATAATAATAATAAACAACTTTCTCGTGAGAAATTATGGTAGGTATGGTAGGAAAAAGAGAGATGCTGTAATTTTATTTGTATATTAACTTTTAAAAGCAGCTATAAATAATAATAATAATAATAATAATAATAATAATAACAATAATAATAACAATAAACGTTATCTTGTATTGTGATAGGTATGGGGCTGGAAAAAGAGGGATGTTGTAAATTTTATTTTTATATTGCCTTTTAAAAGCAACTATAAATAATAATAATAATAATAATAACAATAATAATAATAATAATAATAGTAATAATAATAATAATAAAACATCAATTTTCTCGTGTGAATTGTGGTAGGTATAGTACGAAAATTGTGAATTTTATTTTTATATTGCCTTTTAAAAGCAACTATAAATAATAATAATAATAATAATAATACAATAATAATAATAATAATAAAACATCAATTTTCTCGTGTGAATTGTGATAGGTATAGTAGGAAAACTGTGAATTTTATTTTTATATTGCCTTTAAAAAGCAACTATAAATAATAATAATAGTTACTAATAAAACAATTTTCTCGTAAGAAGTATGATAAGTATTAGAAAATTATGGGAAACTATACTAAAAAAAAAAGTTATAATGAATATTAAGTGTTTTTGATGTAAATCTTTTAATTCGTTCTAAAACATCAGATAAGGCATGTTTCTTAAAATCTTAATAAGTTTTACGAAAAGCATGGCAACTTGGTGAGATTTTTTTTAAAACGTTTTTTAACAGATATAGTTTATTCAGAAAAGGAATCAAAATGGGATTTATGTAGTAGAATTCAAGTTTTAAAAATATTTTGGGGAATCAAGTGATTGAGATTTAAGGTAAATTTTCTGTTTTACCGTATTTTGCATTATCGGAATCAGCGGTTGAATTGAATCAAATTCCGAATTACAACCATGGTTTATATAAGCTGCCTAATAGAAAAAGATTATTGGCTGATATTGTTTTTTAGCTATATCTTGCCCATTACTGGCAACACTGCAATACATATTGCTCCAATATTTAGGTGATTACATTCTACCAATATTTATAAGAAACAATATTCCCATTCTAAAGCCAATATTTTTGCAATATTCGCATTTCGTTGCAAATATTTTCAATGTAAAATAACGCACTTCTGCAGCAGTAATATTTTATTGCAATTATTTCAATGTAACAAAAATTTTATTCTCAATATTGGCATTTTGATGCAAATATTTCTAATGTAAAATACACACTTCTTTAATAGTGACATTTTATCGCAATTATTTCAATGTAAAGAAAGATTTATCCGCAATATTGAAATTTCGTTGCAAATATTTCCAATACATACTTTTATAACAGAGATACTTTATTACAATTATTTCAGTGTAAAGGAACTTTTATCCACAATATTGGCATTTCGTTGCATACATTTTCAATGTAAAACTCACCTTTCCTTATTAGTGACATTTTATTGCAATTATTTCAATGTAAATAATTTTTTTTTAAAGAATATCGACATTCAGTTGCAAATATTTCCAATGTAAAATACACACGTAATAGTGACATTTTTTTTGCAATTATTTTCATGTAAAGAAAATTTTATAAACAATATCCCAATTACAATCCCAAAAACAATTTTACAAACAATTATCCCGTTGCAAATAGCGACATTTTATTGAAATTATTTCAATGTAAAGAAAATCTTATCAACAATGTTGGCATTTCGTTGCAAATATTTCTAATATAAAACACACAATCCTGTAATAGTGACATTTTATTGCAATTATTCCAATGTAAAGAAAAATGTATCCGCTATATCGGCATTTAGTTGCAAATATTTCTAATATAAAATACACACTTCTGTAATAGTGACATTTTATTGCAATTATTTCAATTTAAAGGTAAATTTTATCCACAATATTGGCATTTCGTTGCAAATATTTCCAATATAAAATACACACTTCTGTAATAATGACATTTTATTGCAATTATTTCAACGTAAAGAAAATTTTATCCACAATATCGGCATTTAGTTGCAAATATTTCTAATATAAAATACACACTTCTGTAATAGTGACATTTTATTGCAATTACTTCAATGTAAAGAAACATTTATCCGCAGTATTCAAATTTCGTTACGAATATTTCCAATACACACTTCTGCAATAGCGACATTTTATTGCAATCATTTCAATGTAAAGAAAATTCTATCCGCAATATTGGCATTTAGTTCCAAATATTTCCAATATAAAGTACACATTTCTATAATAGTGACATTTTATTGCAATTATTTCAATGTAAAAAAACATTTATCCGCAATATTCAAATTTTGTTACGAATATTTCCAATACACACTTCTGCAATAGCGACATTTTATTGCAATTACTCCAATGTAAAGAAAAATGTATCCGCGATATTGAAATTTCGTTGCAAATATTTCAAATACACACTTCTGTAATAGCGACATTTTATTGCAATTATTTCAATTTAAAGGGAAATTTTATCCACAATATTGGCATTTCGTTGCAAATATTTCCAATGTAAAATACACACTTCTGTGATAGTGACATTTTATTGCAATTATTTCAACGTAAAGAAAATTTTATCCACAATATCGGCATTTCGTTGCAAATATTTCTAATATAAAACACACAATCCTGTAATAGTGACATTTTATTGCAATTATTCCAATGTAAAGAAAAATGTATCCGCGATATTGAAATTTCGTTGCAAATATTTCAAATACACACTTCTGTAATAGCGACATTTTATTGAAATTATTTCAATATAATGAAAATCTTATCAACAATATTGGCATTTCGTTGCAAATATTTTCAATGCAAAATACACACTTCTGTAATAGTGACATTTTATTGCAATTATTTCAACGTAAAGAAAATTTTATCCCCAATATCGGCATCTTGTTGCAAATATTTCTAATATAAAACACACACTTCTGTAATAGTGGCATTTTATTGCAATTACTTCAATGTAAAGAAAATTTTATAAACAATATCAGCATTTCGTTGCAAATGTTTCGAATGTAAAATACACACTTCTGTAACAGCGACATTTATTGCAATTATTTCAATGTAAAGAAAATTTTATTCGAATATTGGCATTCCGTTGCAAATGTTTTGAATGTAAAGTACATACTTCTGTAATAGTAACATTTTTTGCAATTATTTTAGCGTAAAGAAAATTGCATACTCCCTTCTGTAATAGTGACATTTTATTGAAATTATTTCAACGTAAAGAAAATTTATTCGCAATATTGGCATTTCGTTCCAAATATTTCCAATATAAAATACACACTTCTGTAATAGTGAAATTTTATTGCAATTATTTCAGTGTAAAGAAAATTTGATAAACAATATCGGCATTTCGTTGCAAAAATTTCCAATATAAAATACACACTTCTGTAATAGCGACATTTTATCGCAATTATTTCAATGTAAAGAAAATTTTATCCGCTACCCTTATGACCGTGAATATTCCTGCTATCTACTTATAAATTTAATGGAATATTTGTTGCAAATCAGATCAAAAAGTTCCGTGATAAAATTTTATTCATTAACACTCCTTGAATTCGCCATTAACTTTTTGAGGTAGCACGAAATGCTACTCTGCGTTCCATATTTTCGACCTAAACAAGAGATTCCAATAAAACGCGACAGGTATCTTATTAAGAAACGGAAGTGTTATTTAGAGCTACCGAGTGCACGATGTTTTGAAAAGAGATTCTCGTACATTATTAATGAAGAGAACGAAAGGTTTGACGTCAAACAGGAAAAATCTGGAGAATGATGCTATTTTTTTCTTTCTTATTCCTAGTTGTTTTCCTTTACATTTTCCTGTTTCTCATAATTGCTTAGGTGTGAAACCGTATCAGAAAATTAGACAGCTACGAATCTACTACTGCATTAAATTTAATTACACTTTATAATGCAATTTGCAGTCTGAATTAACGATAAACTTATTATGCTGGTAAATCCCCAATGTCTTTCGCCTAGAATACTAATGTTTGTGATTACAAAAATGAACAAGACAGAAAAGCGTACGCAAGGAAAAAAGAAAGAAAGAAAGAAAAATAAAAGGCAGAAAGAAAGCATTGAATGATTAAAAGTCATATGGGGTATTTTAACCCTTTTCCGGCTGGAGTAATTCTGTTCATAAACTGATGATTTAATGGACTCACACCAGAATACACGAATTTATTAGAAAATACGAACTTGCTTATTTTCAGGTACATTATAAAAGAAAAAAATTAATTAAATATTCTTGATGCCGTTTGTCAGTTTTGGAATTAAAATTAGGTGGCCCTCGAAAGGGTTAAAATCTAATTTTAAAGAAATGCTTTTAAGAAAGTAGTACCAGATTTTAACCCTTTTCCGGCGTTGAGTAATTCTGTTCATAAACTGAGGATTTAATGGACTCATACCAGAATTTATAAACAAATTTATTAGAAAATATGAACTTGCTTATTTTCAGGTATATTATAAAAGAAAAAATTTAATTAAATATTCTTGGTGCCGTTTTTCAGTTTTGGAATTAAAATTAGGTGTCCTTTTTTAAGGACACCGCCCTCGAAAGGGTTAAAATCTAATTTTAAAGAAATGCTTTTAGGAAAGTAGTACCAGATTCGATAATAGCCTCTTAAAATGAGCATTATTATTAACTTAAAATATATAACTCTAAAATCGAATTTATGCATTCGTTTTTGATATTATGTTTCTTTTAAATTTCAAAGGCAAGCTTTTAATTCCCATTACGAACATTGGAATTATGATTACAATTGTTCGTGAATTCGTACTTAAAAATATGCAGTTTTTTTCCCTCATAAATACTGGGCCATAAAATCAACGTTTGCAAGCAGCATGGGGCTGGGTGTATATAACGTTATCACTTTAGGCAAGGGGGGAGGGTCTAAATTTTGATATTGTTATCATTTTTAATCCAACCAATCTTTTCTTTTTTCAGTAACTTTCTGTTTACATCAGAGTAGTAGTAGAAGAGCTGTTGAACATTTTTGAGTAGGTATTTGAGGCACCCTGAAAATTTGTGCAGCACTTCTTTTGTAATGCCTGAATACAAAATCGAATGTCTGGCTGAAGGATCGTGGCCCAAAAGCTGTGCCAGACACGTGTCAAGTGCCATTTTTTGACACTACCAAAAAAAAAAGTATTTGAGGCACGCTGAGATTGAAACAGAATGATATTTATACTTAGAAAAAAATATTTTGAAAATGACAGACACTTTAGTCGGCCCAAAAACTGTGCCAGACACGTGTCAAGTGCCATTTTTTGACTACCCAAAAAAGGTATTTGAGGCACGCTGAGATTGAGGCACAATAATATTTATGCTTAGAAAAAAATATTTTGAAAATGACAGACACTTTAGTCGGCACAAAAACTGTGCCAGACACGTGTCAAGTGCCATTTTTTGTCTGGCACAGATTTTGGGCCACGATCCTTCAGCCAGACATTCGATTTTGTATTCAGGTATTACAAAAGAAGTGTTGCACAAATTTTCAGGGTGCCTCAAATACCTTCCCTAAAATGTTTAACAGTCTGTAACCTTTATTATTATTATTATTATTTTTTTTTTTTACGTTTTTATGAAAATAGAAAGCTATCTTTAAAGATAGTAAATGTTTATAAAATCATTTCATTCAAAAATATGGAATACCCCAACATTGGGCATTCCTATTTTTCTGCCATATGCGCAGATAATTCACCGTTAGAGAAATCAGGAGCATAATATTTTGAAAAGATGCTTGCGTTTATCAGTAAAGAAAGATAAATAAAGTTGTCCACTGTTTTGTTGATAAGAAGTTTTGTTGTTACCCTTCCCGGGCAGGAGATAAATGGATGGTCAATATTACTGTCCAATGCATTATGTAACAATAAGCTATTATTAAGTACCTACTTTTAAATAGTAACTATCTCATTTAGATGTTAATTAATATAAATTTGTCCAGTTTAATAGCAATATTTATGGAATTCTTAAAGTATGCGACTAATAAATGTATAACCTATATATCACCGCAAACGTATAAAAAGAAAAACAGAGTTAAAAAAAAGAATTGTTAGACATTGATAACAACATTATCGGGGGGGGGGGGGGGGGGTTGTATTCGACGAATGATAAAAAGTATGATATCGTAAAGGGGGGGGGGGTGTTCAAAATAGACAAAATATTGATAACGTAACACCGCATGATTGCTTGACCATTGCTTTTAAAAAACGTTTTCTCGAATTGCTTTTAAAAGATTAAAAACTATAGCGAAAAACTAAAAATATATAACTATGGGGTATATTTCAGTCAAAACACTGTCATTTTAAAGAAAATAAGGGGGAAAACGGCTTTTATTAGCATGATATCAATGAATAACGTATCTAGATTAAATCAATTACTCTCCAGCTATTGTGACGGAAAAGATATAAAAATAAGCTATAAACTCTGATATGCAAAATATTTAACGGTACTTCATTTGCTAAGCCCGTTCAAGCTTCGTAGTTGCATGTGAATTATTACATTATTAGATAGCGAGTATTATGAATGAAAAACGTTTTACTACTGTTACTCAACATCCAAATTCATTCATGCGTAACTAACATAATGAATGACGCTAGTTCTTTTAGAGTAAATGCACGTGATCAATACTCACCTCTTATTCATGGGAAAAAAACTGATTGTAGTGATTTATTCCGGGTGCAAGGGGCATTTTATTACGACATTATGGTCAGCGTTGTCACGAAAACGACCGAATGACCATATGTTGCTAATGGATACTAAATATCACTGAACACTGATGCTCCGAAAATACTTTCGAGTAAATGGACTATGTATGCCTTACATAAAAGTGGACCGAATATAACATGTTAATATAATTTACCCTAGTTAGAGTAGAAACCCGATATGTTGCCCTTGCAATGCACGATATCTTTTGACTTTTTGAAGAGAAAAGAAATCTAATTTAATTCAATATTTGGAAAAGATTTAAAATATTAAGGAATCATGTTTACACACTGAAAAAAAAAAAATGCTGATTTTATGGTATAATACTGCTAGTTGGCGCGTGCTAGTTTATAACAGTAAAATAAGCAGCAAAATACAGTCTTATAAATAAAATAAGCCGTATATTACTTCTTAACAGTATATTATTTGCTTCTTTTACGGTTTATTACGGTCAATTTTACGGTTTTAAACAAGCACTCCAGCTGCCAGTACTATGCCGTAAAATCAACATTTGTTTCTTACAGTACAATGTAAATGAACTGAAAATAACATTGTGCAAGTTACCTTGTTTTGATGCAATTATGGTAAAAAACCTTATAAGAAAATGGTGACAAATGGGCAATAAAGTTCCATTGGTCGTGAGAATTTTGAATAAAATTTGGGGAAGCTTACCATTACTGACAGGCTAATGTTTGTTTACTTGTAACTTACTCGAACTGTTATAACTTAAACGAATTCGTAAAAGGCGAGTGCCGCCAAGTATATATATATGTCGCGTATGGATTACTATGGTTTGGACAAAAACTTTTCATTTGAGCGTATGCTCTGTATTAGGGTGGAGCGAAAAAAATTAATTTTTAAAAATCAAAAACGGGTAGGTGCCAAAAGTTGCCTTTATACTAGTACATCAAGTGCGTGAAATTTTACCGCTGAAAAAAAATGGCTTGAGTCTGCGCTTTTGGTCCAAAAGTCGAAATTTTGGGCAAAATTTGGCATTTTTTCAAAAAAATTAAAAAATTCCTATAGAGATGGTTATTATTTAAAAGTGTTATTTAAACCTTTGTTATGAACGACTTAACATATTTAAACGATAAAATGATATCTTTATTCTGTATAACTGGAGCAAAATTGACAACTTTCGGTAAAAAGGGACTTTGAAATTTGTTGTGTCATTCAACGAATTGTTGTTTAGAATACAGCTCTTACCTAGTTGCTTTCAAAACTTCCCAGGACATCTATCTCGACCACGCTACCATCTGAACATAATGTTTTATTTATACTTTGAATTGTGATTTTTTATCAAATAATGGCATAAGTTTTAAATGTATCAACCTAGTCCATCTCTTTTTTGTATCCACAGACTTTGGATGCTGCTCCTGAGATCTACTTTACGTATTTTTCTACTCATTGTGTAAGAGAAGGGAAACAATGTAATGCAGTGGGGATGATATTTATGTAATCCGTTCAGCTGTCTCTTATATTTACCAAAATTTCCTCCGATAAATGCATATTGATTAGGGGTTCTGTTACCACAACAATTTTCCAATCAATTTGATTTATATAATTATTCGCTTCAAAGTTGATTGTCGATATTTCAGATTTGAGTACGCCATCATTTACTCTCATATTTAAACTATTATGTGCTGAGCAGATAGCTGTTCAATGTGATGGCGATCGTCAGAAAGCATTGAAATTAGAATTTCCTCTGCGTATGTAAAGCAACCGTTGTTCTAAATAACTTTTTTTAGTATTTGTTTTATTCCGTTTTCTGTGTTGTCTAGTAGCCGAATAATTTACCCTGAGTTTTTAGACTCCTTCTTTCGATGTGGATTACATTTGATGGTAAACCATCCTGGGGCCAAACTTGGATGGCATAGTACTTTTTGAGTGAACATAGAGACTGTGATGGGACGTGAGTGCTCATTTAAAGGCGGAGAATTATGTTCATCGTTGCCATCCATTCTGCGTTGGTCATGTTTAGAATGAACCATTACAATGGATCACATGCCACCTCAGAGTCCAGTGAATTTCCTCTGCATCCTTTATTATACAAGATCATTGGCAAAAATTAGATTCTAACCCACGGGGATTCGCCGGACCAACAGGAAAATCTTTGCCACCTGTCTTTCTCTTCTTATTTCAATTTTTGAAGCCGTAGAGAGAAATTTTGAAAAATTATCTCCTGAAATCGAGAAAAGGGTACTCAGCACAGACCAGAAATACCTGCTAGACATTTTCAAAGTTATTTCATCAATATATTGCTCAGAAGAACTAGCGAATAGGAACCAAAGAAACATGTCCTACGCAAGATGGCTCACATAGGCGATTAAAATTTTTCGCCTTTATATAAGCACTGTCTGATCAGCAGAGTCTGTAGGTTCATTCACAAAGTATGTAATCCAAGTTTATGCCACAGGATGATTTACACCAAATGTAATACCACATCTAAAAAATGGATCTAAACACTTATGGGAAATTACTCGACTATTAAACATCACAGAAAACGGCATAAAACAAATGCTAAAAAAAATTTATTTAGGACAATGGTTGCTTTGCCCATCGAGAGCAAATTTTTATTGCAATGCTCTCTGACGATCACCATCTCATTAAACAGCAAGCTTCTCAGCATATGAAAAATGCAAGAGGTAGAGTAAATGATGGCATACCCAAAGATGAAATATCTAAATATTGTAGAATATTGTAGTAACAGAACTCCCAATCACTATACATTAACCGGATGCAATTTTGGTGAAGATAATAGAGGGCTGAATAGATTTCATTAATTCCACGGCATTACTCTGCTTGCCTTATCATATACAAGCAGTATAAATATACGTGAAGGAGTGTTACAGCAGCATCATCCAACGTATGTGGATACAAAGATAGATGGACTAGGTTGATAATTAGAAAACTTACGCCAGTCTTTGATAAAAAATTACAATTCAATGTATAAATAAAATATTGTGCTCAGATGGTAGGGTGGTCGAGTTATGCACTGCTCTGACATGAATAGCAGCCACCTCCACGTGATAGCTCATGGGTAGTTTTGAAAGCACCTAGGTAACAGCTGTATTCTAAAGAACAATTAGTTGTATGACACAACAGAGCGGCAATGCCTTTTTTTACCAAAAGTTGTCAGTTTTGCTTCATTTATACAGAATAAAGATACCGTTTTATCGTTTAAATATGTTAAGTCATTAATAATAAAGGTTTAAATAACACATTTAAATAATAATATTTTCTATAGGAATTTTTTTATTTTTTTGAAAAAATGTCAAATTTTACCCAAAATTTCGACTTTTGGAGCAAAAGCGCAGACTCAAGCCATTTTTTTTCAGCGGTAAAATTTCACGCAGTTGATGTACTAGTATAAAGGCAACTTTTGGCACCTACCCGTTTTTGATTTTTAAAAAATAATTTTTTTCGCTCCACCCTACTCTGTATGTATTGCTCAAAACTCCATGTTTTATCACAGTCTATTCATTTATAATTTAAATAAATTCGGAAACTATTATTGCATGCGGATCAATAATATCAAAATCTTTTAGCTTTTTGATCTTAGTAAATGTGGAAAAATCAATTATATAATGAATATTATGTAATTATGCAATGAATAAAAGTCATTAAATCGATTTATTCAAACAAAACAAAAATAAAGATATTTGTCCCCATTTCGGATTCCAGACATCTCATTAGTTATCTTTTTCACTACTATTTTCTTCATAAAAATGGAGTATAATTTAGCTGTCATCTTTAGATAAACTTCTTTAAAAGTCACAAATAAATAAATAAATAAAAATAGAATAAATAAATAATAACATCTCATAATCAAATTTAAATTTTAAAATTATGAGAGCTGATAGGACATCTTCCGATCCATGCGGATAATTGGTGTTAGTTTCATCTCACTACGATCCATATTCTAGGTTGAGTGGTTAAGAAATAAAAACCGAAAGTTAGATTTTAAAATAATATGTTTGTCCTTTATAATATAGATAGATTCAAAATTAGTTTCTGAGTAACGAAGACATTTATGAAATTATTAATAAAGATTTGAATAATTAGTATATAATATTAAAAAATATATGTTCGAGTAAAAACTGCATGGAAAAATCTTATGCTGCAGAGGGAAAGTTTCGTCATTTCTTAGCTCGAAATTTCGAAATATGCTAGAAACTGTTTGACCTGCCCGGCGTTGCCTGGAAGGGAAAACAAGGGAGGGTGTGTATATGTGCCTAAGATAACACAAGAAGAAGAAAAAAAAAATTCGCAGACCTGCTTTATCACCTAAACAAAAGTAATCGTACATATGAATTGAAATTAATTGCCATGTATGTCAATTACAAAAACGAACTCAATTGCTAGACTGGCAATTGAAGAAGAGGCCTATCGGACGGAGGGTCATTTAACGCCCTCATCTCTGGAATTCAGGTTATGATATAAATAATACTTAGCGAAAAAGAACAGGTGCATCCATCAACAACAGAGCAGCATACTCACACTGCTGTAATCTCCGCCCAGTATGACATTACATCATCTTGAGGATTAGAGCATGTAGCGACTGAAGTAGTCAGGTAAATGTGGATGAAATGTGGGAGATAAATGTGGATGAAATGTGGAAGATAAATGCGGATGAAGCAAGAATTATAGAAATGATTGTAAATGAAGAATAGTATAAAATGAAGAGTGTTTGATTAAAATGAAATGTGACGTTAATGGATTAAACAATGTTTGTTACCATTTGTATTAAAAAATTATATTTTTTCGTTGTTTATTAAAAAGTAGGGAACATAACTAACTATGACTACGACAAAGTGAAAACATGATATAAGTAGAAAAAACATCGATATTAGCACCAGAACTTATTAAATTGTAGCAGGCTAGTTTCGGCAACATTCAGCGTACCGACATCAGTGCAAAAAATTATGGAATTTTGCTTATGTATATGGAAGCGAAGCGGATTGGAGAGATAGGTGTAGTGACCAATAAAATTACGGGAAATTACGAGAGATAGACAATAGGAAAATAGAGTAGAGAATGGAACTGATTGTTGGAAATATTATATAAAAACCTAGCATTTTTTTCACATTCTCAGTTCCATACCCTGCGCTATTTTTCTATTGGTTGCCTCCCGTAATTTCCTGTAATTTTATGGTCTAATATTCCCATCCCACGAATCCACTTTTCTTCCACGTGTATATGAGAAAATTCCGTCATTCTTTGCACTGGTGATGGTTACACTGAATGCCACGGAAACTAGTCTGCTACAAGTTATTAAGTTCTGGTGTTAATAACATTGTTTATTCTAATTAAAGTGAAACCTCCCAGTGCGACCACCTCCATTAAGCGACCACCCCCTGAACGACCATTTTTTCATGGAACGAAATTTATTACCATAGGCTCATAATTTTACCTCCATTCAGAGACCATCCCAGTTGAACTCCCTCCATGAGCGACCCATTTCTTTGAAGAAAATGAAATAAATTCCTTTTTTTACGGGTCGCTTGAAGAAGATTTTATTAGAAAAATAATTCCGGAGAACGCATGATTCATCAAATTTCAAAACTAAGTTTAGATTTTTTTTTTATTCCAGTAACTTTTAAGTGTTTTGTTACTTTTAAGTGTGTTAACTTTTAAGTTAACCTTTATGTCTTTTTAGGCAATGAATTTAATTATTCTGTCAGGAAACTCTGAAAGAAATAGATAAATTTATGAAATCGTCATTATTTATTCCAGTCAAAAAAAAAACATTTATTTACTGAACTTCGAAAGGACTTGGAAATAAAAGTTATAAAAGATAAAACCGTAAAATCAAAGCAAACGTTAATGTATTCATTTTTTTTAAACTCTGCATTCATTAACTTATATAATTGACTTTAGTTTTGTATTTAAATTTTTTCCTAATGTGAAAAATAAATTTTAGCAACATTAATTGTTACCTTTTTTCAACAATTAAAATCAGAATTTAAACATGACCTCCATTAAGAGACCACCTCTCGAAGCGACCACTTTTTATTGGAACGGAAAGTGGTTGTTTTAGGGGGGTTTTACTGTATATTGTATTGTGCCAAGTATCATCTTAATTTAATTGAAAACACGATGACTGAAAAGTTGTTATTTAAAATCATCTATATCATTTAAAATAAATTTTCACGTTTAAATAGCTACAGAATTTAAGGATGAGTTTTTACAGTTAAATAAAAATTCATAGGAGATGCCTAACAAATGCGCATCTAGTGATACAATAACATATTGTACAGTTACATCAATTTATTCATTATATTGATTGTCTATAATGATTTGAGTTTTCTTGAAATTTTATTGGTGGTATAAGGGAATAAATATATTTCGTTAAGGCGTTTTCGCTATACAAAACAAGGTCATAGAAAACAATTGCCATGCATAGTTATGACACAGTTACGAGGGAATGCAAAACAATATTAAAAGAGTGATAACTGTTGTTTTAATTCTAAATTGTATGCGTCACTGAGGCATGATAATTGCTCATAAAGTTAAAATACGACAATTATCATAGGTAAAAAAAAAAAAAAAAATAAAAGAAAGTAAAAAATATTTCTTTTAAACAAAGAAAAATATTTTACATAGAAATTTAATTTCAAATTTAGAAAACTAAGAAATTTAATTAAAATTACTATATATTCCAACAATCATTGCGTAAAAAATAAATAAATAAATAAATAAATAAATAATAAAAAAAATAAAAAATAAATCTTAAAAAATAAATAAATCCATTATCTTTTAAATTTATCCAAAAGCTTTTCTGTTTTATCAACGTGCTCGCTTTCCCCGAACATGAGAAGTTCAAAGCCGAAGTTTGCGGGTTCAATTCAGTTTCGAGCGAAATGACTGTGAAAAGATTTTAGGGATTTCTTTTCTCAAAAACAATTCAAATTTAATTCGCCTTTAAATGTCCTCCTCCTTATACAAAATGGTCGACGTCTAATATTATAATTCGTTTTCATCATCTTCGAAATATAATTTCTGACATATTAGCATTCTAAACAATTCAACGCAAATTATCCAAAATGATTTCATTGCAGTGTAATTAAGATTTTAATTAGAAATAGTAAAAAATCAGTAATTGAGATAAAAAGTAAATATAACTGAATTACATATTTTAGATTTTAATGTAATGATTGCCTATCGTTCCGAATAATATTATTTAAGTAACTTGAATAACTTTTTTTTTTTTTTAATGAATTACTTAAGGGTGTTCTTAAATCCATAAGGGCAACTTTCTGACATAAGTTTTAATTTATTTTTGTTCGAAAATGCATGAAACTAGCTGGTGTTGTTGTTCAGAAACTATGTAATGGAGCTGTTTTTTTTCAAATTTTTTTGCAAACGCAATAGCTCTTTTAGAAAATAGTGTCAAAATGGGTGTTTTGAACCGAATTTCCGCGTGAAGGAAGAAAGAGCACTCAAGAGCGGCGAAAAACGTGTTTGTCACGAGATCAAATTCGCTTATGACTCAGTAGGTAATTGATTGAACAAAAAAAAAAAAAAAAAAAAAAAAAAAAGCAGTTCAATTTCAAATCGCTTTCATGGCCAGGCTTTCCAATTTTATACCTTTCCGTTAAAAATTGAATTTGTAAATGTGTCAAAACCTTTTGCACATCTTGAGCAGAGGAGTTAAGAACAGCCTTAAGTTTTTTGAAGAGAAAATAATTATTAAAAGCTTAAATAAAATAAGAGATGCGAACAATAATAATAATAAAGCAATTTAGGTATTAAAACAATTTAAAGAGCATTTTAGAAAAAATTAAGAAGCGTTAATTGGTATTATATTCAGGGCTTAATTTGCGCCGGAGCCCACCGGAGCCCGGCTCCGGTACTTCTCTATTTTCAGTAAATATTTAAATATTGGTCGGAATTCACCGGAGCTCATAAATATAGGGCTCCGGAGCCCAGTGCATTAGCACTTCTGAAAAACCGAAGCCTAAATTGTCCTTTCCTTCCCCTTCCATCTCCAAGCTTTTGCATTGTTTTCTATCAAAACACATATTTGTGACGTAATGTGCCTCACTAACGTAGGAGAAGGAGATGAAACGGGAACATTCATCATTCATTTATCAGTCTTCGGCGGGCTCCATTTCAATCTGTCTTAAATTCAAAATTTTATGTATTCATGCATAGGGGAAAAAGAACTTTACCTCCTTTTTACAGCTATTTTGATCAGAATGAAGGGAAAACAAAAATCATATTTTTTTATTCTAATGATATTTACAGAGTTTAGCGCGATGAGTTGGTGTGGCGCCACTCAAGCGAGCGAACAATGAATATGCTTTAGTTTGATTTTCTTTTGTGATAGTAGGACATTTTTTATTTGGATCGTTTATTTTATTTTATTTTTTATTTAGAAATCTAACCCGAAAAGAATATTTTCTTCTGTTTTTAGCCAACGAGCATCAGCTTAAGGGTTTTTTTTTTTCTTTTTTGATCTTCTATTGGGTACGAGTATAAAAATAACGTTCATGATTTTTCTATTTATTTTTTATGATGAACGCTGCCCATGCCAAGGCTTTGCTCTGCAACTATACGAAATCACTTTCATTTGTAAGTAGATATAATTCCCATATATTGTTATTCTGATAGAAAGCAATCGAGCAGTGTTTTCCTTTTTTTATAAAAGCATCGAATATTTCCAATAACTATACAAATTTATATCTTAATCTGATTTTCAGGGACTCATCACAAAATATTGTTATGCGGAAGGAATCGATTACAGCATAACATATGCATATTTTGTAGAAAACTGAAAACATTGTTCCATTCTGCAGCATATAAATACTAATTTCTGTTAATTTCATTCATTTTTTCATAAAAATGCATATTTGCGAACTATTCCTTTTTTGAGTTGACACTATTTCCGAATCATAATCCTTACCATATTCAATCGCAGAATTTTGCAATTAATTAACATTAAAATTAGGCAAAGATTACTATTCGGAAAAAGTGATAGCTAAAAAGTGGAATAGTTCACAGCTAAGTATATGCTTATAGTTATATTTAAAATTTTTATTTTGCTAAAGAAAGATAAAAGCTTTAAATTTTGCAAATAGTATATGAAATATAAATATGCAGATTGGAGTAACGGGGGTGCGGATGTGGGGGGTACAGTTGTTGTACCAGTACCGTAGAATATTAGGGCTCCGGTACTTTTTTTGTTAGAAATTAAGCCCTGATTATATTAACTAACTCGGTGCAAATTATTCAAAATGTGTTTAATTGGAACGTGTAAAATAATAACCATTTATTCACAAAAATAAATAAATAAATAAATAAATATAGCTGCAAATTTTACCTGTTGGTGTAATGATTTCTCGTCGTTAAGAATAATATTATTTAAGTAATTAGAATAGCCTACTTCACAGAATTGCTTACGTTATTTATATCAAATAATTATTACAATTTTAATTAAATAAAGCTATGCAAAGAAGAAAAATTATAAATAAAATGATATAAAAATTAAAGAATTAAATTTTGATTCACTGGCATTCTCGACAGCTCATCGCAAACTATCAAAAACGCTCGGGTTGGAGTGTAATTAGTTTTTCTTGGTTATATGTAAACAAATAGCCAGTTATACAGCAAAAAATGAACAAGTCGAAAATTGTACGTCAAACGTGGTAAATGAGGTGCGTTCGTACTATAATTAGTTTTATAAATATTCAGCTCTTGGTGCAATAGCTGTTGAACTCTTACGCAAAAATGCATGAATGCAAAATTTATTACGATTCAATATATTAAACTCAGTAATACGGAAATAATAGGACTCCATCTTATATAGGACATAATCACCATGTCAACCTAGAATCATTACCTATCATGAATTAATCATATATCAATGAATGAATTACGTATGATAGGATTTAATGGAATGAAGAAAACTTTTATTAATATATTTTTAAGTTTTAATTCGATTTTCATAACATTTGAAATGACTCGACCAAATTCTGCAACGATTATATATATTAAATTTCAAACTATTCGATTGGGTAGTTTTTGAGCTGTTATATGCGGACAAACGGACAGACGGAGACGGACCAGAAGACGACTGTAGGTCCTATGTATTTATATAATTACGAACGCACCTAAAAACGCTCAGGTTGGAGTGTAATTACTTTTTCTTCGGTTATATGTAAACAAATAACAAGTTATATAGCAAATAAAAATGTGAATAGAAATAAAAATGCGACTGCATACCTTAGACGTCATTCAGAATAATGTTATTTAAATAGCTAGAGAAGCTTTTTTTGAGATTATTTAAGTTCCTTATAAGCAGAGAAAAAAATTACAATCAAAAACAGGACAAAAAAAGAGGCGCAACGAAAAAGAAACGCAAATATGATGCTTAGGACAATTTAAATTTTTTTACAAATACTGTACAGACATTACTTTAATACTTTGGCATTCGTGGCAATTCATCGAGAAGCATAAAAAAATGTTTTAATTGCAGTGTAAGTAACCTTCTCCTCGGCAGTATATAAACAAATAACCAGTTATTCAAGAAGAAGAGAAAACGTAACTGCATATTTAAGATATTAGTATAATGACAATCCGTCGTCCAGCTTATAGTATCATTGAAGAAAGATCGTTTCAGAAACTTGTCTTGATACTTATAATTGTATGTAATGAGAGTACTTTCACGATAACGCTTCTTAAAGTATAACTTTTTAAAAATCAATAAATTATCTGGCACATTTTAGTTATTAGTGGAATTAGAGTATCTGTCGATCAGAAAAGCATTATTTAAAGAGTGATCGTAACGAAAAGCTGGTCAAATGTATGGAATAGAGCAGGGATGGCGAACCAAGTATGCGTGCCAAAAATTTCAAAATTATTGTGCACCAGCATTCTAACGTGCCAGAAACATTTTAACTTAGATAAAATTCAATAATTAACTTTTATAGAATTTTTACTCAGATATTTTTACACTTACACTAAATTCGATTCCTAAGTTATTTATAATGCTGCATTTACTCAATAATATAGCCATGTAGCATAGGATTCCGTGTTAATAATCTATAAATAAGTTTTTCTTTTACTGTATACTTCCGAATCAGATCCTTTTAGTTGTAGAAACAGGTTCAATAGATACATAATTATTTGCACTAACAGTTAAAATTCAATTTTCAAAATTATAACCTAAATATAATAAAACCTAAAATTACTTAAAACCCTAAACCTAAATGAAATAAAACCTGATCTGAAAGTAGAAGCGTGTCAATTAGGTATATTACTATGCAAACTATATCTAAAAATTCAATTTTCAAAAACCTTTGAGATTTCATAAAGAAGCAAAATGATTTGGAAAACACTATATGCTGAATGGTTTGGCGAGAAAATGACGCTACAAGGCGCTTTCATTGAAATTTATAATACTTCAATTCATTCAAAATTTACGGATTATTTTAAAGTGAATTATATACCTGTTACACAAAACTAAACTTTTTGTTAAAAAACATAAAATGGACTGTTCTCCATAAACTGAATATAATCTATAATTTTTTTCGCGTGCCAGAGAAGTTTTCTTATGTGCCAAGTTTGACACGCGTGCCATAGATTCGAAATTTAGATAGATTAGAAATTATTTAGATAGATTTGAAATTTATAATGCCTCAATTCATTCAAAATTTACGGATTATTTTAAAGTGAATTATATACCTGTTACACAAAACTAAACTTTTTGTTAAAAATCATAAAATGTATTGTTCTCCATAAACTGAATAGAATCTATAATTTTTTTCGCGTGCCAGAGAAGTTTTCTTACGTGCCAAGTTTGACACGCATGCCATAGATTCGAAATTTAGATAGATTAGAAATTATTTAGATAGATTTGAAATTTATAATGCCTCAATTCATTCAAAATTTACGGATTATTTTAAAGTGAATTATATACCTGTTACACAAAACTAAACTTTTTGTTAAAAATCATAAAATATATTGTTCTCCATAAACTGAATAGAATCTATAATTTTTTTCGCGTGCCAGAGAAGTTTTCTTACGTGCCAAGTTTGACACGCGTGCCATAGATTCGCCATCCCTGGAATAGAGCGTTTCGATGTGACTTTACTTGAGTTTCAACTTACAACTATGCTTCATAAGGATTTTTTTAAACCTTAAAATGTAAAAAAAAGTTGAATCTAAATCACTATCATCAGAATCAACCCAGAATACTAAAAAATACTCCTTAAAAAAGTAAGAAAGTAGTTTTGAGAACCAATTCTGATATACTAAATTTGCGTATATTAATACTATTTAAATAAAGTACATTACTCTGTTAATATATTATATCAAACAGGTTCTCAAACCTATTTCCTTATTATTTTTGTAATAGTACTTTCTTTAGTATTGGGTTGTTTATTGTAAATTTAGTATATTATAACAGATTAAAAATATATATATATATATTCTAATTTTCACTATAGATCAAGTAATTGACTGTTCTAAAAATATATTTAGTTTAACCTTAGATATTTTTTTATCTTAAAGTTTTGACACAGTAAAATCTAAATCACCTTTTCAACCCGGTATGACATATATTAACAGAGTAAGGTACTTTATTTAAATAGTATTAAAATATGTAAACTTGGTATATGCGCATTGATCCTCAAAACAATTTTCTTACTATTTTTAGTAGTACTTTCTCAGTAGTGAGTTGTTTTTTTGTAAATTTAGTATATTATAACAGATCTTAAAAAAAAAAAAAAAAAAAAGAAAAAATCGAACGTTATCTATCCATCCATGTGCATGATTGTCCATAGAATAGGAAATTACAAATAGTAAACTCAGTAGAGTCAGTTATAGAGACAAAAGAAAGGGGATTCAGGGACAAAAAGTATACAGAGGAACATTTTAAAACCCAGACTCTACAAAGGCAAATCAATAAATAACAATAACATATAAATATTTACAAACATTATTTACATTTTTATTTTATAGTAAATTATTACGATAACCGATTTTCAAACACAACAAGAAAACAAAAAAAGAAGGAAGAAAGAAATTAAAAACAAAAAAATATGTATATGTGTGTGTTGATGTTAGAATTATAATTTTGTATATTGTATACGTATGTATACTGTGTTTAAGAAAAAAATGTAAATACAATAATCTATAAGCATTTAACATTGAATGGAGAAAAAAATAGCAGCTGAAATATTTAAGAAAGCATAATTACAGTTTTCTTGTTTATTCCGCTATATGCGAGGGTGATTTCGTACAGTTCTTTATATCTCTTATTAAAAAATGAAAGATAATATAATCTGAAGTAGGCTTCGAAGCGAATGATATTCCAGAATAAGAAAATACTGGTAATGCTCTTAATATTATTAGATGATAATATTAATAGTTAAGTTATAGCGAAAGGGAAAAAAGGAGAGATTCAGGGATAAAAAAGTATGTAGTTTTACATTTTGAAAGCCAGGAAATAAAAACGCAAGCTAATAAATATAAATAAAAAACTGAAATTTAAATGTTTGCAAACATTATTTACATTTTTATTTTAAGATAAATTATTATCGATAATCGAGTTTGAAACACATCAACAAGAAAGGCAAAACAATACAAGCATTAAAAATGATAAGTGGTAAATAAGACAATAGCTGAAAGATTTAAGAAAGCATATTTGCAATTTTTTCCCTCGCTATGCAACGGTGATTTAATGTTGTTTTTTTTTTTTTTTTTTTTTCAAATATATATATATATATATATATATATATATACATATAACCATTATATAATTACAATTCATCATCTACTTCCAGTTACTAAAATTAAATTAATAAATTTAGCTTCAATACATTATATATATCTTTTTAAAGAACAGAAAGATAATATGATTTGAAGTAGGCTTCCAAGTGCATGATTGTCCGTTGAGAATAAGAAATTAGTAGTACTAAATTCAGCCGATGAGTTACGGGGGAAAAAGAGGAGGGGGGGGGGGGGGGGGCTCAGGAATAAAAAGTGTGTAGAGGTACATTTTGAAAGACAGGCAACAAAAATGCAAGCTAATAAATGTTTAAATATTTTCAAACATTATTAACATTTTCATTTTAAGATAAATTATTACCGATAATCGAATTTGAAACACGTCAACAAGAAAGGCAAAACAATACAAGCATTTAAAAATTATAAATGGAAAATCAGGCAACATCTGAAAGATTTAAGAAAACATAATTGTATTTTTTCGCCCACTATGCAAGGGTGATTTCATGATTTTTTTTATATCTATTTTTTTAAAGAATAGAAAGATAATATGAGCTGAAGTAGGATCTCAAGCGCATGATTGTCCAGAATATGAAATTACTGGTAATGCTCTTAATACTAGTAGACTCGGGGATAAAAGTATGTAGATTTAAATTTTGAAAGCCAGCGAATAAAAACGCAAGCTAATAAATATAAATAAATAAATAAAAGTTAAGTATTTGCAAACATTATTTACATTTTTATTTTAAGATAAATTATTACCGATAATCGAATTTTAAACACGTCAACAAGAAAGGCAAAACAATACAAGCATTTAAAAATTATAAATGGAAAATAAGGCAACAGCTGAAAGATTTAAGAAAGCATAATTGTATTTTTTCCCCCACTATGCAAGGGTGATTTCATGATTTTTTTTTTTTTTTATATCTATCTTTTTAAAGAACACAAAGATAATATGAGCTGAAGTAAGGCTTCAGAGCGCGTGATTGCCCGTTCAGAATATTAGCTCTAAATTCAGTAGATGAGTTATGGTGAAAAAAGAGAGGGGGTGGGGATTCAGGAATTTGCAACATTAGTTATAGTATTTTTATTTTAAGATAAATTATTAACGATTATTGAATTTAAAACACCTCAACAAGAAAGTAAAAAAAATATTAAGCATTTAAAAATGATAAATGGAAAATAAGACAACAGCTGAAGGATTTAAGAAAGCATATTTGTAATTTTTTTTCTCCCGCTATGCGAGGATGATCTCATGCTTTTTTTTTATATTTATGTTTTTAAAGAACAAAGCGATAATATGAATCGAAGTAGGCTTCCAAGTGCATGATTGTCCGTTCAGAATAAGAAATTACTAGTACTAAATTCAGTAGATAAATTACGTTATAGTTCTTTTTTTTTTTTTTTTTTTTTTTCTTTTTTTAAGAGGGGGAGTTGGGACTCAGGAATTTGCCACAATAGTTAATTTTTATTTTTAGATAAATTATTAACGATTATCGAATTTAAAATACATCAACAAGAAAGTAAAAATGATATTAAGCATTTAAAAATGATATATAGAAAATAAGACAACAGCTTAAATATTTAAGAACGCATATTTGTTATTTTTTTTTCTGCTATGCAAGGGTGATTTCATGTTTATATATATATATATATATATATAAATATTTATCTTTTTAAAGAACAGAAAGATAATATGAGCTAAAGTAGGCTTCCAAGCCTACCGAATGTCCGTTCAGAATATGAAATTACTAGTACTAAATTCAGTAGATGAGTTATAGTGAACAAAAAAAGATGGGGGTGGGGGGTCAAGAATTTGCAACATTAGTTATATATTTTTATTTTATGATAAATTATTAACGATTATCGAATCTAAAACACATCAACAAGAAAGTAAAAATAATATTAAGCATTTAAAAATGATAAGTGGAAAATAAGACAACAGTTGAAAGATTTAAGAAAGCATAGTTGTAATTTTTTTTTCCCGCTATGCAACGGTGATTTCATGGTTTTTCTTTTTAAAGAACAGAAAGATAATATGAGCTGAAGAAGGCTTCCGAGCGCGTGATTGTCCGTTCAGAATAAGAAATTACTTAGTACTAAATTCAGTAGATGAGTTATAGTGAAAAAAAAAAAGGGATGTGGGGGACTGAGGAATAAAAAGTGCGTAGAGGTACATTTTGAAAGCCAGACAACCTAACGGTTCCGTTTTGTGGTGCATGGCATTTGACAGAAAGCATTAACTTTGTAAGGATTCCATAGAGAAGTGGAAATTATTTGAAAGTGAGGGAAAAGTTAAAAAAACGATCTCTTGTAGGATGTCATTGACACGATTATGGAAGCTGATAGTGCCAGGAAAAAATTTAGAGGTGAAAAGGCACAGAGAAAAAGATTTACCGAAACGTGGAAGTTTTACAAATATCACAAACTGATTCTACATTAAGGGTGTATTCGAAAAAATATTTTTCCACTCTCAACAGCTCGAAATTTTCTGAGACATTTTCAGACTCATTTTTAAAAGTAAAAACATGAAACTTGCTGGGGTGATTTCTGAAGACATGTTTAACATGCCGTGTGATTTCATTTTCAGCTCAATTAATTAGAATTTGATTTTTAAGCAATTATTTTCTCAGTATGACCATTTTTTTCATTCCCAGATCGCCCGCTTCGGATATTCGGTTCAAAACGCCAACTTTGACATCGTTTTTTTACAGTATTTTCTGCATTTATCAAAAAAGTAAGAAGCACGGCACATTATATAGTTTCTAAATAAGAGAATTTCCCAGTTTGATGCGTTTGAGAGCAAAAATGAATTTTAAAATGAATCAGAAAATAAGCAGTTTGGATCGGAATACACCCTTAAGGCTGTTCTTAACTGCTCTGCTCAACAAGCGCAAAACGTTTTGACACATTTACAAATTCATTTTTTAACGGAAAGGTATAAAATTGGAAAGCCTGGCCATGGAAGCGATTTGGAATTGAACTGGTTTTACCAATTTTTAATCAATCCGTTACCTATTGAGTTATAAGCGAATTGGATCACGTAACAAATATGTTTTTCGCCCGCTCTTGAGTGCTCTTTCTTCCTTCGTGCGGAAATTCGGTTCAATACGCCCATTTTGACACTATTTTCTGAATGATCTATTGCGTTTGCAAAAAAATTGGAAAAAACAGATCAATGACATAGTTTCTGAACAACACCACCAGCTAGTTTCACGCATTTTCGAACAAAAATAAATTAAAACTTATGTCACAAAGTTGCCCTTTTGGATTTGAGAACACCCTGAAGTACCGACTATATTGTAGGATGATCAAATTTTATAGCGGTTTTATAACGAGACTTTTTTTAAGTTTTCAGAATTTAAACCAATGAACTTCAAACTGAAAACAATAATGTCTCATGTCCAGGTCCCGATTAACTTCTGAAGCTATAGGAAGCACAGTGTCATTTCGGGGCCCTCTGTTATTCGAGAAGAGTTTCCTAAATTGGACAGACCCGGAAACTTACCAGTGTTAAAAATATTATTAAAATTGCTACAAATATTATATTATTGGATTTTCGCGATTTAGATTGGCTGGATGATAATTTCAGGCCTTTGGTTGGCTGGACAAACTGAGGAATTGTGATCATGTCTTTGAAACTGATCTTATTGTATGAAAAGTTAATTTGTTTTGAAAGGTATTTTTATGAAACACTTTTTAATATACAGGGTGGTTATAATTAAACTTCCCCTATAAACAGCATGCTGCAGCGCAAACGGGTGAACGGAATGCAACGAAATTTGTTATATAGACTATAGACGAGATGCGCTCAAGGAATTTCGGGGAAAAAAAAAATAGTTTCAGAATGTCCACCAGAGGGCGCCTTTTCAGGAAAAACATTAAATTAAACGCAATAAACGACCAAATCAGAATCCAGAAACAATATTAACATTTATTGACTATTTTCTGATCCGATTTGGTCGTTTATTGTGTTAAATTTAATGTTTTTCCGGAAAAGGCGCCCCCTGGTAGATATTTTAGAACTGAAATTTTTTTTCGAAGTTCCGTGAGCGCATCTCGTGTGTAGTCTATATACCAAGGCTATATACCAAATTTCGTTGCATTCTGTTCCCCCGTTTGCGCTGTAGGATGCTGTTTATAGGGGAAGTTTAATTATAACCACCTTGTATATATAACATAGTATATATATATATGATACTCATATATATATATATATATATATATATATATATATATATGAGTTAATAATTTGAAAAGATATTATTATTTTGGAATGGAATTAATTCAATAGAAAATTTTAGGCCCCCTGTTTTCTTAATTTCGGGCCTTTTCAAAATTTTCTAATTAAAGCACGTGCTTCTCGCGCCTATTTGGTAATTAGGGCCTGCTCATGTCTTCAAAAATAATAGAATCTCATAGCATTATGCTAGATTACTTCATAGCACTGTTATGCATAAAATAAAGCAATTTCCGAGGCACAAGGTTTTTATTTTTCCACTCGTATCTTCAAATTCATAAAGTTCATTAATAAAATTTATAAATAAAAATACAAATAGTTTTTAAAAGAAAACATACACTATTTTATAAGCATTCAATTAGTGTTCACCTTACAAATCACGTCTAATTTCATTTGGTGTAATTCATCAATCATTATCGCAACAATATGTTAATTCGGCGTGGATTTATTATTGAAAATTCACGATTTACACTTGATACAAAACGCAAACTAATCAAATTATTTTTTAAAAATATAATTTTTGTCCTGTTTCTTTTTAAGATATGGCAGCAGGAAAGGGAGAAAAAAAAGCATTTAAATCATGTATTCAGGTTTTCTAAATTAGTTTCCCTTTCAGTGAATAAATAAAAAACAGTCACACAAAATTAAATTTTCTCAGTCATCAGGAAGAATATTTCCATTAGATAAATACCCCATAATTTAATTAATATTAAAGTATTAAATGAAAAAAAAATAGTATTAAAAATTAATCACTCCACATATTTTATTTTATCTACTGTTTAGTGTTTAAAACTGTTTAGTAATGCCGCTGGCCTATTTTGGCGCATTATTAACTCCACTGTTTTCGTAACTCGTAAACAATTGTAACCATAAAGGGTACTTGACAATTTATCACCTGCGTTCGGATGATGGAAAAAAAATGCCTTAAAATTTGTTTATTAACTTAGAATTGAATTCTAAAAATATTAAAACTCTGTACTGTTATCGGTAACATACCTGTGTACATATTTATTATTAGTAGTATTATTATTATTTAATATAATTCTAGCATATGAGGAAGTCAGTAAAAATTGATTACCAAACTCCATATTTACATACAAAAACAAAGTTAAATAAAAGTGTGTAAAAATACAGATCATTTTAATTACATTAAAATTTTATATTTGTTATGATATCGAACCTAGCGCATGTATGCTCGTGCAGAAGCACAAATAATACACATAATGTCAAACATATTTTTCAAACAGTGAATAAAAAGAAAAAAAAATCATACAAAATTAAATTTCCGCAATCACTAGAACAATATTTCCATTACGTTCGTACATTTCAGAACAAAATGATTTCCTCGCCGCAAAGGAGTACTTGAAATTAATCCCATCCTTAAAACGGCCAGTTAAGGAAATTACAGTGAAAGAGATTTCATTATCTTTATCCAAAACCTGTCCACGTTGTTAACTACTTTCAAACAATGTTGATTGGAAGTAAGCGGGAATTAATTTGCAAGCAATTTTGTTCGCATTTACGGAAGATTCAGTGGGTTATTTCGCTCAATTTATAACGTGCTAACAAGTTTCCTGAATTCGTTAATGTATTTCACGTTTATTTGAAAGAAAAGCGTCCTTACCAGTATTTAAAAAGAAAAAAAAATGAACAAGAAAAAAAAAAAAAAAAAAAAAAAAACATTTCCACTCATGAGAACAATTTATCATTATCGTCATCATCATCATCATCATCATCATTACTTATTTTTATTACTGCTATTGTAATTTCTTTGTCATCATTAATATTATTACTACCATTGTAATTATCATCATTATTATTTGTTTAAACCATTTGTATCATTTGAAAAAGAGGAAAATGGGTCCAGATCACCAAAAATGTTTTTATTGTATCAAAATGGAAATAGTTCAAAAAGTATAAAAAACTAAAAACCAAATGGCGTAAACAAAAAATTCATAATTTATTTATCTGAATAAAGTTCGTATACATTTCAAATCCATGGAGGCGTCTCTGACGTTTTTACACTTGCGTTGTACTAAACTGTTTAAAGCTCAAACTTTTAAATTAAATATTCTAATGTTTACGAAACATGTTTTGTAATATAGCAGCATCGATTTTTTAAATCATCATTTTCAGACTTAAAAAAAAAAAAAAAAAAAAAAAAAAAAAACTTTTTTTGTTGTGACACGCGAAAATGCTCTTTTTTAGACACGAAGCTGGTGTCTCAAAAAATCAATGTTATGATTGCTATGCAGTAATTTTACGTAAATATAAAAATACTTAATTTATAAGTTTGGGTTTAAAACTATTACGTACAAAACCAATGTATGTGTAAAAATGTCAGACACGCCCCCGTGAATTTCATATGTACTAACTTCCTACATAATTTCTGGTTAGAATCTTATAAACAAATTGTGAGCTTTTGGTGATACAGACCAGAAAAATTCTGCCCATATATGTACGCTAATGATGCAAATGAGTCAAAGTAAATCAGAAATTAATTCGATATCTTTGTATTTACTTTTACTTTTAACAAACTTTATTTATTTCCACGTGAGCGACTCTTTAATGACTTATCACATAAAGGTTATTCCACGAAAAACGGACAAAAGGCCCTGCATGTGACACTTACATAAATACCTATATCTATTAACACGATGACTGACACTGAAGCTGAAAAATTTACAATGTTTTAAGTAATTTTTAAGAAAGTATAATCCTGTAATAAACAAAAGGTAAGTAAATTTTAAATAAATTTTCAGTAATTACTTAACACAATATTTATATTTTTTAGTTTTATATCATATTTTAGACTGTCGGTCACCGGTGGCTGACGTGGCGTTTAACGTGTTAACTTATAAATTGTTAGAATATAAACTATACATTAGAAACAACGGGACACTTTCATATATATCTATATCTATAGACTTATAAGTAGTTAAAACATAAACTATACATTAAAAATAACAAAAAAATTCTAGATTTTCATATTAGCATAGTTGTTTTAATTTGAGGATATTTTTTAATTTGTTAAAAAAGCAGTAAGTAATTTGTAGAAAAGCTGCCTCACACGTGACGCATGGCCCATAACTTGTAGGTATTATGTTTTAGGATTTAATTCACGATAATTTTCTTTTTAAAATTTTATTATCATTTCGAATAGAATTTCTGTTTCCGATATTAAAAATACCAAAATCGAAAAAAAAAAAAAAAAGTTTAATAATTTTTTGATGCGTTTCCGAAAGTTTTTTTTTTCTTTTTTACTTATTTTGAAGACCAAAAAGTTGTGTTTGGGTGTTTTACGATTATAGGATAGACGGGTGTATAGGACGGGTGATAGATATTACGATGTTACGATAGACGGGTGTTTTACGATTTATACTTGTCCCGAGGAATGTAGGATATTTTTCCAGCATTGCACAATGTAAATCGTGAGTTTTACCATTATATGTTTCTGATTGAAATAAAAAAGCAGAAGTTGTGCATCAATATTATATTAATGTTCAATAAATATAGGTGTTCAATTCAAAATTTTGTTTCATTAGTCAATTTTCAGGTTTCGAAATAAATAAATAAATAAATAAGTAAGTAAATAAATAAATAAATAAATAATAATAAATTAATAGCATTTTTGTAATACTCTTGGTATTAGGTGCATTTCTTTTTTAATTTCTTTTTCTGTATACTCCTCATAAGTGATGTTATACTTTGCCGTCGAATTTGTTAATATTGTTTCTTTTAAATTATTTTTTAAAGTTTTAAAATTTTAGTGAAGCTGACAAGCTGCAAATTGAAGTTATATTACTTTAAGATTATCACAATTTGAGAATTTGTATTTTCAAATAAAAGTAATATGAGTATAATACACAGGAAAAAAAAGATACATTTTAATTTTCTCGTGAGAAAATTGAAAAATAGAAATGCATGACATTTAACAGTCCGATTGATAAGAAGCCTTAAACTGACATTTTTAAAAAATTAAAAAGGAAAAATAGCCGTATATTTGTTTTACAAGAAAAATTTCACGACAATTTTTTGTTTTCAAGATTCGAACAATTGTATTCTCATTTCGAATGAAATTTCTGTTTACGATATTAAAATCGTCAAAATTGAATATTTATTTGAAATTTAATCGTTTTTCGATTCGTTGCGTTTCTTAAAAGTTTTCATTGATTTTTAAGATTGGAAAGATATGTTTTCCAAGAGACGAATGTTTTATACAGGTTTCAAGGAAAATAGGATATTTTTCCAGCATTGCACAATGTATCACTTGCGCATTTTATCCAGGAAACAACATATGCTGACGCCGAGTTATTGTTTTTATTAAAGGAAACAGATCAACAATTTGAGATATTTCTGTCTGAAATCAAAAAGCAGAATTTGTACATCAATATTAGCGAAAAATGTTGAATAAAAATAAATACAAGTTCAAATCAAAATTTGTGTTTGATTAAGCAATCTTTAGATTTTAAAATAAACAATAACAATACGGATAATAATTAATAGAATTTGCGCAATATTTTTTTTAGCAATTTTTGGAAAAAATTCTGTTTTAACCGTATTTAATTCTGTTTTAATTAACCAAATTTAATAAATAAATAAATTAATAAAAATTTAATTAATAAAAAAATAATTAATAAATTAAAAAATATATATTAAATTATTAAAAAATTTAATAAATTTAAATAAATTTAATTTTGTTTTAATTAAATAAAATTGTTAACAAAAAGGCTGTTATCAAATCCCATCTGGCTACTTTCTGACACATATTTTAATTCGTAAACGTATCAAATTGGCAGCTTTACTTATTCGGTAACCTACGAAATAAACCTCTTCCACTTAAAAAATAAAATAAACAAAGGAAAGTGCATCTATTAAGTTTGGACGATTCGCTTGCGAATAAAATTAAATAAAAAGTTATTTTCCCTTAAAATTTGGCCGGAAAAAAAGTACCCAGGGATGAGAATTCTCCGTCCCAAATGGTAGGTTTTCACCACTAAATTATAGTATTGCTTGCTTTATTAAATCTCAGAATTTCTGTTATACGGACGAAGCAGTTTTGAATTCAGACACTTTTCTCAGGGAGGGATTTCTGTGGCTCCAGGGGGACATCATAGAGTTCCGGGGGAGGGAGGTGGGGGGGTGGGAATTGCACTTTTTGACCATTGAAAACACAAAATCTCAAATCTTCCGGGGGAGGGGACATCTCATTGCTTCGGGAGGGGGGATGTACCTCACCGGGCCACCCCCTGAATTCAACAGAATTCTCATCCCAGAGTACCACAACAATTAATTGCGTAATTTAAACAAAAAATAAATAATAAATAAACAAAAGAAAATGCGTTCATTAAGTTTTGACGATTCGTTTGCGAATAAAGTTAAATAAAAAGTTATTTTCCCTTACAATATTGCCGCAAAAAGTACCACAATAATTAATTACGTAATTAAAACGTTGGGAAAATTAAAACAAAAAGTAAATAATAAATAAACAAAAGAAAGTGCGTCGATTAAGTTTTGACAATTCGTTTGCTAATAAAATTAAATAAAAAGTTATTTTCCCTTACAATATTGCTGGGAAAAAGTACCATAATAATTAATTGAGTAATTAAAACGCTGAGAAAATTAAAACAATAAATAAATAATAAATAAACAAAAGAAAGTGCGTCCATTAAGTTTTGACAATTCGTTTGCGAATAAAGTTAAATAAAAAGTTATTTTCCCTTACAATATTGCCGCAAAAAAGCACCACAATAATTAATTACGTAATTAAAATGTTGGGAAAAAATAAATAAATAATAAATAAACAAAAGAAAGAGCGTCTATTAAGTTTTGATGATTCGTGTAAAAAGCTATTTTCTATCCACAATACTGCCGGAAAAAAAATACGTGTAAAATTTAGCAGTGTCTGTAAAAGAAAATTTCAATTGTAGAAGTAAAAGTGATTATTGAATAAATGAAGTTTTCTTGTTTGAAAATTGGAAAAAAAATTACAAATACATTCCATTAATGATAAGCTGATAAGAGGAAACTAGTTTCGATATTCATAGTTGTATGCCTCTGTCAGTGAAAGTTAAGAGGCCGCGTAAAGGACAAGTCAAAGGCCACAAGATGTCAGAGGAATACCACAATTTCTTCTTTTTTTTTTTCCTTTAAGGTTATATTATGTCAACGGCAATAGATAAAATAAAGTGAATTATAGATTTTTTTTTATTAAGTTATCCATCATTTACTACATTTACGGTTTTGCAGATCTATGCTTATGATGGTATAATATCACTGATGATGCGAAAATGTGAAATAATAAATATATATATGTTGAATAATGAATGTAAAATATATAAATTTTATAATGAATATATAAATATATAAATGTTATAATGAATATAAAAATAGATAATTGTTATAATGAATATAAAAATTTATAAATGTTGAAGCATCTCTTTTTTGATTTTAAGGTTATATTATGTCAACGGCGGTAGATAAAATAAAGCCAATTATAGGTCATTATATTATTATTATTATTATTATTATTATTATTATTAACTTATTTCATCATTTTCTACATTTATGGTTTTGTAGATCCATGCTTATGATAGTATAATATTATGATAGCGAAAATGTGAAATAAATAAATATATAAATGTTGAATAATGGATATAAAAATATATAAATGTTATAATGAATATAAAAATATATAAATCTTACAATGGATATAAAAATATATAAATGTTGAAGCATTTCTTTTTTTCTTCTAAGGTTATAAAATGTCAACGGCAGTAGATAAAATAAAGTGAATTATAGATTTTTTTTTATTATTAAGTTATTCTATCATTTTATACATTTACAGTTTTGCACGTCCATGCTTATATTTGTATAATATCACTGATGATGCGAAAATTTGAAATAAATAAATATATAAATGTTGAATAATAAATACAAAAATATATAAATGTTATAATGAATGTAACAATGTTACAATGATAATAAAATTATATAAATGTTGAAGCATTTTTTTCTTTTAAGGTTATATTATGTCAACGGCAGTAGATAAAATGAAGTGAATTATAGATTTTACTTTTAATTATCCTTAGTTCTTATTTTTAATTATTTTTAGTTATTCCAACATTGTCTGCATTTACGTTTTTGTAGATCAATGCTTATGATGATGCGAAAATGCGAAATAAATAAATATATAAATTTGGAATAATAAGTAAATAAATATACAAATATTATAATTAAAAAAATAAAGAGTGATAAAAAAAAAACTATCAATTATAAAATTTTTCATTAAGTCATATAATATAACTTCTTGAAGGGCAGTGAGATATATTATTACTACCTAATTTTAATCAAGTTTCACACCAAAAAGATTTTATTTTATTTTATTTTTATAACTTTGGTGGAAAAAAAGTCCCAAATTTGGTTTTGCTTATTTTGAAATAAATTTTTCCGAAAATTCCGGTGTGAATTCAACATCACAATTACTTGTTCCTGAAAGGATTAATAAGCATTTTATGTAGCTGCAATAGAGTAAAATTTATTTTGAAAGTAAACGAAATTTAAAGGAGTATTACTTTAAAAAAAGTCAATAATTATATTTACCGTAGAAATGATGATAATGATAATAATAAAAATAGTGATAATGGTAATAATAAAAATAGTGATAATGGTAATAATAAAAATTCATTGCTCATAAATAATAAAATTTCTAATCCATAAATAAAAATTATAAAAAAATAAAATATTAAATTGATTGTCACTTGTTTACAAAATTCAATAATATTCAGCTAATTTAATTTTCTTTCTTCTTTGTTAGAATAACGTTTAAAAAAGAGAAGTAAAAACGAGGAAAAATTGTTTTACTCTTTTCTAACTTATAGTAGTGATTTAATACATATTAGTTTCTAAAACACTGTAAAATGTGAATGTACTTGTGACAAACAAAACTGTTAAACACGTGGTTAAAAATCCTTGTAAACAATGCTACAATACATTGTTTACATTCAGCATGTTTACTACAGGCGTATTGCCCTGGGAGCAACAGATGCATTCCTCCGGTCGGCATTTAAATTGTTTTGCAGCAACCCCACACACATAATTTTTGCATTTTGTAAACCTTCCAATATTTCGAAAACTCAAGCATATTCATACACACAGATCAATGCATTTTTTGCAGCTTTCAAAAAAAAAAAAATTTTTTTTTCAAAGGAGTGCAGGGATAATTAAAAAATAATAAATTAAAATTCCATACCTCTCCGAGTTTTCGGCGTCCCCGTGCAAGCCATGAGGTCGTCTATATTACATTCGCTAAAACAGCTCGGCAAAGACAATCTCAGACCTGGCGCGGCTGTTGATTCACTTGTGGTTTCTCCCTCTTGTAGAACTGACATTCGGACCAGTTGCGGAGGGGGCGCGCTCGATCGCTTGAATAGCCGCATGTTTTCACTTTGGCGAGGAATTTGGCGAGATCAGCTGTAAATTGTTGTTCTCCCAAGTGAACGTTTAGAAAGTTTTTACGCTGAGGAAGATCATTGAGAGTTTTTATTTTTCTCTCTTTTTCCCTCGCAGACGCTTTTTACGCTTTCTTTTTTTTCGGAGGCGTGATTGGCGGTCACAGATGTAACAGGAAGGTGGATTTTTCTGTAGTTTTAACCGGATTCATAGTTTTTTTCTTTCCTTTTTTCAAAACAGTAAATGAGAAGCAAAGGATATAGCAAAATTTTCTTTACAGGATCAGCGATGATATTGAAGGAAACATTCAATGATGAAAAATATTAAATAATATGATAGGCAATACGTTATCTTTAAATAGATTAAATAAATATTAAAATAAGCTTATAAATAACATAAAACAAAAGAATTCGTATTTATCCAATATTTTAGTAACACATATACTCAAATTCAATAGATTTTTGTGAACGAATATTTTTTTTTTTTCAGTTTCTTTCTTTCTTTTTTTTCTTCTTTTTTAAATAAAAACTTTTTAGATATTTTCTTGTATTATAAAAGCAGTTTTTATGACAATTCATACATTTTCCTTTGTGCTATTACGCATAAAAAAGTGCTAGATTTAGATTTTATTTTGAGTACAGTTTAAAAATATGTCTATCTTTGTTTTTTTTTATAAATTATCTCACTAGCACATGTTTTCAGCGATTTCTTGAGTTGTAATACTGTTTTAATATTCTGAAATTATCTCATATGCTTCGATAAATAAATAAATAAATAAATAAATATAAATATGTATTTTTATTAAAAATTAAAACATCTTTTCTTTTATTCTTATACAGTACAAAACAATCCAATATATGATATTTACTAAATATTAGATAGATTTTAAACAACTCAAATAATTCGTTTATTCTAGATTATTTTCTAAATAAATATATAAAAAAGCCATCAAGTTATATTTCATCTCAGTTTTCTTTTGTTTTAAAGTAGTGTAGTAATACAGTTTTATTAATAAAATTTTCTGAACAATGGCACAGATTTTTATTGAATTTTATATTTCATTTATAGTAGATTATTTTCTAAAAAAATGAATAAATAAACCGGATCGCAAAGCTTCAATTTTTCACCAATTTTTCTCTTTGGTGCTTTTCTGGGAGAGCTCTTAAATCCAGTTCAAATAGATAAATTAAAGATAAAGAAAATATATCACTCTCAGCTATTTCACATCGAAAGAACTTAGATTTCATAGCTAAAACGGTTTCTCCATAGCATTTAAGCAACGAGGAAATGTTTTCAAATTCATCCACTGTTGATTTACGATATCTTCCAGGGTTGCTGGGACAAAAACTCGGTTGTGTTGCCACCTGAAAAAAAAAGAGATATAAATAGAGTCTCAATAGATGACACACATCGTTGATTATTTATAGCAAGATACAATAGCTTTGTTTTACAAGAGGAAAGAATATTTAAAACTTTGAGATGAACGATATCATGCTTTGTTTTGCTTTCACTTATCAGAAACGTTCGATATTATTATTATTATTTTTTTTTTCAAATTTAAATAACTGAATATTTAGTTTTATTATAGGTGATTTCACATTTAACCCTTAAATGCGCGATTTTTTATTTTGTTTCGAAAAAAATATATATGATTCTCTGAAAGGTTTATTACACAGGAAAAATAACGAAAAAAATCTGAGATACATTTTTCATATAATGCGTCAATCTTTTCTTCTGTTGCACATCTGCAATACAAGTAAAAACTACTGTCGTGTGGCTGTTTTACGCTAAAATATTGCAAATTAGTAAATATTTTAATAAGTATGCATACAAATACCTTATTTTATAAAACTTAACCTTTAACCCTTTAATTCTCATGATATAATATATTCTAGGAATTACATAGTCCAGAGAATCTGACTTTACACCAGAAAGTTTCAATGGTTAATTTCGCTTTATTTAAATACGGAAAGTCTGTTATTATTTAAAGAAAATATTGCTATTTTAATTTTCTGGTGTGAATTAGGTATATACGAATAAAAAATCTATTAAATTCAAAAAACTGTTGTTTGCATATATGCAAAGCTGCGCACTAAGGGTTAAAATTAAAGCGTTCAAAATATCAAATATTCAAATTTCATGTAATAAAATAATTGACGCTTCGTGAGATTCAGAGGATTTGAATATCAGATTTTCCGTAAATAAATGGTCGCCAATTTTTAAACATACAATTTTTTACTGAAAACCCATACGACATAACGACCTCTGTCTTCAACACAAAACAATCAACACATAGTTAAAATTTTGTTATAAATTACTCTCTTCATTTATAGCAAGATACAATAGCTTTGTTTTACAAGAGGAAAGAATATTTAAAACTTTGAGATGAACGATCTCATGCATTGTTTTGATTTCACTTACCAGAAACATTCGATATTAGTAATAATTATTATTTTTTAAATTTTGAATAACTGTACATTTAGTTTTATTCTAGATGACTTCATATTTACAATTAATGCGTTCAAAATTTCCAATATTTAAATTTGTTACAATAAAATAATTCGAAATATTAAGGCTGTTCTCAAATCCAAAAGAGCAATTTTATGATATAAGTTTGAATTAATTTTCGTCAGAAATGCATGAAACTAGCAGGTGTTGTTGTTCAGATATTATGTAATCGAACTGTTTTTTCCGTTTTTTTTTTTTTTTTTTTTTGCAAATGCAATAGATCTTTCAGGAAATAGTGTCAAAGTGGGCATTTTGAACCAAATTTCAGCGCAAAAGAAGAATAACTTTTCAAATGAGGGTGAAAAACGTCTTTGTCATGTGATAAAATCGCTTATAATTCAATAGGTAATTTATGTATAAAAAAATGGAAAACACAGTTCGATTCCAAATCGCTTCCATAGTCAGGTCTTCCAGTTTCATATCTTTCCGTTAAAAAATGAATTCTTAAACGTGTCAAAATGCTTTGAGCTTGTTGAGCAGAGCAGTTGAGAACAGCCTTAAGTTCTTTATAACAATTGAAGACCTGGGTGGAAGAAGGTGTTATGTAACAAAAATTAGAATTCGAGAAAATCGAACTGAAAGTTTTTGTTGTAATTTATTTATTTAATTCCTTCTTAGTACAATATGTTTGAAAGTTAATAGGCAGAGATGGATTACCCATTAGGCTGAGTAGGCTGAAGCCTAGGGTCCCAGGAGAGGGGGCCCAGCGATGAAAATTTTGTTCGGTTTTTTTAATATATATCGAGTAAATATATTATGCAAAAGAGGAATAATCTACAATATTCCTTGCTTTATTCCCTTATTGAATCCTGTAGTTCATTAAGATGTAAATTTTATTTTAAGTAACTACTATCTTTTTAATTTCTTCTGTATTTATAAAAAGAAAATGTTGGATTTATGAAAATTTCCGGCTTCCACTTTTTGATGGATTAATACATGGTCGACATTAGTACTTTTGTAAGTAGAAAGACGAGAAATTTTTATTTTCTATCTCATTCTCTCTTTTTTCAACACAATAATTTGTAATATTAAAACAAAGTTTCAGTTAGCATTCAATGGGAAATTTACTCTGATAAAATAAATTGCTAGAAAAAAAATAATAATAACAAGGTGGGCGAGTGGTCAGGGAAAAACACAGTCAAAAAAAATGGAAACTACCAGTATTTTCATCCAGAAAATACTTGCAATAATATAAAGGGATTAAAGAAGGCGAATTTCTCTTTAACAAAATACTGGTTTTAACACCTTTTTTGATTGCGTTTTTCCCTGATCACTTGTCACCCCGAATAATAAAGTTTTCTTATAGAGTAAGAGATTCCTCATAAACGTCTGTATGAAAATATATTACTTTATAAATTTACTGTAAATTCATTTTTAAAGCAAATGTATGCAAAAGATAAAAAAACAATATTCTCAGAATTGCATTATACATATTGCTTTGAGAGAGGGAAGGAGGACCCTAAAAAAAGTCAAGCCTAGGGCCCCGGAAGGTGGTTAATCCGTCTTTGTTAGGTGATACTAAACTCTCCTAGAAAAGAATATTAACATTTAAATATTAAATATTATAAATTATTTTCACCATTTAAATTATTAAATATAAAAATATTAAATATTATAAATTATTTTCACCATTTAAATTATTAAATATAAAAATATTAAATATTATAAATTATTTTCACCATTTAAATTATTAAATATAAAAATATTAAATATTAAAAGATGCTGTCTCATATCTTCAATATTAATTAGTATTTTAATATTTTAGTTTTATCATATGATATAATTGCTTGCAAAGGGCTATGCATATATAATGTTATCAACATTTTTTAAATTTTGGACCCCCTTCCCCCCTTACGATATCATACGTTATCATTCATCGAACATCCCCCCCCCCCCTTTCCAACCGATGATATCGTTATCAATGTCTAAAAATTACAAATTCTTTTATTTTTAGAATTTCTTTTTCTTTTTATACTTTTGCAGTGGTACTCACACATGATTATACATTTATTAATCGCATACTTTATCACTGAACAAAATGAAGTACTCAAAAATGAGTAAATCCGATGTACTCATATAGAATTGAGTATGTTTGGATCAAAAATGAACCTATCCTTTCTCAATTTTGATCCATCACATATTATCAAACCCAAACAAAACGATAATTATGTACCCTGTAAGGGTTTATTTATTTTATGGCGGCATAAAAGATGTTTATTAATGTAAATATTAAATTATGCACAGTATTTTAAAATAATTTAAAAGTGTTTGAAAACAATGCTCTTGTCTTAAAAATATTCGATTTGGCTATCTTGCTAATAATTTTGCTATTTTTCTTTAAAAATTATCAATTAAACATTTCTCGTTAATAATTGTTAACGGGAAATAATTGTCAGTACATTTTTATTTTAATTTGCAGGTTCAGGGGGCAGTAGATAAAGATTCATATTTGAATACAACCATGGAATCAAAAATGAGTACACGTGTTTCTCAATTTTGAGTACATTTGGCTCGGAGCTATTTTGAGTATGTGACGTATTTAAAGTTGAGTACTTTATACTCAATTTTGAGTACTCATTTTTTTCAGTGTACGGATTCAAGAAATCAATAAAAAATACATGAAATATCAAATAACATAGAGTTACCGTATATACTCGCGTATGAGTCGAGGAATTTCTGACAATTTTCGGTAAGCGAATTTGGGGGGTCGACTTATACGCGAGCCAGTTAAAAAAGAAAAACCAAAAACTTCGAATACTGCAAAATTATGGCTTTTTATGCGTATGAATAAAAAAATAATACATAAAATATACAAATAACAATAATTTATTATTTAAAAAAATTTCAATGATTTGTTTTTGTTTACTTACTACCTTTTCGCATTGGCAAGTGAAATCTTTGATTTGATTTTGTGCAAAATTGAAGTAAAAAGTTAGGGGGACGACTTATACGCGGGTTTTTGATTTTTTCCAGAATTTGCATTCGAAAGTTAGGGGGTCGACTTATACGCGAGTATATATGGTAGTTACTATTTAAAAGTACTTATTATTAGCTTATTGTTACACGATGCATTCAAAAGTAATATTGTTTCCTTGCACTTGTCCCCTTCCCTGGAAGGTTAAAAGCAGAACATATCAACAAAATAGTGGACAACATTCTTTGTCTTTCTTTACTGGTAAACGCAAACATTACTTCCTACATATTATGGTCCTGATTTCTATGTATAATAGCGAATTATATGCGCATAAAGCAGAAGAGCAGGAATGTCAAACGTTGGGGTATTCCAAATTTTGGAATGAAATGATTTTATAAACATTTAATGGCTTTAATAATAGCTTTGCATTTCCTTAAAAACATATAAAAATAGTAATAATAAAAAAGGTAACAGACTATTTGGATGTAAAGTAAAAGCTACTGAAAAAAGAAAAGTTTGGTTGGATCAAAAATGATAACGATATCAAAAAGCACCCCCCCCCTCCTCCCAGAGATATCTTACGATATCAATTGCCAGACCCCCCCCCCCTCACCCTTAAAGTGATAACGTTATATAGACACAGCCCCTAACGTTTTCATCCATTAAAAAAAAAAAAAAAAAAAAAAAAAAAGAACAATTTAAAAAATTACAACGACCATTTGGAAAATGGTCTTTTCAAAGACTAAAATTTAAGACATAAAAAATCGCACGGAGTTGATCACACATTACGTACGCCATGAATTAAACATCAATAGTGTTATTACATGTAAAAATTGCATGCGACAAAAATCGCCGGCGACTCGTCAGATTTCCTGAAACTTATGTATTATCCACCTGAAACTTACGTATTATCCAAGCAATTCATTGACTGTTCGGGAAAAGGATTTTCCATCGTCAGATTTCTATTCTTAAACTTCTAAACATCCCGCAATATTACTTTTTACACCGTCGTATAGAGAAAAAAATGTACTTTTAAATGCAATTTGTTTGAAAGCTGCATCTCAATTTGTTTCTGAGTTATTATTATTATTATTATTATTTTATTATTTTTTTGTAGTTTTTATTACTTTTTTGTGATAGTGGCAACAGAAGTATCCATCTCTGTTGAAAGTAAAGGGAAATACAGATTACTTTATAGACCAATCAGAAAACGAATAAAATGCGGATTCAACCAATAAGAAGCTTCAGATATGCTTTTGCTTTCCTACCCTGGCGAGGACCAATAACCATTTTTCCAAATGGTAAAAAAAAAAAAAAAATAAATAAAAAAAAAAAGAGAAAATGTATGATAAAATGTTATTCCACTAAGCGTAATTAAAGAAGTACGAAAACTTACAAAAAAAAGTTTGTGATAGATAAATATACGAAAATTGACCTTTACAAGATTCGTACGCCTCATGACATTCAGGGGATTTGAATCACAAGTTTTTCCGTAAATAAATTGTAGCCATATTTAAACAGATAATTTCCTCATTAAGTAAGACAAATATTACTTTACGAAACATTTGGTATTGAAAATTCCTGAAGCGTAACTAACCCTGTCTTTTCGACATTTCAATACGTTGTTAAAATTTTGTTATAAATTACTCCTTTCATTTATTGCAAGATACAACAGCTTTGTTTTACAAAAGGAAAGGATATTTAAAACTTCGGAATGAACGTTATTCTGTTTTGTTTATTTTCATTAAACAGAAACATTATTTACGTCTTTTTTTTTCTTTTTTTAAATAACTGAACATTTATTTTTATTAAGGCTGTTCTTAACTGCTCTGCTCAACAAGCGCAAACAATTTTGACACATTTACAAATTCATTTTTTAACGGAAAGGTACAAAATTGGAACGCCTGGCCATGGAAGTGATTTGGAATTCAACTGTTTTTTCCATTTTTTCTATCAATCAATCACCTATTGAGTTATAAGTGATTTTGATCACGTGACACGGCATTTTTCTCCCCTTACTGACTGGATTTTCTTCTTTCGTCGGAAGTTCAGTTCAAAATGCCAACTTTGACAGTATTTTCTGAAAAATCTATTGCCTTTACAAGAAAACAGAAGAAACAGTTCGATGGCATTGTTTCTGAATAACAACACCTTATAATTTCATGCGTGTCCGAACAAAAATGAATTAAAACTTATGTCAGAAAGTTGACCTTTGGAATTGAGAACAGCCTTAAAGTTAACTTCATATTGAAAATTAGTATATCTAACACGTGGCAGTATAATACTCAAATTAACTTAAAAATAAATACACAAATAAAAAGATAACATAACATAAAACTTGTACATATAAACTCATTAAATTCATTGTCTCCTTTATTGCAAAACCTTCTGTAAAATTAAAAAGTATAACCCTGCAAGAAAATAGATTTAATTCAATCAAACGAATTATCAGGAGTATATGAAATATTTTTCACCAAGGAGGATGGAACGATGCAATTTTATACAGGTATGACAAGCAGAAAACTTAACACTAGAATCAAAGAACGTATATAGCAGACATTAAATACAGCAAGAGAACTACAGCTTTGGTTAGATTATGTAACAAAGAACCTTTTCAGATTGATTTTAAAAATAGTAGAATAATTTTTATCCATCAAGATTTTAAAATACTATTCATTATCCGGGAATCTTTTGACGCAGTGAGAATATTTACAATGTATCAGTCTCCATTGAGTTGCCTAAAATTTGGAAAGAGATGCTCTGCAGAATAAGAAACAGTAGTAGAAGTTATTTCACGTTCACAAATATCCATTTTTACTTTATTAAATATTTGCATTTGTTTTGCATTATACATGTAGTCTCGTGATTTTATTTATCAATTTCTTGTTTTTAAAGAATTTTTGCGAAAATATTTTTATTAACAGAGATTTTGAGAATGTCACCGTTTGAGCGATGAAACATATGTCGATCTGAATAAAGGTATTTGCATGCCTTTTAAGTGTTTTTTTTTTTTAAATCACGTTTAACAATTTTTATTTTAGTTTAAATGAAAAGAAATAAAAAAATTGCGTGTTGTATATCAATGTAAGAAATTTTACTTGATACCATACTTTGTTTTGTTTTCACTTAAGGCAGTTCTCAAATCCAAAAGGGCAACTTCCTGGCATAAGTTTTAATTTATTTTTGTTCGAAAATGCATGAAACTAGCTTGTGTTGTCGTTCAGAAACTATGTCATCGAGCTGTTTTTTCCATTTTTTTGCAAACGCAATAGATCTTTCAGAAAATATTGTCAAAATGGACCTTTTGAACCGAATTTCCGAGCGAAAGTAGAAAAATCACTCAAGAGCGGGCGAAAAACGTGTTTATCACGTGATCGATATCGCTTATAACTCAATGAGTATAATTGATTAATCAAAAAATGGAAAAAACAGTTCAATTCCAAATCGCTTCCATGGCCAGGCTTTCCAATTTTATATCTTTCCGTTACAAAAATGAATTTGTAAATGTGTCAGAACGTTTTGCACTTGTTCACCGGAGCAGTTAAGAACAGCCTTAACAAACACATTCAGTATGTTATTATTTATTTAAATAAACGGATATTCCTTTTTATTAAAAATAGCCCGATATTGAAAATTCATGCATTGGAAATATCTAACATGAACACGAACACACACACATAAAAAAAATAATAATAATAACTGGTGTTATGATAGAAAAATATACGAAAATTTACTCTTAAAATATTTGAATGCGTAATTAAAATTTTGTTACCAATTATTCTTTTTAGGTGCGTTCGTAATTATATAAATTCGTAGCACCTATAGTCGTCATCTTGTCCGTCGATATGTCTGTCAGGTCTGTACGGCCCAGGCAGGCAGAAGGAAGGCGAATTTAAAATCCGGCAGAATTAGGACAATTTTTTCAACGGGCCGGGCCGGCAAAAAAATTGAATGGCCCTACCAGCTCGATATAAAAATTTAACTGAAGCCGTTAAAATATGAGCTATTTTCAATGAATGTGACTTTCGCGAGAATAAATATACACGTGCGTCACGCGTCGATGCTAGTTTGAAAACATCAATACAGAAATATAACAATGTAAGATGTCCGGCGTAGATATCGGAATCGGAGAGTTATATGGTGTCTGACCAGGGGTTAGTTTTTTTTTTTTTTTTTTTTTTTTTTTTCAGCAGACTTGTGCCATGCCTAGATCAGGCTTGCATTTCTTTTCTACATAGTCGAGCCGGGCTGGACTAAATTGTTCTCAGGATATGTAGAGCAGGCAATATGTTTTGTAAAAACATTAATATGACGATAATGAACTTCTGTAATCTTTCGAAATATACCTTAAGTTGGCTCTAAAACTCACTACTCGACAACGCGAAGCTTTGACACATGTTCGGACTAATTTTTTACTGTTTAAAGCATAAAATTGACAAACCTGACTATTGAAGGGATTTGTAATCAATTAACATTTTCCATTTTTGATAAATAAATTACTTTTCGACATATAAGAGATTCTTGTCACGTGGCTGCAGGTTTTCCCCCTTTCCCGCGCTCTCGCTTCCGGATATTCGATTCAAAACGCCAACTTTGACAGTATTTTCTCAAAGGTATATTGTCTTTATTAAAAAATGAATAACGACATTCGATTACATAGTTTATGAATAAGAACACCTGTTAATCTTATGTGTTTCCGAAAAGAAATGAATTCAGAAATGTGTCAGAAAGTAGCTCCTTTAGATTTGAGAAAAGCCTTAATAAATGACCAAGAAATATTTTCACAAATCTGCTTTTTATTATACAGCTTCAAAAGTTACGATGTTTTTAACCCTCCTATTTTCCTTTTATTCTAAACTACATTAATTTTTTAATGAATCTTTATTTGAATGTTAAAATGTCTAAGGATCTAAGTATACTAATCCTTATTGTTCTATTGTGTATTTTCTGTCATGTGAAGACATCGTAATATTAAAATAGTATACTGTAAAAATTTCCCATAAATATGTATGCAGTATTCTTTAAAGGAATCGTAATTATATGTTAAGAAACATCAGAATTTGTTTGTAGAAATTGAATCGGGCCAGATGGGCCGGGCCTGTTTTCACTGATTTCTGTAAGGACCGGGCCGTGAGGTGTGAAAATATAAACGGGTCGGCCCGAACTTTTAATTTTTATACTGGGCCGGGCCAAGATAGCTTTCGTTCGGGGCCGAGCCGGGCCCTGTCCCGTGTCTGGAAATTCCGGCCCGTGCAGACATCTAGTCTGTCCATCTACCCGCATATAACAGCGCAAAAAATACCCAACCAAATGGTTTGAAATTTAATGTATATACCGTATATACTCGCCTTAGGTCGACTCGCGTATAAGTCGACCCCCTAACTTTGGAATGCAAATTCTGCAAAAAATCAAAAACCCGCGTATAAGTCGACCCCCCTAACTTTTTACTTCAATTTTGCGCAAAATCAAACCAAATATTTCACTTGCCTATGCAAAAAAGTAGTAATTAAATAAAAATAAATCATTGAACATTTTTTAATGATAAATTATTATTATTTCTATATTTTCTGTAATATTTTATTATTCATACACATAAAAAGTCATAATTTTGCAGTATTCGAAGTTTTATTTTTTATTTTATAATTGACTCGCGTATAAGTCGACCCCACAAATTTGCTTGCCAAAAATTGAAAGAAATTCCTCGACTTATACGCGAGTATATACGGCAATCGTTGCATAATTTTGTCGAGTCATTTCAAATTTTATGAAAATCGAATCAAAAATTAAAAAGATATTCGTAAAAGTTTTCTTCATTCAATTAAATCCTGTCGTACATAATTAATTCAGTGATGTCCCAGGATAGGTAATGATTCTAGGTTGCCATGGTGCTTATGTCCTATTTAAGATGAAGTCCTATTATTTCCGCATTACTGAATTTAATATATATAATCTTAACAAATTTTGTATTCATTCTTTTTTTGCGTAAGAGTGCAACAGCTGTTGCACCACGATCTGAATATTTATAAAACTGGTTATAGTTCGGACGCACCTCATTTGCCATGTTTGACGGACAATTTCCGAGTTGCTCTTTATAGCAAGATACTGCATTTTGTTTTACAAAAAGCAATATATATTTTTTTAACTTTGAGATGAACGATATCATGCTTTGCCCATTCACTAATACATGAAATTAACACGATGTGACAATTAACACGATACTCAATAAAGTAAAAGAGTTATGTTTAGTGATTCATCATTCAAATGTATCATGAATCAATGTTAAAAACTAAAAGGCGGAACTAATCATTGGTTTTGAGGGATTTAAATTTACTTACAATAATCTTTTACACCCACTCTCCAGTCCGCTGACTTTACTCGCCTAAAAATGGCTAAAATAATTATCAGCATAACAACGATGAGCAAAAAAAAAAAAGCATTACAAGCATCTTATCAAATACTCTTACAGTCTTTCTGCTTGCAAGAACTCGCTTTATGTAACTGAGCGTAGCAGTGGTCATAGTTCTTTGGTTTTACAAATCAGAAATCCCAAACAATCCGGAAGTTCTATGTGCAACGAAATTTCGATACTCTAATTATAAAACTAGATAACAGGGGCCTAATCCGATAACATATATTATCAATCACTGTGATGATGTTACAGGAAGAAAATGAAAACATAGTGAGCCTCATTAATATACATGTTTTCTTTCCCTTTTTAACCCTTTAGCGGGCGGTGTCCATAAAAAAGGACGTCTAATTTTAATTCCAAAACGGAGAAATGGCACCAAGAATATTTAATTAAAGTTTCCCTTTTATAAAGTACGGGAAAAAAGCAAGTTTTTATTTTCTAATAAATTCGTTTGTAAATTGTGGTGTCAGTCCATCATTTCATCATTTTACAGACTTACTCCGCGCCCGAAAGGGTTAAATTACATATTGAAATTATAAATTTTATATTAAAACTATCATATTAGCTCTATTTTTAATGAGAATAAAGATTAAAACAGATATTATAATAAGGAAAATCCGTTTAATAACTTTAAATAAAATAAAAAAAAAAGACTTTTTTTTTAAAGATAATTTTACTTTCATGTAATTTAAGTTCTTAATTCAAAGCACAGCAGATTATCTTTGTAACTTTAAATTGCTTTATGCAAAAATTATTATATATTATAATAAAAATCACCTTTTAAACTTTTAAATTAACATAGGTTTATTTTTTCTCTTATAATGAGATTTTTTGTTTTAATTTTTTTTTAAATTTTTAATGGGAAAATTTACTTTTGGAAAGAAATTTCTTTATTTATTTTACTTTATTTTTTCAGTATAATTTTCTTGTCGAATATTCTTATCACATTTTGTAAAATATTATTTAATAATGCCAGCTGGAAATAATGCTGTAATTTGTATTTTACTGTTATATAGGTAAAAGTATAGAGTAGCCTTAAAAGCAAATTTTTAAATTGAGAAAGCGGCGTAACACGCAAATTTAACGATCTTTAAGATTTAAAAAATATTTAAAATTTTCCAATACTCTTTCCTGATCCTTTTATCTTCTAAATTGTTTTGAATTTAATTAAAATACTGGATTGAAGATTTTTGAAAAAAAAGTAATTATAATTTTGGTATTCGTTTAGTTTTACATTTGAAATTTACTTTACTTTACTTTATTATTTTTAGGGTAAAAATACAGTATCAAGTGTTTTGAAATTTCTTTAAACTTTTCTGTGACATTAATTTTAACAGAATTGTTTCTTAGCTGTGGATTTTTTTTAAATAAAAAAGTTGTCGAAATTTAAATAAAAAACTATATCATGAATAATATTCATATGACATTGTATATTAGTTAAAAATAAAGATTTCACAATCGAGAAAAATGTTTGGAAATTTCGTTTATGAAAGAAGTCAGATAATAGCATTTGACTCTTTAAATTATTTTTAATTTTCAATTCTTCATGTTAAAAGGTTTATAAGCTCAGTTTCATATTTCAGATAAATTAATATCAAAATTACAAAGATAGCAAATAAATTTTTATACAATATCAAAAAAATATAAGAATCGGCACTAGAGCTTAAAATATATGTATTTCAGTGTTACCAAATCTGACGAAAATTTTTATTCAGAAATTCCAAATTTTCAATAGAAAATTTAAATAGTTATTTTTAATTTGTATTATGATAAGCATTCCGTGAATAAAGTACAATAAAAATTACTTTTCAAAATTTTCTGGCAAAATTCGGAATTTCTGAATGAAGAACCAACCAGATTTGGCAACACGCTTGCTACAACTATGTATATTATCCATTCTTTGGGGTCAATATAACGCAGTTTGATATTATTCAACTGAAGCAGCAATACATTTCTATTCATTTTGAAAGGCGCTTGACCGATTTGCTGCTAAGTCTGGTCATCACCAGATGTTTAGAAAAAATGAAAATGATCAAGTCTTTCAATGATAAAGTTTTATCAAGCCCTGATTTCTTAAGAAAGTTAATCCTTTTTAACTAATGATGTCACAACTGAGTGATTGCTTTCAGTAAATTCAGGATTAGGATTTTAAGCTCTTTCTCTGATGACTTTTTTCAGTAAGAAAACAGAGGATTTTTTTTTTCTTTCTATATAATTTACGACAAAGAGATTTTTTTTTTTTTCAAATCCCTGGAAAAGGAATAAGATCTGTTTAATTCTAATGTTTGTCTTTATAATGACTCTTTTGAAATGTATCGCGTTTATTATGAAGTGAAAAAGTATAATCTATTCAGGATGTTGATGTGATGTATGGGGATGGTGATAATGATTATAAAATGAAGAAAAAAAGAAGAAAAGTAGGAATATTAGTAGTCATTTTATGAAACGAAAAAATGTGCTATAGAATACAGAAATTTTATGTAAACATGAACTTTTAACATGATGTTTCAGTTCCAGCGAATTATTTCGTAATTGCTATTTGTATCATATTTTTAACCTAAAATAATCTATAATCTTTATATTTCGGATTTTAATTTTCATTCGAATCTATTTAAATCAAAATTATAAATGTTAATGCACATTTAATGTCCTCCAATAAACATTTAAGCGAAAATTCTTCAATATATTTTTACAAAAAAATTCTTTAATAGATCTTTTTTGAAATTTTATTTTGTAAAATAGTTTTTTCGCTATTAACCCGTTTATATGCACTTCTGCGAGGGGGAAAAAATGATTTTCTTTTACTAACGCTACCGGAAATCCTCGTATAAAAAATGTGAATTTTGCTACATTTTTATTTTTTAACTTTAAAATTTACGATTTGCGAAAAATTCTGACATGATGGTTAAATATGAATGTCATTTTCATATACAGTGCTAAAAAGTACATAAAAATCAATTATCAAAATTTGAAAAACACAACCATCACATTTATTTTCGTAGTGCCAAATTTTCGCTATTTTTTGACTTTTTAACTTTGAAATTTATTATTTGCGAAAACTCTTGTCCTGATGGTTAAAAATGACGTCATTTTCGGATTCAGAGCTAAAAAATACACAAAAATCAGTTTTCAAAAGTTAAAAAACACAACCATCTTCTTTGCTTTCTAGTATCAGATGCTCGTTATTTTTTTACTTTTTTTCTTTCAAATTTACAATTTGCGAAAAATCCTGACGTAATCGTTAAAAATGAAGGTCATTTTCGTATTCAAAACTATAAAATACATAAAAAATAGCTATTAAATGTTAAACAAGTTGGATATTGCACGTTGAACGTGGCAAATGATGTGTGTTCGAACTATAACTAATTAATAAATATTTTTTGCGCCGCATATTGAATTGAATGTATACTTTAGTGCTCTTCATAAGCGCATATCAATTTCATTCTATTCGAAAGGCTATAACATCATTAAAATGCACATGAAATAATTTTTTTCGCATTAGCCGCAGTATAACGGAAAACTTTTGACTGCCCCTGTACTGCCCCCCTATACATCCGATTTTCATGAAATTTGAAATGACTCGACAAAATTTTTCGATAATTATATATTTAAAATTTCAGACCATTCGTTTGGGTAGTTTTTGTTCTGTTATATGCAAACGGACAGACAGACGGACCGAACGACGACTATAGGTGCTACGTGTTTATATAATTACGAACGCACCTAAAAGCATAACCATCCCAGGCTTGTGTAATGGAAATTTTGAAGATGTTTTTAATTGATTTTATAATTGTTTAAATACACTCTATTCTTCGACATAAATCTCTAGATAATATTTTCAAGGTAAAGAAGGCTTGTTCAACAAAGGAAGTTAATTGTTATGGCGACGTTCATTGCCATGAGAAACTTCTTCAGCGGCACGACTGACATATTTGGGAAGGATAGTTCTCATCCGAAGCATCTTTACAAAAGAGTTTTGCCTACACTGGGTGTAAAGAGATTTGAATTGGAATCACTGAACAGCCCGATCGTGGGAAGATACGCAAGAGAAGGTGTAACTTTTTTACTATATCAATGACTCAGTTTACGGAGACAACGGCATTACTCAATAAACAGAGTTTTGTTTATAAGTAAAAGTAATCGATTTTCCGTATTTAGTGGGTGGATGAAGTTTTAATGCACTTTCACTGCCAGTAAAAAAAAGTTGAAAAGTTTGTTCTCTTATTTCTTTCTTTTCTTTTTTTGACATCTTACATGCATTTTATCTTCTGTTGTTACCCTTAAGGCTGTTCTCAAATCCAAAAGGGAAACTTTATGACATAAGTTTTTTTGTTCGGAAATGCATGAGACTAGCAGGTGTTGTTGTTCAGAAACTATGTAATCAAGTTGTTTTTTCCGTTTTTTTTTTTTTTTTTTTTTGAAAACGCAATAGATTTTTCAGATGATAGTGTCAAAGTGGGCGTTTTGAAGCGAATTTCCGCGCGAAAGAAGAATAACCACTCAAGAAAAGGAGAAAAAAATGTTTGTCACATGATCAAAATCGCTTATAACTCAATAGGTAATTTGTTGATAAAAAATTGAAAACACAGTTCGCTTCCAAATCGCTTCCATAGTCAAGCTTTCCAATTTCATATCTTTCCGTTAAAAAATGAATTTGTAAATGTGTCAAAACATTTTGCGCTTGTTGTTATAAATGCTTCTTTAAATATCGAGATATATTGATTTTTTTGTTGGGATTTCTAAAGATAAGGGATGCTTTTCGCAATCGTGGGGATCTCGGAAGAGTTTCTTGTATAATTTTGTTCGTGAGTCTTTTTACTTTCTTCTATCTTTACAAGATGAAAATATTGGATTCGTGAAATATTTCGTCTTCCGGTTTCCGGTAGATTCATACGTTTTTAGAAGGTCCTGAACACGATTTGACTTTTTTTAGAAAATGTCTGTCAGTGAGTCTGACTGTCTGTATGTGACACAAATTTTGTGGACGCTTTATCTCAAGATTTAATGCACGGAATTTAATAAAACTGTAGAGTCCATGATATAAATTGGTGCTGATTACGTTTTGGTATAAATCGACCAACAGGTGGCGCTTCTATGCTGCATTATTCATGATTCGTGCAATAGCTCTATCTCAAGAACTAATGCACATGTTTTCCTCAAACTTCAGATTCAGTTATACCTTGGTATAATTTGATGCTGATTACTTTTTTGGTGTAAATCGTTCAACAGGTGTCACTGCTATGCGCTGCATTTTTCATGATTTCCTCAATAGCTCCATCTCAAGAACTAACGCACAAACTATCATCAAACTTCAGATTCAGTTAATTCCTGATATAAATTGGTGCTGATTAGTTTTTGGTGTAAATAGACCGGCAGGTGGCGCTGCTATGCAGAATTTTTCACGATTTCGTCAATAGCTCTATCTCAAAAACTAAGGCACGGAATTTCATCAAACTTCAGATTCAGTTAGACGTTGACATAAATTGTTGTTGATTACGTTTTGGTTTAAATTACCCAACAAGTGGCGCTGCCATGCTGCATTTTTCAGGATCTACATAATGTTAGCGATAATCATATATCAAGAACTAATGCGCGGAATTTCATATTTTTATAATCCTCATGATGGGCATAGAATATCATTGAATTTTGGCACTGTGATATAGCGAATTTTGCAGTCTTAACATGTATGAGATAGAAGAAAGTTTTGGGATTGGCACATCCGAATAGTTTTAGAATGGGGATAAAAAAAAATGCGTATAAAGTGAACAAAGTAAGTTAATGAGTAGACGTAAACTAGTGTGTAGTCAACATAAATTAGTGAGAAGATATTCCAAAAACGAACTTCATTTTATTTCAAAAAGAAAAGAGAAATCAGCTCCGATAACGAGGAAGTGAAAAATCGAATTCAAATAGATTTAAAGATAATGATATTTCGCACCATTTATTTCACAGATTCGCAAAATCGTTGAGAACGATGATAGATAAAATAGAAATTTTAGTTGCCATTGACATTGAAACGAAACAATATTTCACGACAGATTTTTAGACTGATCTCAAGTTGACATTTCTCAGGTTAATGATTGAAATAACTTGAAACGTTATTACATCACAGCTATTTTGAGGATTTTAACTCAGCTATTCGGTGCTAAAAAGAAATTTAACTCAAATCAATAGAATATTTTTTTTTTCACTATTTAATATAAGATTAATTTATTATTACTTCGTTTATAGAATTTTATTACATAAATTAATTTTTTTGTATGAAATAAAAAGAAAACGACAATACATAATAACAAGAAAGAGATTTAAGCATTTAGATTTAGACATTAATCCCCCTTCCCCCAACTAAGCATAATTCTATAAACAGACAAGTTTTTTTTCTGATTTTATTATTTTCTTGGAATGAACTGACACTCCGAGTTTCTCTTCAGAAACTCAGTGTCGGAACCTTTTTCGCTTAATCGCAGCTAACATTATGGAGACAATATTTTGTACAACATTTATTTGTTTTATAAAAAGTTCACACTTTGGAAATGCAAGCAATACGGAATATCTGTACTATACATATACGTAAAATTGGAGTGCCTGTTTGATTTTCCGAAAAACACTTTTTTTAAGTTCATTGGACTATTTAAACGATGTATAATAAAAAATAACATGAAATTTTTTTGTCTGTCTGTTAGCCTGGTATCGGCTCAGAAACGGTTGTATAAAAAAAGTTAAACTTATCAGAAGATAGAGAATATTTTTGGTTGCATCCTGCAGTTTGTCGCATTCCAATATTTAAAATAATTTTTGAGAAAATTGGGAAAAACCGGGTGAATCAATCAATCAACTAATCCTTTCAATACTCCAAAATTTGAGAACTAATTGATCATTTTTAAAGGACTTTTTTGTGATGGAAAGATCAAATAAAGGTTTATAAAGGATAATTCTGTGTACAATCTGCAGTTTTTCGCATTTTAATAACTAAAATAATTTTTGAGAAAATAGGAAAAAACCGGCAGAATCAATCCATCAACCATTCTTTCAATATTCCAAAATTTGAGAGCCAAATGATCAATTTTAAAGAATCTGTCTGCAATTGAAAGATCAAATGAAGGTTTATAAATGATGATTCTGAATAAAATCTGCAGGTTGTCACAGTCACATGCGATAGCTAAAATAATTTTTGAGAAGACAGGAAAAAAACCGCAGGATCAATCCATCCAAAAATCTTTCAATAGTCCAAAATTTGAGAGTCAATTGATCAATTTTAAAGAATCTGTCTGCGATTGAAAGATCAAATGAAGGTTTACAAATGATGATTCTGAATAAAATCTGCAGGTTGTCACAGTAACATGCGATATCTAAAATAATTTTTGAGAAGACAGGAAAAAAACCGCAGGATCAATCCATCCAAAAATCTTTCAATAGTCCAAAATTTGAGAGCCAATTGATCAATTTTAAAGAATCTGTCTGCGATTGAAAGATCAAATGAAGGTTTATAAATGATGATTCTGAATAAAATCTGCAGGTTGTCACAGTCACATGCGATATCTAAAATAATTTTTGAGAAAACAGGAAAAAACCGCAGGATCAATTCATCCAAAAATCTTTCAATATTCCAAAATTTGAGAGCCAATTGATCAATTTTAAAGAATCTGTCTGCGATTGAAAGATCAAATGAAGGTTTACAAATGATGATTCTGAATAAAATCTGCAGGTTGTCACAGTCACATGCGATATCTAAAATAATTTTTGAGAAAACAGGAAAAAACCGCAGGATCAATTCATCCAAAAATCTTTCAATATTCGAAAATTTGAGAGCCAATTGATCAATTTTAAAGAATCTGTCTGCGATTGAAAGATCAAATGAAGGTTTACAAATGATGATTCTGAATAAAATCTGCAGGTTGTCACAGTCACATGCGATATCTAAAATAATTTTTGAGAAAACAGGAAAAAAACCACAGGATCAATCCACCCAAAAATCTTTCAATATTCCAAAATTTGAGAGCCAATTGATCAATTTTAAAGAATCTGTCTGCGATTGAAAGATCAAATGAAGGCTTACAAATGATGATTCTGAATAAAATCTGCAGGTTGTCACAGTCACATGCGATATCTAAAATAATTTTTGAGAAGACAGGAAAAAACCGCAGGATCAATCCATCCAAAAATCTTTCAATAGTCCAAAATTTGAGAGCCAATTGATCAATTTTAAAGAATCTGTCTGCGATTGAAAGATCAAATAAAGGTTTACAAATGATGATTCTGAATAAAATCTGCAGGTTGTCACAGTCACATGCGATATCTAAAATAATTTTTGAAAAGACAGGAAAAATCCGCAGGATCAATTCATCCAAAAATCTTTCAATATTCCAAAATTTGAGAGCTAATTGATCAATTTTAAAGGACGTTTCTGCGATTGAAAAATCAAATAAAGGTTTATAAATGGTGATTCTGAATACAATCTGCAGGTTGTCACATGCGATATCTAAAATAATTTTTGAAAAAACAGGAAAAAACTGGCAGGATCAATCCATCAAAAAATCTTTCAAAATTTGAGAACTAATTGATCAATTTCAAAGAATCTGTCTGCGATTGAAAGATCAAATGAAGGTTTTTAAACGATAATTCTGAATTTAATCTGCATCTAAAATAATTTTTGAGAAAACAGGGACAAAACCGGAGAATCAATCAATAGCCAACCTTTCATTGCTCAAAAATTCGAGAATAATCTATTTAAGATTTATAAATGATAATATTTACAATTTAAGTTTATGACTATAGTTTCAATTTAAAAACTGGATGGTAAGTATAAAGACTCAGTATCCCGTAAATAAGCATTTTTAAAATGTAGAATACAATTATAGATTTGTTTTTCCTCTCAAAACTCGAAATATCTCACAAAAAAAAAACACCGGGTCGCTACACAATTAGTAGTACATATTAATAAGAAATACTTATCCAATACTGACGAAATGCTGGTATAATCTTGAATTATGCCTCGAATATAATACTAACATTTATAACAATTAAAAATTTTAGAAATGCAATTGTTTAACGATATGGTCGGTCGTTACATTACAAATACTTTCGATGTAAACTCTATATATAGGCAATTCTGGTCTTATACCATTTTGTTTCAACGGTTCTACCGAGAAAATGATAATATATTTTAAAAATAGAAATGAAAATAAGGTCTGATAAGACATTATTTGACGTTTTGCCTGATTTCATTAATCATTTGAAATGCCAGATTATGATAATGCATAATAATGTTAACAACATTTTTTTAATCAGTAGAATTTTAAATATGCTTAACTAATTTATATACATGTACACCTATAAGGGCGTACAATGAAATAAAACAGGTAGTGTTTAAGAACAGAAGAGAAAGGAAAAACATATTATTATTAGCATGTTAATACCGCACAAGGTGAATTACAGAATACATTAGAATTAGAAAACAATTACGCTGTTTTGTTTTCGTTTTTTTAAGAAAGAAAAAATAAGAAATTAAAAGAAAAAGAGAATCTGAACCTACTCTTTTTTTCCTTTATTTCTTTCCATTTTCTTTTCTTTTTAACGTTTTCCAAAGTAGTAGAAAAGTGTTTATGAATTTAGTTTCTCCGTTTGCAGTCTGTCCGCCTGTCCTGCTCTAACCCTCGTAAACTTACTTGTATTGCAGTGTAATTTGTATACGTTATTGATGATTATTATAGAATGATCGGTATTGAAAAGCAAGTATGCAGTATTTATAGGTTGTTTACAGGGACATAAAATAATTCCGTTATATTATGGTCTATGTGAAAAATTCGTTTACGGTTCGTTATATTGTTGTTACGGTATTTCAAACTTAATGAGATTGAGATGCATCACTTGGGGGGGGGGGGGCTACAACGTGCTTGCTAATGAGTATAGACTAAGTAGCATTTATATTTCGTTTACAGGGACCCACAAAGTAATTCCATTACCTTATGATCTATATGAGGAAAATTTGTTTGCGGTGCATTTTAATGGTATTATGTACTTCATACGAAATTTTAAAAAGATCACCGAGGTGTGCTACATGTTTTCTACAAATTATGGAGTGTATAATATTTATCATTAATTTACAGAGACATACAAAAGAATCGAGTTACAGGACTAACTATGACCTATATTTACTGGAAGTGCGTTTTCCGTTATGCTATGTATTTTTAAACTTATCTAATTTTTAATGTAATTATGTGGGATGTATAAATTCTATCGATCATATACTGTAGATCATAATTTCAAGAGGTGTTGTTTAGTAAATGCAGTAAAATGTGTACCTATATAATTCGAAAATATTTAGTCCGTATAATTTTATGAAAGAAAGTTGCGAACGTTAACGAACTAGATCTCAAATACCGGGAGTATCGTATTCATGTCTGACTGCATGTGTCTCGTTTTATTGACATTCCTTGTCATGCAAAGATTTTTAATAAAAGGATCCATAAAAGCAAAATTATGTAACAACGAAGTTACATAGAAGTAAAACATATATTAAAAAAAAAAAAAAAAAAAACGTACAAAAAAAAACAACAGCAAAAACACGTGTTTTAAAAGTTTAGGTTTAAATATTCGAAACTATTACTTTGCGAATAAAATATTAAACAAGAACGACATGTATCAGGCAAAACATGAATCAGGCATAGATTGCACATAACTCAGCTAAAATCCATTTTCAGTAATTGCTGTTTCATATCCGGTAATGTGTGCGAAATTTTTCATGCAGCCCTGTATATGATCTATAGAATTTATACGCATCACGCAGTGCAAAAAAAAAAAAAAAAGAATAGACATGTTCAAAAATGTGTACCATAGCGGAAAACGAACTTCCAGCAATTAACTGTTATCGTCAATCCTCTAACCGAATTCCTTTGCGCTACTCTGTAAATGAACGATACATGCTATATGCACTCCTTTTTAACCCATTTATGTCTGATTTTTTGTTTTCTCAAATTTGTTGATAAAATCATTTTTAAATGTTGCAAAATAAACTGTAAAAATACTAAAAAAAAAAATTACGCTAAAATATTTTTGTATTTATTTGACAAAATGCAAACGTACTAAATATGGGAATATCCATTTGTGAAAAAGGCATAATTATATGTTTTGTTTAAACTGATATAAATTAAACTTTTAAATTGTATATTATATGCTATAATTAGTATTTTTATGAACTATTAAAAAAATATATTTATTTCTTTACAGAGGCTAATAACTTATAAGTATTATTAATAATAAATTAAGACTAATCGTATTTGAGGCTAAAAAAAACTTGACTTTACATCAATATGATTATTGACTTTGCATCAATAACTGCCCCCTAAATGGCTAATAGAAATACGTACCCATTTGCGCCTAGCGCCCTATATTTTGTACGTTACAAACATGCATAAAAAATAGGCTTGAACATATAATTTCGCACTTTAAAAAAGTATGTATTTCAAAGAAATATACATATACAAGCTAAGATTATGACTTATTTATTTGGATTCTTAATACAAAAAATACAAATAAACTTAATTTTTACATTTCGCTATCTTGAAAAATAAAAAAATCTACAAGCACAGTAAAAAGGCCTTCATTTAAGCAAATAAATATCAATCTTATGCTGTCATCTCTCGGTAATAGATAAAGACATTTATAGACAATTACTTAATGCAATATTCATGTTGTAAAAAAGAAGAAAATTATAAAAATTTGTTAAAATTCGAAACGTCCCAAAAATGGGACGATAGGCATAAATGGGTTAAGTTCATTACATTTGAAATATCATAACATCATTAAAATGCATGGCAGACAATTTTCCCACATTGTAATGTAATGGAACTTGGGGGGAGGGGGAGGGTACAACCAACCTGTGAATTGCAACGCAATTTACATAGAGACCACTGCGCGATCCCAGCTCGCTCGCCACTACTTGTCGTAACTCTAGCCAGAATGAGTATTATCATAAATCATTTTAAAATGTGAAAATTACAACTACTTTTAATGTATAAAAAAGTAATTGAACACTTCGTAGAAAATGCAAATAAAATTGCATTACATCGCCTATAATATTACACAGCACGGCTTAAATTTATTTAAAACTCTTTGGAAAACATGACGCTAACGAAATGTAAAAACTTTTTCTGCAGTGTCTAAAAGATAATCTTGATCAGAAAGCTGATTTGCTGAATGCAGCACGTCACCGTAAATAGAACCAATAGCATTGTTATTCATACATAGATCAAACTAAGGCTCCTACAATTTGGGATCAATCAATTACAATCACGCCACCATTAATCATGGAAGTAGCAATATAATTTTCTTCTTTCTTCTGTTATTCTATGCATTAAATTGCCGAAAGGAGAAGAACGCCTGTGCTTAAAAAGAGATTATCTCTGAATTTTGATTTTCGAATGGGTCGGGTCATGTGACCGTAAATTAACAAAAGTGAATCGTCTCTGTGGTTGTTGCCAAATGGCAAGCTGTAAATTCAGCCTGATTTCCGCGCCACGTAAGAGAAATATATATGAGGACCCCAGAAGTCAAGGGGTATAAGGGACAAAATTGAAAAAAATTGAACTAAGTGCACAGACGACCTGGAAATATGCTTTTTTCTTTTCAGGTAAAGAAATATAAGTGATTTTCTAATTATGTGTTGTGTTTTAGAGATCAACCACTTTTGCCGAATAATGATCAATATTGATTAATTATAAATTTAAAGAAAATTGCACCCTACTATTTTCACATTTATTCAAATAAGATTTCAAAGACCAATGTGAAACAAGCAGCAGTTTCCTATTTCAATTCAGTCAATTATTATTGATGGTCAACTTTAACGTCAATTATCTTTGAACTCAATTTACTCCAAATCGAAATTTTGTCACTTGTACCCCTTGGCTTCTGATGTCCTCATATATATATATCTATATTCTTTTGTGCGCCCCTGTAAAATAACTACAAATGTTACACACTTCATTTTCAATATAAAAAATTCTATAGTAGCTTCAATAACATATAAAAATTACATATCATTCCGAGTATATTTATAAGAGTTGGAGCACGATCAGACAGATAAACGAACCGAATTCATAAACATTTTTCAGCTGTGAAAGTATTCAAATGAGTACGTTTTACTAATATGGTTTTTAATAGAGCATATATTATTGAAAATATAGCTTGAATGATTGGAAACACCCATTAACAAAAATTGAAATGATAAAAAAAAAAAAAAGTTTTATTATTTTTGGAATCAGATGCAGTTCAATTGAGACGATCAGAATAGTTTATTATTATTATTACTATTATTGTTATTATTATTAGTTTTTTAACAGGTTTTCAACATTAATTTAATATAATGAATGCAGAATTACGAAATTAAAACGGTCCTAATATTACACAATTAAGCAGCACAAACATAAAGAAAATACGTTACTGAATAATAATAATTTTATTCAGTATGTTGATTGGCTATCTTTTGTTTTTAACAGTTGCAAGCCGATAATAATGATCTTGAGTTATTAAAATATTTAACGATTGTTAACAACTTTCAACGTTATTAGTTTCTAAATTGATTTTTCCGCATTTGCATATTATCACACACTACAAGTAACAAAATTAGCAGCACAAACTGATAACATGAAAAAAAAAAAGAACGCTTTATCAGCAAAAATTTATTTTAATAAGTTTTATAGATTTTAATTTGTTTTTTAATTGCTGCAAACACATAGAAATTTATTAAATAACGAAATAAAATAATCGACAAGGATTATAATTTTTTAACGCTTTCGTTTTTTTTAATGATTTTTTTATTTTTTATTTTCAATTAATGTGATTAATAATAAATAATAAATGTGTGTATTTTCATATAGATTATCATCACAAAAATACTGAAAAACCGCTTCATTTATCAGAAAATATTTTAATTACGTAAGTGGGTGATGTTAACCTTGAATTATCAAAGTATTGGAGAAAATAGATTATTGTTATTATTATTATTGTTGTTGTTGTTGTTGTTATTATTATTACTATTATTATTATTATTATTATTATTATTATTATTACATCGCATTTTGTTTTTGATTTGATTTTTATTATTAAGTTTGTATCATCACATGCAAACTGTAGTAATCCACATGCAAACTGTAGTTAGAAAAAAAGAAAACGGTTCACTGATTAGTAATTATTTGTTTTAATAATTTAATTGTAACCAATATTGCAACTCTAACTAGCCGAACAGACGAAAGTATCTAATACATTTTCAACAACCTATCAGTTATCGACCAGATGTGCAAGGTTGAGGAATTTCTGACGATTAAAAGGCCAAATGCCGATCAGGAACCTGTTTTGGAAAAGACCGTTTTTTCTGCTTCTCGTCTCTCGATTTTCAATATTTTATTATTTCATTTCATTTCATTTATTTATTTTTTCATTTTTCTTTTCTTGCGTAAAAGACAGAGAAAGTTACGCATGCCACAGAAGCGAGTAGAGTTGTTTGTTTTCGGTTTTGTGTTTAGTTTCAGTAGGACAACACGATGTAGGTTAAAATGCATTCTTCCTCTTTAGGAAATTGCTACGGCAGAGTTATTTGTGCATTTTTCATGGTTTCTTTTTATATTTCACGATTTTCTTCAGCCTTAATGAAACTCTATTAACTTTCATTAGCCTTGTTTACAATTACTTTTGCTGGTATTTTTTTTTTTTATGTGAGTGTAGCGTAAGTTTTTTTTATGTGTGTGTAAGTTTGGTAATGTTGGATGATATATTATATCACTGACTATTATTAGAGTAGTACGTTATTATAATTTTCAATTGCACAAAGAATTTGAAAGACCAATGGTTCAATAGAAAGTACTATTAGGCAGTTCAATAAACAAACAAACAAACAAACAAAGATGTAGAAAGGAGAGAGAAATAACTTCACAATAAGCTCTTATGTAAGTAGATGGGGTACAGCAGACAAATAAATTAGTATATTGATAGGTCAATACAGAGTATATTTATCTATCAGTTTTAGTCTAACTATCTATTTAAGTAGATTAAACGAGAGAGAGAAAAAGAGAGAAAGAAGAAAGAAAGAAATAAGAGAGGGGGGAGAGAGAGGAGAGGAGACGAGAGGAGAGAGAGAGTGTTAGTTTTTCATAAGCGTATATAACAACGAATCCTTTTAATATTCTGTGATAAAAGTGTAGCTTTCGGTTTTACAATTTTTTATTGCTAATTAAAACAATGAAAATGCAAGCAATTAATCAGAAAATTAGCTCTGCTAAACATATTTAATGTGCTGTATCGCTGTTTAGACAGATATATTTTATGATACAATAGGTGACAAAAAATATTGTTCAAAATTAGAAAATTTACAATTCTACTAGGCTTGTTAAAGTTATTCACAAAATAATAGAATTCGGAATAATTTTACCTATCATGAAATATATTTAAATTCAATAAATGAAAAAAAAAAAACAACAACAAAAAAAAAAAAAACGGCGCATTCACATGTATATGTCGTAGGCTAATTGAGAAATCCGGCTCTTGGCAAACAGCCTAGGCGCTTTGCAAATAGCCCGGCTAATTGGAGAATCCATCTCCCTTTTTCCAATTAGCCTGATATTTTTCAGGCTTATTGCAAAGAGCCTAGAAAGCGTTAGGCTAATTGAAAAATGACCACTTATTATCCGATCAGGGTGATAATTTTAGCTCACAGGCTATCAAAGCCTGAGAGCTTATGTGCCCGCCGATTCTGTATGTATTTGTGTACGTACGTACGTATGTACGTAACGCGATAACTCTTGATAGAAAAATCCGATTTGCTTCAATTTTTTTTTCTAGGTTCATTCTGATAAGGTGCTTCCCTGATTAGTTTTTGGTGTTCATTGGTTAAGGATAATGATGGAAAAGGGGGCTAGTCCCCCCCTTAATTTATATAAATGGGTTTTCACGCAGAAATATTCGATTTGCTACAAATTTGGTATACCGGTTTATTGTGTTAAGGAGCTTCCCTGAATAGATTTGGAAGCTCATTATTTAAGTATGAAGGAGGAAAGGGGGGTTACCCCCCTTAATTTAGATAAATCGGTTTTTCATGATGAATTATTCGATTTGCTCCAAATTTGGTATACCCGTTTATTAAGTTAAGGAGCTGCCTTGATTATATTTGGATGTTCATTAGTTAAGTATAAAGGGAGGAAAGGGTGGCTAGACCCCCCCCCCCCTTAATTTAGATAAATGGGTTTTTCATGCAGAGTTATTCGATATGCTCCAAATTTCGTATACCGGTTTATTATGTTAAGGAGCTTCCCTGATTACATTTGGAGGTTTATTAGTTAAGTATAAAGGAAGGAAAGGGTGTCTAGACTCTCCCCCTTAATTTAGATAAATGGGTTTTTCATGCAGAGTTATTCGATCTGCTCCAAATTTCGTATACCGGTTTATTATGTTAAGGAGCTGCCTTTATTAGATTTGGAGATTTATTGGTTAAGTATAAAGGAGGGACAGGGGCTAGTGTCCCCTTAATTTAGATAAATGGGTTTTTCATACAGAATTATTCGATTTGCGTCAAATTTGATATACCAGTTTATTACGATATGGCTTCCTTCATTTGATTTGGAGGTTCATTGGTTAAGTATAAAAGTGGGGGAAAGGGGGCAATTGCACCTCCCCTTAATTTAGATAAATGGGTTTTTATCCAGAATTAACTATTTAGTTTAATTTTTTTTCTAGGTTCTTTCTCATAAGGAGCTTTTCTGATTAGATTTGAAAGTTCATTGGTTCAGCATAAAGTGAGAAATGGGGGAGCTAATACTCCCCCTTAATTTAGTGAAATGGTATTTTCATGCAGAATTATCTGATTTGCTTCAAATTTGGTATACCAGTTTATTATGTTAAGTAGCTTCCCTGATTAGATTTGGAGGTTCTTTGGTTAAGTAGAAAGGGGGGCAACGGGGACTAATCCCTTCATTTATTTTTCGAGGGGCATTATTCTTTGAAATAAGAGTATAATATACAATTAGTGTGAATAGCCTGTGAGCTCAATGCCATCAGATTAACTGGGCAATTTTCTTTTTATTAGGTTTATTAACGCATAACCCTACCCAAACCCGAAAAATAAATTACAACAGACCGTACCCCGATCTGAGCAAGACAAAATAATTTCAGTCTACATGCAACCCGACCCGAACCTGTGAGTTCCATTTGAAAAAACCCGAAATCCCGAACCAAGTCTGATAACCAACAAAAATATCCCAAAGATCCATAACCAGATCCGAACAAGACAAATTAGTTTCTGTGGACACGCAACGCTACCAGAACCTAAAAATTCCATTCGAAGTGAACCTGAAACCCGTCCCAAACCAAATCTTAACTGACAAAAATATTCCAAAGAACTATAACCCGATGTAAGCCAGACAAAATAATCTCCGTCCACCGGCAACCCGATCCGGACCTGAAAGTTCTAATTGAACTCAATCCGAAACCTGGTTGTGGTCGGTTTTCGGATTGACTTCAAATGGAACCTTCAAGTTCGCATCTGGTTGGAAAAAAATTAAAGTAAATTAGATAATTCTGCATGAAAACCCATTTATCTAAATTAAGGGGAGGGGCAATCGCCCCCCTTTCCCCCCTTTTATACTTAACCAATGAACCTCCAAATCAAATGAAGGAAGCCATATCGTAATAAACTGGTATATCAAATTTGAAGCAAATCGAATAATTCTGTAAGAAAAACCCATTTATCTAAATTAAGGGGACACTAGCCCCTGTCCCCCCCTTTATACTTAACTACTGAACCTCCAAATCTAATCAGGGAAGCTCCTTAACATAATAAACCGGTATACGAAATTTGGAGCAAATCGAATAAATCTGCATGAAAAACCGATTTATCTAAATTAAGAAGGGTAGCCCCCCCTTTCCCCCCTTTATACTTAAATAATGAGCTTCCAAATCTAATCAGGGAAGCTCCTTAACACAATAAACCGGTATACCAAATTTCAAGCAAATCGAATACTTCTGCATGAAAAACGCATTTATATAAATTAAGGGGGGGGGGGGGAACTAGCCCCTTTTCCCCCTTTATCCTTAACTAATGAACCCCAAAAACTAATGAGGGAAGCACCTCATCAGAATGAACCTAGAAAAAAAAATTGAAGCAAATCGGATATTTCTATCAAGAGTTATCGCGTTACGTACATACGTACGTACGTACACACGTACATGCAGAATCGGCGGGAACAGGCTTTGATAGCCTGTGAGCTAAAAATATCACCCTGATCTGATAATAAGTGGTCATTTTTCAATTAGCCTAACGCTTTCTAGGCTCTTTGCAATAAGCCTGAACAATATCATGCTAATTGGAAAAAGGGAGATGGATTCTCCAATTAGCCCGGATCTTTTCAAAAAGGCTAGGCTGTTTGCAAAGAGCCGGATTTCTCAATTAGCCTACGACATATATATTTATTGGAGTTTTTCTATGAATGGCTCAAATTTTGTTCATTTATTTGATTTAATATTAACATCAGTTAATTAATATAAATTAGATATTCCCTATTGAAGCTTAGTAATTAGTTCATACTACTATTTCTTATATTTATTGTTTTCACCTCAAATTACAGCTTTGTACTTATTTTGTGACATAATCGTGAGAATACATTTATCATAGAAGCTTTATAATTTATTGTTTTCTTCTATTGATGTATAGTTTAGTGCTGTCAGTGGGCTACACTGTTAAAAATTTGCAGCATTCTGTCCAGTTATTCGACTGTTTTTGGAAAAAACGGTTCATAACCGTAATTTAAATATATTCTGACCATAAAATGGCCAATAATGTGGTCAGAATAGTGTTAAACTACGGTTGTGTAACCGTTATCGGAAAAAAAACGGTCAAATGACCGGGCAGAATGCTGCAATTTTTAACAGTGTACTTTTTTCAAATTCAGATTTCCTCATTGGCACTCCTTTTTGAAATGGGAAAATTCACCTAATTTAATTAATTAAGGCAAAAGCGAGGGGAATTTTAACATTTAAAAAAAAGTGGTTCCAATCAAGAAATCTGAATTAAAGAAAGGTAGCCCAAACACTGGTGTAGTTTTCGAAATATTTTCTATGAATTTTTAAATTTTACAATTTTTTTCAGTTTATTTTTAGATACAAATGAATTAATATATAAAAAACTATTTTTCAAAATTTGTGCGTCAACCGCGACATTTGTCACCCATTATACCGTTTTAAAATTAAAGCTTTGCAATTGCTTCTCAGTATTATTAAAGCGATAAATTTATTAGAGAAGCTCTAGAAAATGCTCTAAACATTTCTTAACTGCTTAAATTTTACGAGGTAGGTATGATTTAATCTGCCAAAGATATGCGGCACCCTTGACATTCTATGTCCAAGAGATTTGTAAAAATTATCTTATCGCCTAATTATTTCATTTTTTAAGACCTAAGAAGCACTTCTTTTGCTTCTAATATCAATTTAGAATTGTGGCAGCTCTTGCGGATTAACTTTCCCGTGCTGTGGGTAATGTCAAAATTAGCTTATTGCCAACGCATCTCAAATTCAAGTTCTTGTTCTTGAAATCATTTCAATGACGACATGCCTACATTTTCCCTAAATATTTCTGCATAGATTCGGGAGGCGTATTACAGGGTATTATTAAATCCAAAGGAGCAACTTTATGACACAAGTTTTAATTCATTTTTGTTCGGAGACGCATGAAATTGGCATTCAGAAACTATGTAATCGGAAGATGTTTTCCATTTTTTGGCGAACGTAAAAGATTTTTCAGAAAATACCGCTAAAGTGGGCGTTTTGAACCGAATTTCTGGACGAAAGGAGATAAAGCAGCCAAAGAAAGGAGAAAACCTTTCACTTTGTTATTACCTGACCCAAAATCGCTTGTATCTCGATAAATAATTTATTTATAAAAAAAAAAAAAACGGAAAAATAATTTCGATTCCAGATTGCTTCCATAGTTAGCCCTGTTAGCGAAAAACATGTTTGTCACGTGATCAAAATAGCTTATAACTCAACATGTAATTGATTGAACAAAAAATGGAAAAAACAGTTCAATTCCAAATTGCTTCCATGGCTAGGCTTTCCAATTTTATACCTTTCCGTTAAAAAATGAATTTGTAAATGTGTCAAAACGTTTTGCGATTGTTGAGCAGAGCAGTTAAGAACAGCCTTAAATATGAACCGAACCTTGAAATCTGTTGACCGAGCGTAGTTCAAGCTTTACTTTTAAATGAACTTATTTATGAATTTGATGACATAAATTATTACTAAATAATTTTTTCCATTGTGTTTCAACCTGGTTGTTGAAATTAACTCCGACAAGGAAAATCCTTCCCTCCACCTTTTCTTTTTCTTTTTAAAGTTTTGTTAATCTATGCTATTAAATGCTCTCAAGCGTATGTATGTATGTGAAGGGTATGCCCAAATTCACGGAAGACGTAATTTTGATGCAAAACACAGGTTTATAATTAAAAATTGTAAACTTTTTATTGATTTATAAAGCATACAGTATAGGGTTACGTATGGGGATAGCATATCGGGTAAATGGCCTCCACGGCTTTGCTGGCACATGTGCACTCTTTTGTTAAAATTTTCCATGACCGTTTTGCATAAATGTGTCTGAATTTCGTTGATACAGCGCTCAATTTCCTCCTTCAAGTCGCGGGTGGTCGTGGGCTTGTTGGAATAAACCTTAGATTTAAAAAAACCTGAAAGAAAAAAGTCCAACGGCGTTAAATCGCATGATCTGGGCGGCCAATTGTGATCACCAAAACGGGAAATTACACGACCCGGAAATGACTTAAGCAGTAACTGAATTGTTTCTCGAGCTGTATGGCATGTAGCACCGTCTAGTTAAAACCACGTGTCGTCCATATCCATATATTGCAATTTAGGCACAAATGGCGCAAAATTCAAATCTTGCGTAATACACCCAAGAAAGCCACGGAGGCCATTTATCCGATATGCTATTCCATACATAACGCTATATACTGTATATTTTATGAATGAATACAAAATTACAATTTTTAATTATAAACATGCGTTTAATATCAAAATTACTTGTTGCGCGAATTTTGGGACACCCTTTACGCATGTCAATGGCAAAGATTAGCAATCCCAGCGAGTTTCAAAATGTCACGCATTTTAAAATTTTGCTTATGCTTCAGTTTTTGAAATTCGATTAAAAAAAATATATTTAATGTTTTGCGAAAAAAGGGGTCTAATTTTTTTCCAAATGAGTTTCTTTGAAAAATTATTTTTTCCCCAGTTGCCACATTTAAAAAAAGAAACTGAAAATAAAAATCATAATGTATTAATAATGTTCAAGCGCGTGGCTTTTTCAGTTTATTTATTTTAATTTGATTTTAAATTAAGGTAAATGCATTTAAACACGAATATTTTGCAGTGCTGCGGAGTCTGATCTGTTGAAATTCCCGGAGTCGCAGTCGTCCATTTTACAAGCAGGACTGCGAGGTCGGAATCGGAGTCAGCCCATTTTTGAGCAAAAGAGTCGAAGTCGGATCTGTAAAATTTCCGGAGTCGGAGTCGTCCATTTTCCCCACCGACTCCGCAACCCTGGTATTTTGTGTTTAAAAGCCAATAAAAAAAATCACATTTATATTAACTTGACGTCGGAAGAATATCGCCCATAAAGTTAACACTTATTTTATTTTTAAGAATTATTTACTACAGTATTGCCATATTTTTGACAATAAGGTGAATTTTGAATTTGATTTTTTTTTTGCTTAAAATTATTATTTTTTTTAAATCAATTTTTGATTAGATTATTTTATATAACTACTTATAGGTTATTTTAATTTTTTCGCGTTTTAGCGACGTTCAAATTATATTACCTTCTGTTATATTCCTTCATATTATATCCACTAAATAATGCAATGAATAATAATGCAAAGAATACTAATATTTTAGCGTAATGTAAGGCATTGAAAACACTTGATTAGAAACTCACATTACTTTTGAAATACACATGACAAAATTAAGGAAAATATCCATCCTTGACATAAAATTTAAAATACTATTTCTACGTCATTTTCACTGAATAGTTTGATAAAGGCAACTGTCGATATATATCAGCCTTACAAAAGACATGACTGTTATTCACAAATATAAAATAAAAGTGCAACTTTTTTTTAACCAATACAAAGTCTTCAATTATATTAACTATAACATCGTCCTTGAAGTTCATATATATATATATATTAATTGTGTGGTCTCTTTATTGTGCTAAAATGCTTTCTTTTTATTTCTAGAATAAGTTGTTCATTGACAAATCCATTTAAGAAATAATACAGTTCAGTCAAATTCAAATTTGTTGGAATTCGTGGTTGAGAAATTTATAAAGATCTTCAAAGCTTCTTTATTACTGAAAGTAGGTTACATGCTTTACATTCAATCTTTCACGATGCATTCGACTCGGTTGTTGCATTTGAATATGAAAACTGTCCCATTGTTTAATACGAATCTTGCGCCAATAGTTTAGAAATTTCATTAAGGGATGCTAAAATTCGTTTTTATTTTAATTGGGATTGAATAACGCTTGATATTTGCTATCAATGTCGAAATTAAGGAAAAGAATTTAGAAGCCAATGATATAGTAAAGGAATGCTTAATTTATGCTTTAATTTATCTATTTAAGGAGTGGCGATGTTGAATTGTCAAATGTTTGATTATAACTCAAATTATCTTCCCAATGTTTAACATTCCTATATTAATATCCATACTTAACAACCTATATTTATATCCATTATTTTTAACATTAGTTAGTGAATTACTGGATCTGTGAAAAGAAACCCAGATTTAAAAAAATTGGACATAATATTAATTAAAATTTTTTTGTTAATTTACTCCATAAATTTCAATATCAGGATTCCGACAGTTCCTACTTTTGAGTACAGCTATTTTTGAATAGCAATATTCCCCTATTTAATAACAGAAATTCTGCGATTACTTCACCTTATTAAATGATAAAGCGAAGATTGCTGTTCAGTAATAGTGATACGCAAACATAGGAACAGTGTGAGAACTGCAATATAATTATTGTGGGTATTTTATAACTGTGTTATTAACTAATGATTATACAAAATTAAAAAATTAACTCTAAAATCTATATACATTATTTCATTAGAAAGATAACTATTATTTTACAAAAAGTCAATTAATTATTACTGGATAAAGTTGTGAAATTAAGAATAATATGTCTTCTGTGTTGGAAACTTAAAAAAAAAAAAAAAAAAAAAAAAAAAAAAAAAAATACACGAACAATGGAAATTATGTTATAAGAAATGGATAACTTCAAAGTTCCATTTACCTAAAATATTAAAGAATAAAAATAATAATATTAGGTATATAATGAACTCATACTCAAAACATTATAATGCTTGAAAAGAAAAGTACAGTCGAATTCACTTAATACAAGCACTGTTAAAACGTGCAATTCGCACGTTAGTAATACTTCATCATTTCAATTACATTGTAAAGTTCACCCTTTTTACGAGCTACAAAGATTCATGGCTAAGAAAATGTCGGTTTATTATATAGTGTGTTTTGTGAAAAATATCTGTTCATTGTATTGAGGTTTTCTTGTTCAAAATATCTGTTCATTATATTTTGATTTTCTGCGTGAAATAAAATATGGGCTAACCTTATCAATAGTATCGACACTTGATAAAAAATAGAGAAAATATTCAATTTAAGACTTCCAAAAAAAAAAAAAAAAAATATATATATATATAATAATAATACGAAAAGGAAAACATTGAAAAACGTTATGCACAAGTTTCCCCATGAATTGACTCCCGAATTTATCATGAAGCTAAAGGTGTCTTGGCTACTTTAAACGCAATTTTATCACGTGTAACTAAATGACGAGAATGCACAAATGACTATACGTGCTAACTACTTGATATGACGATGATTTTAGCATTAAAATAATTAGAGCAAGTAATTTTAGTAATTAGTTTATATATATGTGTGTGTGTGTGCGTGTGTGTGTACGTGTTTAAGATTTTTATTCTTATCACTGGTACTACGAATAGCACCAAATACGAGGAATTTTATAAACCCCTTGCTTCTCGTACTAGCTTAGCTGCATATGACTTTAGATCAAAGAGTCCTCTCTATCATATACGAATATACAAACTGGAAAATAGCGAAAATTTTTTTAGATAATTCTGTGAAATTCTCTTAAGAACAATATAATTATAAATCATTCTTTCTTTTTGAGAATCAGAATTAAGCATTGAATACAAATAAATAAATAAATAAATAAATAAATAATCTGAATAATAATAATAATATATCTGTTTCAATAATTATAAGTCATTCCTTCTTTTTGAAAGAAACTTTATTTGAATAATAATATTAGTAATAATAACAAACCCGATTCAATACTTATAAATCAACTGATAATTATAAGTCGTTCTTTCGCTATGAGAATGAGAATTAGGAATAGAATTTACAAAAAGAAGAAACATTATTTGAATAATAATAATAATAATAATAACAATAATAAACCCCGATTCAATCATTATAAATCAATTAATACTTAATAAGTCATTCTTTTTTTTTTTTTTTTTTTTGAAATTTAGAATTAGGAAAGGAATTTAAACAAGAAGAAACTTTATTTGACTAATAATAATAATAATAATAAAATCAACCGAATGAATGAAGCTCCTAAATGCCACTTAATCGTTTAAAATGCTAAACGTTTCTCTTCTTTCTTTCTTTTACTTCATTTTTGTTTTGTGTGTGTGTTCTAAATAATATAACTTTTAACTATGACTCAGTGAGTTTACACAACTATTGATATGATCCTATTTACAAGAAGAAAATTTTGATTTATTTATTTTTAGAACAAAGTAAATTGTGCCTCATACGACAATAAGCAAGCTGGAACAAAAACGACCAATATTTTTAGACCAATGTTTGAAATTATCTTGAAAATAATTATATGTCACTCTTTCAGTCTGAAAATCAGAATTATGAATGGAATGTACAAGAGAACGAACTCCATTTGAATAGAAAAGCGATTCAACTGAAAGAGAAAATGGTGAGTTTATGGAGTACTTACTTGATAATGATACCACTTAGCCAGTTTTTCACATTGTATCGTCAGCAGTTTTCGTAGCTTTTGCATATTTTATTTTTGAACATTTTAAACCATTCTATAATCTTTCTTGCATGAATTATGTAGCATGTTTTAAAACTACATTTTTTTTTTTTACTGGAAAAGGCGTTTAGAACAATTTATATTTTATAAGCTTTATGCATTTAATTTTGATGAAAGATCCATTTTTAGTAGTTCATTAATATATGATATTTTATACTAAATAATTTAAAGATATTAAATATTAGATAGGGAAAAAGAAAGGTATGCAATTTGTATATAATAAATATAATATGAAATATTTTTATGCAAAAATTATTTTTTTAAGGTTATGTAATAAGGTAAATATATATCTTTAGTAGATCATTAAAGTGTGGTATTTTTTACTGAATAATGTAAATAATTAGATATTAGATTGGAAAAGGGAACATACTTAACTTGTGTTTGAAAAACTATCAGTTTATATATTTTTATGCCAGAATAAATAATTTTATCCCTTTAAAGTGAATGTGTAATAAAGAAATATAATACTAATAGCTCTGTAAATTATGATGTTTTTGACTGAATAAATATATATTAGATATAGATCATTAGATATTAGACTGAAAACAGAAAGAGGCTTAAGAGCTGCACTTAGCAAATATAAAAGGTTTTTTTATCAAACGAAATTATATTTCTTAAAAAAAAAAAATACATATATTAATTTGAATAAATTCCTTTATTATTTATACATTCACAATAGTTGTTGATAATTTGTAATGGTTTATAATGGTTATATATATATATAAATTTTTATATATATGTATATATATATACATATATATATCTTTTATCTATCATTAAAATATGTTTTTTGACCAAATAAAGTAAAGATAATAGGCATTAGATTGAAAAAAAAGAAATATATGCAATATGCGTTTAGGAAACATAATAGATATATTTTAGTAAAAAAATATATTTAAAAAAATATATAACAAACGAAGTATATCTTTAACATCTTTTTAAAAACATGATATTTTGATTGTATACTTTATATATATATATATATATATATATATATATATAACCATTAAATAAACATTACCGACCATCATCAAAAGCCGCATATATATATATATATATACACGGAAATATATTGCAGATATAACAGTGTATATAATGTTATGCAAATATATAGACATATATCTTTGAATTATATCACAAAAGAAATAAGTAATTAATTTCTTACTAAAGCATGATATTTTTCACCGAGTATACTGTAAAAGTGTTAAAATAGCTAATACAAAGATACGCAATTTGAGCAAATATAACACAAGATACACTTTTATGCAAGAAATTTATATTTATTTTAATTATCTAACCAAAATAAATAAATAAATACATAAATAAAATAAAGGACCTTGCATTTCCAATTAATTATACTATAGTTGACGTTCGACAAATTCATTTTCTCTATATGTCAATTAAGAAAATATTTTATTTGCCTTTAATTAAAAAAGAAAGAAAAAATGCAACACATGGCATCCTATTAAGCTTGCACTGATTAATGAGACAATTGTCTGCAAGTAATTTTTCACTTTCATGACAAATATTAAGTCTAGTAATTAGTATTAAAACAATTAATATTACAGAAAAAAATATTTTCGCGGAATAAGATAAATAAATGAAACTAAGCATTTTTTTTTTATGATTTTTTTAAAAATCCATTGTGTGATTTATTATTTATTATAGAAATCTTTAAATATAGATTATATTATTTTAATTAGATTTTGCTTTCTACCTAGAATATTTGAAAGGGTTTTTATAGTTTTACATCGGTTGTTTCTCTGTAAATTTGTGTTTCAAACGGTAATTATTCGTATCCGAAGTAAATGCATGTTTAAAATCAGAAATTTTGTTAGTAAAACTTAAACGTCGCTTTTAGACAGCAATTGTATTACTTAACTAGATTCTTATTTCGGAAAGGTTCTTTTTTTTTTACAACACGAAAACATCGTAATGGCAATTTCTTATGTAGCAACAACATGTTACAAAATAGACAATCAAAAGAAGGGAAATAATTATAAAAAACTGCCTTATTTTTACATACATGCATGGCAAATTTTACATACAACAATTTCCAATACCATACAGCAGATATAAAAACGGAGCTTTTTTCAAAGACCTTTATTTTCAATCGGTGTTTGTTTTTGAACGAATCGTCAGCTGTTTTTTGGTGATATCGTCTGCTATAGAGACTTTCACTTCAACTTTGCTATTAAATGGTTATGGAACACTATTTTATCTTCAATTCATAAATTTCCCCCTTATAAACAGTAAAAGCAGAACAATAAATATTTTTTTTCCCATTTATTAATATGAAGAGTCAATCGGAAAAATGATAATATAGTGAAATGAACGAAGAAAAAAGCCGCTGTTCATAAAGAAAAAGAACAATGAATAATTATCATCTAACAATCTGTTATTATTATTGTTTTTCCCTACACTCTTCATATGATAAGCGAACGATAATACAAATTAAAATTAAAATTAACTCAAATCTACAGTTCGAATAGCTGTATGATGAAAAAAAAAAAAAAAAAAAAAAAAGAATAACACGAAAAAATATTTTATGATATTATTTTTATTCTTTTTTTTTATTCTTTTCCTTTTTTAAAAAGTTCTTGTCGCATCGAACATGAAATCCATCAAAAGATTCTACGAATGAACTGATATCTTATGCATATCCTAGAAACCTTACAATTTTTACTTGATGTGGACAATAAATCAGCTTTTCTAAGAAAGGGCTTTCAAAACAAGCTTATGTGAACCTAAAAATAAATTTTAAGCTCATTTTGCAAGACAATGTTTTTAATTTTTTGAATAAATTCTAGCTTTAAGATCGATAATTTCAAATGGCGTTTTTAGTATTAATACCACGATTTTCTTATCTTTACAGTTTCATATTATATTGGATTCTCCATAAATTATTTTTCAATACATCTTTTTCCTTTCATTTTTTAAATTTTATATTTAAATGTTGACTTTTTGATTGATCTTTTAACTTATGTGCGATATGTGTGTGAACTACCCAATAAACGTACGAATAAAAAATGCATTCAGAAAATGTTTTACTCCAGTCTTTGGTAAAACAACCTCCAAAATGAGAATGAAAATGAAACATATGCAAAGTAAAAATAAAATATTTAATAATCTTTTAAATTTATACATTCTTAACGCATTAGAAATTATTTTGAATGACTTTTTGAAAGTAATACCATAATAATTTTTTCTTATCTTTTAGAATTCATTATTCTATTTGTCTAGCAAAAACTGCTACATTTCTTATAACTTTATAGTTTTTATATTCTCAAGTTTGATTTATTGGTTGTTTTTTCAACTGATGGGAGATTGCAGTTAGGGTGCTGATAAATATAAAATTTTTTAAATCGATCGGTGAATTATTTGAAACGTAAATCTGTAGATAAACTCTCTCCAAAATAAAAATAGTGAAGAAATAAAAATAAAATATATAAATAAAATGAATTATAATAAAAATAAAACATTCACAAGTCATTTAATTTTATATATGCTTAGTACTATATTTGAAATTAATAATTTGCAGATAATGTAATTTTTTGAAATTTCAACAATCTAAATATTCGATAACATTAGTTTCTTATTTGCTGAATTTGAGAAGCAAATCTTCGTGATATATCACAATTTCAAGATTTTCTTTGTTGTCAAAATAATTGTTAGAAAATGACTTCATTCACGATTTACGTTGCCAAGTAATCACTTAATTTACCAGCTAAGAATAAATTAACAGTTTACGAATTTAAAATAAATTCTTGAAAGGAAAACTATTCTTAAGTTTATCATATTTTAGTTTAGTCATTCTATACGAATTTCCCAATCAGTTATTGCGAATTTCGCCATTAGTTTTAATTATATACTCAATTAGTTGTAATTATACACTTATATAAATAATTAAATAACACACATATATATAGTACGAAAGATTTCTTGAAACACCATAAAAATAAGTAAAGTAGTACACGTTTCCAAAGAACATTGTCTTTCTTCCTCAAGTACGAACAAGTCATTCTACCACTTTGAAAGCAGAGGCAAGTCTTCTCCCTGCTTTCGAAGTAATAGTACGACTTCGTGCCATTCTTTTTTATGGTGTTTCAAGAAGATTCTGATATTATAGTTGTGCATTATACCAGTTTTTACTAATCATTACATTTTTTCTCATTACAAATACACTAGTGCGTAATAGGTTCGAAAAATGCGATTGGAAAAATACATTAAAATTCAACATAGTTTTAGCAAATTGTAAAACTTGAAGATTTTCTATACATTTTTCTAAACTATCCGAGAAAGACGCGAGCAAATACCTGTTGAAAATAAATTACACATTTATACAACACAAAAAGTAAACTATGGTTTATGTTTTCATAAAAAACAACAACAGCAACAACAATAACAAAAAAACAGGCTTTGAAAAATTTCAGAAAAGATAAATAGTTGGGGTTTAGCAACCATAAATTAGCACCACAGTTCATTTGCGACACAATTTTTTGGAAAGAAAGATATACATTTTAAATATATTTATTAAAATCATAAAATAAATAAAAATGGACGGTAAAAGTTTCATTTTGATTTTTTTTTAAATTTGATTTTTTAAAAAATTCGTATTTTTTCTGCCTGTGCGTATTTAATATGAATGCATGAATATACGAATTGAAAAATACGACAAGCTTAATAAAAAATAAATTATCGCGGTGAATTTTTTTCGAGCTTCTGAAAAATAAATGATTCCCAATCAAGTGCATTTATATTTAAAGAAATGAAAAAATTCTTTTCCATAATTGGCACGTTGAATGCCAAATCTATTTTGTCTGTCTTTCCATTTGGGCCACAAAATAAGATTCCCGTTACAGAATCTATAAGTGCCAGTCACCGATGACTAACGCCGCCTAAACAGAAAGTTCAGTGTCAGTCACCGGTACTGACGTGGCACCGAACGTGTTAATAAGTATAGCTCTGAATGATTTATAAATTCACCATGTAATACAATTCGGAAACTTATAAATCCCTAAATGAAAAAAATAAAACATTTTCTATTATTAGATTAAAAGCTCTTTCTAAGACGATAGGAAAAGAAAAATAGTCCCAGAAACAATAATAATATTAATAATAATAATAATAATAAAACAACCAATAAATCATTGAAAATAGAAGAAATGTAAAAGCAATGTCAAAGAAGCAATGTAAAAAGTGAAAGAGCTATCGAAAGTCCGTGATGCAGCGGCATTTTTGTGACTTTCCAAACAACATGTTTTTGAATTGAATTAATATCAAATGTACAGTTAGTTTTGTACTGATTTAAGTTAAAGTTACATTTATTAAGAATTTTGGTGGATCACCACTTTTAGATCATGAGAATGGTGATGTCGGGTATACCACGAATCTCGGTTACGTAAGACAGCTTTAGAGGGGGAAAAAAGAGGGGGAGAATGGCGCATGCATACAAATTTAACCCTTTCAGGTTTGATGTATTAATAATAGTACATGTCTTTTCATCGGATATTATTTTGTCTTAACAATTACTTTTGTTACTATCTACATATAGAAATGATAGTATCTGGCTATGCCTTTCTTACTATGACTTCATTTATGTTTTGTCATTTAGTAATAATAATTATATTAAATGTTTGCTTAATTCTCTTTGCCACGTTGGCGATTCTTTTACTTTTAACGTATATTTCACTCTTTAAATGTAAAATACAGGTTACTTTTATGAAAGAATCATGTGCAATAAGACGCAAAAAATATTAAAAATTTGTAATATCTGTTAAATACTTCTGTAATACGATGTTTTCCCAAACGTCTCCAAAAACTCTTCCTTAGCCGATATTCATATGAATATGAATTGAATAGTATGCAAAATAACAACATACGCCAGATTTCAGACAATGACAAATTTGTTAAACTTCAGTAAATCTATTTGGATAGCTACGATTAAAATTATTAACATAAAAGTAATTTTGTTCTCAAAATTGAAAAAAAATCTAACCCGAAAGGGTTAAATTAGCTTTAGCTGTTGTTAAGGCTGTTCTTAACTGCTCTGCTCAACAAGCGCAAAACGTTTTGACACATTTACAAATTCATTTTTTAACGGAAAGGTTGTAACGGAAAGGTTTAATTGGAAAGCCTGGCCATGGACGCGATTTGGAATTGAACTGTTTTTTCCATTTTCTTGATCAACCAATTACCTATTTATTTATAAGGATTTTTGATCACGTGACAAACACGTTTTTCGCCCGTTCTTGAGTCTCTTTCTTCCTTAGCGCAGAAATTCGGTTCAAAACGCCCACTTTGACATTATTTTCTGAAAGATCTATTGCGTTTGCAAAAAAATAGAAAAACAGTTCAATGACATAGTTTCTGAACAACAACACCACCTAGTTTCATGCATTTTCGAACAAAAATAAATTTAAACTTATGTCAGAAAGTTGGCCATTTGGATTTCAGAACACCCTTAAGGCTGTTGTCAAATCCAAAAGGCAACTTCTTGACATAAGTTTTAAGTTATTTTTGTTCGAAAATGCATGAAACTAGCTTGTGTTGTTGTTCAGAAACTATGTCATCGAGCTGTTTTTTTCAATTTTTTTGCAAACGCAATAGATCTTTCAGAAAATAATGTCAAAATGGACCTTTTGAACCGAATTTCCGCGAGAAAGTAGAAAAATCACTCAAGAGCGGGTGAAAAACGGGTTTATCACGTGATCGATATCGGTTATAACTCAATGGCTAATTGATTGATCCAAAAATGGAAAAAAACAGTTCAATTCCAAATCGCTTCCATGGCCAGGCTTTCCAATTTTATATCTTTCCGTTAAAAAGTGAATTTGTAAATGTGTCAGAACGTTTTGCGCTTGTTCACCGGAGCAGTTAAGAACAGCCGTAAGTTTTAACGCTTGTTGAAGTGTTTCACTTACAACTTCGTGCTTATAAGATTGGAATAGATCTTAGACGTCCCCGAATTTGAAATGGTCGGAAATTTCTGTTATTTTTAAATTGCTAATACCTTTCTGGAAACGGAATGAGATAATTTTGCATTTTCAAAATACACTGGCCTCCAACACTTAAGGTACAGGGACTGGATGTTTTCGATCGCACACGATTTGTCGAATATCTACCAACATTATTGGTGAATTGTTCTTGAACTTCTAGGATGTAAAGAACATGTTTGATTTTATATTTCTCGGTGAAGATTTATCGGTGGGGTACAATTAGGGGGCTAATAATAAATTTAATAATAAAATAATATTTGCGATCACTTATGTAACAGAAAAGGCTGAAAATGGTTTGTCACTGCGGTAAATGACTATTTGGGTCCTGTTCAACGTTTGTATGCATTTGTGTAAGCATAGCTCTCATATTCGTGAAGATGTAAACGTTTTTGTGAAAATTCAAAAGTTTTTTGTTTATAGCATACAGAGTTTTCAACCAAATTTAACACAACTTTCTAAAAACCTGACAAAGAACAGTAGCAACAGTGTACTGCAATTAAAACATTACTATATTGAATATTTGATGAGATATGGGCATTTGTATGAAATAATTTTTAACTGCGCATGCGTGGAAGATCCTAAAATTTTTATTATATAATTTGGTAGTCAGCTATTTAGGGCAATTTATATAAAAAGTTCAGTCAAATATCGCGAAAATTCACAAAGATAGGGTCAATATAGTGAGTTGCTTAATAAAAATAGCTTTATTATAAGGGATTTTCCACAACTTTTCAATCAATTCACTATATCTTTCTAAGTTTCCACAACATTTGACTGGACTTTTTATAGAAGTTTTCCCAAATTACTGACTACCAAATTATGAAATAAAAATTTTGAAATCTTCCGCGTATGCGCAGTTAAAAATTGTCTCATAAAATGCCCATATCTCATTAAATATTCAATATATTCATGTTTTAATTGCAGTATGCTGTTGCTACTATTCTTTGGCAAGTTTTCGGAAAGCTGTGTTAAATTTGGTTGAAAACTCTGTGTACTATAAACAAAAAACTTTTGAATTTTTCACAAAAACGTCAACATCTTCACGAATATGAGTGCTATGCTTACACAAATGCATACAAACGTTGAACAGGACCCAAATAGTCATTTACCACACTGACAAACTATTTCCAGCCTTTTCTGTTACATAGGTGATCGCAAATATTATTTTATTATTAAATTTATTATTAGCCCCCTAATTGTACCCCCCGATAAATCTTCACCGAGAAATATAAAATCAAACATGTTATTTACATCCTAGAAGTTCAAAAAAAATTCGCCAATAATGTTGGTAGATATTCGACAAAACGTGTGCAATCGAAAGCATCCAGTCCCTGTACCTTAACTTTTGGAGGCCAGTGTATATCTTTTATTTCAACTTTAACAACATTGCAAAAGATAAGCAAATGTTAAAATTTGTTTGGAAAAAAATTTTCTAACTTAAAAAAAAAAAAAAAGTAAGAAGTCGTCTAAAAAAAGTCTTACATTAAGGTAAAATTATTATAATTAATTCTTGGGAAAAATGCAAAAACATGGATTCTGAAATATGATTACAGAGAAGAAAAAAACAAGAAAAAAAAATCTTCGTAATTGTTAACTTTTTTTTTTATTTAAAACTTTTTTTTTTCCGTTTTTTTATGTATTAGAGGATTATGTTATTTAACATTTATTTTTTAACATTTTCAAAGAAATATATATAGTATTTATCATTTTTGTTATTTTTTTCTTATATAGACAGTGTAATTATTTAACAAATATTCTCCTGTTCATCACAGGATTTTTACAATGTTTGACAATGTTTACAATTATTCATCGTAAAAACTGTTTTTAATGACAACACATATTTATTTAAACATTTCCCCGCTTTATTTGAGAAAATTAGTAAAGAATTTATAAGGAAATATCTAAAAAATTATGACGCATGGAGCATTTTAAAATTTCCTTTTAAAATTTAATTTTTTTTTTAAATCTTAAAATTAAAATGATTGGAAATTTATTTTAAGGTGGTTTATATACTTATGGTGAAATGTATATTTAAACAAAATTTTATATCTCTATGATGAAAATAAATAAAAAAAGAAATATTTTTAACATCCCCATAAGCATATAAGTACGCAGAAAAAATATTTCAAAAATATAAACGGTAACATTATAGACACAACAATGAATTTTCACCCAAAATTAAAAAAATAATAAACCTTTTTATAAAATGAGTTCTTAAGGCTGTTCTTAACTGCTCTGCTCAACAAGCGCAAAACGTTTTGACACATTTACAAATTCATTTTTTAACGGAACGGTATAAAATTGGAAAGCCTGGCCATGGAAGCGATTTGGAATTGAACTGCTTTTTCCATTTTTTTGATCAAACAATTACCTATTGAGTTATAAGGAATTTTGATTACGTGACAAACGCATCTTTCGCCTGTTCTTGAGTGCTCTTTCTTCCTTCGGCCCGACCAGTGGCCGAGAGGTTCTGCTCTCGAAGCTGGTAGACGGGAAGTGCTGGGTTCGAACCCAATCGCGCCCGTCGGCCTAATCGTTCGGAGTTTTCGTGGTTTTCTTCGAAACTTGGATTTCCAAGCGTTAATACGGGTTAGGATCCCTTAGAAAGACCCCCACGAAGGGCACTCCTCCCCTTTAGGGCCTATATCCCTCGTGTTGATAATTGGCCGTCATAAACACAAACCAAACAAACAAACTTTCTTCCTTCGCGCGGAAATTCTGTTCAAAACGCCCATTTTGACACTATTTTCTGAAAGATCTATTGCGTTTGCAAAAAAATGGCAAAAACAGCTCAATGGCATAGTTTCTGAACAGCCCCACCAGCTATAGTTTCATGCACTTTCGAACAAAAATAAATTAAAACTTATGTCAGAAAGTTACCCTTTTGGATTTGGACCCCTTAATCACCGAAGAACAGTTTGAGATTGGACAGAAAGCCTTGAAACGGAATGACATTTTCAGGATCAGAGCTAATCAATATTGATAATACAGAAATTGTTAGAGTTGTAATAATAGCATCTTTTCTTTACTCAACAGTACTCCTCCACTGGATGCCAAAAAATCTTGCGGTAGTTTTTGGTGTTGAAGACGTTAAAAACAGTAAAGCAGTCGTAAAGGACCAGAGAGTATAGGCTGTGGACAGAGTGTATACGCCAGAGAATATACGCTATAACTACGAAGGGTATACGGGAGTTATCCAGAAGGTATACGGCGTATACCACCGTATACACTCCACTAAATCCCTGTTAAAAAACCATTTGTATTTTCGCTCTTAGTAATAAATTGCAATAGTATTTTTGGGCGGCATTCGTAATAAGTTTGCTTGAAGAATCAAATACTGCATCTCTAGCATTTTCCCAATAATTTTGCTTACCTGTTTTGATTTTTAAGAATCTACTTATTATGCGAAGTGTTACATATTACGTTCTTCCATTCTATTTGTTTTCATAAAATATGCTATTGCTGTTGTATGGAAATTATTTAGATTTAAAAGAGCATTAAGATGTGGAATGTTTATGAGTGGTTAAAAAAAAAGCTTTTATACTGTATATATATTACGATTTACTACGTAATAATTGAGATGAAGTGAATAATGAAAGGAACAAACAGCACGTTCAGTAAGCCCGCTCTAATATAACGATAAGATGTTATATGAATGATCAATATGCAGTAGTGAGTTGTAAAGAGGTAAGTGGCTCGTTGAAATCTGATCTCTGACTGAATGAATCATCAGTGCAGTGGTTTGCAGAAAACAGTGCGATAGTATTCGAAGTAGGTAAAGCATTGAAGAAATCATTGCAGTAGTGGTTTTTGCAGTCATCGTGACTCATTGGTTAGGTAACAGAATGTTAGCCGAATAAAGATTTCTCCAAAATAAATGAACAAGACAGGAATCAGCTCAAAGAGTTTATTGGAACAACTTTCGGCGGAACAGTTTCCACTTAATCTTTAGAAGTCTCATCATCGCTCCATATTAGTTACTTATGGGCAAGCAATCAATAAAGAGTAAGCAAATTTAGAGAGAATGACACTTGACGGCGACCAGGTATGGTTGACAATTCAAAATACGACCAAATTCTGTCTGAGAAATGGGAGCAGCCGCTTTTTGTTACTGAGCGTAGCAATACAAGCTATGACGCAAGTCGCGCTCTGAACCAATTAAGAAGTAAGGATATCACGCCATTCTACGGCACAGGGAAGTGTACTGACAGAAGCGCGGATGAATAAAAAAGTAAAAAGGAACGGAGGGCGGTAAATGAAATCTACACAGCGCGGAAAATAAAATTCTCGGAATAAAATAAAATGGCTACCAAAAAGAACATTCGAAATAAGAGAAAGATCGGAAGTGGAACATTTAATTCGAGAATACTAAAAATGTAAATTTAAGTAATTTACACAAGTGAGAGATTAAATTAAAGGGAATTTAACAAGGTTAACGATAGAGACCATTATAAATATGGAATAGTGAATATAGAGTAGTAATTTAGAATAAAATAGGGAAAATGCGGAAATAGATCAAATAATGAAACATATATATATATATATGTAAAATTGTGGAAATCCTGGCATGCTTATTGTGAAGCATTCAATCGAAGAATAATGCAGTCCTACAGATTTATTGTAGCATATCAGTCGTGAATCGAATCATTAAGAGTCGATAAAGAGCCGATGCATTTTGTTGACGTTGGTGCAGGTCGTGCAGTGAAATTACACAGACAGTGGAATGAAAAAAAAGGAGTTTCTCCATTACGAAATAATGAGTCAGCTTAGGCCTGCATGCCTTTATTAAGGGTGTTCTCAAATCCAAAAGGGCAACTTTCTGACATAAGTTTTAATTTATTTTTGTTCGAAAATGCATGAAACTAGTTGGTGTTGTTGTTCAGAAACTATGTAATTGAGCTTTTTTTTCGATTTTTTTTCAAACGCAATAGATCTTTCAGAAAATAGAGTCAAAATGGGCGTTTTGAACCGAATTTCCGCGCGAAGGTGGAAAGAGCACTCAAGAGTGGACGAAAAACGTGTTTGTCACGGGATCAAATTCGCTTATAACTCAATAGGTAATTGATTGATCAAAAAATGGATAAAACAGTTCAATTCCAAATCGCTTCCATGGCCAGGCTTTCCAATTTTATACTTTTCCGTTTATACTTTTTTTTTTTGAGCAGAGCAGTTAAGAACAGCCTTGACAGCACATCATCGAAACCATTCCCACATTTCTATTGATAAGCTCAGGTTTTAAGATGTTAATAAAATCATCGTTATGATCGTGAAGCAAATTAGAATAAAAATACTGTCAAAGAACTACCAGTCAGCAGGATGTTGGCATGTGAAAAATCGAACATATTCTGTGGTATCGTTAAATGCATCCACTTTTTGTCATAGCGCGCATTAACACAAATCATGACGTCACTCGCGGTCTGGACAATGAGTGAATTAAAGGCTAGTGTGAAGCCTACATTACGTCCAATGGAGTGATTTTGTAAAGAGTCCTGTCAAATTGGGAGCGGATGGATTTTGAAGTAAAAATACCCCAACGCGCGAAATATTCTCGGAATAAAATAAGAAAAAAATAAATGGTTCTTTTTAAAACAGTCGAATTCACATTAAATAATAGAAGTGGTCAGAAATAATGATACAATTTAAGAATAAACTAAAAGCTTTCTGTTTAAGTAAATTGAGTAAGATAATAATTAACTTAAGGCTGTTCTCAAATTGAAAAGGGCAACTTTCTGACATAAGTTTTAATTTATTTTTGTTCAAAAATGCATGAAACTAGCCGGTGTTGTTGTTAAGAAACTATGTCATTGAGCTGTTTTTTTATTTTTTTTTGCAAACGCAATAGATTTTTCAGAAAATAGTGTCAAAATGGGCGTTTTGAACCGAATTTTCGCGCGAAGGAAGAAAGAGCACTCAAGAGCGGGCGAAAAACGTGTTTGTCACGTGATCAAAATGGCTTATAACTCAATAGGTAATTGGTTGATCAAAAAATGGAAAAAATAGCTCTATTCCAAATCGCTTCCATGGCTAGGCTTTCCAATTTTATACCTTTCCGTTAAAAAATGAAATTGTAAATGTGTGAAAACGTTTTGCGCTTGTTTAGCAGAGCAGTTAAGAACAACCTTAAGGATAATGTAATAGGATTAATGATAGATATTATTAAAGAATATGAAATTAGTGAATATGCCGTGAATTCAGAATAATAAAAGGAAATATCGCGAAGAAAGAATTAATAATGTAACATATATATGCCAGAGAATTATGCTCTGTATACAATGCTGTTTTTACAATCTTTAGACAAAAACATGAGAAAGAAAATATGAATAATAATATATTTTTGCAAAGAAAAATTTCAAATCGTGTAAACAAGAGAAAAAAGAAAACAAAATTGTTTCTTAATATTTGAGAGAACAGTATGGTAGTTTTTCACATTATGCTCAAGATGATAAACAACCGATTGTCTAAAGTTGAAGGGTCATTCAGTTGGATAAAATATTCACGGCAAGATCTTTATATATCTTTCCACTACGATGAGCACGAAGTTAAGGAAAGTAAGCAAAAAATAGGAAAAAGATGGGGACCTTTTTATAAACATCTTTTGAGGAACATATATTTTCTCTCCCTACTTTCAAATTATTCTGCTGCACTGCGTAAGCAAACATTTTTCAAATGTTGCTGGGAAGCATACCGTTAATGCTTACGAGGGTTGCAGAAAAAGTTTTAGATTATTTTTTACAGCATGCAAAATTTTAGTGGCATTAAAAAAAAAAAAAAAAAAAATCTTGAAAAATGTTCTTCAATATAAAGCTGCAAAAATAGTAACGTAAAGTTTAATTAGTTTTGACAGACAGCTTGTAAGTTATTAGTAAAATAAACTGTGCCACTGCTCATGGTTTGGATTAAAACTGTATCATAAATTTATCAATTTGCGTTTGGTACAAGTAATAAAATTAAAGTAAAGTGCAAAGTAAGCAAACATTTTTCAAATGTTGGTGGGAAGCATGCTATTAACGCTTAGTAGGATTGTAGTAAAAATTTTAGATTATATTTTACAGCATGCAATGTTTTAAGGGCATTATTTTATAAATTTTAATTAATATTCTTCGATTTAAAGCTGCAAAAATAGTTATGCAACTTATGTAAAGTTTTATTAGTTTTTACAGATAGGTTAAGAAATTATTAGTAAAATAATCTGTCTCACTGATGATGTTTTCAATTGAAACTGTATTATAAATTTATCAATTTGCGTTTCATACAAACAATAAAGCTATAGGAAAAAGTTTTTCCTTATGTAGTTGGACGAAAAATCATTCAGTTTTGGTGCTTTTAAACAAGGAATTTTTTCCCGTAACATATTGTGTAAGAATATCTGAAGTATACTTATAAATAATTATAGGCGTCTAATTTAATAAAATTAAGCATATACTAGAACACAATCCCTATTTCTGTGTAAAATATGCAATTTCCAAATGCATTTTCTTTATAAAGGAACATTAAAAAAAAAATGTCAGGTATATATTTTACTCAGTCTCCAAACTTTCGGGCTTCATGGAGCACGAAATTCATGTTTTCAAATCCCGGGAATTATTTACATAATATATTTTTAAAAACATGTAAACGTTTGTACAATAACGATTAGAGATTTCTCATCTATTAATATGAAATGCACTTATTCAATATAACAAAATTATAAATGGTTCTTTAACTAAAAGAAAATCAGAGCTACTTTTTTAATGATTTTACAAAATCTTGAAAGGTTGTTTAATATAAACTTTAAAGCATACTTATAATTACTTAAAAGGTGACACAAACATATAAAGATATTATTTAATATATTTCTGAGATCTTTCAAACGCATATGCTTTCATTTTCAAAGGGAAAAGATGACTGACTGAATAGAAAATAATTTAAAAACAAAAACAAAATAGCACGCATGCGCAGGCGAAGTTGAGCCCATTCTTCTACAGAGGGGTGAAAAGATATCAGTTCATATTTTCAGGAGTTCTTGAAATAATTAGGATATTATACCAAATCGCGGGACTATTATAAGAAAGGACATCGCTACAAACTGTATCACTCCTAAGTAAAATCTCAATGTATTCACAGATTATTGAAGAGTAATTGTTAGATGCTGAAATGACCATTTTAGCTTTTTCGAGGTTTATCTTGATATTTTCTTTTTGATGCAATCTGGATAAAGCTAATAGTGAATTATTATTGCTAATTGATAGCTGAAGGTTGTTTAATTATAACAAAATTGCTAAAGATAGCGTAATTTTAGTAGAAAATAATTAAAGCTCATTTAAGGCTGTTTTTAACTGCTCTGCTTAACAAGCGTAAAACGTTTTTACACATTTACAAATTCATTTTTTAACGGAAAAGTATAAAATTGGAAAGTTTGGCCATGGAAGCGATTTGAAATTGAACTGTTTTTTCCATTTTTTGATCAATCAATTACCTATTGAGTTATAAGCGAATTTGATCACGTGATACACCCGTTTTTCGTCCGCTCTTGAGTACTCATGAGTGCGTGGAAATTCGGTTCAAACGCCCATTTTGACACTATTTTCCGAAAGATCTATTGCGTTTGCAAAAAAAAAAAAAAAAAAAAATGAAAAAAAAAAAAAAACAGCTCAATTACATAGTTTCTGAACAACAACGCCAGATAGTTTCATGCATTTTCGAACAAAAATAAATTAAAACTTATGTCAGAAAGTTTCTCTTTTGGATTTGAGAACACCCTTAAGTTACTTAAGAATTTTACTGTAGTATTTGTTCTTTGTTTGAATTATATTCATGGATTTTTATCCAAATGACGTTATTTCAAAACAGGGAGCGGATTTATTTCAAGACCATATCGAGTTTCATGCGTCGTACCAAATGAAAATGTATTTTCACACAATTATGTTCTTGAAAACTGAATCAACATTTTCAATGCTATTTATTCAGAAATGATAAATCCCTTTTATGGTGAGTAAAAAATTAAAAATTAGCTGTTTTGCAAATGTAACAAACAGTCTCGATTAACATAATTATCAACACTTGCTGTAATTTAAAATTTCAAATAAAATTTTGTAAATATAAGAATTTCTTAGAATATTATTTTCATTATTATTTTCATTATTATTTTCATTTATTAATAGAACACAAATAATGCAAATAAAAAATGTCGGGTTTTCCCTCGGACCACAGGCGGGTGACCTCTATTTGTTGCTTATTTTTAAATGATCAAATGAAGTTGTATAAAGTTTAAAATAAAGACATGTTATTTTTCTTCTATGATAAATATAAAATATATCAAAAAATGACTCACTCATTTCGGAAAAAATAGCTGTTCTGAGATCCAACGTATCCTCTGGGTAAATATTGGAATTTTATATATAGGCCTCATAAAACAAAACTGTTTAATATATATCAAACAATAACACTTGAAATGGAAAATGTAAGAGAAAATCGATTCCACTTGGAACAAAATGAAAACAAACGCTCTTTTAGGACTTATTCAGATGAAGATAAAGATTTAGTTTTCGAATCTTTGTTTGGCCGCGGTTACGTTTGTTGCAATAAATGATATTGAAAATTCCTAAGTCAGAGAAAACTAAAAGCTAGGAAAAAGTATGTAATACGCCATTGTTTTTATAAGTATTTTTTAAGGTTGTTTATAAATGCACTATAAAAATGTTTGTTAGCCCTTTGAGGGGCAAGCAATTGCGTTTGTGTAATGCTGAATTCCCACCGGAAATTTGTAGAGATTTTATCTCTAAATAAGACGCAGCAATTTTTCAACTCTTTTCCCTCAAAGTTATAAAAGTAAAACTTAGCTAAAAGTTTGTGGTGCTAATCTTAATTAAACTTAGGTGGAGCCCCTTAAGGGGTTAATCTAGTAAATTGTAATATAGGATGGCCATACAAGAATGTCCTAGTTATAAATTTAATAGTATCAACTGTAATCATTGTAGAGTGTTGTTTCAAAAACACAAATAAAGAGTACCTCTAACAATTTTAGATATGTGCATGCGCGAGTACTGCTTTGTTATTGATTCGGTTGCAGTTCTGCATATACAAAACGGCGACAAAGGAGCTTAAAGCGTTATTACTGGTCTGAAGAAGCCGTTAGAGCCATGCGATTTTTTCCTTCGGGGCTTTATAAAAGATCGTGTCTACGTTCCGCCGCTACCTAATGATTTGCGAGAATTGAGACACAGAATTGAACAGGTTATTGCTTTTATTACTCCGGACGCATTAACCGAAGTGTGGGAAGAATTGGACTTTAGGTTGGATGCGTGCCGTATAACTAAAATTGTAAGAAAAACTAGGTTAGTTTACCTCCAATTTGATGTATATAAAGTTTGAAATGACTCGACAAATTTCTACAACAATATATATATATGCAATTAATTTCAAAGAATGCGAGTGGGTATAGTTTTTGAGCTATTATAAGCGGATAGAAGAACAGACGGAAGGACCAGACGATGACTACATGTGCTAAGTATTTATATAATTACAAACGCAGCTATAAAAAAAGATAAAAAAGAAAATTATTTCAAATAATTATTTTCAAAAGTAATAATGTATTGCATTTTTTTATCGCCTTTTAAGAATCATATTTTGTCGACCAACGTAATTCTAAAGAATTCTGTAGTTTTCATTTAAAATTGTACTTTTTCGAAATTTTTCCGGATTTACAAACCTTAAGTTCCACCGAACAGCCCAGTGAAGTAGACATTTAAATATCCAGAATTTCCTATTAGATTTTCAAAAGTTCAGAAGCATATGAGCCTTCAAATCCTACACAATTCATAACATCAGACATCTTGTTTTGACAAACAATAATCGATAGTGCTGTTTTTACAAGTATACGTAGGTTTTACGGATAAGCTGCGCTTACATTACGTTTCAGAATTTTCTATCTTATGAACACTGCGGGGAAAAAAAAGTTCGTTTTGAAAGGACATTCATGAAAACTTTTTTAAATAATGGATTTGAGCAATTGTAACTATTATTTTAAACAATCTTAGTCTGAAAAATAATATAAATAAATATAAAGAATTGATTTATTTTTACTTTTATTGCTGAAATGTTTTACAAGCTATTTTGTCTAAACTTTTAAATTATTTCTGGATTCAGAATAATTAAATAATAAATAATATGAAATTTTCATATAATGTATCGACGCCGGTTCTTTACAATTCATGTCCGTGGCCGGTCACTGACCTAAGTTTGTTCGACTTACTGAATTTATAAAGATGATTAAAAAATTTTTTCATGATACATTATTTATTTTAAATTATGTTCTTTATAAAGAACAGACGTTTATGCACCGTTCTCATTTGTCAGAAAATAGATAGTCTTTAAAAACAGAGGTAATTTTTCACGATATTTTTAATAGTGTAATCTCAGGTTCAATTTAAAGGAATATTACTATGTTCCTATTGTTTTACTTGTAAATAACTATTGTCACTTACTGTCTAGTTTGTACGAGTTGCTGAATCTATAAAAATTATTTAAATTTTTTTTCCTGAAATATTATTTATGTTTAATTATGTTCTTTAGAAAGCCAATTTCAGGTTCTATTTCAAGGAATATTCCTATTTGCTTAGAGTTTTGTTTGATAAATAACTACTGTCACAAGAAATTGAGTTACGTACATGAAGATAAAATTGATAGCTTCTAAAAAGCTCAAAAAAGTTCATATGGCAGAAAAAAACCTTCAGTGTGATAGAGAAGCTTGCTAGTTATTAGGTAGCTTTCTTTACAAAAAAGCTACCTATTGCAGCCGTTCGGAGGAAAGCGATTTCAAAAAATTTTGGTATATTTTCATCGATCATGACCCCCAGACCCCGAAACCACCCTCCGTTCAAAATTGATATATATATATATATATATCTGACCTATGTCACACTGTAACTCTCGTAATTATGAACCGATTTCGATGTAATTCGGTGTGTACATAGTACATACCAATGTCTCGACCGAGTTCGTTGGCCAGCTTCATCCGCCGTTTTGTTTCAAAATAGCGGCCATTTAAAATTTTTAAAAAAATTTAAAACTTCAAATGTGGTACCAAAAAATTAAAAATGGAAAAATATTTTTTTCTTATGTATTTGACCTTTATACAAAGATTCCGGAGCAGTTTTTGTTTCGTCTATATCTTAAAAAATGGCTGAGTTATAGCATTTTGAATTTCTAGCGTGGCTGACATTTTGAAACGTCCTGAATTTTGTCACGCGATAAAAGGCGTATTTATGAACCGATTTGGATGTAATTCGGTGTGTACATAGTACATACCAATCTCTCGACCGAGTTCGTTGGCCAGCTTCATCCGCCCTTTTGTTTCAAAATGGCGGCCATTTAAAATTTTTTAAAAAATTTAAAATTTGAAATGTGGTACCAAAAAATTCAAAATGAAAAAATATTTTTTTCTTATGCATTTGACCTTTATACAAAGATTTCGGAGCAGTTTTTGTTTCGTCTATATCTTAAAAAATGGCTGAGTTATAGCATTTTGAATTTCTAGCGTGGCTGACATTTTGAAACGTCCTGAATTTTGTCACGCGATAAAAGGCGTATTTATGAACCGATTTGGATGTAACTTCGTTTATACATAGTACATACCAATGTCTCGACCGAGTTCGTTGGTCAGCTTCACCAGCCATCTTGTTTAAAAATGGCGGCCATTTAAATTTTTAAGAAAAATTTAAATTTGAAATGTGGTACCAAAAATTGAAAATTGAAAAAATATTTTCTCCTTATGTGTTTGACCTTGATAAAAAGATTCGGGAGCAGTTTTTGTTTCGTCTATATCTTAAGAAATGGCTGAATTATAGCATTTTGAATTTCTAGCGTGGCTGACATTTTGAAACGTCCTGATTTTTCTCACGTAATAACAGGCGTATTTATGAACCGACTTGGATGTACCTTGGTGTGTACATAGTACATACAAATATCTCGACCGAGTGCGTTGGCCAGCTTCATCCGCCATCTTGTTTCAAAATGGCGGCCATTTAAAAAAATTAAAAAATAAAAAAAATTAAATGAGATACCAAAAAATTGGAAAATGAAAAAGATTTTTTTTGTATGTGTTTGACCTTAATACAAAGATTCCGGAACAGTTTTTCTTTCGTCTATATCTAAAAAAAATGGCTGAGTAATAGCATTTTGAATTTCTCTTGTGGCTGACATTTTAAAACGACCTGATTTTTGTCACGCGATAACAGGCGTATTTATGAACCTATTTGGATGTAACTTGGTTGGTACATAGTACATACCAATGTCTCAACCGAGATCGTTGGCCAGCTTCGTTCGCCATCTTGTTTCAAAAGGGTTGCCATTTAAAAAAATTAAATTTAAAATTCAAAAAATGAGGTATTAAAAAATTGGAAAATGAAAAAGATTTTTTTTATGTGTTTGGCCTTGATACAAAGATTCCGGTGCAGTTTTTGTTTCTGAAAATTTGTTCTTTTGTTGATATCTTAAAAAATGGTTGATTTATAGCACTTTGAATTTCTAGCATGGCTAACATTTTGAAACGATCTTGTATTTGTCACGCGATAACACACGTATTCGCCTATTTCTATGTAAGAAGGCATGTGAATAGTATACATCAACACCTCGACTAAGTTCGCTGGCCAGATTCATCAGCCATCTTGTTTCAAAATGGCGGCCATTAAATTAAAATATATATATATATATTTAAAGTGAGGTGCAAAAAAATTAGAAATTGAAAAAGGTTTCTTTCTTAAGTATTTGATCTTGATATAAGGATTCAGGAGCATTTTTTGTTTGTCTTTACCTTAAAAAATGACTCAGATATAGCAGTTTCAATTTCTATTGTGGGTGACATTTTGAAAAATCTGATTTTTTGCATGCGACAGCACTCCTACATATTAACCGATTCCGATGTGAGTGAGCATGTGCACAGCAATTACTAAGGTCTCGACCAAGTTCACTGCTTAGCCTCATCCACTATGTTGTCTTAAAATGACAGGCAGTTTAAGAAATTGCCGAATTTGGCAGCCAAATATAAGTTACTTTAAAGAAAAGCAGCTTGGATAAAGCTGACTAATTTCGCGAAATTCTCATTCATTATATTGATAAAAAATTAGTATTGAATCTCCTATATTCGGTTTCCACTAAATTGAGCTTCGTGTGTTTGCATGATATAAGTTGGCTTTTTTTAAATAAGGATTATGAAAGCTACCTCTTCCTCCCGGCACTGGCCGGAAGGACTTTTTTAAACTTAGCAATACACTTCAAGTAGCTGCGCAAAATATTTATTATAAAATTAACTGTGGAAAAAATCATCAACACATAGTTTATACCACCAGTATCTCGAACAAGACAAAAACACGTAAGAATAAAATATATTTTAAGGTCTGGGAGAATATTTGTATGATGTTGAATAAGTCCAAAGCATTATAAAACATTTTTTTTTTACCATAATAATAAAAAAAAAGCAGAAAATTTAGAACTGAAAATGAATGTTTCTGAGAGAATGACATTTACGATACCATGAGGAGTACCTTACATGTTCTAGACATATAAATATTAAAATTTTTCACTTATAATTTCCTAGATTTAAAAGCCTATTCGCCTGAAAATTATATGCAATTTATTGGAACGATCATCTTGTCTTGACAAATAAGATCGATACCGTTGTTATGGATAGTTTTCAGAATGGAATTTGTTAAGGTTTCATCAGTCGATTTACTATCAAATACTTTTCTAACTGTAAATTTTACGCCCCCCCACCCCCCCCAAAAAAAAAAAAAAAAAAATCATAACAAAAATAATTTTAACGAATCAATTTTAAAGAGATTATTGTAAAGAATCGTAAAGTATTATTTTAAATTATTATGTTCTGCAAGAAAAATATAAGTAAATCTAAACATTGATTCATTTCTATTTAAAACTGTGAAGCATTTAAAAAGTTTCTTTAAAACAATTTTACCTAACTTTTTGAATATTTTATAGATTGAGAAATGACAGTGCAATGTATGCTCATAACAAATGTAAATATTCAGAGTTTCAGATTGGAATTTCATTCAAAATTACAGTTCAGTGTATGCTCTAGCAATATTAAGTATTCAGAATTTCATAAAGTCAAAAGCATATGCTCTTTCAAATTCTATACAAGTTATTGCGTGAACCATCTTGTATTGACAAATAGAATGGATACCGCTTTTTCACCGCTGTCCTTTTTTCCCCCTTAGCATATGGCTAGTTTTCAGGATTGAGAATAAGATTTTGTTATAGGATTTCCCATTTAATTCTTTCCCAACAGTAAAACTTATTAAATATTATAAAATACAATACGATTCTGAATTTTAAATTTAACGCAAATTAAAAATAAACCCATACCCCATCAAAAAAGTATAAGAAACTTAGTAATTTTGTCGTGTATTTGTAAGGTATAGCAAACATACCGCTGTTTTCTCCCCTCCCTAGCACATGGCTATAGTTTTCAACATTAAGAACAAGATTTTGTTATAGGGTTTCCTATCTAATTCTTTCCTAACCGTAACACTTATTAAATATTATAAAATACAATACGATTCTGAATTTTAAATTGAAGACAAATAAAAAATAAATCTACACCCCATAAAAAATGTATGAGAAATGTAGTAATTTTGTCATGTATTTATAATAAGGGATGCAGTGGAGGGTATACGGTGGTATACGCCGTATACCTTCTGGATTTTTTTAAGGAACACCGTATACCCTCTGTTTCTCAAAAAAGCTATAGTATATGCACTGTAGGGTATACCCTCTGCTTTGAGCGTATAAGCCCACTGCTCTTTTTACGACTACACGACTATATAACAAACATACCAGTGTCCCCCCCCCCCCCCGCATATAGTTAGTTTTCAGAATTAAGAACAAGATTTTGTAATAGGATTTCCTATGTAATTCTTTTCTAACTGTAACACTTATTAAATATTGTAAAATACAACATGATTCTGAATTTTAAGTTTAACACAAATTAAAAATAAATCCACACCCCATCAAAAAGTATAAGAAACACTTGTAATAATTTTGTCATGTATTTGTAATGTATAACAAACATACCGCTGTTTCTTTCCCCTCCAGCATATGGCTAGTTTTCAGGATTAAGAACAAGATTTTGTAATAGGATTTCCTATCTAATTCTCTTTTAGCTGTAACACTTGTTAAATATTATAAAATTCAATATGATTCTGAATTTTAAATTTAACACAAATTAAAAATAAATCCACACCCTATCAAAAAAGTATAAGAAACATGTTATCTATTAATAATTTACAGATTTTGCGACTTAATAAACACGTTACTGATGAAAATGTAATATTTACTTTTAAGCAAAAAATCATTAGACTGAATTTTAGTTAATCAGTTTTTAAAAAAATTAGTGGAAATAATTGTAAACTGTTTCTTTAAATGATTATGAAATCAAAAGTAAATAACTAATTTAATTTCTATTTAAAACTGCGCGAAGCATTTTAAAAGGTCTCTTTGAAAAATTTTGGTTTAACATCTGGATAATTTTCTAGACTGAGAGATGGCAGTTCAACGTATTTTCTAGAAATATAAATATTCAGGATATCAGATTAGAATTTCATAAACTCAAAAGCACATGCTCCTTCAAATTTCATACAATTTATTGCATCAAGCATCTTGTTTTGACAAATGAAATCGATGCCGCTGTTTTCCCAAGTATATGATTTGTTTTTAGGATGAGCTGTGTATTTATTATGTATTTCTTTTCTAGACATGAATATAAAATTTATTACAATGATATATATTAAATTCAGTAATACGGAAGTAATATGACTCCATATTAAATAGGACGTAATCACCATGGCAACCTAGAATGGGATATCACCAAATTAGTTACGTGTGATAGAATTTAATAAAATGAAGAAAACTTTTATTAATGCCTTTTTATGATATAATTCGATTTTCATAAAATTTAAAATGACTTGACAAAATTCTGAAACGATTATATATATTAAATTTCAAACCATTCGGTTGGGTACTTTTTGTGCTGTTATATACGGACAAACGAACAGTCAGACAGACGGACGGATCAGACGACGACTATATGTGCTACGTATTTATATAATTACGAATGCACCAAAAAATGGAAGGAATTTTAATAAATAAATTTTTAATAGGCGAGCATAAAGATTATTAGAATTTTATTTTAATTAATCATACAGGGTGATTAAAAAAGATAGACAAACTTTAGGGGGTAGTCACACTGCAACAAAGTTTTTGCATTATAACTAAAGTTATAATTAGGGCCGTAACCAGATGAAGCAAGGTGGAAGGGTGGTAAGCACCTTCCCTACCAACTTCATGAATACTATCTAACATGTGCAATCTTTTAATGATAAATAACATCCACTTTTACATTTTGTAATCAACAGTTTCTAATCCAAATGGTAGGTAGACTTGCATTCTATTTTTGTCTCTATTTATTTATTGTCATATGTATTATTTATTTATCATAAAAGGGAAAGAAAGGCAAAAATAGACGTTAATTAACACCACCAGAAAAAGTCCCCTCTCACTTTCCCGGCCTGTTAACCCTTTCCGGCGCGGAGTAATTCTGTTTATAAACTGACGAAATAATCGACTGACACCAGAATTTATAAACGAATTTATTAGAAAATACCAACTTGCTTATTTTCAATTGCATTATAAAAGGATAATTTCAATAAAATATTCTTGGTGCCGTTTGCCAGTTTTGGAATTAAAACTAGGTGTCCTTTTTTAAGGACACCGCCCTCGAAAGGGTTAAGGCCCTTGTTGGAATCCATTTATTCAGGCAAAAATGCAGATACAAGATGTCTCACTTGAATACAAATTTGTATTTTTGTTCATAACAACAATAATGAAGATATTTCAACAAAATTTGAAATAATCTGATTTTCTATGTGTAAAATGTACGGATATCACGAGAATGTATGGACTACACTGAGAAAAAAATATGGTTCTGGCATCTAGAATCTGAATTGTGTCTCTAGAAAAAATTGTTCCACGTCATCCTTATAAATTCTAGTTCCCATTGCTAGAGAGTTTTAGAGTTTCCTACTAGAATTAAAGAGCGTTTTCCTATATTCTCGTGGATCCCTGCAAATAGATGCGAACACAAGAGGTTAGTTTTAGTAACTATAATTCTAGTTTAAGAAACCATTCCAGAAATCAAGCGATAATTTCTCGCTACTGAAACGATTCATTATCGTTTCTTCAACTAGAAAACAAGAGACTAGAAATTCTAGATCATTTCTTCTGTTCAGCTTAGTTGTTTACCCTATTCGGATAGCTCGGATATCTATATTTCTAATTTAGAAATTCAGAAAATGATTACCTATTCATTCTAGATGAAGGCGGTGTTTTTTCCCCTCAGTGTATCATCCTGATCGAAACAGCGCTGCTCGATATTTCCGAATGTAATGTAATATCGGCACTCGACTTGTAGCGAAGATTATTGGAAAGATAGTTAAAGCTCCTAAAACAAGTGAATTAAAACTTAATTCATTTATAAACAAAACGAATTTAATTAAAAAACAAGTAATATATTATGTACAAATGAATCAATTACATCTGTTCTCTACACGAAAACTCAACACTAATATCCAAATAAATCTATCCTAATATCCACTCATCCAAACTAATATCCAAATAGCGCTGCTCGATATTTCCGAATGCAATGGGCAGTTCATGCGGTTTCACTTCCCGAAATGCTACACATTTTTATCACTTTTCATGATACCATTTCACACAAAGCAACGTAGTTAAAATTTTAAATGACTAAATGAAATAAATAAAGGAAGACAGACTTAAATACATCTTAAAATAACATGTATAAACAAAGTTTTAAAACATATTAAAAACATTAATAATACATTTAGTATACGTTTCGCTAAGCAACCGCAAGTCCTCTTTAGTACCTAGCAACCGCAAGGCTTCATCAGTACTTCATCAGTACAAGATACTGATGTTGCTTGTCGAAACGTATACTAAATGTATATTTAATGTTTTTAATATTTCTAAAACTTTTTTATAAATTTTATTTTAAAATGTATTCGTCTATCTTACTTTATTTACTTTATTTGGTCATTTAAAATTTCATATTCAGACGTTAAATATATGTATATAGAAAATGCTGAAATTTGTTGTCAAATATCTTAATTTTAGATAGAGCTATGAGCGATTGTTATGTTCGTATTGGAGTGAGAATGACACCCTGTATTTTTGAATAAAAAAGGGATTACGACTTTGGTTTCGAATATAAAAATTGTTTGTACTGGTGTGCACTACCACCTATTAAAGTCTGTCCAATCTATTTTGTATTCTAAAATCAAGATATCCCCAAGAAACAGTACAAAGTTTCTGAATTTTAAATTTAATACGAATTTATAATAAATTCACATCCCATGAAAAATATATAAGTAACATGATAAAGATTAATAAATTATAGATTTTGTAACTTTATAAACACGTTTCTGATGGAGAAATAATATTTTGAATCCATTTGGTTCAAAAGCTCTATGATTTAAGAAAAAAGCAGAAAATATTTTTCTCGAAGGAACCATACGATTAACGATTTATGAGAGATTACGATACGATTACGACAGCCACTTACATTAATTTCAAGTTTATGTACTTTCAGATTATATAAACTGTCTGATAAAGTTCATTTCTCATTTCAGCTATACAAATAAGGCACTAAAATTTAGCTTAAATCGTTACACGAAGAAAGCTTGTTTAAGAAATTTATCGTTTTCTTTTTATTGTTTCAGTCTCTTTACATTTATACAATTTTTTTTCAACAAATTAAACATTGAATTTTTCTTTTTTTTATTATTTCATCAGATTGTTATAGATAAATAGTTCCCAAATATTTTAAATAAACGCTTGGAAAAAAATTGGAAGGCCGGACTATGGAAGCGATTTGGAATCGAACTGCGTTTTCCATTTTTTGATAAATAAATTACCTATTGAGTTTTTGATCACGTGACAAAAACGCTTTTCACCCTTCTTTGAGTGGTTGACACTATTTTTGTTTGTATTGACACTATCGCCCTCTTTGACACTATTTTCTGAAAGATCAATTGCGTTTGCAATAAAACGGAAAACTCAGTTCAATGGCATAGTTTCTGAACAACAACACCGATAGTTTCATGCATTTCCGAACAAAACTAAATTAAAACTTATGTCATAAAGCTGCCTTTTTGGATTTGAAAACAGCCTTAAGGGGGTAGGATACCTTTGAACACGTCGAAAAAGTAAACAATATCACTATGTTCCAAGCTTCAAAACTTGCGTAATAAGTCAAAAATAAAAGTCAAACTTCATTTAAATATAAAGTTCATATTTAAATTTATATTTAAAAATATATATATACTTCTAAAATCATAAACAAATATTGAAATGATAAGTTTAAAAATATTTGATAATAAGAGAAAAAAATCTTGCGCGCATGATAAAATCTGAAAATATGCATATAAAGAGAAAATTTTGGTGAAAATAAATACATAATGGAGTTACCTTTATATTAAAACCAGAATATATGTAAATAATATTAACTAAATTAAAAAATTAACAAAAAATTAAAAATTTTCACTTTTTGAAAAATATTTTCAGTACAAAAACAGAAAATAAAATAAAATTTTACATTTTTCTGGTTTTAAGTTGTCGATAATACAGAAATGAATATGTGGTAAAAATTTCTTTTGATTGCCACGCATAGTTTTTTAGTAACACTGCGCGCAGTATCAAAATTCATCGTTTTGAATAAACGCAATGCAAAGTTTAATTATCCTATGTAGTCTTAATTATATTAGTCATAATAAAACAGCCATAATTAGTAAACGAATGGGAATTTTTTGATGCGGTTTTTTGCATATTTTTCAGAAATGATTACGGAATCAAAATATGTATTTAAAAAAATTCGAAAATTTTGATGGTTTAAAGGTATCCCACCCCCTTAATAGGTTTTTAAGAATAATTTCTATTTAAACAAATTATTTTTTAACTTATAATTAAGGCTGTTCTTAACTGTAATGCTCAACAAGCGCAAGACGTTTTTACACAATTACAAATTCAGAAAGATATAAAATTGGAAAGCCTGGTCATGGAAGCGATTTGGAATTGAACTGTGTTTTCCTTTTTTTGATCAATTAATTACATATTGAGTTATAAGCAATTTTGATCGCGTGACAAACTCGTTTTTCGCCAGCTCTAAAGTGCTTTTTCTTCCTTCACGCGGAAATTCGGTTCAAAACGCCCATTTTGACACTATTTTCTGAAAGAGCTATTGCGTTTGCAAAAAAAATGGGAAAAACAGCTCAATTACATAGTTTCTGAACAACAACACCAGCTAGTTTCATACACTTTCGAACAAAAATAAATTAAAACTTATGTCAGAAAGTTGCCCTTTTGGATTTGAGAACGCCCTTAAATTATTTTATTAAGCTTTTTTATAGAATAATTTTTCCATTGAAATAACTTTTTCTATATCAAAATAATATTCCTATCGCATTTTATACACAGAGTGAAAATGCTTTTCATGAATGATTGCCAAATTACTTAAATTTTGCATCATACATCGAATATTATAAGAATGAAATTTCTTGTTGTCAAAAGGCTCTTTTTAATAGAATATTTTATTTTCTTACCTCTCAATATCTTTTAATGCGACATAGGGATTAGATTATTATATGCTTCTACAAACAAGAAAAGATCATTCTGAAGTTCTCTTTGTACGCGAAATGATCCAAGTTCTATAGATATGATATGAAATGTTGGAGAAATACAGATAAGACATATCTGTGATTATCCCGGGGGATTTCTCTTCGTTGCTATGGACTACATGAAGTATGCCCCCCAAAAAGAAACTGATCAGTTCTCATTTCCTTTTGTTTTCTTTTATATGTATTTTACTCCCGGAGAGAGAGAAAAAAAAAAGATGAAAGGATTATTGAGATATGAGTTTGTCTATATTAAATAAAGTTTTTTCTAAAATGACGATCTCTGTAGTAATCTCTATAGCGTTTTATTTAAATATTTTTTTTTATTTATTAACAGCAATCAAAACGCACATCTGATAATATCACGATATATTGTTATATGTACATGGAGCGAGCCTGAATTACCACAGGCGCACACGGAGCGCATGTCTAGTGTTTAAAGTTGAAGAGGGCCCCAAAATACGTTTTATATGCCACCTGAAAGATATACATAAAAAAAAAATAAGCTTAAACTTAACAGAAAAAACGAGTGTTTTATATTGGTTATCACTGAACTATCTTAGTATTTATCACTAATGAAAAAATGAATCATAATAAACGAAAATTAGTTGAATTTTGAAAATTTGTGAAATGCTTTTTCTTTTGTTGTTAAATTAAATTATGATTTAAAATATAAATTGTACATAAAACTGCTTAATGTCTTTCTTGTAATGTATGAATATCGTAATTCAAGTTTTTTATATATAAGGGGGCGGGGTGTCTGATATAGGGTGTGTGTGCCCCGAGTCATCAGGATCAGGAGTGAAAGGCACTTATAATGAAGATGAAGGAAATGTGAAAATTATTTGTTATAAGTGGACTTCGTTATAACAATTCTTCTTATAACATTAATAACTCCATTGAATACGCACTTGTTAACGGAGTACCAATCATACATAGAATATTTAAAATAATGTATGATAATAAAGCAACTATTTAATTTCTTTTATTTTTCTTTATTACCTATTATTAATAATTTCTTTAACTTTTAATTTATTAATAGCTATTTAATTAAAAAACATATATGGGGCATTCCACGTCAAATCAGGCAGTAAAATATCAATATGTAACCCACCATCACAGATTTTAATGAAACTGCGTGTGTTTGTTCTTACTATTAAGATATGATCACCAGTAATTTTTTTTGCTCCTTGGTGGAATAGTTTCTGAGAAAAAAATTGTCAACATTTTGAAAAACTGCCGTCAGTTGGCATTCTTGATAGCTCGGTTTTCAAATGTAGCATGTCATATATATAATCATATTTCAATATCTACTCTACAAATCATCTTCAAATAATTTATGCACAATATTTAGGGTACGCAGCTTATGAAAAAAATATATTGTTACGCTTATAACATTTTAAGTGTGTCTAAAAAAATATTTAAACTTTGAAGTCGTGAATTTTTTATGAAAAATAATGCATTAACAAAAAAAGCATTATCAACAAAAGGCGGTATTTTTATTAAATTTATTTTTTATGGGAGATATACTTGAAGGTGTCCTTTACCTGATTCTGAAATAAAAATAGTGGGATTTTGGGTGTTTTTGGTAGTATTTCCTATTTAAAAATATTTTGAGGTGCATTTCATATCAAATCAAGCAGAGTCATTCCATGTCAGTTCCCCTAAGCCATTTAATCACTGTCACAAATTTCAATGAAATTGGGTTTGTTTATAGCTTATTTTAAGACGTAATCACCTTTAATTTTCTTGATCCTAAGTAAAATATTTTTTAAGATAAAAAATATCAAAATTTTGAAAAATTGTTTTAAATTTTTTTAATGACAGTTCGATATTCAAAGGCTACATAAAAAAAAAAAGTCATTTCAATATAAAATCACTAAATAGGTTTCAAATAATGTATATGTGACAAATAATGTAGGCTGATTATTATTTCTTGTTTTTTATCATGTTTAAACACTAAGAGTGTCTTTTATCTTATGAATTTTTAAAATCAAGAATTTTGTCAAAAATAATGTGTTAATCAAAAATTTATTATTAACCGAAGGCAGGGTGTTATTGCTTTTTTTTAATTGTACGTAAAAATATCTTTTAAATGGTTATAAAATAAAAATAGTGAACATAGGAGAAAAAATTATCAAAATTTTGGAAAAATGCCACGAGTTGCCATTAATGATTGTTCAATTTTCAAAGACCTCATTTTATATATAAAATCATATTTCAATAACTAATAAAGAAATCTTCTTCGAATAATTTAAGCAAGGTAAATAAGGTATGTAGATTATGAAAAAATATTGCTGTAATGTTAAAAAATATTTAAATGTGTCTAAAAAATTGTATAATCTTTGAAATCAAAAATATTTTACAAAAAATAATGAAATTATTAAAAAATCTTTATCAATCAGAGGCGAATGACTATGACTAATATTCTATGACTAATTTTTTAATTTTAAATTGTGCATAATACTACATTATAACTGGATCTGAAATAAAATTAGTGGGATTTTGGTTGGTTTTAGTAGTATTTAAATCATATTTAAAATTATCAATATTTTCAAATGTAAAACCTATCCAATGTATCATCCCTGGAAATATTTTTATTTATACATTTATTTTATTTTTCAAATTATCTTTTATGTTCGTTTCTTAAGGAAAAAAATAAACAATATTGTTTTTTAGTAAAACTTCTAGGGCGAAGAGCAATTATCCCTTTCCAAAAAAGAGAAAAATCACTAGCTCCTCACAGCCCAATAGAAATTTTCAAAATGACAGTCCTAATCTTTAAACTCATATTTGGCTGTTAATATTGAAAATTTAGCATTGAGCTGCTAATATTGAAAAAAAAAACCAAATTTCACTCTGTTGAAGAAAATTTTGACGTATTGTGCTTTAAATATATGCAAAAAATGCATAATCCATTATATTTATATCTTTCAAATAACTATATCTAAAAAAATATTTAAAACTTAATGAGTTGCACTTTTGTAACTTTATTCAGTTTCTAATGATATGTACCGTAATTTCGGGTGTATAGCCCGCAGATCAAACAATTCAGTTTGGACTCAGAAATTTTATTCAGTATTTAAAGACCAATATTTACTGTGATCTAAAAAGTTGCATTTTATTTTTAAAAATTTCTGGGTCGAAACACGATTGTATGATCCGCGGGCTATACACCGGAAATTACGGTAATTTGATTTATTTCATCACAATATTGCTGAAAGATGGATTTTCAACACATATATGTGTATATATATATCCCTGTTCTCAAACAAATTATTTAAAAATTATTCGTTTATGTTTAATAAAGCATATATATACTGTTTATACACTTACAGAAAATACATATAGCAAATTTTATGATATTATGTCAATAATGTCTAAAAGTAAAGAACTTATCTAATACAGTAGACGCTCGTTTTTACGAACCTCTTTTTCACGAACACTTGCGATTTTACGAACTATAGAGTGGTCCCGAATACACTCCCATAGAAACAATGTAATTTTTCGCTCCCATTTACGAACTACGGATTATGAAAATCTCTTTTTTGCGAACTCAGTTTTGATACTTCTGCATTTTTTTTTTTTTAAATATCGGAACGCAGTGTCACGTCAATTAAACTCTCAACAAGTACAATGAGACATCACATGCATTCCAAGAATGTGTTGTTTTCCCAAATCTCTTTCGGAGGGGGGGGGGGGGTGGTGGCATAGCAACAATTTCAAGTAGTGGTTGTAAGGACTAAGGCACTTTTTTGAAGAGAGCAATAACTGTGAAAGGTTTTCAAGCAGAAATAAAATGGAAATATATATTTTCCAAAATGTGATTTTAAAAAAAAGGTGAGTGATTATTTCCATTCCTAATTTTTTATTTATGTTTTCATCTATGTATTTTCACCTATTAAGTACTAATCCAGTCTGTATTTTCATATGTAATGTTTTTAAGGCATAGTAACGTGTGTTTCTGTGTACTAAAATTATTTTTTGTGCATAAATTTGCATTTATTTCTTGTATATTTAAAAATACACGTATAAATTTATTAAATAATAAATAATCTTGAAATACTGCTTCATTTGTGAAGAGGGGGCAGTTTGATAGGAATAGACAAAAATAATGTACGTATTCATATCATTTTTGGTGTTTTCTATTTTACGAACTTTCTATTTTACGAACTATTTTAGTGTTCCCTACGTGTTCGTAAAAACGAGCGTCGACTGTAGTATGTAACGAAAAATTTAACATCTGGTGTAATGACAACAAAATTTTGTAATTGTTTTACTTAATTTGGATGAATGAAAAAAGCTTAGATGTTTATATTTTATTGAAGTACAGGTGAAAATGTCAAAAAGACATACCTCAACAACCACTGAGTATGTCACATTCACACTACAGATGATTTTTTTTTTCTTTTGATCTTTCGGGTTTGATTTCAGATGGTAATGAATTAATTAGTTTAGTTAGAAGTGTCATTGCAGTCAGCATATTAGGCTCACTATTTTTTTTTATATAATTTGTTTTGATTGACTCGATGAACAACAATATTTAAAGGGACAATTTCATGACTTTTCAATTAAAAGCTGATTTATAAATTCATCATGTTGTTTAGTTATTATTATCGTCTTAAGATAATAAGTTGATATTAAAATTTTTAAATGCAGTTTATTTATTATTTAAACAGTTGAAAGTATTTTTCAATAAGAGTGCAGGCTGTTGATTTTAAGTCGGCTGTTGAGCAATGTAGTGTTGGTAAAGGAACTGGTGCTATTTAATTTAATTTTTATTGCTGTAAATAATATTTGTTATTTTATTATTGTATGTATTATATTTAAGCAAGAGTAGAAATACACGATATCGTAGTCATTTTAGTACATCTTAGCATGAAAAGCTTCAATATTTATCATTAAACATTCACATTTTATGAAAATTTTGTTAAAATTGCTCATATTTTCACTATTTTTATTTTATAACTATTGAAAAGATATTTTTACGTACAATTAAAAAAAGTAATAACAGCCTGCCTTCGGTTAATAATAAATTTTTGATTAACACATTATTTTTCACAAAATTCTTGATTTTAAGAATTCACAAGATTAAACACACTCTTAGCATTTAAACATGACAAACAACAATAAATAATAATCTGCCTACATTATTTGTCACATATACATTATTTGAAACTTATTTAGTGATTTTATATTGAAATGACTTTTTTTTTATGCAGTCTTTGAATATAGATCTACCATTAAAAACATTTTTTAAAAAATTTCAAAATTTAGATATTTTTTTTTATCTTAAAAAATATTTTACTTGTAATCACCTTTAATTTCCTTGATCCTGTCTTAAAATGAGCTATAAACATACCCAGCTTCATTGAAATTTGTGACAGTGAATTAAATATCTTAGGCGAACTGACATGGGATGACTCTGCTTGATTTGATTTGAAATACGCCTCAAAATATTTTTAAATATGAAATACTACTAAAAACACCCAAAATCCCACTACTTTTATTTCAGAATCAGGTAAAGGACACCTTTAAGTATATCCCCCACAAAAAATAAATTTAATAAAAACACCGCCTTTTGTTAATAATGCTATTTTAGGTAATGCATTATTTTTCATAAAAAAATCACGACTTCAAAGATTAAACATTTTTTTAGACACACTTAAAATGTTATATAAGCGTAACAGTATTTTTTTCATAAAATACGTACCCTATATATTATGCATAAATTATTTAAAGATGATTTCTGGAATAGATATTGAAATATGATCATATTTATGTCATGCTACATTTGAAAATCGAGCAGTCAAGAATGCCAACTGACGGCAGTTTTTCAAAATTTTGACAATTTTTTTCTCAGAAACTATTTGACCAAGGAGTAAAAAAAAAATACTGGGAATCATATCTTAATAAAAGGAACAAACACACGCAGTTTCATCAAAATCTGTGATGGTGGGTTACATGCCTGCCTGAACTGACATGGAATGACCCATATATTTTTTAAATTTCTCTAACATATCAGGTTATATAATTTAATACTAATTACATTAATTGTATTATAGAATCAGAATTCATAACCGGATTTCTGTTAACAGAGACACATCAAATTTTACGTTGAGAATTAGTAGTTTATATCCGTACTTGCCAAATTTTAATTAACTATTTAAATAGCATTAAATATTATGTAACTTTATTGCTTTAAGGGTGTTCTCAAATCCAAAACGACAACTTTATGACATAAGTTTTAATTTATTTTTGTTCGAAAATGCCTGAAACTTGCTGGTGTTGTTGTTCAGAAACTATGTAATTGAGCTGTTTTTTCCATTTTTTTTTGCAAACGCAATAGATTTTTCAGAAAATAGTGTCAAAATGGGCATTTTGAACCGAATTTCCGCGCGAAGGCAGAAAGAGCACTCAAGAGCGGGCGAAAAACGTGTTTGCCACGTGATCAAATTCACTTATAACTCAACAGGTAATTGATTGATCAAAAAATGGAAAAAACAGTTCGATTCCAAATCGCTTCCATGGCCAGGCTTTCTAATTTTATACCTTTTCGTTGAAAAATGAATTTGTAAATGTGTCAAAACGTTTTGCGCTTGTTGAGCAGAGCAGTTAAGAACAGCCTTAACTAAATTTCACTACCACAAAGTCTATAGACATCAAGAAGTTTTAAAGTAACTGACAGTAAAATTTGATTCTTAGAATTTGCGATCAGTTTTAACGAATTATGTCTGTTTAATCCCAAGTTAAGCTATATAGAATTATTAACGACATTATTTTAAAAAACATTTTAAGATTATTGAAATTTTCATAAGTGATTATCCGAAATTTCTTTTCCATAATAATTTCTTCCTCGTCACCTGATTCAACTTTATTTCGGATTTATTTTTTTTTTAATTTAATTTTATTATTTATTTTTTATTTGATCAATTATTTTGACACCAATAGCTTTATCTTTAGTTAAGAGAGTTTTTATTTAAATCTGCAATTAAACTTCCATGGAGTTTTCATTTTTGTGGTATAATTTTTGTACAAAATGTCACTCCATATTCATAATTTGGAGAACTTCTTATAGGTGCGTTTAAAAAAAGGGTAAATGTTGTGATTTATCAGGTGTTTATGGTTGCTACGGCGCGAGGAATATAAGCAGAAGAGGAAGATGGGCCACGATTTGAAGGAAATAATAATAATAATACTAAAATAGATTTATCTGATATCTTGATTCAAATGGGCTTGAGTTATCAGTTTTCTTCTGCATGTATACGTATTTAAAAAAATTCAACAATCAAAGATATATTAAGTTACTGAACTTATATGTATTAAATAAATTATTATTTTAAACGGCTTCTTTTTACTAAATTTATTGTGTATGGTATTAGGATTGATTATTAACAGGTGCATAGCTGCGGCCTTGTACGGATTTTTCATACCACTAAAATTTTATAGTGAATTTTAGCTAATTCAATCACCGACATTCAAGCAAATTTAACGTTTAAATAAGTTAAAATTTTCTATTAAATTTTAGTGGTAAGAAAAATCCGTACAAGTTGGCAGCTATGCAGGTGCTTTCATTTCAGCATCAGTATTTTTCAATGGTGATATTATTCGTGTTATTTAATCTCAGAATTCTGAGGTTGAAAATAATGCAAAGCACTATTTAGAAATACTGGTATTTGAAAATAATCTATTGAAAATCCTAATTTTGCATTTTTAAGCTTGTTATGGCTTTTGCAAGGATGAAATAGTATATGTTATTTGTGGAACTTTTTGAAGACTGTTCTCAAATCCAAAGGAGCAATTTTATGACACAGATTTCAATTCATTTTCGCTCGGAAACGCATGAAATTACAGGTGTTGTTATTCATAAACTATGTAATCGAAAGATGTTTTTAATTTTTTGGTGAACGTAAAAGATCTTTCAGAAAATATCATCAAAATGGGCATTTTGTACCGAATTCCTGGTCGAAAGGAAAAAAAGAAAAGCAGTCAAAGGAAGGAGAAAAGACGGTTGTCACGTGATCCAAAATCGCTTATAGCTCGATAACTAATTTATTTATCAGAAAGCGAAAAAATCATTTTGATTCCAAATCGCTTCAACAGTCAGCCCTGCCAATTTTGTGCCTTTACGTTTAAAATGTGTCAATCTGTCAGAAAGTTTCGGGCTTGTTGTGCAGTGAACCGTTTGAGAACCGTTTTAAGGCTGTTCTTAACTGCTCTGCTCAACAAGCGCAGACACATTTACAAATTCATTTTTTAACGGAAAGGTATAAAATTGGAAAGCCTGGCCATACAAGCGATTTGGAATCGAACTGCCTTTTCCATTTTTTGATCAATCAATTACCTATCGAGTTATAAGCGAATTCGATCACGTGAAAAACACGTTTTTCACCCGCTCTTGAGTACTCTTTTTTTCCTTCGCGCGGAAATTCGGTTCAAAACGCCTATTTTGGCACTGTTTTCTGAAAGATCTATTGGGTTTGCAAAAAAATGGAAAAAACAGCTCAATTACGTAGTTTCTGAACAACAACACCAGCTAGTTTCATGCATTTTCAAAAAAAAAAAAAATAATTAAAACTTATGTCAGAAAGTTGCCCTTTTGGATTTGAGAACACCTTTAAGGTAATTCGGACTTGAAGAATCTGCCTTGGTTCTACAAATATATCTATTTTTTCAATGTTTACTGGAATTTTGTTTCCTTGTTTAGCTTGAATTGATGATATATATATATATATATATATATTGACGATATTGTTAAATAGTAATTAATTTAATAGTGCATTTTAGTTATTTTAAATAATGTAATTACTTTCTATTTATTTTATTTTATATTGTATTAATTCCATTTAACATGGTATTTCTAAATGTATTAACTGCATCCCTTGGTATCAATTACTGTGATTTCTTAACTGTTTTATTCACCTTAATCTTTACGATATTTTGGTAGCCATGTGCGAGTGGATATATTGAAAAATACTGAAATATTAATCGGTATGTTGTGTTTTATTTCTATTTTATATCTTTAAATATTTAAACAGGTTTTATTGATTTTTCCATTTCATATTATTTGTTTCTATCCTGTTTTCCTTTTTAATCTATTCACTTGATTATAATGGTTGTTCGGGCACAGAGAAAAATAATTTTTAGCTTTAGCTTATTTTTCTCACAGAAAACAACCATATTGCTTATATCATTGAATTCTGTGCCCTTGAAAACGTAATTCAATATATAAGCTTTTCCATTATTTGTCGGTGTCCACTTTCTTATTTATTCTTCCATAATAATTCTTATAATAAATTATTTGGCACTTTTTTTTATACTTACAGCTTTAATTCACAATATTACGGTTTTTGGTGGTGGTAGGTTATGTTTAATTAATGGTTATATATATATATATATTATATATATATATTTCCTTAAATAAAGGATAAAACTTCATTTTTTATTTGCAAAAACTTCATTTATAATTTATATATTCACTTTTATAGCGGATCATTTGTATTGATTTATATTGGTTATATATATATAAATTATATATTTTTTTATTATTTGTCTAACTTGATATTATAATACATTTTGGATATTTTTTATAAAGGATAAAACTTCAATTTTAATTTGTATATTCACAATTGTAAATGATCATTTGTGTTGGTTTATAATGGTATTATATATATACTATACATATATACATATCCTTATTTTCCACCGAAAGTTTTACTTCTTTTACAGTTCAATAACATCTTTTAATGCAGCACATAATAGCTTAGATTAATAGAAGCTTCAGCAAATAAGACGAGATCATTCCGAATTTCTATTTGTACCCGAGATAATTCCCTTCTATAAATATGATATCGAATGTTTGATACACACAGATAAGTATGTGATTCCCTGGGATTTGCTCTTGTTTGCCAGGGGCTACGTGAGTGCTGTCTTAAAAAAGGAAATGCATTCATTTGTTTTTTTCTCCTGTTATATGCTTTGTATTACGAAGAAGGATAAAAGGATTATCGAGATATAAGATATTGAGATACATATATTTATCTTCTGTTCTCTAATGTCCATCACTGTAATAACATAAGGAATACATATATATGTATATATATATAAAACCATCATAAACTAATACAAATTATCATCAACAAATATTAATATATAAATTATAAAAAAAAAATATTCAATATAAAATTGATGTATAAACCATTATAAAAACAAATACTTATAACAAGTGCAACAAAGAATTGAAAATACAGTAAACTTTGGAAAAATGGAAATATTTCTGGAACCAAGGCAGAATCATCAGGCCCAAATTATATTGATTTCCACAAATAACATGTCATCTTTGCATTAGCCATAATAAGCTAAAAAAGGCAAAATAAGGGCTACCGCACACAATAAATGCAGAAAAGAAACAGAAATAACATATAAAAAAAATAAGTACAAATACAAAGGATTAAAATGGATTTTAAAAAAAAAAAAGCATATTACCAATTGAAGATCAAACATAACTTAAATGAAACAGCATAAAAGGTATAAAGAATGATTTTTCACATGTTGCCAAAAAATTTAAGTAAAAATCCATGAGTATATACCAGGGATAAAATATGTAGTGTAAGCAGGTCGAAATATTAAAATTACAGTATTTTGACTAATAGAACAGAAATAGTGTTGCTTTATATCGTTGAATAATACATTTAATGACTTCCAAAGGATTTACTAATGGATCAGGTTTAGTGCTGTCCTCTATCGATTTAAAGATTACTACACAAGAATGTATTTTTAGGCAAAAACATTGGGGGGGGGGGGGGAACAAAATTAATTAATAAATACTAATAACTAATAGTGAATACAGCTAATATGTATATTCTGTGGAATTACATCGTTTTGGTGATTTTGATACATACAAAAGTTTATAATTACGGAGTATAAAGTAGTTAGTTGGAATGGCTCTGGTTCTTACAAAATTTTGAAAGATTAAGGGCTAATATGAGCGTTAAGGTGCAATTTTACAAAGTCATTTAGGCATATTTCCTGAAAACTTGGATAATTATACATTACCTATTATTACCATAGCTATTATTAGAAAACTGGTTAAAACACTATAAAAAAAACCCCGGAAACATTTTAGAAAATCAGTGGTAGAAAAAGAAAAATTGTTTTTATGAATGCTTTTTTAAATTCGGAAAATATATTAATTTCTGAGGTTTCTAAAAATAAAAGACGTTTTTCGGAATCCTGTGAAACTTGAAGGAGATATTTTATATTTTCATGCATTGTTATATTATGTTTTTCTAGACTGAGAAAAATTTGTCGTTTTTATTATTATTATTATTATTACAATGAAGGAAGTATAAAGATTTTAGTATTATTTGTTGTTCAAAGAGAAATTTTGCGTAATTTTTATCTATAAAGTGTTTTCTGAAAATGTTTTTGATGAAATATAGCTAGAATTGTTGAATGTTTTAAAAACATTCAGTTTTCTACTATATATTACATTAAAATACTGAATTAAAAAATAAACCACGTATCCCTTTTTTTTTTTTTTTTTTTTTTTGGTAAATATTTGAATCCGTAACTTCAGAGAAATATTCTTATATCTTTGAATTTTGGATAAAATGAAAGTTCCTGGCTAATATTACAAAATTTATCTCAAAGAACCTCTTTTGAATCACACTTAAAATTTAACCAGATTTAAACCCAGAACTACCCATTTTCTTTATCTGATACAACAATAAGAATAGTTCCAAAATTCCAGGAATGCTGTAAGACATTTCAAAATATAAAAGATAAATTTTTCATCAGTTTTCTACTAGTAATTACATTAAAATATTAAATTAAAAAAGAAACTACGTATCTAATTTTATTCATTTATTTATTTATTGCAAATATTTGAATCCGTAACTACAGAGAAATACTATTTTTATATCTTTCAAGTTTTGATAAATGGAAGTTTTTGGCTAATCTCGCAAGATTTTTTTCAAAGAATCCCTTTTGAATCGTACTTAAAATTTACCATATTTGTATCTAGAACTGTTTTCTTTCTTTTATCTGTTAACGATAAGAATAGTCCCAAAATTCCAGGAATATTGGGAAACATTTCAAAACATAAAACTTAAATTTTTCATCAGTTTTCTACTAGTATTACATTAAAATATTGAATTAAAACAGAAACAATGTATCTATTTTTGTTAATTAATTAATTTATTTATTTTTGGTAAATATTTGAATTCGTAAATACACGCAGACATATTCTTATATCTTTGATTTTGGATAAAATGAAAGTTCCTGACTAATACCGAAAGATTTCTTTCAAAGTTGAATTGCACTTAAAATTTACCAGATTTATATATAGAACTATTTTCTTTCTTTTCTCTGTTAACGATAAGAATAACTTCAAAATTCCAGGAACGAGCTGTGTGACACTTCAAATCATAAAACATTTTTTTTATCAGTTTGTACTAGTGTTACATTAAAATATTAAATTAATTAATTATTAATTATGATTATATTACAAATTAATTAATTGAAATAATTTAAGTGTATAGCCAGATTTGTATCTGGAACTATTTTCTTTATTTTATCAGCTAACGATAGGAATAGTCCAAAATTCCAGGAATGTTGTGAAACACTTCAAAACCTAAATCATAATTTTCTTTTATCAGTTTTCTACCAGTATTACAGCAAAATATTGAATTAAAACAGAAACTACGTATAATTTTTTTTCTTTTTTTGTAAATATTTGAATCCGTAGCTACATAGAAATTCTCTCTTATCTTTGAATTTTGGATAAAATGAAAGTTCCTGACTAATCCTGTAAGATTTTTTTCAAAGAACCACTTTTGAATCATACTTAAAATTTATCAGATTTATATCTAGAACTATTTTATCTGTCAACGATAAGAGGCTCCAAAATTAAAGAAATATTGTTAGAAACTTCAAAACATAAAATTGTTTTATCAGTTGAAAATACATTAAAAGTTGTAAGACTTTCGATAAATTAATTATAATCTGATCTTTTCAAATACGGTTCTGAAAATTGATTAGAGCAGCAAGGATATATAAAAAAATAAACGTTGAATAAAATATAAACTTTTAAGAAAAGTTATTCCGTATTTTGCAAAATAGATTGTATCAATTTTTATTTGATTTTAAGCTCTGACTTTTTAAAATTATTGAAACAATGAAAATAACAACGTGAAACAAGATATTATTAAAATTTCATCTTTAACTTTTACATCAAGAATTTTATATTTAATAACAAATAATAAGTATGAAGATTTTTATTTTTATTTGATTTCAGATCCTCTTGTTTTCCAACTTTTGTAAAAGGGAAAAAATAAAAAGCAATAACGTAGTAAAAATAATATATTTATTAAGTTTTTGTATTAAGAATTTTATCATTTGGGGAAATAGGATAAAGGAAAACGACTTTTATTCGATTTTAGTTCTTTTGCTTTCCAATTTTTGTAAAAATTATGTTGTTGAAATGGATGAAACTTCCCAGTGAAACAGAATGCAGTATTTTAGTAACAACAAAATAAAATACTAATAAAAAAATTACGTTTCAAAAAATTCTAGTTCGAATAAATTCGTCGCATTAAAGGATGAAATGAAATTTAAATAGCCCAAATCTTTTCTTTCTTTCTTTCTTTCTTTTTTTTTTTTACGGACAAAATTGCAAAATATTTTTAATAAAACCTTGTACTTTTAAAAACTAGGGCATGAAAAAGAAAAAAAAATCAACTAAATTGAACAAAAGAAAGACATGAGTTTCGAGGGAAAAATATATTTATATATAATGAAGCATTTTTAAATTTGCATTTTCTTCTTTTCCAAGAAGCGTTTTTCCGCATGTAACTATATTTTATGCTGAATATTCTAGATTTTCATGCTTTCGTTCCATTTTATATTTTTTCATACATTTAGTTATTAATAAGGGGGAAAAAAAAACTCATTTTCCTCTAAATTTAGAAATGCGAATTACCACGAGAGTTCTTTTTCGTATGTAAAATATATTACTTTCTGAAAAGAGCTCTTGTTTTCATTGCATTTTTTAAATTCAGATTCGGTGTTTTACGAAACATATAATATTTTAATAGCTGTAATTATTCATAATTAAAAAAAACACGCATTAAAAAATAATAATAAATGAGGAAGAAATGCAACTCTTGTTAAATAAATTAGATGATATTTTTGTAATTAAAACATTAATCAAATCATAAATTTGAGAAGTTTTCTTAAGACTGGTCTTAAATCCAAAGGAGTAACTTTATGGCACAAGTTTTGATTCATTTTTGCTCGGAAACGCATGAAATTAACAGGTGTTATTATTCAGAAACTATGTAATCGAAAGTCGTTTTCCACTTTTTCAGGTAAACATAAAAGAACTTTCAGAAAATAGCGTCAAAGTTGGCGTTATAAAACGAATTTCTGAACGAAAGGAGAAAAAGCTGTTGTCACGTGACCCAAAATCGCTTATAACTCGATAAGTAGTTTATTTATCAAAAAACGGAAAAATCCTTTCGATTCCAAATCGCTTCCATAGTCAGCCCTGCCAATTTTGTACCTTTATGTTTAGAAATGAGTCAATAAATATGTCAGAAAAGGTCGGGCTAGTTGAGCAGTGCACTTGAGAACCGTCTTAAACCATTTTCTAGTTTTAAATAATTGTGGTTAAAATATAAGTTTAAAAATTCTAACATATATATGGTTATATATATATATATATATATATATATATATATTCTACTGAAAATTAGAATTAAATGAAACTTTCTATAAAAGTTAGTATTTTAGCTACAGTTTGAGTTAGGAATTATGGCAGTTCCATATAAATTATATACGATTAAAACCGAATTTATTATTAGGAATTCTAAATTTTAAACTTGCATAATTCCTAAACTACTTGATCGAATCATTTCCTCTGTGGCACCCGAAAGTAAAAATTTTCGAAACATCCAACTATGATGCCAACATTTGGTGTCAGTTTTGCAAATTTTCACGTTTTCTATAATTTCTATGTGCAGACGACCCCCTAAACAAAATTTAAGTCATCTGTAATTAATTACAGCATTAATTAGTAGACATCATTACTAATCGATTGCACCAGTCATATTTTTATACGAAGATTTGCGGCTGAGCTAGGGTGTGGTGCTTCTTTTTGTTAGGACTGTGTAGGTTACAATCAGGGCTGCTGAGTCGGAGTCGGGCCTAATTTTGAGCGAAAGAGTCTGAGTCGGATCTGTTAAAATTCCTGGAGTCGGAGTCGTCCATTTTACAAGCAGGTCTACACTGTGGGAGTCGGAGTCGGCCCATTTTTGAGCGAAAGAGTCGGAATCGGAGTCGGACTCTTCCATTTTTCCCACTGGCTCCACAGCCCTCAATGACGCCAGCGTACGTTCTTGTTGTGATTGCAGTAAAAACAGGGGTAGGATTAGGAAACATAACAAATTTGTTTCTTTCTATTCATAGATCCAAATTCAAACTTGATTTTACAACAAATTTTTAAGGCGGTTCTCAAGTACACTGCTCAAGACGCCCGAAATTTCCTGACACATGTACTAATTTATTTTTAAACGTACAGGCACAAAACTGACAGGGCTGACTATTGAAGCGATTTGGAATCGAAATGATTTTTTCGTTTTTTGATAAATAAATTACGTATCGAATTAATAAGCGATTTTGGGTCACGTGACAAGCAGTTTTTCCCCTTTCTTTGGCTGTTTTTTCTCCTTTCGTCCAGAAATTTGGTTCAAGGCGTCAACTTTGACTTTATTTTCTGAAAGATCTTTTACGTTCATCAAAAAATGGAAAACGTCTTTCGATTACATAGTTTCTGAATAACAACACCTGCCCATTTCATGCGCTCCCGAACAAAAATGAATTACAGCTTGTGTCATAAAGTTGCTCCTTTGGATTTAAGAACAGCCTTAAATGCAAATTTATAAACTACACGTGGGTGAATGAATGTAAAATCCTTCTTCATTAATCGAATCTCCTATTCATCATGCGAAAATCGATCTCCCCCACCCCCCTTCAAAAATTGGGTATGCGAAATAAAACTAAAATAAATAAATGAATAAATATGGGAGGTAGGGGGGGATGAAAATTTTGCGAATAAATACTGTATAGTCCATATATCGCAGATTACAGTTTTAAAACATGGAACTGTGATCTTGAAAACATTTCCCTTCTCTCTCTTTTCGTGGTTATCATGTTATGCCCTTCTTTTTTTGGCATCGAATGTATAAAATAAATATATTCCAATATATTATCATCTGGCGTCAATTTTTATTTGAGTAACATATACAATACTTAATTAAGAAATCCTATGGCATTTTACCATGGTTTTTAATTGAGGATTCTGTGCTCGAATTCTGAGTAAGGTGTTTAGTATAGCCTTCTAAAAAAATAATTTTAGTTTACCAAAGTTTATCAGTTGATGATTGTATGGTATCTGAGAAATAAATTTATTTTCAACTGCCAATATGCACTCTAAAAATAATGCGTTCATGGTTTGCATGTGCATAAACACGTAATAGAATTTCTTATTTAAAAAGCGAACAAAAAGCAGTAAAAACAAAAACAAAATTTTCTTATTTGACTATGGATATATTTGCAATAAAAATTATGTTACAAGCGGATTATTTTATAAGCTCTATATATTGACCAAAAATTAACATAACATTTTTCGAATAGTTTCTCTACCATTTTTACATTGCAGGGTTCCTTACTGGTACGTTACATAATATCTTTTCAACACTGGGTAATATTACAATTGCTGTAAAGTTTATTTATAAGCAAATAATAATAATAATAATAATAATAATAATAATAATAATAATATAATATAATAAAAACATTATTTTTTAGGAATTTTGCGTCAAAAAGTATTTACAGTTTCTGAATATTTTTTTAAAATTATAGTCCGTCATTTTCCTTGTTCCTTTAATATTTTACGAGTCGAAACCCGTCGAATTCGACGAATGAAAATAATTGAAAGAACGCATTTATAAAAAAGTCACAAAAATAATTATAATAAATAATCAATCTTATATTGGCTAGCCTAACAAATATTATTTTTAACTAATGTTTACTTTCAGCTTTCTAAATCATTCAAAAATTAAACTTTATTCCTATACATAATCCAGTAACATGCAATTAAGATGAGAAATTATGAAGTTATTAATTGAGGCTCTGATTTGTGGTATGACATAATGAAAAATCAACGAAAATTACGTCACTATGACAGAAGTATAATTCTTGTTTTCAAGGAAATCTAAAAATAAAGTCGTTTTCAACATCGCAAAATTTTCATGCATACTTTACATATTTATATTCACTATTTTAAAAATATTTAACATGCAATAGATTATTTATAAATATATTCCCAAGCTTGATGTCGCGTTTGCCAATTACAATTTTGCATGTAAACATTCGCAATCTTGACTAGAGGTTCTAATGTGGTTCTAATCAAGAAATTTACTATTTGACGCATTCTCAATAAAATATTTAGAAAATACTCAAATTATCAAAGAAAATACTCATTTCGTTTTTAATATGGCGTCATTTTCGGAGACACTGAAGCCCTCTGAGATTAACATCTCAATTTCAGTATCAGCGGAATTAAAAGAAAATTTATCTTTAAGAGCTTTGTGAGTAAAAATGCCTAAATTTAAAACGCGACGTTGTTTTCTGCTCAAAAGTTTAAAAAAAGTTATTTTTACTTGTAATACGAAAATACCAATTTTTTCCCTTCTCGCTTCAACAATGGAAGTAAACCAATTGCCACCGATGTGAAGAAATTTCATAAAGGATTTTTTAAATTAAAAATAAAATATAAAAATGGAAATGCATTAAAAAATAGCTAGAACGGGCTCATCTACAAATGAACAGCTTGCATTTAAAAAAATAATTATCAAATTCTGTCCAGTAGCGAGCTCAAGGCTGATGACTAAAAAAACAGTCCGGTCTTTTAAATATATAGATTATGATTTATTTACAGTTATAATTCAATGTAATAGCTGATAGGCATGATTGAAATTAATCCGAAATATTTTACGTTTAAATATTTCAGTATATGTTTCATTATTGCAGGTTCAAGGAGACTATCAACATACATATACTAAATATAATCTGAGATATCTACAGAACTTATACTTCAGCTGCTTTTTTATAGATCACGTTTTATGAATAGGTGTTAAGGTCGAACGCTGAACTTCAGTAAACAGACACCGTTATAAATTTTGATAAAAAATTGAACGGAAGAGTAACCTTGCTTTTAGTGACTTTCTAACAAACTTTAAAGAACTTTAACAAACAGCTTTTAGATTTGAAAATGAATGCTTGAATTGCTGCGTTTAATGGGATTTATTCAATTACTTATGATTTGTAAAACTTATAAGCAATAAAACAAAATAATTTTCTTTACAGCATAAACACAATTGTCTGACCTTGCTGTTATATTTTATTTATTTTTCCTGTTTAAATAAAGAAGTAGCACTATTGTAAAGCGTAAAAACGGTATACAGGGTGTCCATAATTAAACGACCCTATTTTAAAGTTGTCTACAGGCAAAACTATTGTTCAGAACTTTGGGAAATTTTTTGGAGGGCATAATAAAGGTATGGGAATTTGTTTGAGCGAAAAGCAAACATAAATTAGTTCAAACATTTCCCGCCAGACGACGTTTTTTAGCGAGGGATTTTGTTAGTTCAAAATTTAGTCACCAGAGGACATTTTTAACGAATTACACCTTTAGCATGCATTTACGACAGTTTACGAATTTTACGACAACAAAACATTATTCAGCATGACGATCAACCTTTCCAGATACCATCTGGGATCGTAAGATAGCATGTTCCACAGTTCACTGCAGTGTGTTCAGGGATGTGCTAAGAACATGTCGTGAAATACTGTCTTTAAGATCAGGTTAAGTTAATAAATAAAATTTCTAAACTATCGCAAATGTATGCTTATATCGTGATGTGTAGTTCATTAAAAATCGTGATCTGGTGGCGAAATGTTGAACCTAATTTTTTTCTCTTAAACAAATTCCCATCCCTTTGTTATATCTTTCATAAAATTTGACAACTTTATGAACAATAGTTTTGTCTTTAGACAACTTTAAAGTAGGGTCGTTTAATTATGGACACTCTGCACATCTTTAACTTTTTTTTTAAAGGTAATGTTTAATATCGCGAATGTGGCCTGAAGATTTCGGCTTATCAGAATTGTAGATTCAATTATCAATGAATTTGAAATTGAACATTCGGAAATAATTGCAAAATGAGTATTTAAATGTATTGTTGAGCCAGTTTTGAAAGAAAATATTTTCGACTATCTTTTTCAGATACGTTAAAATTTTTATATAAGTTATATAAAAGTTAAATAAAATAAAATCATAAGACGAAATGCAATATTATACCTTCATTCAATCACAAAATACACAATATATGAACTTTAGACAGCTCACTGTTTTACTTAAAAGGCGACGATAATAATAATAATAATAATAATAATAATAATAATATAGACGTTACAAGTAAAAAAAAATGTATTTTATTTAAAATTTCTTCGCACTTTCGGCCTGCATTTTCTGTGGCTATCGTCAGAGAATATTTTCATTATTAATTGCTGTTCCATTCATATAAATAAAAATATAAGTTCAATACAAGGCACTGCTATTTCTACTTTCAGCTACTTTAATAATCATAGACTCTCCTATTTCAAACGAAGTGACGTATTTGTATGAATGGAACAGCAATTAATAATAAAAATATTCTCTGACGATAACTGCGGGCATCAGGTCGAAAACATTAAGAAATTTGGAATAAAATGCATGTTTTTTCTTTAACTTCTAACATCTATATTATTATTATTATTGTCACCTTTTAAGTAAAACAGTGAGCTTTTAAAAGTCCATATTGTGTATTTTGTTATATAAAAGTTATTATACATTTTATATAATAAATTTATATAACGATTTATACATAATTGAAACATACATATCCACTTTAATGGTGTAAACAGCAAACATTTCTTCCAGAGAGAGTTCAAAGCGTTAAATAAATTGAAATATATTAGATAACTAAAGAATATAAGATGAACTTTTGATAGAGAGTGTGTTTTATCAAATTATATTCTGCTATCTACTAGACTTTGTCAAGCCAGTAATAAAAAAAGAAATCTCTAAGTTGCGCACTACACAGACTTACCCCCTACCCACAGATATGATTGATCACTTTTAGAAGATATTCATTTTTTTTATTTGTATTTTTCCATTTAGGTTCATATATCTCCACTATGCTACACCTACTCATTCTTCTACTTTCATAGTTTTATAAGGACTTAAGTTTCATTTTAAAACTTTAAGCTACTTTGTTGAGATTTGTTCTTTAGAACAAGAGGTTTTTAAAATGAAGAAGGTAATTTAAATCAATTAAACTTAAGAGTTCTTACGGTGAAAAGCTCTTTAGAGTTTAAGATGTTTTGTCGAAAAGCTCAAAAAGATCATTATTTTTAACAGCTTAAATTCAACAAAAAGTTTTCGGTTTTCATACAAAAATGAATGAAAACTGACGTAATTTATTTTCAGGTATCTTTTTGAAATTTTCATTTTTGAATTTCATTCATGATGTCATTCTGTGTTTTAAACTTCTAATTGTAATTGAAATTGAAAAGGATAAAAAGTACTTTTTATGAAAAATAATAATAAATTGATTTTAAGGGATTATTTATAGGTCCCTTCTAATTATATAAATACGTATCACCTATAGTCGTCGTTTCGTCCGTCCGTCCTCTAGTCTGTGCATCTGTCCGCATATAACAGCGCAAAAACTACCCAACCGAATAGTTTGAAACTTAACATGCATAATCGTTGCAGAATTTTATCAACTCCTTTAAAATTTTATGAAAATCGAATCAAAATTTAAAAAGATATTAATAAAAGTTTTCTTCATTCTATTAAATCCTATCGTACGTCATTAATTCAATGATATCCCATGATAGATAATGATTCTACGATGTCATGATGATGACGTCCTATTTAAGATGGAGTTACTATTATTTCCGTATTACGGAATTTATATATATAATCGTAATAATTTTTCTATTCATGCATTTTGAGAGGTTGAAACAGCTTTTGCACCAAGATCTAAATATTTATAAAACTAGTTACAGTACGAACGCACCTCATTTGCCTCGTTTGACGTACCACTTTCCGACTTGTTTCTGATTAAATAAACAAGTAGCACCATTGTAAAGCGTTAAAACGTTGCACGTCTTTTTAAAAAAACTTTTCAAAAGGGAATGGTAACATCACGAATGTAGCCTAAAGATTTCGGCTTATCAGCATTGCAAATTCAGTTATCAATAAATTCGAAATTGAACGTTTGGAAGTAAATGAAAAATAAATGTTTAAACCTATTGTTAAGCTAGTTTTGATAGAAAATATTTTCAGCTATCTTCTTCATATAAATTAAACATATAAGTTATATAAAAATTTTTACATATTTTATATAATAACATTATTTAACAATTTATATATAATTTAAATGTATATATGCACTTTAGCGATGTAAACAGCACACATTTCTTGCAGAGGGATTTCAAAGCGTTAAATAAGTTGAAATATATTAGATGAATAAAAAATATAAGATAAACTTTTGATAGAGAATATTGTTTATACAATTTTATTCTGCTCTCTCGTAGACTTTGTCAAGTTAGTAAAAAAAAAAAATCTCCATTTTACACACTTTGTGCATTACGCAGACTCACCCCCTACTCACAGATATGATTGATCACTTCTAGAAGATATTCATTTTTTTATTTGTATTTTTCCATTTAGGTTCATATATCTCCACTATGCTATATACCTACTCATTCTTCTACTTTCATAGTTTTATAAGGACTTAAGTTTCATTTTAAAACTTTAAGCTACTCTGTTGAGATTTGTTCTTTAGACCAAGAGGTTTTTAAACTGAAGAAGGTAATTTAAATCAATTAAAGTTAAGAGTTCTTACGGTGAAAAGCTCTTTAGAGTTTAAGATGTTTTGTCGAAAAGCTCGAAAGGATCATTATTTTTAACAGCTTAAATTCAACAAAAAGTTTTTGGTTTTCATACAAAAATGAATGAAAACTGACGTAATTTCTTTTCAGGCACCTTTTTGAAATTTTCATTTTTGAATTTCAATTATGAATGATATCTTTAACGTTTTAAACTTCTAACTGTAATTAAAATTGAAGAGGATAAAAAGTACTTTTTATGAAAAATAATAATAAATTGATTTTAAGGGATTATTTATAGGTCCCTTCTAATTATATAAATACGTATCATCTATAGTTGTCGTTTCGTCCGTCCGTCCTCCACTCTGTGCATCTGTCCGCATATAACAGCGCAAAAACTACCCAACCGAATAGTTTGAAACTTAACATGTATAATCATTGCAGAATTTTGTCGACTCATTTAAAATTTTATGAAAATCGAATCAAAATTTAAAAAGATATTAATAAAAGTTTTCTTCATTCTATTAAATCCTATCGTACGTAATTAATTCAATGATATCCCATGATAGATAATGATTCTACGATGCCATGATGATGACGTCCTATTTAAGATGGAGTTACTATTATTTCCGTATTACGGAATTTAATATATATAATCGTGATAATTTTTCTATTCATGCATTTTGAGAGGTTGAAACAGCTTTTGCACCAAGATCTAAATGTTTATAAAACTAGTTACAGTACGAACGCACCTCATTTGCCTTGTTTGACGTACCCCTTTCCGACTTGTTTCTGTTTAAATAAACAAGTAGCACCATTGTAAAGCGTTAAAACGTTGCACGTCTTTTTAAAAAAACTTTTCAAAAGGGAATGGTAACATCACGAATGTAGTCTAAAGATTTCGGCCTATCAGCATTGTAAATTCAATTATCAATAAATTTGGAATTGAACGTTCGGAAGTAAGTGCAAAATGAATGTTTAAACCTATTGTTAAGCTAATTTTAATATAAAATATTTTCAACTATCTTCTTCATATAAGTTAAACATATAAGTTATATAAAAGTTATTACATATTTTATATAATAACTTTATTTAACCATTTATATATAATTTAAATGTATCAATGCACTTTAGCGATGTAAACAGCAAACATTTCTTGCAGAGAGATTTCAAAGCGTTAAATAAATTGAAATATATTAGATAAATAAAAAATATAAAACAAACTTTTGATAGAGCGTGTATTTTATTAAATTTTATTCTACTGTCTTCTAGACTTTGTCAAGTCAGTAATTAAAAAAAGAAATCTCCATTTTGCACACAGTGCAGACTTACCCCCTACCCACAGATATGATTGATCACTTTTAGAAGATATTCATTTTAGGTAGATTTCGTATGAAATACTACCTATTACATTCTCCCCTATGTTGGAATTTCTGAAAAAATTTTGCAGATCTACACCGATCATGACCCCTAGAACCTAAAACCACCATCAGTAAAAAACTTTATCTATCTACCTATCTATCTATCTATCTATATATGTATATATATATATATATATATATATATATATATATATATATATATATATATATATATATATAAGATTTCAATATATAAGCTTTTCCATTATTTGTCGGTGTCCACTTTCTTATTTTTTCTTCCATAATAATTCTTATAATAAATTATTTGGCACTTTTTTTATACTTACAGCTTTAATTCATAATATTGCGGTTTTTGATGGTGGTAGGTTATGTTTAATTAATGGTTATATATATATATATATATATATATATATATATATATATATATATATATATATATATATATATATATATATATATATATATCAATTTCTTCTGGATACGATAACTTCCACAATTTTGCACAAATCTCTTCCAAACTGATACATAAAATCAAGGGGCATAAAATCTCGGTCAAGTTCGTTAATGGGCAAAATCGGACCAAGGGGATGGAAATAGGGAGGGATTTTGTGAAAACCGAAAACCCCCCATAACTTCTTAATTTTTGTACTTATCAAATCAGTTTAAAGTTTTAATTACTTCTAAAAATAGGGCCAAAAATTTATGTATCACAGATTTTTGATCAAATTAAAAATGGGCTCAAGGGGCGCAAAAAATAGGGTTTTTGGGAGAAAAAAATTCATAACTTCGTCAATTCTCAAGATATCAAATCCAATTAATTTTATTATACATCTCCTTAATATTATCTACAACTTTTATATTCACAAGTTTTTGATAGGACCAATTCGTACCGCAAAAAAAATAAATAAAAATAAAATAAAAACGAAAACAAAAAGGGGACGTTGAAGAAGAAAAAATCCATAACTTCGTCAATTTACAAGATACAAAATTCCCATGAATTTATCATATATCTTCCTAATATTGTCTACAACATTCATATAAAGTTTTTGATACGACCAATTCTTACAGCAAAAGCAAATTGAAAATATATAGCGGTTGAAGAAAAAAATCTTATTAAGGGTGTATTCAAATCCAAACTACTTATTTTCTGACCAATTTTTAAATTCATTTTTGCTCTCAAACGCATCTAATTGGTAGATTCTCTTATTCAGAAACTATATAATGTACCGTAATGGTCGATTTTTTGATAGACGCAGAATATATTTCAAAAAATGATGTCAAAGTGGGCATTTTGAACAGAAATTTCCCAAAGCGATTGTGTTAGAAACGAAAAATATTGTCCTACTGAGAAAATAATTGTTCATAAATCAAGTTTTAATTAATTGAACAAAAAATAAAAATACAGGTCGCTTATAAATCTCTTCAAAAATCACGTCAACAAGTTTAATATCTTTTCTATCAAAAATGAATCTGAAAATGTGCCAGAAAATTTCGAGTTGTTGAACATGGAAAAATATTTTTTTGAATACCTCCTTAACATGATTCTGATAAAACCAGCTATTATATAAAAAGGAAATAAAAACTCGTCAAAAGCAGCCAGATAAAATTCGTTAAAGTGGATAAATCTCTAATCATGATTTAGTTTTCGTTGGTGAAATTAGTATACTTAACTTCGAAATCTACCTCCGCCTGTAGGCAGGGCCGGCAGGGATTTTTTGTTTTTTTATGTTTTTTTCGATTTAGGTTCATTTATCTCCACTATTCTAGACCCATTCATTTTTCTACTTTCTTAGTTTTCTAAGGGCTTAAGTTTCATTTTAAAACTTTAAGCTACTCTGTTGAGATTTGTTCTTTAGACTACGAGGTTTTTAAACTGAAGAAGGTAATTTAAATCAATTAAAGTTAAGGGTTCTTACGATGAAAAGCTCTTTAGAGTTTAAGGTGTTTTGTCGAAAAGCTCGAAAGGATCATTATTTTTAACAGCTTAAACTGAACAAAAAGTTTTTGGTTTTCATACAAAAATGAGAATGAAAACTGACGTAATTTATTTTCAGGTACCTTTTTGAAATTTTCATTTTTGAATTTCGTTCATGATGTCATTCTTTATTTTAAACTTCTAATTGTGATTGAAATTGAAAAGGATAAAAAGTACTTTATATAAAAAAAAAATAATAATTGATTTTAAGGGATTATTTATAGGTGCGTCCGTAATTACATAAATATGTAGCACATATAGTCGTCTTCTGGTCAGTCCGCCCATCTGTCTTTGCATCTGTCTGCATGAAACAGCGCTAAAACTATCCAACCGAATGGTTTGAAATTTAATATATGTAATCGTTGCAGAATTTTGTCGACTCATTTCAAAATTTATGAAAATCGAATCAAAACTTAAAAAGATATTGAGAAAAGTTTTCTTCATTCTATTATATCCTATCATACGTATTTAATTCAATGATATCCAATGATGGGTAATGATTCTAGGTTGTCATAGTGATGAAAGTCCCATTTAAGATAACAGTGCAACAGCTATTGCACCAAGATCTGAATATTTATAAAACTAGTTGTAATACGAACGTACCTCACTTGCCACGTTTTACGTACAATTTCCGACTTGTTTTTTGTTTTGTTTGTTTGTTTATTTTAACAAATTTTGCTTCTTTTTTCTGTAATGTGTATATGAGCAGAGAGTAAGATAATGCGACTAAAACGTAATGCATGATGCTATTTGTGTCATTCCTCTTTGAAAAGCAAAGTTCTTAAGCCTATTCTCATCTGTGCTGCTCAACAAGCGCAAAACGTTTTAACACATTTACAAATTCATTTTTTTTAACGGAAAGATGTGAAATTGGAAGGCTTGACTATGGAAGCGATTCGGAATCGAACTGTGTTTTGCATTTTTTGATCAATAAATTACCTATTGTGTTATAAGCGATTTTGATCACGTGACAAAGACTTTTTTGCCCTTTCTTGAGTGGTTATTCTTTTTTCGCGCGGAAATTCGGTTCAAAACGCTAACTTTGATACTATTTTCTGAACGTTCTATTGTGTTTACAAAAAAAGAAACGGAAAACACAATTCGATTACGTAGTTTCTGAACAACAACATCTACTAGTTTTATGCATTTCCGAACAAAAATAAATTAAAACTTATGTCATAAAGTTGCCTTTTTGGATTTGAGAAGAGCCTTGAGGCTGTTCTTAACTGCTCTGCTCAACAAGCGCAAAATGTTTTGACAAATTTACAAATTAATTTTTTAATAGAAAGATGTGAAACTGGAAAGCCTAGTCATGGAAGCGATTTGGAATTGAACTGTGTTTTCCATTTTTTGATCAATAAATTACCTATTGAGTTATAAGCGATTTTGATCACGTGACAAACACGTTTTTCGCCCGCTCTTGAGTGCTTATTCTATTTTCGCGCGGAAATTCAATTTAAAACGTCCACTTTAACGCTATTTTCTGAAAGATCTATTGAGTTTGCAAAAAAAAAAAAAAAAAAAAAAAATAACTAGTATGTTGTGGCCATCACAAAACTTTCTTCGATATAAATCACGTGAATTAAATCATTTAAATAGTACAAGAAATTACATCAGTTTAGCACCAATTCATATCAAAGTATATCTGAATTTGAAATTTGATGAAAATTCGTGCATTAGTTATTGAGATAGAGCTATAGGGGAAATTCTGAAAAATGCAGCATAGCAGTGCCACCTGTTGAGCGATTTGCACCAAAACACAAACAGCAATAATTCATATCAAGGTATACCAGAATCTGAAGTTTGTTCAAAATCCAAGAATTAGCTCTTACGATTAAGCTATTGTGGAAATCACAAAAAATGCAGCATAGCAGCGCCACCTGTTGAGTGATTTACACCAAAAGGTGCAAAACGTCAATTCATATCAAGGACTAACTAATCTGAAGTTTGATAAAAATCTGTGCATTAGTTCTGGTGATTGAGCTATTGTGGAAATCGTGAAAAATCCTGCATAACAGCGTCACCTGTTGAGCGATTTACACCAAAGCATAAACAGCACTAATTAATATCTAAGTATACCTGAATCTGAAGTTTGTTGAAAACCCAAGCATTAGTACTTGAGATAGAGCTATTGCGGAAATCACAAAAAATACAGCATAACAGCGCCACCTGTTGAGCGATTTACACCAAAAGTACAACACGTCAATTCATGTCAAGGACTAACTGAATCTGAAGTTTGATGAAAATCCGTGCATTATTTCGTGAGATAGAGCTATCACGAAAATTGTGTAAATGCTGCAAAATGCAGCATAGCAGCACCATCTGTAGGGCGATTTACACCAAAACGTAACCAGCGCCAATGCATATTAAGGAATAACTGAATGTGAAGTTTGATGAAAATCCGTGCATTAGTTCTTGAGACAGAGCTATTGCAGAAATCGCGAAAAATGCAGCATAGCAGCGCCACCTATTGGGCGATTTACACCAAAAAGTAATCAGCACCAATTTATATTAGGGACTACTAGAATATAAATTTTTATTCAATTCCGTGCCTTAGTTCTTGAGATAGACTGCCCACAAAATTTGTGTCACATACAAACAGACAGACATTTTGTAAAAACATGTTTTTCGGAATCTCTGACCTCTAAAACGTGTAAATCCGTCGAAAACCGGAAGTCAAAAATTTTTACGAATCCAACACTTTCTTCTTGTAAAGATAGAAGAAAGTAGAAAAAAAAAACAAAAACAAAAAAAAAACAGCTCGATTACATAGTTTCTGAACAACAACACCAGCTAGTTTCATTCATTTTCGAACAAAAATAAATTAAAACTTATGTCAGAAAGTTGCCCTTTTGGATTTGAGAACATCCTTAAGCATCAGTTTAACAATTTTTCTCAAAAAAAGATGCATATCAAGTTTTTTATAATGTTATATAACTTATAATTATTTGAATGTTAGCTTACTTATTTTTTTTAGTTTACCTTTCTTTTCTTCATAATTGATTAACAAAAACTGAAAGAAAAATTTATTGATACAGATACCACATCGAACGTACGGTTCTTTGCGGGATAAACAAAATAAAACAATAAAATTGTGTTAAATTTTTGAGTTTAAAAACATTTAATTGACTTACTTTAAGGCTAGTTTTTTTTTATCAGGAAAAACAAACAAAAGAAAACACCCAATAAGAATTGTGTGAAACAAACTTCCTGATTCTAAATGCAAAATAAACTGTCTAAATTATACAGAGTAAAGTTTCTTTTACACGTCAGTGATTTTAACTGGACACATTGGGGAAAAAAAAAAAAAAAAAAAAAAAAAAAAAAGAAATTTTGTTAATATTGACTTAAAAAAAAAAGTTGTTATAACAGAAAAATGACTTGTTTTAGGCGAAATTAAGTGTTAGTCCGAGGGAATAATATGAAAAATATACAAATACTTTTATTGAGCCTTGTATATGATCTATAGATTTGTTTATACGCAACATAGTATGAAAAAATTTTGTTCATTTTCTATACACATAACACAGTTAAAAATTTCCATTTAGTAATTTCCGTCAATAAAAAAAAAATGTACTCGAATTCTTTTGTTCAACCACGTATATGATCTATAGAATTTATATCCCCAAAGCAATAAATAAATAAATGAATTAAATTTAAAAACGTATTCAACAACTGAAAACGCACTTCCAGCAGTTATAGCTGGCAGACAGTACTTTAATTGAAAGTTTTTGTGTCTTCCTATAAATGAACGATAAATGCTATGCATACCCTATTCTATAGTAAGTATCTTGTATTGCATCTCAATTATGTATATCAATTTCAATATGTTTGAAATAGTGTAACATTATTAATATAAACTGTAAACGATTTCCCCCCGCAGACAATAATGCATAGTATTTTTTTGAGTGCGCCTCTAGACGAACTATAAATGCTATATACACTTCATTTTCAATAGCGAACATGCCATGGTATACCTAAATAACAGATATTAATTACATGACAATCCGTGCATACTATCGCAAGCACGGACAGAAAGACAGACAGACAGCCGAGCAGACAAACTGAATTCATAAAACTAGTTAGATCAGGAGGCGACTGCACAGTGCACAGGTGATCTCCTCATCGAGTTGCGGCTGAAATTCCTGGATTAGACAGAACTCGATTAACATATTAAAATGCAACTGGTCTGCTAAGTCATATCTTGGTAGAAACCACCTGCAGACCCGATTTTAGTGGTTGATCGATAGGTTAATCATTGTGTTTTCCTGCACCAAAGGTACGAAAACATGGAGGACTGGGAGCAGGAAAACACAATGTTAAACCTACCAGTCAATCCCTAAAATCAGGTTTGCAGGTGTTTTTCACCAAGATATGACTTGGCAGACCAATTGCATTTTAATATGCTAGTCGAGTTATGTCTAATCCTGGAATTTCAGCCGTCTACTCGATGAAGCGACGTTTTTAAGCAGCCGTCTCTCGGTCTAAATTCAACTAAGTTGGAAAATGTTGAAAACTGTCCTTTATGTATCATTTTTACACACCCCACAACTTAAAAATTCATGTAAAATTGAGAAACTTTTTATGCTTCTCTAAATCGGCGCATGTATTTCAAATTATTTTCTTTAATAAAAGCGTAGGAGACATAATATTATTGGTAAGAAATGCACTTGTAATTAATTAAGCTTTATGCCTAGCTAGGAAAAGAAGTCATAGAAATAAAAATAAATATTAAAAATCATAGAATTTTTTCCCTTACACTTTTAATGATTGATGAATTTAAATTACAGATTTAGAAAGCGAAATATTGGAAACAAATAATTTAAAATATACCTGAATTCTGCGAATTCGGTTCGTTAAAGATTAAAGCGAGATAAAATTCTGTTGTAACAACGCGATAGAAATCCTCATTGAAAGATAAGATTCATTAAATCTCGTTGGATATTAAATTTCACGGAAAAGGTAAGCTTCAAACAAGTTTAAATATTTTGAGTCTACTACGCTAAATTCAACGAACGTGGGCAGAAACGTGTTTAGATGAAAGTTAAATCAAACATTTAATAATGCATAGATTGCATTTTGCTTTCAATAGGATGTTGTAAGAGTTAGTTTTACTAAAAGTAAATATTCTAAGGATTTTTTAAACAGGATATTAAACAAATATTTATTTTAATTTGATTCGCGCTGGACATATTTTGAAGTTAAATAAGCATCTTATGCATAAAATATGTCAACTGAAGTAAAGGTTATCACAACATAATTGTGAAATATATGTTTTCATAAAATCTTCCAATTATAGCTTGCAACATCACCTTAAGTATAGACGTACATTTATATTATTCTTTTTCATTTATTTATGTTTTTAATTTAATCTTCCTTAGTGCAATACAGAAAAATAAAATTTTGATGTCTCATATCATAACATAAAAGGCCCATGTGAATTATCATATAAATAATATAACTCAAATTTATGTCTATTCCAATAATAATTATAAAAAATAATGCATTCCATATTGAGTTATTTAATAAATTTGTAGTTTAATTTTAAATAAATAAAGCATTGTCAACTATAGTTGACAATGCTTTATTATTTAAAATTAAACTACAAATTTATTAAATAACTCAATATGGAATGTATTATTTTTTATAATGCATATTTTATTTTGCATATATGCAAGGCATTGCAAACTATGATCTTATTATACTTAAAAATCACATAAAACCCCTCACTGACAAGCCCGTGTTAATACGTTCGCTAAGCTCCAGGTTTCACTGCAATACAATCAATAAATCAATATTTAAATTAATATATTTCTATTGATTTAATGTATTTTTAATACATTGAACAATGATTAATACGTCCAAGGATTGCGTTCATATTCGTTATTGAATATTTTTTAATAAAATGTTGAAAGAATCACCTTTTTTTTGGCATTTAAAAAAATGCAGGGAAAATTAACATTAAAATTTTGCCCTTTCCCAAGACTGTCAGAGGGTTAAAAGCACTTTTAATTTATCAAAAAAAAAAAAAAAAAACAATGCCCACTTCGCCTCCTACACCCCAACAACTTTCTAGGCAAGCTTTTGCGGCAATTATTGTTCAGTTGTACAATGTTATTTGAATGTTAAGTTGTATGTTTGGCGATCTATTAAACCTTTTTTATACATATTCCCAGTTTGAAGAATATCAGTTTCGACTAAGCAATACAATATTCACTTTAATCCCACATCCTTATTATCTTCGTCGCCTTTTAAATAAAACTTTATAAAGCTGAGATTTATAAAGTTCATATTGTATATTTTGTGATTGAGTCAAGGTGGAATATTGCATTTCGTCTTATGATTTTATTTTATCTTATTATTATAATTTTACGACTATGCATATTCCTACTTGTGTGTCAACATGTTGGAATAAATTTTCTGTAATATTGTTCGATTATGGTCGGTTGAAAAGCGTATAATGATGTTTCAATATATGTATTAGAGGTCTTCACGGGCCGACATTTCCAGGCCCGGGCCCGGCCCGACTCATAGAGAAAAAAAATCGGCCCTGGCCCGATACAAAAATTAAAAGTTCGGCCCGGGCCCGGCCCGTAGAAAAAAATATTGGCCCGGCCCGATAAAAAAATTTAAAGTTCGGCCCGAGCCCGACTCGGAAAAAAGTTAAAATCTCGGCCCGGGCCCGGCCCGGCCCGAGAGAACTTCTACAAAACATTGATTTTTTACGTCGGATTGGTTAAAAATTTGTGTCTTACGAGGAGTTCTGACCAAAAATATTTATCTTAACTTTTTATTCATGTTTATAATCTTTATTTTTATAGAAGTGCAGCAGGCTGCGATATTTATTTTTTTAATGAATCTCTATTTCTTGTATGTAAATGTTTCAGTTATCATTAATATTGTTAATCCATATTCCATGTATAGAAGTGTTAAAAATCGGAAAAATGCTATATACAGTAAAATCTTCTAAGATGAAATTGCATAGAAAAGAAAAAAAATGCGTTGTAGACAAGTTCCCTTCTTAGCAAGTGTAAATGTATTATATATTCTTTTCTTGCTTATTAGTATATTAAATTTGCATGGATCAACACGTTTTCAGTTTAAAACAGGGTTCCTTCATAGGCAGGTTCCTTTTCACACATTTTACTGTATTTTAATTTAGTTATATTTTAATATACGTAGAAATCTACTATTCTTTAAAAATAATAAATTTTAATGTTTAAGTGTAGAATAATGTCGGTTCAAAAATGTATGCATTTTTCGCAAAAATTTTTGGGCCTAATTTAACTGACCTTTAAGTGTACCAGGCCACGATGAGACAATGATTTTCATACGGGCTGACTCAAGACTAGGACTGAAAATGTTGGGCCGTAAAGACTAGGAATGAAACCAGGCCCGGCTCTGTACAGAAAAATTAAGTTAGGCCCGGCCCGGCCCGGTCCAAGCCTTCAGAAAAAAGTGTGGCCCGGGCTCGGCCCGAGTGCCGTGAATGAAAATCGGCCCGAGCCCGTGCAGATCTCTAATATGTATACACACATAAACAATTTAGGTGGAAATTTATGTACTTTGTAATATGTAATCAAGGATGCATAGCTGTCAATCTTTCGTTTTCTCTGTCTCCAAAGTATTTAAGCATAATTTGAATAAGAAACATTATTTTAAGAAATGTTCTTTGTTTATTTTATATGTGGTTAATAATTAGCTTCATTTATTTAAGATTGTTCTTAACTGCTCTGCTCAACAAGCGCAAAACGTTTTGACACATTTACAAATTCATTTTTTAACTGAAAGGTATAAAACTGGAAAGCCTGGGCACGGAAGCGATTTGAAATTCTACTGTTTTTTCCATTTTTTGATCAATCCATTACGTATTGAGTTATAAGCGAATTTGATCACGTGACAAACACGTTTTTCGCCCGCTCGTGAGTGCCATTTCTTCCTTCGCGCGGAAATTCGGTTCAAAATGCCTATTTTGACACTATTTTCTGAAAGATCAATTGCGTTTGCAAAAAAAAAAATGGAAAAAACAGCTCTATTACATAGTTTCTGAACAACAGCACCAGCTAGTGTCATGCATTTTCGAACAAATATAATTTAAAACTTCTGTCAGAAAGTTGCCCTTTTGGATTTGAGGACAAATTAAGAAGGGTGGTAGAAGGTATCAAGAGGATGAAAAATTACCATAGAACATAGCATCGCAAACCACGTATTTAGTCACAAATACATGGTGTTTCATCCTAACTGAACTTGCGTTGACGGTAATAATTTTGAGAAAAATCAAAACATTACAATGAAAATGCAACGATATGTACCTTATTTTCTGTGAAATGTGATAACATCACAAAAAGTTCTGGAAAAACGGGATGCTCAAGCAATCGATGATGCCGTATGAACTGACAATCGCAGTCCAAAATGTGGAACGTCAAGTGCATACTGCTCGCTCGCATAACAGAAACTTCTACCACTTTTTCGATATATGATTTTCGTCTTATGATTTTATTTAAATAAAAGTTATCTTAAAATGTAGATAAGAAGCTGAACTGAGTTAAAACACACGCTATAAAAAAACCTCTGTAAGTTTGCCAGAACAAACTCGATCACAGTGAATGTGCTGTATCTTTCTTTAGTTTCCTGACTATTTTAACATGGAAAATACAGTAGTTGCGTAAAATTAACAGCACAATATGCTAGCAATTTGGACGCATTTTTTTACAGCACAAACTGCTGGCGTACAAATCGCCAGCACATTGTGCTGTTAATTTTACGCAACTACTGTATTTTCCATGTTAATATAGCCAGGAAACCAAAGAAAGATACAGCACATTCACTGTGATCGAGTTTGTGCGCGAGACGAACAGTACTTTGTATTGTAAAAATGTCTTTTTTTTTTTTTTTTTTTTTTTTACAGTGCACCGGAAAATGCCACCTTTATAGTTGAAATAAATATATTTAAATAAATTTTTAACATACATGCATAGCCATTTTTTCAGCAGAGACTGGAAATCTCACTGTATATCATAATTTCTTTATTCGTGTTCCCAAAGAAACGTTAAACAATTTTATTTAAGCAAAATTTAATGAATGTACATATAACACAGAATTTACTGAAAATATATTAAATATATTAAACAAATTGTGTGGTTATGTAGAGGAAAATATGAATTTCAATTTCTAAACAAAGTTTATTGTATATTTATGTAATCTTCAACTACACCTTCATTCTAAACAAGAAACATTTTAACAATGAAACATTTTTACAAGAATTTTTCTTGTTGCTGTACGGAAATGCGGATACTACGTTGTACACACGCAGTGAGTTTAACAGTTTCGTTTACTATTGTGTTTTCCCGCTAAAAAACTTGTTTGATCAAACACGAAATTCTCTCTTGTGGAACCCTATATCGTAGGAATACATGCCTATTAAATACACGCACGCGATGGGAATAAGCAAGAAAATATGAAATGAAGTGGTACATTAATTTCTAATGGATTCCTAATTGGTTTTCACCTGTATTCCCAGAAGGGAGTATTATATACAGGGATCGATACAGGGTTTTTAGGTTCGTTCGTAATTATATAAATACGTAGCACCTATATTCGTCGTCTGGTCGGCCCGTTTGTTTATCCATCTGACCCGATATGAAATCGCAAAAACTTCCCAATCGAAAGGTTTAAATTTTAATGTATATAATCGTTGCAGAATTTTGTCGAGTCATTTCTTCAAATTATAGGAAAATCGAATCAAAGTTTTGTTCCTTTTATTAAATCTTATGATACGTAATTAATTCAATGATATCCCGCAGTAGGTAATGATTCTAGGTTGGCATGGTGATGATGTCCTATTTAAGATGGAGTCCTATTATATTACAGAATTTAATATATAGAATCGTAATAAATTTTGTATTCATGCACTTTTGAATAACAGTGCAACAGCTATTGCACCAAGATCTGAATGTTTATAAAACTAGATACAGTGCGAACGCACCTCATTTGCCACGTTTGACGTATAATTTCCAGCTTGCTTTTTCTTAGAGTCATTTGTTAAATGTAAGTTATTTTGTGAAATTTATTATATTTTTGTGAAAAATAACATTTTATAACAAATTCTTAAATTCAAACCAAACGTTTATTAATAACTTCTCTAAATCCTCCTGCTAAAGTTTTACTTTTAGTTAATTTATTTTGTTTGCCATTTACACATTTTAAAACCTAACGACATAAAAATAATTAATGAAAAGTTCTGGTGCTAATCGCTCAACAAGTGGCGCTGCTACGCTGCATTTTTCAGAATTTCTACCACAGCTCTATCTCAATAACTAATGCACGAATTTTCATCAAACTTTAGATTCAGGTATACCTTTACATCAATTAGTGCTGTTTATGGTTTGGTGTAAATCGCTCTCTAGGTGGCGCTGCTATGCTACATTTTTCAGAATTTCCGCTATAGCTCTATCTCAAGAACTAATGCACGAATGTTCATCCAACTTCAAATTCAGATATATTTTGATATGAATCGGTGCTAAATTGATATAATTTCTTGTTCTATTTAAATTATTTAATTAGCGTGATTTATGTAGAAGAAAGTTTTGTGATGGCCACAACATACTAGTTAATATTGATAACTCACACACTTGAATTGAATGCACATGTATTCAATAACTATACAATGCAAATTGCATTATTAGGTAAAAAGTGTTTTAGATGAATTAAGCTTAATAATGTTTAAATATTTCAGATTATGCTGGTTTTTAAATTAATTTTTATTGAACTTTTGTATAAAGTGATTAAACGTTTTTTTATATCTTTATATTCATGTGTACAATAAATAAAATAGTAGTTTAAATACTGCGCATAAGTTATGACACTCTTTCCAAAACCCTTTATTAATTAATACTACATACAGTTTTTATTCACATAAAATCCTACTTAAGTAACAATTTCAGTTACTTTAAAATAGATTGCTATTGATAAAACCTCAGTAGTTTTAAGAAAGAAGGGATTCATAGCAGTTCAACAATTCGGTGCAGTCAAGTAGAATTAATTGCTTTATTATGCTTTCGTTAAGCAGATAGTTTTTCTAGTTTGACAAAAAGTTTTTTTTTTTTTTATTTGAAAAAGTTGAGATGTTTTCACAAGTAATTCAAACTAATAACGCTTATTCTCGATAATTCGTTCGATTATTTTTATGATCTCAAGGGAAAAAAAATAAGTTCACAAAGATTATTTTTTAGCATACAATTTTTCCAGAATGAATAAAATCGCAGAAATTGTCCACTGGATTTGAAAAAAAAATATAAAGTGGAGTTGAGTGTTAGTAATACCTTTCCTAAAAGCCTTAAGGCTATTCTTAACTCCTCTGCTCAACAAGCGCAAAAAGTTTTGACACATTTACAAATTCATTTTTTAACGGAAAGATATACCATTCGAAAGCATGGCCATGGAAGCGATTTGAAATTGAACCATTTTTTCCATTTTTTGATCCATCAATTACCTATTGAGTTATAAGCGAATTTGATCACGTGACAAACACGTTTTTCGCCTGCTCTTGAGAGCTCTTTCTTCCATCGCGCGGAAATGCGGTTCAAAACGCCCATTTTGACACTATTTTCTGAAAGATCTATTGCGTTTTCAAAAAAAAATGGAAAAAACAGCTCAATTAGATAGTTTCTGAACAACAACACCAGCTAGTTTCAGGCATTATCGAACAAAAATAAATTAAAACTTATGTCAGAAAGTTGCCCTTTTGGATTTGAGAACACCCTTAATTATGCTATGTACAGCAGAGTGCGAGTGTATTCTAGAAAACTAAAAAAATCCATTACAATTAACAAATTAATCCATCACTTCTAAAAGGCACAGCAATGTGAGAATTTAACTATTAAAATTTAAATTAGAGTCAAAGGTAATCTGTGTTTATACGTATATGAAAATTAAAAATCTCCTATGTCAAGCAGTTTAGTGAACTCATTAAAGCCGGTTGGGAAGAAAACTTGAAATGCAAGGCGAACAAAAGTTTTAAATTTCAATACCAGTATTTTAGTTTGGAAATTTTCACATTATCTAATCTCAGATTTTGAGCGATTAAATAATTCAAAATTTTAAATTAGCGTCAAAGATAATCTGTGTTTATACGTATATGGAAATTAAAAATCTCCTATTTCAAGCAGTTTAGTGAACTCATTAAAGTCGGTTGGGAAGAAAACTTGCAGTGCAAAGCGAACAAAAGTTTTAAATTTCAATACCAGTATTTTAGTTTGGAAATTTTCACATTATCTAATCTCAGATTTTGAGCGATTAAATAATTCAAAATTTTAAATTAGCGTCAAAGATAATCTGTGTTTGTACGTATATGGAAATTAAAAATCTCCTATTTCAAGCAGTTTAGTGAACTCATTAAAGCCGGTTGGGAAGAAAACTTGCAGTGCAAAGCGAACAAAAGTTTTAAATTTCAATACCAGTATTTTAGTTTGGAAATTTTCACATTATCTAATCTCAGATTTGGAACGATTAAATAATTCAAAATTTTAAATTATCGTCAAAGATAATCTGTGTTTGTACGTATATGGAAATTAAAAATCTCCTATTTCAAGCAGTTTAGTGAACTCATTAAAGCCGGTTGGGAAAAAAAAACATGCAATGCAAGGCGAACAAAAGTTTTAAATTTCAATACCAGTATTTTAGTTTGGAATTTTTCACATTATCTAATCTCAGATTTTGAGCGATTAAATAATTCAAAATTTTAAATTAGCGTCAAAGATAATCTGTGTTTGTACGTATATGGAAATTAAAAATCTCCTATTTCAAGCAGTTTAGTGAACTCATTAAAGCCGGTTGGGAAGAAAACTTGCAGTGCAAAGCGAACAAAAGTTTTAAATTTCAATACCAGTATTTTAGTTTGGAAATTTTCACATTATCTAATCTCAGATTTTGAGCGGTTAAATAATTCAAAATTTTAAATGAGCGTCAAAGATAATCTGTGTTTGTACGTATATGGAAATTAAAAATCTCCTATTTCAAGCAGTTTAGTGAACTCATTAAAGCCGGTTGGGAAAAAAAACATGCAATGCAAGGCGAACGAAAGTTTTAAATTTCAATACCAGTATTTTAGTTTGGAAATTTTCACATTATCTAATCTCAGATTTTGAGCGGTTAAATAATTCAAAATTTTAAATTAGCGTCAAAGATAATCTGTGTTTGTACGTATATGGAAATTAAAAATCTCCTATTTCAAGCAGTTTAGTGAACTCATTAAAGCCGGTTGGGAAAAAAACTTGCAATGCAAGGCGAACAAAAGTTTTAAATTTCAATACCAGTATTTTAGTTTGGAAATTTTCACATTATCTAATCTCAGATTTGGAGCGATTAAATAATTCAAAATTTTAAGTTAGAGTCAAAGATAATCTGTGTTTGTACGTATATGGAAATTAAAAATCTCCTATGTCAAGCAGTTTAGTGAACTCATTAAAGTCGGTTGGGAAGAAAACTTGCAGTGCAAAGCGAACAAAAGTTTTAAATTTCAATACCAGTATTTTAGTTTGGAAATTTCCACATTATCTAATCTCAGATTTTGAGCGATTAAATAATTCAAAATTTTAAATGAGCGTCAAAGATAATCTGTGTTTGTACGTATATGGAAATTAAAAACTCCTATTTCAAGCAGATAGGAGTTTAGTGAACTCATTAAAGCCGGTTGGGAAAAAAACTTGCAATGCAAGGCGAACAAAAGTTTTAAATTTCAATACCAGTATTTTAGTTTGGAAATTTTCACATTATCTAATCTCAGATTTTGAGCGATTAAATAATTCAAAATTTTAAATTAGAGTCAAAGATAATCTGTGTTTGTACGTATATGGAAATTAAAAATCTCCTATGTCAAGCAGTTCAGTGAACTCATTAAAGTCGGTTGGGAAGAAAACTTGCAATGCAAGGCGAACAAAAGTTTTAAATTTCAATACCAGTATTTTAGTTTGAAAATTTTCACATTATCTAATCTCAGATTTGGAGCGATTAAATAATTCAAAATTTTAAATTAGAGTCAAAGATAATCTGTGTTTGTACGTATATGGAAATTAAAAGTCTCCTATGTCAAGCAGTTTAGTGAACAAACGTAAACCTTCGTCAATTTAAAGTCAGTGCTACAATGTCATTAATATTTCATTTCATAAAGCACAAATGGAAAGTATGCAATTTTTTTTTCTTCAAAACAGTGAAATTTAAAAAGAATTACTGACACTGAATAATAATGCTCATAACTATATGATAATGTAAAATTATATATAAAACAATGATTAATGCTGATCAGAAATAAACTAATTTTTCAATAAATTACTTTTTTGTTTTATTCAAATATTTGTTATTATTATTATTATTATTATTATTATTATTATTATTATTTAACAAATGTATTTTTCTGATTATTATTATTTTTTTTATTTTAAATTCCTTCTTTTCTACTCGAAAAATTTCAGCAAAAGAAACCACGCGCCTATTTTATTTTAATTGCCAATTAAATTTAATAAGGTTAAGCTTAAATAAAAGAATGATTTTGCATCTATAATTTCTCAGACAATAGACTTAAAATCATCACTTTCCGATCCTTTTAAAATTCATCATTTTATATTTTACTTTAATTATTAAATCCTACTTTTTATCTTTGTTACTTAAACTTAAAAAAACGTAAAATTTAATAAAATAGTGATCTTGCATCTATAAAATCACAGCTAATGGGGAAAGAATTATTACTTTATCGTATCTTTCCTCCCAAACTTCTTCATTTAACATTTTCTCCGGCAATTGAACCCCACTCCGGTACAAAAACTATTCATTTCTCTCAATGTTTAATAATATCTCTTTTTAATATTTAAAAGGAAAAAAAAATACTCGTCAATTTTTTTCATTGTTAATGGAACTTAATAAGGTTAAACTTAAATGAAATAATGATCTTTCATCTATAATTTCAGACAATAGACATAGAATCATCTCTTTATAGCACCGATCCTTTTAAAATTCATCCTTTTATATTTTACTCTGATTATTAAACCCTACTTTTTATTTTTATTAATTAGACTTAAAAAACTTAAAATGGAATACAATAGTGGTATTGCACCTGTGGCGAAGCGAAAGACATAATTTTTTATTATTCGATCTGCAGACGATAATTCAGTAGAATTGAAACAACTCTCCTCCGTTGTTTTTATCGACGCTAGAATCTGTGTACATTCGAATTGAATAATGTTGTCAGCGTCATTAATATTTAATGTTCTGTGTCTCCTGCTTTGTAAATAATTTATTTTAAAATTTTTAATTAAAGAATATATTAATTTTTTAATTGTCCCAGCTTTTCCATCTGACTCACACCCATAAAATTATAGCTAATGGGGAAAGAATTATCACTTTATCGCACCTTTCAACCCAAACTTCTTCATTTAACATTTTCTCCGGCTATTGAACCCCACTCCGGTACAAAAACTATTCCTTTCGCTGAATGTTTAATAACAAGTCTCGCTTTAATATTTCAGTCGTTAAGCAAGGGAAAAAGTTCTTAAAAAGACACCACTTACATTCTTTATTTTTACTCCCTAAAGTCAGGTATAACAATTTCTGGAGTTGAAAAACATTCCCCTTCGTCTAGTATACTGCCGAAAGTGACTTTACCAAATTAAAAGATAATAGTCATTTTCTGATGCGTAATGCATTTTACTATTCTTAAGTAATGCAAGGAAAAGAATGGGCAAAATACGTGCTTTAACGAAAACGGCTTACGGAATAACTCTTATAAGATAACGCTGTTACGTGATGTGAAGCTAATTCTGGCAGATTTCTTAATTCCTATTCTAAGAGGGTCTATTTATTTCGCAGTAATTAGATGAATCTTTTAAAGTATATTATATCTAATTAATGGTTTTTAAGAAATTGGATATAAAATTTACATGAGAACTATAGAAATGAAATTCAGATTTTCGTAATTAATGCATTTTCTCTGTGGAATATCAGAAGGAAATATTAACAATTGCTCTTCCCAATGAGATTTTTTTTTCTTTTCTGTCTTAATCTAGTAGTTTTAAAAGCTGTTTTATGGAATGGAAATACCCAGTTTCGTGAAATCCAGGAAAGTTCCTGGGAAATAATGAGCTGCTGGTATCCAAAAAACAATTTCCTAGCAGATCCCAGTTTTCCGTTTTAAAATATTCCTGATCAAAATGAACAACAAGAGTATGTGAATCGAGCTTCCTAAAAATTTCTGATATTTTGAAGAAACATTCATTGATCATTTTTGGAAAATAGCTGTCCATTATTACTCAGGAACGTATATGGATTTTTTTTTTTTAATCATGGAATTATTTTTTACTTGTGGATATAGAAAAGTTTTACATATTCTGATTCATATTTTGATGAACTCAATAGTTTTCAAGGTTATCTATTGCCTGATTTCCGTATTCATATATCTATTTTTACCCGACTCATTCCTACACTGGTCTTCACAAGTTAAGGTACAAACTATTTTTTGAATTTTCTAGGAATTTCTGATATATTGAAGAACAATTCCTTGAAAATTTTTGGCAACTAGTTGTTCATTATTACTCAGGAACGTATCTGAATTGGTTATTTTTAACTTGTGGATATAGATAAGTTTTACATATTCTGACTGATATTTTGATGATCCATGTGACAAATAACCTCTACCTCAAGAAAATCATTGACGAATTTGTAATCCGTGTGGTCTCGCATTATCGCCCATAAAATGAAGTCTCGAGCGGTATAGCTGCCTGAGAAAGTCTCGCAAAAGAACTCATATTATGTATATTGAGAATATACTATATAAACAACTATAAATAAATATCTGTAGTATAATCTCAATATTCTTTATGTCTTTCTTTTTTTTCTTAATTTACACGAAAACACCCACTCGCTAATGTTAAACTTATTGGAGAATTATTTTAAACATCTCGTTTGCATTCCAATATCTTTAAATGATTTTTTTTTGCATTGGATAGCTGAGGTCGATCTCTAAAAAGGACGTTTTCTGCTTTTTCGATTTTTTTTTTTTTTTTTTTTTTTTTTTTGCCGGTTCTTTTTAAAATTAGGATTCCAAAAGTGAAAGTATCTCTTAAGAACAAATCGAAAAAGTAAAAAACGGCTGTTGTATAGAGTTAGATCTAAGTTATCCAATGCGAAAAATTCATTTAAAAATATTGAAGTGCAAACGATATACAGTAAAACTTCCCTAACCCGATCACGTTCCGTTCCAATAAAAATTGATCGGACCAAGAGATGATCTCTTAATGGAGGTCATGTTTAAATCTAGACTTTAATTGTTGAGAAAAGGTAACAATTAATGTTACTAAAATTTATTTTTCACATTAGGAAAAAATATGAAAATTTAAGTTATCAAAACAAAAGTTAATTACATAAGTTTATTACTGCAGAGTTTAAAAAATGAATACATTGACGTTTGCTTTGATTTTAAGGTTTTATCTTTTATAACTTTTATTTCCAAGTCCTTTCGAAGTTCAGTAAATAAATGCAATTTCTTTTGGACGGGAACAAATAATTAAGATTTCATTAATTTCTTTTTTTCTTTGAAAGTTTCCTGACAGAATACAGCAGAGATGTTTATTGACCGTCATTCTTAGATTGTCATCAGATTTAAATTCATTGCCTAAAAAGGCACAAAGGGGTTTAAACACTTAAAAGTTACCGGAATAATAAAAAAAAATTCTAAACTTAGTTTAGAAGTTTGATGAATAATGCGCTCTCCGGAATTATTTTTCTAATAAAACCTTCTTCAAGCAACCAGGAAAGAAAGGAATTTGTTTCATTAACTTCAAAGAAAGTGGTCGTTCATGGAGGGAGTTCTACTGGCATAGCTCCTGAATGGAGGTAAAATTAGTATTGAGCCTATGGGAATAAATTTCGTGAGGTGGTCGCACAGGGAGGTTTCACTGTATTTAAAAAAAGTTCTCCCATATGATTAACATTAGCGAGCGGCTGTTTTCGCGTGAGTGAAGTAGCCCCTTAATAATATGACTCTTAATCGAGGTTAATAACATGTCATTTGTTTTTCGGAAATGAAAAACAAAATTTCTTCTGAATCTAGATTAAAATAAAACAAAATGGAGTTTTAAAAGTAATACATTTTGCAAACTGAGGAGTTATATATGTTAAAAAAAAAATAAATAAAAAAATAAAAAAAAAAATCTGAAAATAAGAGGGAAATACTTATTTTGCCTATTAAATTTGACAAAAAAAAGGGGAGGGGGGTTTAAAAATGACTTGTCAATAATGAGTGCAGTCACTCGTTTTGCCTATTTAGTCGAAAAAAAGAGCGAAAACAGCTTATCAAAAAGGAATGAAAAAAAAAAAAACACTCCGCAAGATGGATGAATTTTCACCTCTTTATCGGTGAAAATTTGAACTTTTTTTTTTTTTCAAAACAAAAAAATTCATTCTTTTCTAAGTCAAATGGTGCAAAGCAAGTTCTGATACAACAATGTTTTAAATTTGTATGTAAATAACAGACATATGCGAAGCCTAATACAATTTCATTATGAGTGCAGCATGGATTTTTTCAAAATATATTCCATGCATGCATTTTATTTAAATTTATTAAATAAATATTTTTTTTAATTTCATTTACAGAAATTAAGGAAATAGTTAGCGCTAAAAATGCTAAGGATTTCCTTAATTACATTGAATAAAGACTAATAATGAAACACCTATTTCCGTACAAAAAATTGTTTACTTTAAAAGCGGATGTAGATAAAATTGTGAATATAGCAGGGCGGAGATACTTTTTCTAGCCATGATAAAAAGCAATCAAAATTCTTAAAATCCACAGCAACGAAGGCACGCAGTAATTCACGAACATAAAATTATAAGTAATGAGACACGTAATTGTTATTTAAATAGATTTTCTGAATCCAGAAAAAATATATATATAATTTGAATGCTTTCCTTATGCGTTTCAAGATATTTTCAATTTCTGCGTTTAACAACGCAATATATTGCGGTATTTCTTTTGTTTTCCTATTTAATTAATTGTATTCATTCGATTTCATTAAAGCGAAATAAATCTCTGAAGCTCACCGAGGGTTTCCTGTAGTTTCATCTATTTATATTCAAATTATAAAAAGAGAAGGTGTTTTTAGTTTGTCGGGTACTTTCTCTTTGTAATTACTTTTTATTCGTCAATATAATACCAAACATTCCTGTATTTATAGTCTACGTCTCACTCTTTTTTTTTGTTTTACTATTATATTTCTCTTTAAAATGTATGAAATGTATAAATCATATCAAAGTGTGTTTTGATTCTTTATTTTTAACAACGCAGCTTAGCCCGCTTTGCTGGTCGGTTTTCTCAAACTAACCGTGAATTAAGGCTTTTCTTAAGTGCTCTGCTCAACAAGCGCAAAACGTTTTGACACATTTACAAATTCATTTTTTAACGGAAAGATATAAAATTGGAAAGCCTAGCCATGGAAGCGACTTGGAATTGAACTGTGCTTTCCATTTTTTTTATAAATCATTTACCTATTAAGTTATAAGCGATTTTGATCACGTGACAAACACGGTTTTTGCACGCTCTTGAGTGCTTTTTCTCCTTTCGCGCGGAAATTCGGTTCAAAACGTCCACTTTGACACTATTTTCTGAAAGATCTATTGCGTTTGTTAAAAAATGGCAAAAACAGCTCAATGGCATAGTTTCTGAACAGCAACACTAGCTAGTTTTATGCATTTTCGAACAAAAATAAATTAAAACTTATGTCAAATGTTGCCCTTTTGGATTTGAGAACACCTTTAAACAAAGGCTGTTCGTAACTGCTCTGCTCAACAAACGCAAAACGTTTTGACACATTTACAAATTCATCTGTGGTTGGAAGAACTCCTGCCTTTGATAGCGACTGCTTTGGGGCTACACCCGCTCCAGTCTAGAATAAAACGAACTTTAAATCACTAGGATTTTTTATTTCGGCCTAGATTAAATTTAAATTTTCAGCATTATCGTTGACGTTGGTACAGGAGCTGATTTGGTATTCATCCAACTTGATTTTAATAGTAAGTGGTGTTAGCGAAATTTACCAGGGAATTATTTCTTGTTCAGGTTAAAAAAAAGAAGTAAAAAAGTTGCCTCGGTGCGCGAAAAAAAAACCCAACTTAAAATAGCATAAAAAATTCAGGGAAATAAAACCGCAGAGGACAAAATTTACTTTACTAAAGATTGAAATCGGGTTACTTTTACGGATGGAAAAAAAATCGTCGCGAAACGAAAACAAGGCTGAAATTCGCATAAAAATTGAGCGAAAAATTCAAAAATTGCAAGGGCAAAATTTATTATATTGGACTAAAAGATTGAAATTGCGTTCCTTTTACGAGTGTCAAAAAATTGGCGCAGAACGCGGGGGGGGGGGGGGAGGGGGGGGGAGCCAAAAATATATAAAAAATTCTCGAAAAATTAAAAAAAAATTATAAATGGTAAATTTACTGAATCGCATGAAAAGAATAAAACCAGATTTCTTTAACGAATGTCAAAAATTCTCATTAAAAAAATCGCGTAAAATTAAAAAATCGTTCTATGAATTCCAAATAAACTTTATTGAAAAGAGGACAAAATTTACTATATTGGGTTAAAATTGCAATCGGATTCCTTTCAGTAATGGGGGCAAAATCACCTCAAAAAGGGGAAAAATTCTAAATTTGCATTAAAGTAAAGAAAATCTAGTAAAAAAAAAAAAAAAAAAAAATTCTAAAAACTGGCTTTGACGTTTATAACTTTAGACATCAGATTTTGCAGCTCTGCGCGCCCCGTTGTCTTCAGAAAACAACACACACACACAACCATCTATTTTTATTATTATAGTTACTACAGATGTTATTTTCATTTTAAAAAGTTTACTTTACTGTGCTCAACACACACACACACATATAATACGTATAAACAGGATGCCCCAGAAAGGGTAAAAATTTTTTAATTCATTAATTCATTAATTGTAAAAGCATTAAAATTAAATGTTAGTAAAGTATTTGCAATGTAGCTCATAAACTTTGTATGTAGTACGTAATTTTAAAAAGATCTTCAATTTTCATTAATAAATGGCACTATGCTTTCTCAAACCTTAACCCTTAAATGCGTGATTTTTTATTTTGTTTCGAAAAAATTATGTATGATTCTCTAAAAGGTATATTACACAGGAAAAATAATGAAATAAAATCATAGATATATTTTTCATATAATACGGCAATCTTTTCTTCTGTCTGTTTTGCGCTAAAATATTGCAAATTAGTAAATATTTTAAGAAGTATGTCTCCAAATACCTTATTTTATATAATTATTTATTTTATAAAACTTAACCTTTAACCCTTTAATTCCCATGATAGAATACGTTCTAAAAATTACGTAGTTCAGAGAATCTGACTTGACACCAGAAAATTTCTATGGTTAATTTCGCTTTATTTAAATACGGAATGTCTGTTATTACTTATAGCAGATATTGCCATTTTAATTTTCTGGTGTGAATTAGGTATATAAGAATTAAAAAAAATCTATTAAATTCAAAACACTGTTGTTACAAAGCTGCTCACTAAAGGGTTAAGAATGCCCTATCCAAACTAAAGATCAGAGATTACCCAATTTCACTCTTTATTCCATTTAGATGTTGAAATGCAATAAAAAGGCTTGCATTTAAAATTTTTAAAGTTACCCTGTTCATTCTTAAAAATTAAAGCAATGCAGTACCATCCACTGACTAAAAATTGAATTGTATATAAAAATTACTGTATGCAAAATTTACCTTACAAAGATGTCATTAATAATTATCAGTAGTTGGAGGTGAAACTTCCATCACAGTCAAATTACATTAAAGCCATTTTAGTTTTTTTAAAAAAGATGAAAAATGATGTTAAAAAGGATGGGGACGAAATATCTTTGGCTAAATTCGAATAATATATAACACCTTTCTAGACGGGAATAACCCAAAAAGCTTGCCAAGAGTCACCTAATCTGCGAGGTCGGATTGTTCTTACATCATTTACAGTTTCGGTCTACAATGTTTCGAAAATATATCATACGTAACACACACTCACACGTACACACGCGATTTTCTTTTTAATATGTAAATTTAATTAGCTTTAAATTAATTTACTAATCTAATATCGTTTCATGAAAACAAAATTTTGAGTTACATATATCGTCGGTACCATTTCAAACTATCTAAATATGAAAACAGTGTACTACTTTTTTTTTAATTCGGATTTCTTGATTGGCACCCCTTTTCTGAAATGGTAATATTCTCCTTGTTTTCGCTTTAATTAATATGTCATTAAATAAGGTTAAATAAAATGAATTTTACTAAACTATTATTTTTTAACACAATCAAACTGATTGGTAAAGTTATCATACGATTTTCTTTTTTTAACATTTCCAACTGAGCGAAAATGCCCAGGCTGGGAATCGAACCCAGAACCTTGGCTTACAGTTACAAGGCCAATGCTTTACCATTTAAGGTAACTGGGCCGACAACCAGCCAGCATATCTCGCTCAGATAACCTTATTGGTAGTAACATCTGGTCTGTCATGTAGACAGCTTAACAGAATAAACCGCAGGTAAAGGAACTCCATATAAACGATGGATACGTAGATGAACTATTATTTTTTAACACAATCAAACTGATTGGTAAAGTTATCATACGATTTTTTTTTTTTAAATATTTCCAACTGAGCGAAAAATGCCCAGGCTGGGAATCGAACCCAGTTTACCAATCAGTTAGTTGAAATGGTAAAGCATTGGCTTGTAAGCCAAGCTTCTGGATTCCATTCTCAGCCTGGGCATTTTCGCTCAGTTGGAAATATATATAAAAAAATCGTATGATAACTTTACCAATCAGTATGATTGTGTTAAAAAATAATAGTTCATCTACGTATCCGTCGTTTATATGGAGTTCCCAGGGATGGAACAATGGCGCAGCAGTTGGGCGATTGGCACCACTAAATTTTAATAGCATTCTTCGGCTTGAAAAATCTGAGAAATTCTCTCCTGAAATTAGAAAAAGAATACTAATAAAATTTTGCAGTGTCAATTGATTCTTTGGTGCTACACTGTTCTATCACTGAGTTCCTTTACCTGCGGCTTATTCTGTTGAATTGTCTACATGACAGACCAGGATGTTATTACCAATAAGATTATCTGAGCGAGATATGCTGGCTGGTTGTCGGCCCAGTTAGCTTAAATGGTAAAGCATTGGCCTAGTAAACCAAGGTTCTGGGTTCGATTCCCAGTCTGGAAAGTGGTGCCAATCAAGAAATCTGAATTTAAAAAAAGTAGCCTACTGTTATCATATTGGATAGTTTGACATGGTACTGACGAAATAATAACAAAACTATAATTAAAAGACAACTAAGCTCATTAAGGATACTACTTGACATAAAATGTTTCTACGTTATTTTCAACATTAACAATCGAACTGCTTTCAAATTAATACAGTTTATTTATTTAAATTTCCCCGATACACACGTTTATGGAGAAATAATTCCGAAATTTAATTACTTACAGTCGCAATGCATTTTCCAATTAAAATTTGAAAATACATTTTCTGCCTCTTTATTTATTCACTAGTTAACATAAGTGGTTCAAAAGACGCTCGTTATTGATTTTTTAGCTGGAAAGTATACTCAAGGAAGTATCCGATGTGTATCGTAGTTTAAATGTTTAATTTACTTTTTTTTTTTTTGAAAGCCCCGAAGCAATATTTCTCGGATTTTACATGCCTAAGAAAGTAATAGCTTCAATTAATGCATTATTTAAAATACATCACTATAGAGGTTTATAGCGAATTAATTCCAAAACTCAATTATTTATTAAAGATACTGCATTCACCAATACGTTTTTTATCCCTTTATTTATTCGCTAGTTAACATAAATAGCTTGCAAAGAGCTCATTATTAATTTTATCACAATAATGGACTCGAGGTAATTGCCAGGTATATTATTTTAAATATTTCATTCTCTTTTCTTGCGTCACCTAAAATACAATTTCTCTAATTTTAAATCCCTAACGATACAATAATTTCAATTAATGCAATTAAAATTTTTAAATTCGTCGCTACACAGATATTTAAAGAATTAATTAAAAATGTTAATTTCTTATCATTCGCTTTACAATTACCAATAATTGCTTACGAGTGTTCTCAGATCCAAAAGGGCAACTTTCTGACATAAGTTTTAATTTATTTTTGTTCGAATATGCATGAAACTAGCTGGTGTTGTTGTTCAGAAACTATGTAATTCAGCTGTTTTTTCCCTTTTTTTGCAAGCGTAATAGATTTTTCAGAAAATAGTGTCAAAGTGAGCGTTTTGAACCGAATTTCCGCGCGAAGGAAGAAAGAGACTCAAGAGCGGGGGAAAAACGTGTTTGTCCCGTGATCAAAATCGCTTATAACTCAGTAGGTAATTGATTGAACAAACAATGAAAAAAAAAGAAAAAAAAACAGTTCAATTCCAAATTGCTTCCATGGCCAGGCTTTCCAATTTTATACCTTTCCGTTAAAAAATGAATTTGTAAATGTGTCAAAACGTTTTGCGCTTGTTGAGCAGAGCAGTTGACAACAGCCTTAAATTAAATATACTTTCCGCCTCTTTATTTATCCGCTATTTAACATCCCTTGCATTCGAAGCTCGACAAAAAGCCTTTTGCGTAATACCTTTAGCACAGTAATAGATAAAGAATCCTCCCATGTCCTAATAATATACATTTAATATTTACTTCTAATTTCTGGTGCGGCTTAAAACAATATTTTTCCAATTTTAAATAGCTAGCAATACAAATATCTTCAATTTATTTATTTAATTTATTTATATATCATTACTAAATACAAGTTTATAGCGAAATAATTAAAGAAAAAAATTACTTAGAGTGGCTATTTTTTTAAGGTATCTGATGGTAATATGGCCAATGCAGTTAATATGGCCAACCCGTAATAATGTTATTAATTTGAGTGAAATACAAAAAATGTCTCTCGAATGCAGTCAGTTAACGGTACAATAGCTTTAAGGGGGTAGATCAGGTTGAGCAGCTGGAAAGACAATAATTTGACCATTACTAAAAGCTCTGTAGTTTCAAAACCAATTAATGGAATACAACAATTTTTTTCCTATACTTTCATAATGGTTATGACTAATGGTTTTAAAAACATTCAAATATATATTTTTAGCAATATTAATTAGTTAAATTTTAATGATAAAATTGACTTTTTAAAAATATGAATTTTTCCAATATGCATTTTCCGCGCAAGATTTTAAAAATTCTAGCGCAGATATATATTTAATATTGCATTTATATTTACTAATACTACTATAGTTTACGCTGAACCTCAATTTAGGCTGAGTTTTGTCATAGAAATTTTTTAATGAATAAAAAGACGTAATTTTTTTACTAAATTTAATAAATATGATTTTTAAAGCCATTAATTATGCAAATGAATTTGAATATAATTTTAAATTTAGGTTCAGCGCAAAATATAGTGGTATAAGTAAATATAAATGCAATATTAAATATATATCTGCATTAGAACTTTTAAAATCTTGCACCCAAAATGCATATTTGAAAATTCATATTTTTAAAACGTCAATTTTGTCATTAAAATTTAACTAATTAATCGTGCTAAATATATATATTTGAGTGCTTTTTTTTAAACCATTAGTATTTCATAAAAGTATAGAAACAAATTGTTGTATTCCATTAATTGGTTTTGAAGCTACAGAGCTTTTAGTTATGGTCAAATTATTGTCATTTTCCAGTTGCTCAGCCTGATCTCCCGCCTCAATTAACGCAATTAATATATCTAAATTCATCGCTATACATGTTTTGAGTGAAATAATTATAAAATTAAATTATTTATCGTCCACTCCCTGTTTATCATTTAGTGCTTAAAATTACATTTTCTACCTCTATTTATCTACTAAGTTGACATCAAATGGCTTAAAAGATGCTTGTTATTGATTTTTAGCAGGATAGTAAGAAAGTGATTTTCCTATCTCCAAATATCGTAGCTTGAATATTTAGTTAATTTTTCCGGAGAATTATTTTTCGAATTTAAATCGATAATAATTCTTTCAATGAATGAAATTAAAGTTTTAAAAATGTATCGTTAGACAAATTTATAGCGAAATAATTCCAACTCCAAAATTGGATTATTTATCATATAAACACTATTTATAATTTAGTGCTTAAAATTATGTCTTTTACATAATTTTTTATTCACTAAGTTGACATCAAATGGTTGAGAGGGTGCTTGTCACCGACTTTTAGCGGGATTCCAAATATCATACTTTAAATATTAGCTATTTTTTCTGGTACAGACTAAAGTATTATTTTTTGCATTTTAAATAGCTAATAATCACTTCAATTGGTGCAACTAAAATATTTAAAATTAATCGCAAATCAAGTTTATAGCGAAATTACATTTCCAAAATTAAATTACTTATTAGATACACACTATTTAAAATTTAGTGCTTACAATTACTTTTTTGCATCATATTTATCCACTAAGTTTACATTGAATGGCTGAAAAAATGCTCGCTGTTGAATTTTAATATCATAGTAGCATAGCTGCCAACTTGTACGGATTTTTCCTACCACTAAAATTTAACAGAAACTTTTGTATTGTTTAATCGTTATAAAAAGTCAGATTTCGACAATTGTTTTTGATAAAATTTTCTATTACATTTTAGTGGTGAGAAAAATCCGTACAAGTTGGCAGCTATGTAGTAGACACAAGAAAATTTTCTATGGCCAAGTATCGTATGCTTATCAGATACACGCTATTTAAAATTTAGTGCTTAAAAGTATGTATATTTTGCGTCTTTATTTATCCATTAAGTTGATTTCAAATGGATGAAAATATGTTTGCTGTTGAATTTTTGCATTATAATAGATCCTATAAATTTTCTATGAAAATTTTTATAATTTAAATATCAAGTTAATTTTTCTGGTGATTTTTAAATTATTATCTTTCATTTTTTGCATTACTAATAATCACTCCAATCAAAGCAATTAAAATCTTTAATATTCACTGCTACACAACTTTAAACAGCGAAATAAGTTCAAAGTTTAATTACTTAAAAATTACGCAACATTTAGCAATTAGTGCTGCACTTTCTGTTCTTTACTTATCCACTAAGTTAATGTCAATGGCTCAAAAGGTGCTCCTTATTGATTTTTGTTAAGATAATAGACTCAAGGGATTTTTATATGGCCAAGTATTGTAATTTAAATATTTAGATGATTTTTCTGGAGAAGCCTAAATTATTATCTTTCGTATTTTGCATTGCTAATAATCACTTCAATTAAAATCTTTAAAATTCACCGCTACACAACTTTAATGAGCGGAATAATTTCAAAATCTAATTAATTAACATTCACACTACATTTCGCAATTAGTGCTTAAAAATACACTTTCTGTTCATTACTTATTCACTAAGTTAACACCAATCGCTCAAAAGGTGCTCGTTATTGATTTTTGGCAGGATAATGGACTAAAGAGATTTTTATATGGCCAATTTTTATAATTTAAATATTTAGTTAACTTTTTCTGGTGAATCTTAAATTATTATCTTTCGTATATTACATTGCTAATAATCACTTCAATTAATACAATTAAAATCTTTCGAATTCACCGCTACACAAATTTAAAGAGCGAAATAATTTCAAAATTCAATTACTTATCATTCACACTATATTTAGCAATTAGTGCTTAAAAATACACTTTCTGTTCATTACTTATCCACTAAGTTAACATCAATGTCTCAAAAGGTGGTCGTTATTGATTTTTGGCAGATAATAGACTCAAGGGATTTTGCTGTGACCAAATATCGTAGTTTAAATATTTAATTCACTTTTCTGGCGAGACCTAGAGCAATACTTCTCGGATTTTAAATCGCGCGGTTTACCCAAAAGCTTATTTCTCTTATTAAAGGATTTTGCAGCAGTGGTAGTTCCTCTTCATTTGCAGAGCATTTGGCGGAATAATCTATTTCGGATTTGCAATTACGACAGCAGATTGGAAAGGGCTGGAAATTTATTGCCAGAGGTTAAAGCAAGTTAAATGATTGGGAGCTCGAAAGGTACTAAAGATCCAGCATTTAAGGAAAATTTGTATGCTAGGATATGCGCCGTATCGATTTGGAATTTCAGGAGCGTGCCTAGCAGTTGAAAATAAGCATAAGTGAATTTTGTGCCGTACTTCACGCCTTATTTTTATCGGCTAACAAAATATTTTCATTCAGAAAGGGGGGGGGGGGGGGGGAATTGTGTTAAGGCTGTTCTCAAATCCAAAAGGGCAACTTTTAGACATAAGTTTTAATTTATTTTTGTTCATAAAACTAGCAGGTGTTGTTGTTCAGAAACTAAGTAATCGAGCTGTTTTTTTTTTTTTCCGTTTTCTTGCAAACGCAATAGATCTTTCAGAAAATAGTGTCAAACTAGGCGTTTTAAACTGAATTTCCGCGCGAAAAGAGGAAAGCCTTTCATGAAAGAGTGAAAAACGAGTTTGTCACGTGATCAGAATTCCTTATAACTCAATAGCTAATTGATTGATCAAAAAAATGGAAAAAACAGTTCGATTCCAAATCGCTTCCATGGTCCAATTTTATATCTTTCCTTTAAAAAATGAATTTGTAAATGTGTCACAACGATTTGCGCTTGTTGAGCAGAGCAGTTGAAAACAGCCATAAGGCTGTTCTTAACTGCTCTGCTCAACAAGCGCAAATCGTTGTGACACATTTACAAATTCATTTTTTAACGGAAAGGTATAAAATTGGAAAGCCTGGGCATGGAAGCAATTTGGAATTGAACTGTTTTTTTCCTTTTTTGATCAATCAATTACCTATTGAGTTATAAGGAATTCTGATCACATGACAATCACGTTTTTCGCCCGCTCTTGAGTATTTTTCTTCCTTAGCGCGGAAATTCGGTTCCACTTTGACATTATTTTCTGAAAGATCTATTGCGTTTGCAAAAAAAAAAATGGAAAAAACTGCTCGATTACTTAGTTTCTGAACAACAACACCAGCTAGTTTCATGCATTATCGAACAAAAATAAATTAAAACTTATGTCAGAAAGTTGCCCTTTTGGATTTCAGAACACCTTTAAATGATAAGTAACACAGTTTCCTGCTAGCGACCAAAAATAAGCATAAGTGAATTTTCTACATTCTACAACGTTGTATTATTTTTGTGGGCAATAAAAATGCTTTTATGACGAAAAATAAAGTGGTCATGTGCAAGTATTACTCGTGTACAAAGGGTTCCGTACAATAAATATATGAATCAGTAACCGAGCATTTCATTAAGCAAGTATATCATTAAAAGCTGTTATGATGCTTTAAAAGTCGATGGCGCATACAGTACGCGGCCTGTGTCTTATGTATGTTCAAACCTTTCGTGTTTTTAAGGGTCAGTATCTTTGCAAATTATCGACAATTTTTTTCAAAAATCATTATCAACAATCCTTTTATACTTCTGCAACGATATGTATCTCCAACGCTCCTCAAATCCTTTGCTGAACGACCGCAAATCAAAATTTGTGTGTAACGGAAAATTGAGATTTTCTGAAAAACTATTTGACCTAGGGTAATCGCTATAGTTTTCAAGAAAGATTGTCTGTGTTATTTTATTTCCGGAAGATATATCTCGCATTAAAAATTGACTTAATTATAAAATTGATTTAATTACGGTTGATTTAATTACAATTGCCTTATTGATACAAGGCAGATCAATAAGTGGTGGTTACCGCTGCATTTAAGGTGTTTTCAAGAAGCGCCAATCAAAGTTAGATACCACTTCAATTGAAGTTACTTTGTAATTTGAGTTATTTAAAGTGGTTCTCAAATTTCGTGCTCAATAACGTGAAACTTTCTAACACATTTTCTATGCCTTTTTTAAACGCAAATGCATAAAAATGGCAGGTCTGACTTTTGAAGCGATTTGGAATTGAAAACATTTTCCCATATTTTGTTAAATAAAACACTTATTGAGTTAAAAGCGATTCTTGGTCACGTGATGACAGGTTTTTCCCATTTCTCTCGCTGCCTGCTCCGGGAATTCGTTTCAAAACACCCGTTTTGACAGCATTTTCTGAAAACTTTTTCTGCCTTTACAAAAAAAAAAAAAAAAAAAAAAAAAAATGGAAGAGGCAATTCGATTACGTAGTTTCTGAATAAGAATACCTGCCAATTAAATGCATTTCCTAAGAAAAATGAATTCAGAAATGCGTCACAAAGTAACTCCTTTGGATTTGAGAAAAACCTTAATCATATACTATGAACAACAGCCTTGTTGCCCATAGTATTACTCTACTTAAATTTAAATTGTAGTTACACTTGGAAATGCATAATATAAATTTGAACAAAATAACTTTTCAGTTATATATTCTATATTTCTGGAAGGAATGAATATTTTTAAATAGCAATGAGCAAATATAAGAAAAAAAACAACAAAATAATATATTCTAGTTATTCTCTCATTGAAATAGATCAATACAGTCATCCATTTCGCTTCTCTCTCTTCCTAAATTCAGTTTAACAATTCGATCAATCAAACAAGTTTCATATTCTCTCAACAAGAGGGAAAAAAATGTTTTCTTCCTTGAAAATTACCAAGAGCATGACAAAACAATTAAGTAAATTACTAAGAAGTTACATTGTCTTTAGCAGTTGTCATCGAACTATATTACTCTTTGAATAATGGATTCACGATCAATGTTCTCTCTTCAAGTGATTTATTTCTTAGAAAGGGTAAAGAAATTTCAGCTTTAAAACATACAATTTTAAAAATATTTGAAATTCAACTATACAGAGTGTCCATAATTAAACGACCTTATTTTAAAGTTGTCAACGCACGAAACTATTGTTCAGAATGTTGTGAAATTTTGTGAAGGATATAATAAAGGTGTGGGAATTTGTTAGAGCGGAAAAAATAGTTAAAAAATTTGTCCCCAGAGGTAATTTATTTTAACGAATTACACATTTAGCATACATTTACAATAGTTTACAAATTTTATTACAACCAAACATGTTTCACATGAGGGTCATCATTTTCAGATACCATCTGGAATCGTTAGATAGCATGTTCCACAGCTGGCCGCAGTGTGTTCTGGGAAATGCTAAAAACAGGTCGTGAAATAATTGCTGTCTTTGAGATCAGGTAATGTTAATAAATAAAATTTCTAAACTATCGTAAATGTATGCTAAATGTGCAGTTCATTAAAAACGCCCTCTGGTGCCAAAATTTTGAACTTTTTTTTGCTTAAATAAATTACCATCTCTTTATTATACTTTTCACAAAATTTCACAATTTTATAAACAACAGTTTCGTCTGTAGATAACTTTAAAGTAGGATCGTTTAATTATGAAGAATTTTTTGCCTTATGTTCTCAAATCCAAAGGAGCTACTTTCTGAGATATTTTTTAATTCCTGTTTGTTCGGAAACTCGTGAAATTGGTATTTTTGTTCAAAACTTATGTAACCGAAAGACGTTTTCCGTTTTTTGGGAAACGCAAAAGATCTTTCAGAAAATACTGTCAAAGTGGGTATTTTAAACCAGTTTTCCAAGCGCGACACCACAAGAAAGGAAAAAACCTGTTGTCACTGATCACAATTGCTTATAACTCGGTAAGTAATTTGTTTATCAAGCGATGGAAAACGCATTTCAATTCCAAAGTGCTTCAATAGTCAGGTCTGCTAATGTTATGCCTTTACCTTTAAAATTTGAGTCAGAAAAGTGCCAGAAAGTTTCGTGTTTTTGAGCGGGGAATTTGGGAACCATCGTAAATGAAATCTTTTTATTAACAGTTTCCAACAAAATTGAAAAGGGTTTGTTTATGAATTCGGTTTGTCTGTCTGTCTGTCCGTGCTCTAACTCACGTAAATATAGTGAGATTTCAATGACATTGATATATGTGATTGTACTTGATATATGTATTGATATATGTGATGACTTTCATCCGTGATAATATTATATTTTCGTAGGTTAAGATTTTTTTTTTTTTTTTTTTTTTTTTTTTTACAGTGTATAATATTTTAAACCTTTTTTTTCAGTGTATAATATTTTAAACTTTTATTTATTTATTTTTTACAGTGTATATATTTCATAAATGTTTTGTTAAACTAAGAGAAAAAGAAAAGAGTAATCGTTTACTACACAGAAAAAAATCTATACTGAAAAAAAAATTACATTTTAGAATGCGAAATTCTAAAAATAAAAATCATTCCCATGGCTATATATTGAACGTTGGAGAGGGGATATGACATAGCTGATTGATTTGCAGCCTTAACGAGGACAGTTACTTTCATTTCACATTATGCCCCTTTTCACTTTCAAATTACTTTCTTTTTACAGGATTATGACCCTGAAACTAGAAGCCCCATCTATATGGAAACAAGGAACAGCCAAATAGACTGAAAAGAAAGAAAAAAAAAAACTTACCCATAGAGTTGTGAATGCACGTTGTAACTGTTAAGAGAAATATCCCAAGTGTTGCTCACAATAGCAGAATTCCGTATTGTCGAAAAACAGAGGACCGTTGTCTCTCTCCCCTTCAGCGGTGCACGCAACCCTGGGATGTCCGTTGCTAAAGGGAACCATCTGCTTCTGCAGCTCTTTAAATCGTTGCATCACCACAACAGAGCCTGTGGGACAGAAAAGGTAACTGTTCAGATAAACAGGCGTTTAAAACTCTTCAAACACTCGTGTATTTTTAGCATATTTTCTGATAGTTTTTAATCTGAAAATTTCAGTAAAGAAAGTATAAGAGCTTTAAGGCTGATCTCAAAACCAAGAGGGCAACTTTATGACATAAGTTTTAGTTTATTTTTGTTCGGAAATGCATGAAACTAGCAGGTGTTGTTGCTCAGAAACTATGTAATCGAGCTGTTTTTTCCGGGTTTTTTTTGCAAACGTAATAGATCTTTCAAGAAATTGTGTCAAAGTGGACGTTTTGAACCGAACTTCCGCGCGAAAGTAAAATAACCACTGAAGAAAGGGCGAAAAACGTGTTTGTCAGGTGATCAAAATCGCTTATAACTCAATAGGTATTTGATTGATCAAAAAATGGAAAACACAGTTCGATTCCAAATCGCTTCCATGGTCAGGCATTCCAATTTTATATCTTTCCGTTAAAAAATGAATTGGTAAATGTGCCAAAACTTTTTGCGCTTGTTGAGCAGAGCAGTTGAGAACAGCCTTAAATATAGCCATGGTTAAAATATACAAATACTTATTACTTGGAATTAAAACTTAAAGTTTAAGGCTGTTCTTAACAGCTCTGCTCAACAAGCGCGTATAGATAACTGTTGAGATAAACCGGCGATAAAACTCTGCATGTATTCGGATATTTTTAGCATACTTTCTTATACTATTTAACACTGTAAATTTTCAGTAAGAAAGGTGATTTTGAATATACTCGAGGTAAATATATAAACAACTAATAAAAAATTGTAGTGTGAAATTTAGAATTTAGAATTTTAAATAAAAAATTTGGACACAAGGTGATCGGGAATGCTTTCATCAGAAAAGGAAAAAAAAAAAAAAAAAAAAAAAAAAAAAAAAAAGAAGGACGGACAATGACGAACAATATTTGCCATAGTACCTTGGGTATACACTTAATCAAAAATGCAAGGAGATCCAGTCCAACCTGGATATTTGTTAACACCGAATTGAATGATCAAAGGCATAACTATAATGTGGCTGGGTGTGTGTGTGTGTGTGTTGGGAGGAGGGGGGGGGGGGACAAATATCACTAGCCATCGAGGCAGTTTAGCCGGTAAAATTCGAAAATAAAATGTAAATGAAAAATTCCAAATTTTGATAAAATTTAGCATTTTATAAGATTACGATTGGGAACTACGACTAATTAAAAAAAAAAAGAAAAATGCCAATAATGTTTATCAGAAAAAAAACATCTATACGCACTTTATGTATAGTTAGATCGATTCTTTTGCATTGGAAAGTCTCTATTTTTTTTTCTTTTTTGAATAGCTACTGTTATATTAGAAAAGTTACTAAAAGAAATGTCAAACTAGTGTTGATGTTCTATAGGTGTTGTTGAACAGAAACTAATATTTTCATGTAAACTGACATTTTCACATATTTTGTCAGGTAAAAGAGAATTCACAAACTTGGAGCCTGACAAAGAAAAAACAAAATCCCTAGAAAAGATAAAATCCATTATTTTGCTTCATGCATACAATAAGAAAGAATGAAATAGGTAGTGGGCATAAAATACAATTTTGTGGGGAGCTCCTGTGAGTATCGTTACACGCCGCGCCGCTGATAAAGACATTATTGTCGAGACGACGCGACGAGGATTTTCAAACGGATAGTATGGGATTATTTGTAACTCAAATTTGAATTCTGTATTTTCTTTCTTTTAATAAAGCTTTTTTTTTTTTTTTTTTTTTTTTTTTTTTTTTTTTTTTTGTGAATAGTAGTTTTAGCTCAATTATACAAGAATATTAAATGTAATTAACGACTGTTTAATCTGTTTAATGACTAAGCTACCAAAAAAGCCTGTTTATTTCCATTTAGTAGTTTAGATTGAATAGTAATTATAAGAGGCAGTAATATATAAAATTGCTTAAAACAAGAGTAATTTTTTTAGATAATTTTCTGCCAGAGTAATCTGCTTTTTAGAATGCCCATCTTATATGTTAATTGATATACCATGTTATCAGGCATTCATTATTATTGTCAAGAGCAAGATCTAGACTCTTCGTTAAATGTCATTTTGGTTATTAAAAAAACCAGACTATTTTACTTAAGATATGCTTCTATATTATGTTTAAGAATTTTACATTATAAAAAATCATAAAAAGTATTTTCAGTTACTTAAAAAGAAAACATGTAGTCTGAAATTTAAAAAGGTATATTATATACCAATACTATACAAACCACTAAAGGAATTGTATATTGGTATGTAATGTAATATACCTTTAAAAATGTCAGACTATATGTTAAAAAAAAAAAAAAAGAAAGAAAAAAAGTATTTTTAATGGTTGTTTATAATATAAAATTCTTAAACACAATATAGAAAGTTTTTTTTAATGAAAAATAGTGTTTTTTTTTTTCTTTTTTTATAATTAAAATGACATTTAACGAAAGGCCTATACTTATCTTGTTCTCCACAATAATAATTAATGCCTGATAACATGGTATATCAATTAACATATAACGAGAGTAAAATTTAAAAAATATTGTTTACTTTCAGCATTATTTTATCAGCCTCACGAAATACTCACAATTTCTGTTATTGCAAAGATAGTTTTAAAAAGCCATCACACTGTGCAAATTCGTCGGCCTTGTTTGTTCTTAAAGTTGATATTGTTCATAAGAAAAATAGGTTTGATAACATTATCGTAATGTAGTAATATTCAAAGCTGTAAGCCGAACTTTATTATGGGTTGTTCTTCGAGAACAGGCAATTTAATTTTATAGCGAATTTTATTACGTTAGATCGCGTTCAAACAAACTTAATGTAGCACAGGAGAGAAGAAAATTGTTGATAGAGTTATGAAAATGAAGTTTTACACCCATTGCATATTCAGAAACTTTATAGTGGTCGTACTTAAATAAAGGCAGTTTAGATATATAACGAATTCAATGTAGACCGACCTATTTGTATAGAATTGCATATTGATCGCCCGAAAATTGTTGATATGGCTGTTTCGAAGTTTATTGGGATAAGAAATAATGTATTTATGCTTAAGAATGCATCATAAAATTTTGTTTATCATAAGAAAATGCAAATAAACTAGTGCAACTTAAATATCGGATACTTATATATATAAAACGGTAGTAAATTTTACGATTGCCGGAATAAAGTTCACAATCAAGCAGTATTTTTCGAAAGTAATATTAGTTTTTTCTTTCTTAAAATAGATTTTTATAGATAATGGTTAAATTTTCCCCACATATAGTTTATAGTATCATTTTGTTATTGCGCTATAATAAAACATGATAGTACCAGAAAGCTAAAATAAATCACAGATTTAAACAACGAAATAACCGGTCAAGTGGGAGTATTACTCGCATAGAGACGGTTCCGTACATTAAACATATGAATTAGTAAATGGGAAATGCATTACACATTTATCATTAAAAGTTGTTATCTAGGTTATAAAAGCCAGTTTTGCATATAGAGTACGCCGTCTGTGTCTTTGTGTATGTCTAAACCGTGTCTTTAAGAGTTAATATCTCGGCTAATTACCGATAATTTTTTTCCGAAAATCATTATCAATAATCCTTTTATACTTCTGCGATGGTAAATACCTCCAGCGCTCCTCAACTTCTTCGCTGAACGTCTGTAAGTCGAAATTTATGTGTCACGGAAAAATTCGATTTTCTTAAAAACTATGTGATCTAGGGTAATCGCTATAGTTTTCCTGCAAGGTTTAAATTCTGAAACCCCTAATTTTTTAATAATTTTAGTTTCAGTAGATTCGGAAATAGAGGAGGGGAGGAACGTATTTTTGCATTACATTTTCGACGATATCTCTGAAAATATAATATCTAAAATTTAATGAAATGTATTTTTGAGTTCGGTGTTACAAAAGCTTTCACACGATATACAAAGAAAATATTGTTCTTAATTAGCCCTTCTACACTTTTCCTAAATAAATTTATGAATGATTAATATAATAATCTATAAATATATAGATCAATAGCCTTTATTACTTCAGCCATTTTGAACTTTCCAAGTTCCATAGTTTACGAGTAAAATGGTTGTGACAGACGGACAGACAAATAACAGGAGTGATTTTATAAAGGTTCTGTTTTTTACTTTTTAAGTACGGAAACAAAAAACATTTGATATAAGAAATCAACAGTAACCGTGAAATCACCGTGAAAAATCAAAACATTTTCATGCAGTAGTATTCATGACTAAGGAAAATTTTAGATTTATTAAAGATAAGTATGAATAAAAAAAGGTTTAAAAAACTATTATTGAATCAAAATGTTAACGAAAGTTTATATTTATGTATTTTAATTTATTTAATTCTAGTTTTTCCTTTTTCATTTACGGACATACATTATTATTTAACCATGCACCATTTAGTTGTCTTAACACTTTCAGGAGCAAGCAATTATGTTTCTGTAATGTCAAATTCACACCGGGATCTTCCAAAAATTTTATTGCAAAAATAGAGAAAGCAATTTTGCGTCTTTTTTCCACCAAAGTTAGAAAAGTAAAATTTAATAAAAGTTTTCTGGTGCAAATCTTCATTAATCATAGGTGGGATATAATATATCCCACCGCCCCTCAAAGAGTTAATAATGACCACTATTTTTCTTTGTTAAATTAAATATATGAATGAAAATGTTTGGAAGTTTTCAGAGCTTTTGTAATATAAAAACATTAAGAAAAATTTCATTTATCAAAGCGTATAATTATTGATTGATATTCATCTTTTCTTTCATTTATAGGTACACGTTATTATTTGTGATCCTGTAAATGAATAGGATATGTATACGCAGCTCTAGTTTGCGCTTACTCTAAAGATACTAAATTTGTATATCCTAGTCGATTTATCTGCATTTCCATCCACTAAACTGTGATAATTCCTGGGTCTTTGATGTGGTTCATCCAAGTGTGCTAACTCTCATCCTATTAAAGCAATTCATTTATTTCTGCTCTCCTATCTTCATCATGGTTGTCTCGTATAAGCTGATTTATATTTGGATATCCTATTACTCAGTAGAAATGTTATCAATCAATTTGCTATCAAATTTTAAATTGCCTGCCTTTCTGGTTGCCAAAATTCATTAATTCACTTATATCTCACAAAATCTTCCTAAAATGAACATAATTAAGCAATAAATTGCGGTGATTAATCAATAAATTGTCTCTTTATTGGTATCAAACCAATCATATAATGCATTTGTAAACTTTGAATTATTTGCTTACGAGGTTATATCGATTATTTAAATAAATTATACCTTGAAAACCTTTTATAAAATAATTTTTGTTAAACAAGAAAGTGTACATTATTTGTAGAACACAAGTCCAATAATGACTTCGATCCAATGCCATTAAATATTGATTTTAGGAAATTGGAAGTTTGACCGATTATTAGGGTGGAGAAAGGAAGAATGTCAGATACGAAGTCATTGAAAATGTTGCATAATCCTGCTTGCACAATGTATGAATCCTCCTGATGATTTCCAGTAGTGCAAGTGCAATGTCACTGCAATTAAAAAAAAAAAAAAAAAAAAAAAGAGGCCGCACTCTAAATTAAAATGTCTGAAATTCAGACACTTAAGTGTCTGAAATGGAGTGTTCAATTTTCAGACATTTTAAAATGTCTGAATTTTTTCAGACACTTTTTGCGTCTGAATTTCAGACACTTTTTGCGTCTGAATTTCAGACACTTCAAACGTCTGAATCGCATCCATTTTTTTGTAAGCATCATACGTAGCCATGTTTGACCACGTTGAATCCTGGAAAAATATTTGGCTGTGGTCCTGCCCCTCTCCCCCCCCCCCCCCCCAATACAGCCTGATTTTTTTTGGTGCTCTCAGTTTTGGTATACAATTTTCGTTACGCTGATAATTTAAATCTTTTACGACATTGTACTGATTATAATCAATATCTTGAACTTCAGGAGTAGAACAAGATTAAAAAACAAAAAATATTTATCTAAATATTAGATTTTTTTAATTTATTTTGTTTTTAACCTTATTTTACTTTAAAAGTTCAAAATATTGATTATAATCAGTACAATTTCGAAACAGATTTAAAATATAAGCTTTACAAATATTGCACATCAAATTTGGGGGCACTACAGTCGTAATGTACAGTCGTGAATAATGAAAATAAATAAATAAATATTCTACTTTAATAACATTGGGGAAAAAATGACTTTGGTATTTTGTTAAATATATGTGCGTTTTTAAACTTGTCCTACTCTAAAAGTTCAAAACTTTCAATCAGTGCAAGATTTAAGATATCAGCTTTACAAAAATTCATGCAAAATCCCCCCCCCCCCCCCAAAAAAAAAAAATGAAAATACTTATTTAAAAATTATGTTTTTAAAAAATTTATATTTCCACATGGGCAAGTTTTTATGTAGATCAGAGGGTACTCACAAAAGCTATTCAACTATCAATAAAAACAAATAAGTACATATTCTATATTAAAAACATGAGGAAAAAATAACTTATCATTTCCAAACTTCTTTCGTCTTAAATATATACAGTAACATCTGTCATTTTTGTATTTTTCGTATAAGTGCATATAAATAAAGTTACCACAATTTTAAATACGAAATCTAGTTAGAGGTTTTTAATTTTCCCATTATAAATTTCAAATTACTTTTTTATTAAAAATAATAAAAAAATCAGTATTAGAGTTGATTGCAAATCAAATACATATGTATATTTTTACAGGCAGCTTCACATAATAGACGAGTCTCATTTACTTTATTTATCTTTTTTTAATCTGCGGTTTTATGCCAGGAAGTAAGAAAGCATTAGGTCATCTTTCAAAGTTTTTTTTTCCTTTACTTCCTTGTGGCCGTCCTTTACTGCGAGATAAAAATTATCCATTGAAACTAAGAACTGACATTGAATATATAATTCGTAATAAAAAAGAACATCATAAGTTTAAAAATATATACTTCTAGAATTAGTGGGGTTTTTTGCGAACAGATTCAAAACTAATTAAATTTCATGCAAGATTTTGTTTAGTACAATAAATAAAATCATAAAATACACTAATTTTACTACTATAAAGAAACTTACTTGAGTTGCTGCAAGAGGTAAGAAAAATTCCTCGATTTGAAATTTTAAAAACTACCACAACCACAGTGAGGGAGAAAGACTTTCATCAGTTTAAAAGGTAATCCCATAATACATCCGACTAGCCATATTTAAAGAATGAGATGTTTCATCCTCAAAACAGGGCCCGCCAGACAAAAGTTTCTTTTTTTTTTTTGCCAGCTTCGACAGGACGAAGATGAATAACACAATATTATTGATATAAATTAATACGAGTTAACACTAAGCCCATTGCACACGCTTTGTAGAATTTCCGGGTGTAATCTTCAACCGTCGTCTACTTCTGTTCTGTGTCTATCCCGCCCTTATATGGACGACAGCTTCTAAGAGACATTTGATGTCAAGCACACACGTCAGATGTATGTATTCAATAAATAAATAATCCAAGTGAATACGAATTTAAATCACAGAACTTCACATTCCGCGAAAAAAGAATTAAAATACATGCGTACATAAAAACAAACTTCGTTTGAATTACAACGTATACCAACTTTGAACGAAGACATCTAAAACGCATGCGCGACTGGCAGTGCCCCAGTGCCCCCTGGTGGTTATTGCGTCGGAAGAATCAAAACGTCTTAAATTAAGACACGTTTAAAGCAATGAAGTGTCTTAAAATAAGACGTTTGCGGATATTTTAGACATTATTCTCAGTTCATTTACACCATGGTCATAGTAAGACGCTTATGTATCTTAAATTAAGACAACTATAGTGTCTTAATTTTCAGATTAAGACACTTAAGTGTCTAAAATTCTTTTTCAGTCACATATGTGTCTAAATTTAAGACGCTTCTATTTGCAGGCCGGCAGTGGAAGACAGTTGAATGATACATCTATTCATACCTTAAAATGCGGTTAAGATCATTTTGACCGGAATGAATTAATGAAAAGATGAAATTGCCGCATATGGATAATTGAAAATATGTATAGAGGTGAACAGGTACAAATGTAAAATGTAACGATACATATCTCGTTTAGTATTAAATGGGATAAAATCACGAAAAGTTCTGAAAAAACAGGTTTCTCTCGCAAAACCCATTCACAACTCAACCAGTACCGATGCATTCGCCAAAGGTAACTGCGGGTGCGGGTCGACGGTATCGCGTATGGTAGGGCCTTTTTTTCGATAAGATGGTTCCTGCGGTTCCCGTTTCCTGTATCGTTAATGGTAAACGGTATGAGCGTCTTTTGCGCAACTAGGTCATTCCAACACTTCAACAGCGTGCATGTCTGGATAGAATTATTTTCATGCAAGATGGTGCCCCTCCGCACATCGCAAAGCCAGTCAGGCATTTTGGAAATGATCGGTTTATCAACCGTCATTGTCCAACAGCCTGGCCTCCAAGATCACCAGACCTCAATCCTTGTGACTTCTGGCTGTGGGGTTATCTTAAATATGTTGTGAACAGTGGCTCGATTGCAAATTTAGCTGAAAAGATGGTACAAATTACGCAACACATTCACAACGTTACCCTTGAGACACTCCGGTCTGTTGTGGAACATACTGTTTATCGGTTTCAACTTGTGGCGGACAATGGTGGTGGACAGCATATGGGATCTATCTGCATGCCTATAGCGATGATCAAAAACCGAATCATTATGTGCTTTTTATGCGGCTTTTGGCTCAAGGACAATTAAAAACCGATTTTTCCCATCCGATGTGGTACTACCTTGCCGTGGTGGATTGGCTTTCCATTAACAGTACCACAACTGTTGACGGATTTGGAAGTCATTTTTTCCGTTAAACAACCGAAACACTCATGCAAATTGAACAGTATAGTTGGTTTGTTGTGCAATTCATGCCAAAGTCGTCGTAATTCGATTAAAAATGTCGCTTGTAGCCAGGCCCTGACCCGGGGCCCGTGCCCTGGGCACGAAATTTCTGAGGGCACAAAATTTTTCATAATTTCATTTAAATTTTCATTAAAATATCATAATTGTAAAAAAATGTGATATTTGGGATATTAATACGATGGAATGACGAAAATATATCTCAGTATATGGTTAAAAGCACATTTCAACAAATAATAGAAAAAATGTTTTATTTTTATTCCTGGAATCCGTTTTATAATTTTCCGGAAAACTTAATTTTTTGAGATGGCATAAGTGTGTTGTATATATTTTGAGTGTGTAATATATAAAAAAAAAAAACTACTATCATTAAATCGACCAATCTAAGGGGACACGAAAAATTGAAAGTGCCTTGGGCGCAGAAACTTGCTAGTCGGGCCCTGCTTGTAGCCTATTCCACTTTGGTTATAACGCTTATAACGCCATCTATTGATACACTTTGGAACTTTTTCTTTCTTAGGCCATACCGTTTCTTCCGTCTTCCAGTATGTTCAGTTCAAATTTGAAGTCATTCTGACCAGTGTTTTTTTTTTTTTTTTTTTTTTTTTTTTTTTTTTTTTACAGCATTTTGAAAGTTGGACGTTAATTATAACCACCCTGTATATATATAAATTGTTTCTCAATGGACTAAATCGTATGTATACGAAACGGTGCTGCGCTTGTCCCAATGCTTTCTTTATAATTTAGTTATGTACACCTACACTTTAGGCATCCTGCATATGGGAAGGTTCACTGTTTCTCTTGAGACTAATAGAGCAAATTTTCATAAATACTCTTAATTATTTTATTACAAAATATAGTTAAGATAAAAATTGATATAACCAGTTAAATACCAATCTGCTCTACTCACATAAAATCTATCTAATTTGTTACAAAAAGCATTTTGCTTGTCTATATAATAAATCAAAATTTTGTTACTCTTGTAACCAGAGTGTCACAAAAGTAACACAATTTCGATTTAATATATAGACAAGTAAAATACTTTTGTTGCAAATTAGATATACGTTATGTGAGTAGAACACAATGATATACAGTTGGTTATATCAATGTTTATCTTAATTATACTTTGTAATAAAATAATTAGAAGTATTTATAAAAATCTAATGGCCGCAAGAGTAAGGAATGGATGTTCCCATATGAGAGGACGTTCTGATTTTTATACTTTTTACTTTCTTCTACCTTCAATAGAAAGAAATTTTTTTCGGCCTCTGGTTTTCGACGGATTTACACGTTTTAGGGGTCAGAGATCACAAAAACCTGTTTGTACAAAATATCTGTCTGTCCGTGTGTCGCCATTGTACCATCAAAAAGTGTATGAAGCTATGCATAGAATTGAATCATTTTTTTTTTTTTAAAGTTTTTGGCTACGGCAAGCAGGTCTTCCCTTAATTTGGGAAAAATCCGCCGGTAGGGGACGCTGTAATAGCAATTTTTGTGCATTTTTAATATTGTACCATTGAAAAGAGTATGAAGTTATGCATAGAATTGAACCAATTTTTATGTGTATGTTTGGACATAGCAAGGAGGTCCTCCCTGAATTTGGAAATATTTCGCCAAAAGAGCGCACTATAATTGCGATTTCTGTCTAATTTTCTTGATTTTTCGTAGTTCTATTGTACAGCGGTATCTCGTGAATCGACGGGAACTTTCCATCCTGATAAACCGACTTTTCGCGAACAGCTGATACACAACAGAATAACGAAAAACTATTGCTTTTAATAAATACCATGATCGAGATTAACTCGTTTTACTCCGATTAATTAATCCGACTGACGCAGAAATTTAAGCTGAAAGTCAAAATTGATATAGTATTGAACTAATAATATTAAAGTATTGACATTTGTAACTACATTTTGAAATATTAAGATGTATTAAATAAAAGAAAGTTTTGCGACTGGCACATACAACTATAGTTTGTTGTTGTGAAAGTGTCGTTCTGCTTGTTTTTGTAGATTATGAGCTGCATAATTTCTTTTTAAAGTTTCAGAAAATTAAACATTTCATTAACACGTTTCATCAACACGTTCAACACGTTTCATAAACATAAATAACACTACTTTAGGAACATCTACCACTAATATTTAAAAAGAACGTATTTTTTTAAAACTTTTTTTTAAAACCTTTTCAAACCACCTATATCATGTAAAAATGCACTGCTAGTTTCATTGTTTATAACTTGTAGTAATAAAATAAAATACAAAAAGCAGCTGATTAGAAGAAAGTCAAATGTAATTTAGCTTTCGCTATTAATGAGCTCGTCCCAACGGTGGAATCTTTCTAGAAACATCTGCCCCTGCACAAGTCTCTATATAAGGAAAGATCCGTTAGAATACAAAATTGGTATTCTCTTGATATTCATTAGCATTAATGCGTTTGTTTTTACGGAATAAATGGGAAAAATAAAAACTCTTACTATCTAATGAACTTTCGATTTGCAATAGAAAATGCTGCTAGAAAAGAAATATATATTAAAATATACACATTTGATGATAAAATAACCGAACTCAGATTAACTTTTTCTATTTTCAAATCTTGAATGAATTCTGTAAGCAAAATAACTGATTTTAAAACTGGAGTTTGATATTCTAAATTAGAATAAGAAATGTTTTTATTTTGAAACAGTTAAAATACCCAACTGTAGCTTATAAAGAAAGTCTTGCACAAATTATTATGGTAATAAAATTGATAAATGAATAATAAGACACTGCGAAGAAATCGTCATTTGTTTAGAAAAAGGAATCCTGTTAAAATAGAATAAATTCACTATTCCCAGATAAAAAATATTTATGAATAATTTTGTACGTTTCGTTATTTCATAATAATTATGCAAAGATTTAAACTTATACATAATTGCCAACTTCCCGATTTTTCAATACCAGAAATTTTACATAAAAATATTCGTTTTGTATAATCGCAGAAATTCTATGATTAAATAAATCAAACATTTCTATACGAAACTAGTTGTATTCAAAAATCGGGAGGTTGGCAACTGTGCTGATAGTTCATTAAAAGCGAAAGTGCAAATTTATCCTCTCCAATCTTAAACCTATGGCTATATGGAATGCAACCATGTCTTTCAGATTTCTTATAAAAAATTACAATTTTTAATTTACTTTTCTATATATTTTTCTTGAAAGATGTTTCTTCGCCGTTTAATTGACAAAGTATTTCTATAGATATTTAATTTTATATATTGTTAAAATATTACCGAAGACGAGCTGTGATTAAGATTTAAAAATTACAAGTGTACAGTCGTGGGAAAAAAAAATAAACACCCCTTATTAATTCTGCAAAACATTATTGTGGAAGAAAGTTACTGGTACCACACGATTGGTAATAAAGTCTACTTTTAAATGATGTATATAAAAATTAACTCAGGGGGCCATCTACATAATAAAACGAACCATAACTTTACAGGATTACAGGATAACAAAAGAAATCTCAAAATACAGTAAATTCTGTCTAAGGCGGACTCTGTGTAAGCCGGAAATCTGTCTACCGCGGAAAATTTTTAAAGTCCCGGCGAACCCATAGGAAATAACATTAATTCTTGCTGCGTAAGCCGGAATCTGCCTAACGCGGAAACGGAAACGGTTTTGAGGCCCCAGCGAAACCAAAATTTTGCATAAGGCGGAAAAAGGGGTATTTTAAAAATGAAAGACATTTCGTTTACGAAACTTTAAAACTGATTATATAAACCACAAATACTCAATGTCGAGCATAATAATTAAATTCCGTAATACTTCAAAAAAGTTAATTTAAAAGAAGAGACACTATTTAAATTTTAAGGAATTCTTTCTTATGCCATTTACTCCTATAAAATTTTGCATTTAAAAGTTATTCTTGTTATTACTAGTAGAGTACACATTTATGAAAATATGTATTGTCTAATGTAAAGTATATTATGCTTGTGATGTGTATGCACTATGCTTGTAGTTATAGTATGCAAATGAAGAATTCTGATCTTCACGATTCTGAAAACGTTGAAGACAGCGGTGATTTTAAACAAATCAGGACTGCTTGAAAAGAATTAGGTTGACTCAAAAATATTTTTCTTGTTCAAGGAAAAAAAATACCTATAATAACAGACTTACGTGTTAGTTAATAATCCATGGAGACCTAAAGAAAAAACAAGGATCGATAAAAAAATTAGTTTTTGATGCTTTAAACTACTATGCGAAATATGAGGTATGCAATTGTATTGGTTAAATTAAATGATTTTCAATAAATTTGAGAATTAAAGCAATTTCGTATTGGTATTATTTATTATTGTGTTTAAATAATGTTTTTCGAAATCGAAATTAATAAAAACAATAAATTTAATACAAGTCGGATTTCAACAAAAATTTCATTTTAAAGAACAATACTAAAAGTTACGAACGTAAAAAATTATACGATTTGTGCTTTTTTTTCGGGGGGGGGGGGGAGCTCTTTTGCATAAGCCGGAATATTGTCTACCACGGAAAATTTTCTCAGTCCCCCAACGATTCCGCCTTAGACAGAGTTTACTGTATCTAGTCACTTCTATCATAGATAAACCATCATTTTGCCGTTTTTTAAGCATAATTTGAAAACTACTTGGAAGAAAAATGTGAAATTTTGGATTTCCATAAAGCAGGACTTTATAAATCTAAATCCATCAAAAAAAAAAAAAAAAACTGTAGGTTGCAATTCATAATTTTTTCGAATATTAATTTCATAATTCATAATTCATATCATAAAATTATAAAAATTGCAAATTCAACGTATTTATGTTTGGATATTTTAGTATTATTGCTACACAAAAAATTAGCACACTAGGAGTATAATTTCAGGAGATAGAAATAAAAATATGAAAATGCAAATTAACATTAGAAGCACTAAATTTTGAATGTTTATAATTCAAAAACTTATCATTTAAATGACTTCAAATTTGGTGTCTAGGCATAGTTTGAACCGAAGATTTGAAGTATGTTGTTAAAATTAGGTATTGCCATTGAAAAAGATGAAGTATGGCTTTGTTTTAATATTTATATGGCCCCCTAAGCAAATTTTATATACATCATTTAAAAGTAGACTTTATTTCCAATCTTTCAGTACCAATAACTTTCTTCTACGATAATTTGTTGCGGAGTTAGTAGGGGTTTACTTTTTTTCCCACGACTGTACATCTTAAAAAATATTTCGACAATTAAACATCGAAGAAACATCTTCTAAAAATTGTAAGTAAAAAAATAAGTTAAAATTTTTAACTTCCCGGTCATAGAATTAATATTGGAGAGATGAATTTCAAATCTGACTTATGAGAAAAGAGCTTCAAGTTTAACTTACATAAATCTACAAATTGCTCTCCATTAACTAAGGGTTTTATTTTAATCTGGTATTTTATTTGCATAAAAATACAGCATATGGAAAACATATTCAAATCTAATTAAAGTGAGATAAAAGTACATTCTTATTATACATTAACAACCCGCACATCGCCAGAAAAAGCAAGCAAACAAAATAATAAACAAGTATCAACACCTCAAGTAAAAAGACCTCAAGTCTACTTTTTAAAATTCTTTTAGTTACCTAAAAAATTGGACATTTATTCCGCTCCTCATTGTTGTCATTTATTACAAGTGGTTTGAACGGATTTACCACAACCACAACTTACAAAAAGGACCACATCCTGTTTTATATTTACCATTAATTAAATTCGTATAATGGATCATGTGTTTAAAAAAAATCAACCACAACTAATTTTTGAGCAGTCAAAATTTAAAACACAGTTTAAATATAACCCGGAAGCAGAAAAATTTATGTCTATTTGCGTCAACCCTAAACCGATGAAAAACAATCTTCTATCCAGGGGCGTCACCATGGGGGGGGGGGGGGAGCCTCCCCCCCCCAATATAAGTGAAGTTGGGAAATTTGAGCTTAAAGTTGGGAAATTCTAGATTTTGAGGCATTTTCTTTTTTTTAAAGTAAAAGTAAAAAAAGTACGAAATTTTTATTTTTTTGGTGATTATTTTGAGTACTGCAACAGTAAACAAGTTAAGTTATCAAAAGAAATACAAAAAGAAATCAGCCACACTCAATCTATCATTGTATTTTTCAGTTCTACAAAAATATTGTACATCTACCAGACCTAAATTTCTCTACTCCTGTCCATCAATAACTGACTAACCAGTTGCTTTATTTCCACCAAAACTTTGTTCCTTTCTCAAAAATTTCACCCTACCTTCCCTTCTCCTCCCAAAAGAGAATCCAGCTATTTTAATCCAAAGGGATTGCAGCTTCTTTTGAAAATTGGAGATCACTTGTAGCACAACAGAAAGGAATGTAGTAACCTACTTGAAACACAGCTATGGGCAAGAAGTTTAATGAGTTTTCACAACTTTTTTGACTAATTTTGCGATTTTTGGACAATAGTTTACTCATTCTCATGATTTTTTTGCAGCAAAAATTAGTTAACCCTTCGCTGTCAAGTAAAAAGCGTTATATGAGCAAATGCGGATATAAGAAATCGTTACTTTAGATAAATTTGTCACATTTTACTTTTATTTGTGTGCGGAAATATATATCAGTCCTGTTCGTTTATATTCATATGTGTTTATGAAATTTTAAACTAAAAGTCCAGTGTTCTGTGCTTAAAGCTGTTCTAAAAAGTTACTATAAATCTCAGCACGAAGACACTCTTCATAATAGGAAAAGAGTTTTTCGTGCAAGATTTTGGAGCATCTAAAAATCCATTCGAGGATGAAAAAGGTAAAAAATGGACGATTTTAATTTGGAACAGAAATATGACCATGAAAGCAGTGCATCAACTGAAGAAAAAATCGACATGCACTGTAACACTGACACATTGCACTTGAATAAAATTTTGAAGAAATAAAGATTTCCTTACAGACAAGCTCACAAACAATTATGAATATTAGGATGTGACTGGAGAAGCTGCGTTCCGAAAGCACCGTAGAAAAGCGGTTTCACCAAAGGCAATAGATAAAAATAATAGCACAGCAATGGACGTTGATACACATAAGTTTTACAGTAAATAATTATAAGAAATACAAGAAAATTTCGGAAATTTAGTAATAGGCTTAAATGACAATGTTCCGTATATCAAGAGAATATTGCAACAATGCATTCCATATTTAAATTACAATTGTGCAAGGGAAAAGTTAATAATGTTTCCACCTGGATATGAGGAACCGGATGTACATGACTTGCAGAGTCAAATAGAAATAAACCAAATCCCAACTCACTTAACAAACCTTTTACTCATGCCATGAAATTCAAAGACTATTTGGGTCACGCCGTCAAACTATATACTCGTACCCTAACATTTAACAGCAGCTTATCTTTATGGCGTTGCATCTAATGAAAGAATCTTTAGTCAAATAAAAATTTAAAAAGTATATATTGCAAGCTACAATGAGGGATGACAGACATGACAGCCTAATGCTTTTAAAATATGAAAGTGAAATAGGGAATTTTATTAAACTAAGCGATGTTATTAACAAGTGGGCTTCTTTGAAGATCACAAGAATTAATATTAATTGAAAACTAGTTGGATGTGCCAAGCCAAAAATTTTCTTCTACTCCATACATGTTAATGCCTCAAAATTTGCAATCACAGTGCCAAAATTAAATGACAATTCTTTGCCTATAATAACAAACTCTAAAGGTATAGATTTGTTGAATTGTGTGCATTGAAAAAGGAGATATAAGCATAGTATTTTTCAAACAAATCATTCAATTTTGGCACCCAGCCTCTTAGATGTCTGCAACCAAAATTCCTTACTCAAAGTGCACAAAAACGATAGCTTTGGACAGTATAGACCCTAGCCTAATAAGGATCTATTTATGTGGAAGTGCTACTTATGTGGAATATGAAGTTTGACTAAATTCCGTGCATTAGTTTTTGAGATACAGCTATCGCAATATCGTGAAAAATGCTGCATAGCAGCGTCACCTGCTATATGATATACATAAAAAGCTAATCTGCATCAAATTATGTCAAGGTTTAACATAATATGACGTTTGATCAAATTCCGCGCAATAGTTTTTGAAATATAATTATCGCTAAAATCATGTAAATCATGAAAAATGCCGCATAGCAGTGCCACCTGTTGGACGATTTACACACAAAAAAAAATCAGCACCAATTTTTATCGAGGTACAGTCAAACCTCGTTAACACGAACTGTTTCCGATTGCCTCGTCCAGTTGTATGTAATGTAGTTAAGTTCCGATAACACGAACTACTTTTAATACGAATAAAAAAAGTTTCTCCTTGAGTGTTCGCGTTAACGAGGTTCAACTGTATAAGTGAATCTCTAAAGTTTTATTAAGTTTCGTGCATTAGTTATTGTGTTAGAGCGCCCACAAAATTTGTATCACATATAGACAGACAGATATTTTCTAAAAACAATCGAATCGTGTTCAGGACTTACTAAAACGTATAAATCAGTCTAAAAACGGAAGTCGAATTTTTTCACGAATCCAATACTTTCTTCTTGTAAAGACAGAAGAAAGTAAAAAGCGTATTTATTTTTTTAGTAAACAAAGCCATAATTAGAATTTTTATGTTTTCAGTTTCAGAATTTTTCTTTGGAAAGGAATTTATGCAAAAATAAAGTATCATTATAATTATTACACACGTTGTGCACATCATTTTAGTCGAAAATTAGAGCAATAGCAATTTGTTTCAAGTTGGGAAATTTTCGGATTCTCCCCCCCCCCCCCCCCCCCGAAAAAATATCCGTGGCTACGCCCCTGCTTCTATCATATATGTCTCAAGTAAAAATGGAAAATTAAATTACAGAAAATAGTTTACAGAAAAGTTTAGTAGCTATGACAACCTAAAAATTATCTTAACATTCCAAATATTGATAATTTATAAAGAAATAAACTATTAACCAAGCATTGTGTGTATTTTCCGACCGGGTTTTAGTTCCCCTTCTAAAGCCGTCCTCTTATTTTTGTTTAAATTTAGAATTAAAATTAATCAATTTTCAAAAATTAACACTTTTATCAAAAGCGTAAATATGTTAATGGAGGACATTGGCAAAACTATATTCTGGATTCCTTATCCTATTGTCGACAGCACACACACATACACAGCCACATACAGGGTCAAAACTAGAATTTTTTTTCATTTGGTGCAAGAATGAACTTTGGCGTTCAACTAACACTAAGAAATTAGAGAAGCAGGTAGTGATAAAAAGAAAAGAAAAAAGAATGAAAAAACTGAAACCCAGAGGAGGTAGGGCAAATGCAATCCCAACCTTTCCCTTCTTTGAATAACTGGCCCTACCAGTGGCCGAGAGGTTCTGCTCAGGAAGCTGGTAGACCGGAGGTGCTGGCAGGGGCGCGCCAGCAGTATCCAGCGCCTGTGTGCAGAATTTCAATTGGCGCCCTAACTCCCCCCTCCCCCCACCTCTAAAAATAAAACTTTATAAAAAAAAAATATGAGTATCTATAAACACATTAGATGCCCTCCTGCTGGAGTTTATACAGATCAAATAAAGTTTTTTGAACCAGAAAATTATTTAATAAAATGCATCTTGTTTCTATAGAGTTCGTATTTTATTTCTTTTATTAAATAAAATTTCTGGTTCCAAACATTTTAAAATTACTTGAAAAATAAGGAAGATTGGCAGCTATGTAAATAACATTCGAAACACAGTAAAGGTCGTGAAAATAAAACCTGTCTGTATCAGAATTCTACATTAACCCCTTGGGGACGAGCGACCGGTATTCGTGCCACGTAAGGTGTTCATAATCAGTTATTATTCTCACCAGTAAAATTTTATTGTAAATTTTCCCTTATTTAATCCGAGCATTTTCTCGATTGAATTAGGCAAACATTTTTGTTTTAAAAAACCGGTGATTAAAGATTAAAAATTCTGTAAAAGACTCTCGTCTCGAAGGAGTTAAACGGTCAAATTTCATTATCCGAGAGAAAATAATACAATAGTAAATAAATAAAAGAAACTAATAAAAGAAAGTTGTTTGTCATCTCTAATTTGCATGTCTATATTAATATAAAAGACTCTGCATGTGTTGTCGATGAATAAGAAAATTTACCGCGGAAAACAGAAAATTTTAAAGCGGATAAAAGATGGCAGGTCCAAATGCACCTGAGCTCATATTTTTCTTTTTTTTTTTATAATTAACCGAAATATAATTAAAATCCATAATGATAATCGCAAAATGGCGAGCTTTCTTTCTTCAAAGCAATCATGCCTCGTCATTTCTCCAGACGTTAAAAGGTTCTTCACACTGACGGAAGTGTAGCGTTCGATTTTCACTGTATTTTGAAATTGGGATGGCCGGGTCCCCGTCGAGTTGCAAAAAAAAGAAAAAAAAAAAGGGGGGGGGGAGGGGAAGAGGGAGAAATAAAGAAAATCGTCTTATCTTTCTGATTCCAATGGTAACTTTCTTTAGAAAACCTCAAAACCCCTTTTTATGTGGCCGCGATTTACGTCAGTTTTTAAGTTTTCCCGTTTTTCAAAATTTTCAAAAAAAGAAAAAAACCCACCTATTAATACTTGGTACCTGGTATTTTTCCAGGGTAATGATGCTATAAACCATTCTTGGTATTTTTTCCGAATCTAACGATATCTCTGGTGTGAAAAAATATTAATATTTACTATCTAAAAAAAATCTTTAAGTCATTTCAATTATTCCCCAGAGATGTTTTTTCTCCTAGTTCACGTTTTCTCAAGATATCGTTTCCCGTCTCAGAGATATGTGCTTTAAATATCATTTCGCGTTTTAAAATAGTGAGGGGATGATGCGCATTTTATATTTTTTATGTTTTATCAAGAATTTTTGGTCAGAATTGAAACTTTCATATATCAATGACAGAAATTAAATACAAATTCAAGGTTCGCTTGAAAAATCAGATCGGAGCTTCGATATCAACTGCTGTGTACACCTCAGAAGGCATCGGAGCCTCAACTCGAGCTTCGTTTGGATGGATTTTCATTTAAAAATTAAAAAAAAAAGTCATACAAATTCGAGGTTGTATAATGCCGAAGGCAGTGCTGGTGACAATATTAGGCTCGTTTGGAAAGATTTTCGTTTAAAAAATATATAATCAAAACAATCCGGACAGTCCGTGACACGTCCGGTGTATAATGCTACTGAAGACATTGCGCCTCCCCCCCCCCCCCCATCTCTAGGATCGGTTGGAAAAAATTTCGTTTAAAAATAAAACATCATTCACATTTGATTTTAGGCGTATTTAAGATTCTTATCCTTTGAAATGTCGGGCGGGTTGGTTAGTAAGGCATAGCATGGAAATTTGAAAATATTTTTTCTGTTCATATTACAGCGATCATTGTAGCTCCTAACAGTCCTAACTTAATTAAGTCTAAATTGAACTTTTTATTTGCCATTCTAGTCTCTGGAGCATTTAAGGTTATATGTAATGCTAATTAGTGCTCATATTTCAGTACTTTTAATTTTATGTTCTGAATTAAAATGAAAAAATCTTAAATCACAACATTTATATATTCAGTATGTGATTAGACACAAACGTACGAAGGAGTGCAGGGAAAGTTCCGCAACCTCTCAATCTTTGACAAAGTAAGAATTTTTGGACATTTATGGCCAAATTTAGCCTATTTTCACCATCCCCTACCCGTTAACAAAAATTCTGTTTCTGCCATGATGGCAGGTCCAACTGTATTAAACCTACGACACGGAATGCAAAAACTTTCACAAACGGGTGATGCTTCATTTTACCAATTAAAATTTGTTCCATAGCTGACGTCAATCTCGCCAATCTAAAATCTCTACATTGAACAGCACACTCATTCCTATTCTGGTTTTACATTATTTCTCTATTCAGGGTAGAGCCGGAATTGGACAAAATTGTTCCCAGGAAGTGTCGGGCAAGAATATGTTTTGTAAAAATAGTAATAGCGATAATGAGCATCTGATAATGGAATCATTGTAAATATACCTTAATAAATTACAGAGAAATATTTTCAAAAATCTACTTTTTATTATATAGTTTCAAAAATTATAATTTTTTTAATCCTCTTTCTTTTTTTAAAAAATTCTAAACAACATTAATTTTTTTAATGAATCGTTATCTGAATGTTGAAAAGTCTAAGTATGTAATCATTAATGTTGCTATTGTGTATTTCTGTCTTGGGAACACATAGTAATCTAACATTTCTTCATAAATATGTATGCAGTATTCTTTAAAACGATTTTAATTGTATGTTAAGAAATTCAGAATTTTTTGTAGAAATTGAGTCGGCCTGTTTTCACTAATTTTTGTACAGGACGGGTCGCGAACTGCGAAAATATAAACAGGCAGAGCCCGGGCCTGGAAATTCCGTTTTCTAATTCAAGGCTGTCCAATGCGCTCCCCGCGGACCTATAGTGGCGTACTTTGAAAGTTTTCCTGGCGCTCATTCGAATCTTTCCTCTTACTAGCTATTTTTAAAATTAAAAAAATTCACTTTGAAGGATGAAAATCAATTATATCTGAATGGGGTTCTTTTAATTTTTACCAGAGTGATCGTTATTTAGTGTTAATTATTTTATATTATTATTAGTTATTCAGGAGTTAAAGTGTCTGTCCCCTTCACCTATAAAACTTTTGAGATAGGTTGACCCTCTGAAAACTGTAATTTTAAATTTGCTATGATTTATATTATTTCTGCAAATTATTTTTAAATAGAGTTTTTGAGTCGTAGAGGATTTATGCTTATGCCCGTTAGATTTATATGCATCCGAATAGTAAGTTTCATCTTATTTATGACAGAAATTCTGCAGTAAGAAGATTGTTATTTAAAAATAACAAAAACAGGTACAATTTAGCGCTGTTATAACAAAACTGTACAATTCTTTACCACTATTACAGTGAGATAATAGTGTTGCACGTTTTCAGCCATGTGAATTATGCGGCCTCTCATTGATTGCGTCTATATGAGGTACGCCTTTGTTTATTGAAAGGTAGGATAGGTCTATATCTAAATCACTTATTGGGAGACACATAAGTAGAATGAAACGAAATAAATAAATAATAATATAAAAATAAATATCTATAAGAAAGTTTATCTCACGCAAATTTACAAAACAAAATTCAGATGCCAAGAAAATGTAATACATTTTAGTTTAATTAAATTAAGGATTTTTTAAGTATTTGTACTTTTTGGCGCCTTTATATTTGGCGCCTTTACTACTTCGGCGCCTGTGTGCGCCTCACACTTTGCACACTGGGTCGGCGCGCCCCTGGGTGCTGGGTTCGAACCCAATCGCACCCGTCAGCCTAATCGTTCGGAGTTTTCTATGGTTTTCTTCGAATCTTGGATTTCCATGCGTAAATACATGTTAGGTTCCCTTAGAAAGACTCCCACAGAGGGCACTCCGCCTCGGACCTATATCCTTCGAGCAGATAATTGACATGTCATAAATAAATAACACTTTGAATAACAGCTTTCTGGAAAATATAATTTATACATTTTCGTCTACGACACAGTCGAATTTTTCAACGAGTAAATGTCATCAATAACCATGAAAAATAAAAAGGTGTTTCGATTACATAAAGGCATCGTTTAAAATAAATAAAGAAAATTCTCAAAAATAGGACTTAGTGTCAATCAAATCATGAAATCAATCATAGTTTGCTAACCTTCTACAACACTGTAATATCAGTTCAAGAACCTGACCCATCACTTTTTCCCCCACTGTGAGAAATCCATCAAAAAGAGATTTAAAGCTCGTCTCTTACAATTTTTTACAATCGATCTGTGTTGTTAATAGTTTTTTGGGGTAAAAAATGGTCTTAAATTATATATAGAGCCGAAAATGAAAATACGTGCCAACTTATTTATTATTCTAGCTTCTTCTATAACCAATTTTTACGGTCGATTATCTGTGTTTGGTTTTTATTTTCACTCAGTAGCGGAAAAACTTTTTATTCCTCGATATATGTTTCATAAGTAAAAGCGAAAAAAAATATACCCAGACGTCATAATCGGTTTTTAGATGTTTGATTGCGCCCTCTATTGGCGATCAGCGTTATTTTTCCCATTGTCTTGAGAGAAGTGAGATGAAATATTGCCTCTGTAAATCAATTTTGATATTACTTTCTTGAAGATTATCACACGAGAAGAGAAAAACATGACTTTGTCATAAATTTTTGAATATGACAGAAAATACTAGGTCATCGATAAATGCGAAGCAGCGTCTTATTTTCTTTTATCTTTTATATCTAAATAAATCTAAGATAGATATATACTTTTGCATTTATATAATATAAAAATAAAATAGCCTCGCGAACAGTTCCAAGGGAATTGAATCACACAGTTTATAATACATCACAGCGGTCTCGTCAAGTTAAATGGTTCAAATTCAAAATATTGACCTGATAGAATTGATAGTTCAAAGGTTATACAGTAGAAATCGTTAACCTTTTATCATCACAAGCGTATTTGAAATTTTAAATATCTTTGCGGGAGTACCTCTCTCAACATAACCACATTTATTTATTTATGTGTGAGCGTTTGGATGCTTGCACAGTACATAAATATACATACTTCCGTATGTGGATGCGGATGGATATAGATGTACATCTGTGAAACATATAATGTATCTTCGCGAACGCACTACCACGCACGCACGCACACACATTTATTTATGTGTGACTGTTGGGTACGCATTACATAAATATACACAATCCTGTATGGGAATAAATGTATATGTATACTTTCAAAGCATTCTAATTTTTAAATGGAATGGGTGCGGTGCACTCCCTAACACAGACGCGAACATATTTATTTATACGTGTGTGCTTGTATGCCCATTACATAAATATTCACAATCCCGTATATGATTGGATATATATGTACGCTGACTGAAAATTTTAACTTTTTAAACATCTTCGCTGCCACACTTTCTCCCATGCATGCACTCATTTCAACATAACTGCATTTATCTATTTATGTATGAGAGTTTGGGTGCGCAGTACATAAATATACGCAATCCCGTATGTGAATGGATACATATATATATATATATATATATATATATATACATTAAACATTCTCATTTTTAAGCATCGTCACGGGTGCACTCTGTAACACATACACAAATGTATTTATTTATACGTCTGTGTTCGTGTGCCCATTACATAAATATTCACAATCCCGTATATGATTAGATATAAATGTACATTTGCTGAACGTTTTAATTTTTTGAACATCTTCACGGCCTCACTTCCTCCCACTCATGCACTCCTTTCAACATAAGTGCATTTATTTATTATGTACGAGTGTTTCGGTGAGCATTACATAAATGTACACTATTCCTTATATCTGGATGCGTATGAACACAAATGTACATTTGCATTCATTTTAAGATTCATCGCATTCGCACTCCCTGCTACACACACACACACATATTTATTTATGTGTCACTGTTTGAGTGCATTATACAAATAAACACAATCTTGTATCGGAATTGATTTAAATATGCATTTTCAAAACGTTTTAATTTTTAAAAATCATCACGGGTACACTCCCTAACACACAGGTACACATATTTATTTATACGAGTGTGTTCGGCTGCTCATTACATAAATATTCACAATCCTGTATATAATCGGATATAAATGTACATTTGCTGAACATTTTAACTTTTTAAACATCTTCGTGGCCGCACTTTTTCCTACGCATGCACTCACACATATCCATTCATATGCGAATGTTTAGGTGCCTATCACATAACCATGCACGATGTCGTATATGTCAGTGAATATATGCGTATATTTGTGAAACATCACATAACTTTTTAAATATGTTCGAGGGAGCTCTCCGTCACACATATGCGTGTTCGCATATTAATTTATATGTGAATGTTTGGGTGCATATTACAATCATATACAATCATACACAAATATATACAATATCGTACGTCAACAGATATAGATGTATATTTGTGAAATATTTTAATTTTTTATGCACGTTCGCGGATACTCTCCCTCCTACACATGCACTCACACATATTCATTCATTTCTGAGTGTAGGTGATAACATAGGAGTATTACATAAACATACGTGATCTTGTACGTCAGTGACTGTGAATATATATGTGTATTTGTGAAACATTTAAATTTTTCAAGCATGTTCGCGGGCGCTCTCCCTCCTATGCATGCACTCACAAATGTTCATTTATCTGTAAGTGTTTATTATTACATGAACAAAAACGATCTCGTACGTCAGTGACTATATATCTATATTTGTGAAACATTTTAATTTTTTAAGCATGTTCGCGGTGTGCTTCCTCCGACGCATGCATTCACGCATATTCATTTATCTGTGAATGTTTAGGTGCATATTACATTAAACAAACACGATCTCGTACGTCAGTGAATATATATGTATATTTGTCAAAAATGTTAATTTTTGAAGCATGTTCACGGGCGCTCTCCCTCCTAGAGGTCTGCACAGGCCGGAATTTCCGGGCCCGCGCCCGGCCCGGAGTAAAAATTGGAAGTTCGGCCCGAGCCCGGCCCGGCCCGTTTGCATTTTTACAGTTCTCGGCCCGGCCCGTACAAAAATCAATGAAAACAGGCCCGGCCCGGCCCGTACAAAAATCAATGAAAACAGGCCCGGCCCGGCCCGGCCCGGCCCGACCCGGCCCGACCCGACACAATTTCTACAAAAAAAAAAAAAAAAAAAAAAAAAATGCATTTTTTCTCAATAATGAATACTACATACATATTTATGGGAACATTTTACAGTATATTTTAGATTACTATGATGTTCGCAAAACAGAAAACACACAATAGTAAATATTAACGATTACTTACAGTGTTTTAGTCATCGTGTCTACAGACATTTCAAAATGGAAATAAGGATTCATTAAAAGATTAATGTAGTTCAGAATACAGGATTAAAAACATGATAACTTTTGAAGCTGTATAATAAAAAGTAGATTTGTGAAAATATTTCTCTCATTTTTAAGGCTTTTCTCAAATCCAAAGGAACTACATTTCGACACATTTATGAATTCTTTTCTTTTCGGAAACGCGTAAGATTGGCAGGTATTCTAATTCAGAAGCTATGTAAATGTGTTTTTTTTCATAGATAAAAGCAATATATCTTTCTGAAAATACTGTCAAAGTTAGCGTTTTGAATCGAATTTCCGGAAGCGATAGCACAGGAAAGGAGAAAAACGTACAGTCACGTGACATGAATCTCTGTTATCTCTGTAAGTAATTTATCAAATATGGAAAAAGCTATTCTTTTCCAAATGCCTTCAATAGGCAGGCCTGTCAATTTTATGCCTTTATAGTTAAACATTTTGTCAGAAAATGTGTCTGAAAGCTTCGCATTGTTGAGCAGTGAATATGAGAACCACCTTAAGGTATATTTGCCAAAGATACTGTTAAGAGAAGTTCATTATCACTATTAATACTACAAAACACAATGACTGTTCTACACATCCTGAGATCGATTAAGACCAGTTCCGTCCCGGCACGAGTCTGCTGAAAAAAAAAAATTAAACTCGGAATCAGACGTTTTGTAACTGTACGATGACGGTCTCTACGATGGACGTGTTACATTTCTGTATTGATGTTGTTAAACTCGCATCGGCTCGTGACACACATTTATACTTCTCGAAAAAATCATATTCATTGAAAACGGCTCGTATTTTATCTGCTTCGCTTAAATTATATCGGGCCGTTAGGCCCGATTAATTTTTTTGCCGGCCCGGCCCGGCCCGTTGAAAAATTTTTCCTAATTCTGCCGACCCGGCCCGGCTCGTTTGAAAATTCGTCTTCATTCCGTCGGCCCGGCCCGCGGGCCGGGCCGGGTACGGGCCTCGGGCCAAGCCCGGGCCCGTGCAGACCTCTACTCCCTCCCACGCTTTCACTAATGCATATTCATTTATCTGTGAAGGTTTAAGTGCATATTACGCAAACACACACGACCTTATAGGACAGTGAATCTATATGCATATAGTATATTTATAAAACATTTTAATTTTTTAACTACGTTCGCAAGCGCTCTCCCCCCCACACTTGCACTCATACATATTTATTTATCTGTGAGTGTTTAGGTGCATATTACATAAACATATACGATCTCGTACGTCAGTGAATATATATGTATATTTGTGAAACATTTTAATTTTCTAAGCATGTTCGCGGGCGCTTTCCCCCACACATATATGCACACATATTCATTTATATGTGAGTGGGTGCACATTAGAAAAACATACACGATCTTGCACGTCAATGGAAATAGATGTGCAAAGCATTTTAATTTTTTAGGCATTTTTGAGAATGTACTCTCTCCATCACATGTACACTGTAAAAAAAAATATGTGAAGTTACTAAAATTTTTCTAGGAAACTGGGATTTCTAGACCTATTTATGTAACGGCAACAACAAAAATTCATGTAACAGAACATGAATTTTTGTTGTTGCCGTTACATAAATAGTTCTAGGAATCCCAGTTTCCTAGAAAAATTTTAGTAACTTCACAGATTTTTTTTTTTTTTTTTTTTTTTTTTTTTTTTTTTTTTTTTTTTTTTACAGTGTACAAATATTTATCTATATCTGAGTGTTTGGGTACAAATTATATAAATTTTAAAAATCCCTTACAGGAATGGATATAGATATTATATGTTTGTAAAACATTTTAATTTTAAAAAATATCTATCGCGGTTGCAATCCCTCAGTGTTAGTCAGTAATTATTAGTAATATTTAACAATCGTATTTATTATGTGACTGTTAGCTTATTTAACACCAAAGCGTATCAACAATTGTTGTATAGCTTCTTTATAAGGATGCAAGGGATGAAACAATGCCTAAAATATTTGCCTATTTTTAGTACTTCATTTAATATTTTGTTCACAGCAAATATATATAAACAGAGAAACAAAATACGGATAGAAACTTTCTATTTCTTACAGTCGAAAACAACATTTATTATCAATGAGTGCAAAATATGTATTATGCATCTAAATTTATAACTTCGTGGGAGTAAAATAAGACATTGTTAGGCAGCCTAAGAGCAAATTGGAAATGTTCCTGCGGACAAACGGTTAACGAACCCTAGTATTCACCTTCCATTTTGAAAGAAAAAGTTATTCAAATCCTACCGCCTATTAATTTTTTATATTATTTATGTAGTTAGTTCTATTAAGGGTGTTCTTAACTGCTCTGCTGAACGAGCGCAAAAAGCTCTGACACATTTACAAATTCATTTTTTAACGGAAAGATATAAAATTGGAAAGCTTGGCCATGGAAGCGATTTGGAATTGAACTGTGTTTTCCATTTTTTGATCAATCAATTACCTATAGAGTTATAAGCAATTTCGATCATGTGACAAACCCGTTTTTCGCCCGCACTTGAGTGATTTTTCTACTTTCGCGCATAGAAATTCGGTTCAAAACGTCCATTTTGACACTATTTTCTGAAAGATCTATTGGGTTTGCAAAAAAAGGGGGGGGGGGGGAAACAGCTCGATGACATAGTTTCTGAACAATAACACCACCCAGCTTCATGCATTTTCGAACAAAAATAAATTTAAACTTATGTCAGAAAGTTGCCCTTTTTGATTTGAGGACAGCCTTAAGAACATTTCAAGCTTAAAGTCTTCAACCTGATGTCTCTTTCTTTCCAAATATATCGATTTCGTTCTTCTGGAACAAGAAATTGTTTGATACAATTACACAATCATTTTATCACAGTAGAACCATTAGAAAAATCCATGTGTTTGAGCATTTAAGAAAAAGTAATTTACAAAAATTTTCGCTTTTAAACGGCTATATGATAAAAGTCTAACAGTATGATAATTGAGGATTTTTATAATTGAGGAATTGACAAGATTTTATCACATAGAACAGAATATGGAATAAGCAACTGGAATTATATTTTTAAAACTAACAATTTAAATATTAGCTATTGATCAATGATAGGAACACCCTGTATATATACCATCATAAAAAAAAATGCAAAACTCAAAACAGTTAAACCTGTGTAAACGGAATCTGCCTATAATGAAATTCTCTCTTAGTCCGAATATTTTCATGTTGTGGACGGAAGGATTACCATACAAATGTGCTAAGAAGACAACTCTCACTACAACTGAATTTTTCTCCTGTGCTTAGCAGTTTCGTTTTCATTGCGCTTACAATGGCAATACACCGTAAAAAAATCTGTAAAGTTGCTAAGAATTTTCTAGGAAACTGGGATGTCTTAGAACGTTTTATGTAACTGCAACCCGGGCTACAGATAAAATTTTGATCGATTCTTTTGTAAAGCTACAGATTTCTGTAGCTTTACAAAAACTAATTTTGTAGATTTACATCTTTTTTTGTACAGTGTACAGATAAAATTTTAGCAAGCAGACAGATTTCGGTAGATTTTCGGTAGACAGATTAAGCAGACAGATTTTACATCTGTAAAATTACATCTTTTTTTTTGCAGTGTACATTAAAAAGTTCTTATAATTTAGAAGATGAGATCAAGGGACAAAATTTAATGACAAAGAATAGCAATATGAATTACCTGAAAGATTAATTTGAATTTTTGAAAAGTAATAAAGATTTGAAACATTTCAATAAAAGCTTAAACATAAAAGTAAAAAGCATTCCTTATTTTTTTTCTTCTGAACAATATGAAATACTTTCAAAGTAAGTTATTATTTTTTTTTAAATATTCTTTAAAAGAATTGATTCAAAGAATAAGAAAATAAAAATCAGGGAAGAGCTCCGTTTTTACTATAACGACAATTGGAAAGACTAATATTTATTTTTCTTTCACGAGTTATTGAGAAACAAAAGACAACGAAGATCAAAATTAAAAATACTTCCCAAAAGAATTTCATTCACAAGATATCCTCTAGCGAAATAATATTCTTGCAGCCGAGAATACAAAACATATGATAAAATTCAATTTCAGATTCTTTATTTATTTTCAGGATCTTTAGTATTTTCAGAATCTTTATTCATTTTCAGAATCTCTATTTATTTTAAGGGGGTTCTCAAATCCAAAAGGGCAACTTTTTGACATAAGTTTTAATTTATTTTTTTTTCAAAAATGCATGAAACTAGCTGGTGTTGTTGTTCAGAAACTATGTAATCGAGCTATTTTTTCCGTTTTTTTTTTTTTTTTTTTTTTTTTTTTGCAAACGCAATAGATCTTTCAGAAAATAGAGTCAAAGTGGACGTTTTCAACTGAAGTTCCCGAAGAAAGCAGAAAAACCAGTCAGCGAGGGCAAAAAAGGTGTTTGTCACGTGATACAAATTGCTTATAACTCAACAGGTAATTTATTCATCAAAAAATGGAAAACACAGTTCAATTCCAAATCGCTTCCATGGCCAGGCTTTCTAATTTTATATCTTTCTGTTAAAAAATGAATTTGTTATTGTGTCAAAACATTTTGCGCTTGTTGAGCAGAGTAGTTAAGAACAGCTTTAAATCCAATGGAAGAAATTTATGACACAAGTTTTAATTCATTTTTGTTCGAAAACTCATGAAATTGGCCGGTTTTGTTAATCAGAAACTATGCAATAGAAAGACATTTTCCCTTTTTTGGTGAACGTAAAATATTTTTCAGAAAATACCATCAAAGTGGGCATTTTGAACCGAATTGCTGGACGAAAGGAGAAAAAGCAGCCAAAGAAAGGAGAAAACTGGTTGTCACGTAACCGAAAATCGCTGATAACTCAATAAGTAATTTATTTATCAAAACACGGAAAAATCACTTCGATTCCAAATCGCTTCAATAGCCGTCCCTGCAATTTTGTGCCTTTACGTTTAAAAATGAGTTAGTAAATGTGTCAGAAAATTTCTTGCTTGTTGAGCAGCGCACTTGAGAACCGCCTTAAAGAGCAACAAAACTGAAAACTATTTTACTCAATTGTATGCAGCATTGTTGTTAAAAAGCTAAGAATTTTAAAAGGATGTTTCTTATATGCTATTTTTAATTTCCAAAAGGTTTATCATTAAAACATTAAAAAAAGTAAAAATAATAGGTTTATTCGAACAAGAAATTCTATGACACATATACACAATAATTTTATTCCAGTAAAACCTCTAGAAAAATGCATGTGTTTGAGCATTTAAGAAAACGTAGTTTATAAAACTTTTCGCTTTTAAACGGCTGATATGATAAAAGTCTAATAGTATGATAATTGAGGATTTTTATAATTCAGGAATTGACAAGATTCTATCATATAGAACAAAATGTGAAATAAGCAACATCGAGCAACGAAGTTTCGACTCTACTCGAGTCATCTTCAAAACAAAAAAATAAAAATATTCTACTTTGTAATTCATAATTTACGTCTTTAATTTGAATTTTTGAAAAGTAATCAAGATTTGAAAGAGTTCAGTAAAAGTTTAAACATAAAAGTTAAAATTATTCTTCATTATTTTTTTTGAACAATATGAAATACTTTCAAAGTAAGTTATTATTATTATTTTTTAATATTCCTTAAAAGAATTGATTCAAATAATAAGATAAAAATTAGAGAAGAGCTCCGTTTTTACTATAACGACAATAGAAAAGATTAATATTTATGTTTCTCTCACGAATTATTGAGAAACAAAAAACAGCAAAGATCAAGATTAAAAATACTTTCCAAAAGAATTTCATTCACAAAATATCCTCTAGCGAAAAAATAGTCTTGCAGCTGAGAATACAAAACATATGACAGAATTTAATTTCAGATTCTTTATTTATTTTAAAGAGCAACAAAACTGAAAACTACTTTACTCAATTATGAGTGTGCAGTACAGCAATGTTGGTAAAAAGCTACGAATTTCAAAAGTATGTTTCTAATCACTTCTTTTCACGCTTGCCTTTATGGCTTCCTTTTTTATTGAGAAATTCCGAATTCATAACATAAATTCCGAATAGCATTTTTTACTTTATTTAATGTCAGCCATTTCATGATTACATAAAGTAAAAATTCTTCTTTCGGAATTTCTGAATAAAAAAGAGGCCAAACTGGGAGCCCTGATTCTTTATTAAGAAAAGTTATTTATTTGTTTATTTGTAATGTATGTCTAATTATAAGTAACAACTTATTACTCCCAAAATCAAAATAGTGAAAATTTTATTCATCACAAATTATTATTTACGATAAAAATTTAATGTTTAACAAGTAAGAAAAACGGTTTATAAATAATTAAAAAATTCTTTCACAATTTATTTCTTCTCTTCAAACAAAAACAGTGAAAATTTAATTAAGAAAAATGATTTATACTAGGCATATTAAGTACCTACTTTATATAAGGTATACTTAAGGTATTATATATATATATACACTTTATTTGTAGTACCAAGCTATTTAGGGCCTGAGGATTCTGCCTTAGTTCTACAAATTTCCATTATATTCCTTTAGTTCTATATTTTTTTTTACTACGTCTCTTTGTGATAAATTGTAATTGTTTTCAATTGTTATATATATATATATATATATATATATATATATATATATATATATATATATATATATATATATATATATATTTATATATATATATATATTGTTATATATATATATAAAGTCTAAGAGTTTCTCAATTTTGTAGATGTATGGAAAGCAGAATCATAACTAATTCGGATTTTAACTCATTATTTTAACATCATCATTAATACTTTCCTTCAAAAACTGGAACATTCCTCCAGCCTAACCACTTACGCATGGTAGTTACTGCAAACTTCTGTTCTTACGTTTTAAATTCCCGTAGAAAGTGAACACATAAATGATGGACTGGCTGAGTTTTGAAAAATAAAATACTTTGAAAAGATATTTGTAATAGTTTATGTATACCTGCGCTGATGACAAATAATGTTAATAAAAAACAAAGCTTTTAATCTATTAAACTTTCTAAAAAAAGAATGAGATAAGTTACATTATATATCTGATATCATAAACTACACGCGATAAAACTCAAATAGTATAATATTATGTTTTTATATTTTTTTTATTGTGTTTTAATTTTTCACTTTACGTTATAACGTAAAATGAAAAACATACAAAATTCGGTGATAAAAAACAACATTATGAACTAAAGTAAAATTTAATTAGAATATTTAAAAACGATTGTGTAATAAAGTCTAACGTTTTAAAAGATTTAGATGAAAATAACAACTTAAACTATAAAAATAGTTTTTAATTTTTTAATGATCTCAGATAAAAATACAGAAGCAACAAAGCCATTTTTATCTTACCTTTCTTGAAAGCAATTTCTTTCAATTAAAAAGATAGAAACGCCTGCCTTTTACTCTAACAACAATAAAAAATGTTAATATTTATTTTTATCTCACGATCTATTAACAATTAAAAATCAACGAAAATCGAAATTAAAAATACTTTTCGAAAGAATTTCTTTTACAATATATCCTTTAGCGAAGTATGATTCTCACAACCGAGAATAATAAAACAGATAAAAATATTTAATTTCGGATACATTGTTTATTAAACGGAACAACGAAAGTTAAAATTATTTTATTCAATTATGCGTGTGGAGCGGTAATGAAAAGAAAATGCGATAAGGAAAAATGGCTAAGTATTTTAAACGAATGTTTCTAATTGTTTCTTTGGTAATAAAAGTAATTTTTTCTTTCTTTCTTTATTTATGTGTAAGCTAAATTTAACTATATTTAACAACACATATCTCTCCAAACCAGTATTGTGCAAATTTTCTTCCACAGAAATTGTTTACGATGAAAATTTCTATAAGTTTATTTCTTAAGAAGTAAGACAAACGGTATTATAAGCCCTTATACAGATTCAATTTTTTATATTCATTAATACATTTTTCCAAAAACTTGAAAACCCCTTCAGGTTCGTTCAAACCAATGAGGTTAAGCGGGATAAAACACAGAAATTGCGAACTTCTGCTCTGATCGCAAATTATGGACTGGCTGAATTTTTCAAAATAAATTATTTTTAAAATAATGCTTTTTTAAAAAGCCTATATATAATTACGTTCAGGAAAAACAATGTAAAGAAAAGTTAATAAAAATTGAATTAAATGCAAATAGTATATTAGTATGAATAAAACAACATAAATGTTAATATAAAAGTGATATTATAAACTACACAATAACACTAAAATAGTATGATAGTATGGTATTTTTATAGTTTTGAAGTGGAAAAAAAATCAAGTTTTAATAATAAAGATACGAACAATATTATGGACTAATTCAAAATTTAATTATAAATTTTATAAATGCAGGTGTAAAAAAGTCTAGCATTTGAAAAGATTTAAATCAAAAGCACAACTTAAATTATAAAAATAACGTTTAATTTTTTTAATAGTTTCTTAAATAAAATAACAGAACCATGTATAGTATAGTGTTTTTATAGTTTTGAAGTGAAAAAAAGAATCAAGTTTTAATCATAAAGAACAATATTATGGACTAATTCAAAATTTAATTAGAAATTTTATAAATGCAGGTGTAAAAATGTCTATCATTTGAAAAATTTAAATCAAAAGCACCACTTTATTTATAAAAATAACGTTTAATTATTTTTTTAATAGTCTCTTAAGGCTGTTCTTAACTGCTCTGCTCAACAAGCGCAAAACTTTTTTACACATTTACAAATTCATTTTTTAACGGAAAAGTATAAAATTGGAAAGTCTGACCATGGAAGCGATTGGAAATTGAACTATTTTTTTTCCATTTTTTGATCAATCCATTACCTATTGAGTTATAAGCGAATTTGATCCCGTGACAAACACGTTTTTCGCCCGCTCTTGAGTGCTCTTTCTTCCTTTGCACGGAAATTCGGTTCAAAACGCCCATTTTGACTCTATTTTCTGAAAGATCTATTGCGTTTGCAAAAAAAAAAAAAAAAATGGAAAAAACAGTTCAATTACATAGTTTCTGAACAACAACTCCAGCTAATTTCATGCATTTTCGAACAAAAATAAATTAAAACTTATGTCAGAAAGTTGCCCTTTTGGATTTGAGAACACCCTTAAATAAAACAACAGAACCATAGATATTATAGTATTTTTATAGTTTTGAAATAATGGGGAAAAAAATCTAGTTTTAATCATTGTAAAAAAAAAATCTGTAAAGTTACTAAATTTTTTCTAGGAAACTGGGATTCCTAGAACTTTTTATGTAACGGCAACAACAAAAATTCGTGTAACAGATACACATTTGCACTGTAAATAAAAAAATCTATAAGGTCACTAAGAATGTTTTAGGAAACTGGGATGCCTAGAACTTTTTGTGTAATTACAACCCGGGTTACAGATAAAATTTTAGTAAGGTTAACTGTAATTTTATAGTAGATTCTTTTGAAAAGCTACAGATTTCTGTAGCTCTACAAAAACTAGTTTTGTAGATTTACATCTTTTTT